>OW387026.1:72539632-73762132 GCA_936439885.1 Nowickia ferox
TGCCAAAACACAACTGAAAAGTCAACTGACAATTTAGTGGAGAATGGCAATGCAAATTTATCAATCCCAACCAAACTATTTTAAAAGTTGAAAACCGTGATAGGCGTGATAGGATAGATAATTTTTATAAAGAGAACGTTTTTAAATATATTTATGTATGCTTGAGTTTGGCTATTGTTTCTTTTTTGCTTAAAATTTTGTTTGTTTTTGTAATTAATTTACTTTTAGTTTTTTGTTTTTATTGTTTTTGAAAATATAAAATACTCCTCGTATAAACAATGTTATCTGTTAAATCTTTAATGATAAGCCGGTTGCCAATAGCCAAAAAAAAAATTCAGGTGTGTTAATCTCGACTTAATAACAATAGACATTTACAGCGATTTATAGTGAAAATGAAACACAAAACTGCGCAGTATAATTTAATGCTTTAAGAGACGAAAGCAAAAGCGTGTTTAATAGTAAACGTATTCATCTTAGTTTTTTATATGATCTAATAAAAAAGAATAAAATAATTAAGGCCTTCGCACATTCTTATGTAAATACATATGTACCATTAACATCTTTAATGCTGTGGATAAAAATGTTTAAGAAAAAAAAGCACGATTTTATCACTTTTGTGATGACATCAGTCAATAACTGTATCTACCCGAAGGAATTGAATATTATTCCTATCGAAGCAGAAAAATCGTTCCCCATCAAAAATAGAACAGACATCAAAAGTAGGCACAGTGAAACAAAACATTATAATGTGTCTAATCTATACTGCTGTTCGAAGTTGGCATCAGAGAGGTTGGCAACTCACTGCAGAAATATGTAAGCATACGAGTATATAACTTGTTGAAAAAACAAATTTTTCTTAACCGGTTTTTTTAGTTACTTTGTAAGTAACTAAAAAAATCATACGACCAGAATTATGGACAATAATTGATAAATGTAACAAAAGTACAAAAATTTAAAATGTATGCTATCATTATTTTTTATTCGCTAAAAAACTACCAAAGAAATAATCTTGATTTAAAAGACATTTTTTGCTCTTCTGAAAAATTATTATTTTTCAGGGATCGCAAATAATGATTATTTTCCTAGTCACACTAATATAGAAGTGCTACGTCCACAAGGAATATACCAAGATACTCCATGTTATGTGTCAGTGAAAATTTTGTCACATTCATCTCCGATCTTAGACCAGTGACAGACAATGTAAGCGCGACCCATACAAAGTCTGTATACAATTTCTACTTACATGTATACCTCAAAGTACACATAGGTGACACGAGACCATAACGAGACGAAAAATAATTGTAAACTATTGACGCCTCGCTCACACCGAACCTGTGTCCTCTTTAATGTTTCTTTCGTATTGGCATTAATTTAATGTTTTTCATTTTATGCTTTGTGTCCCCATTCGCTATGAGATTTTTGTAAATAAATGGTAATAATTAATATTTGTGAACGAAAATGCTTAAAACGAAGTCTCTAATCATTTGAAAACAAATTTTAATCACTTTTTTAATACTAATAATCTTTTTCGCATTGTTTTCTTTAATTCAACACCTCAAGTTCCTCCATTTAATTTTGTACAAATGTTCATGTGCTCAAATGTATTTTCATTTTATGCTTTGTTGTTTCATTCTTTGTCGGCTTTTTGTAAGCTGAAGTTAAAAATTAATATTTTTGAAGGAAAATTTTTAAAATTGAGTTTGTAAGCATTTGGAAACTAAATTTAATCACTTTTATAATACTAATAATGCTTTACACATTGGTTTTTTTAGTTCAACACTACAAGATCTTTCATTTAATTTTGTAAAAATGTTCAATTGTTCATTTCACAAATTACACATTTTCTGTTGTTTGTTTTGATTATATCGTTAATCTTATCTTAATAACAAATGTACTACAGTTGTCCTTTTCTCGCCGAACCTGTGTCAGAGCTGATTTTAGCTTTTTTCATCACTCACTTTCTTCACCTCTGTGTACTTTGTGATGTATACAGCGTTGGCCTAGGCCATAAGATGTGTCCAATACTGCATACATTATAAGCGAAGGTTGGATGACTCCTGTTCTGGTGATTCGGATGGCATTAATGCAATTAACCTTTATTAGCAGACGGGTCCGCTTGAGATCGATTATGGCCTTTGTTTGAACTATTAATTAAACTACAAGTTGGATTCCATTTTCTTTGAAATCTTTTTAATTATTTAATAATATATATTTATTTTTATTCTTAAGTAAAGCATTAAAGATTTGATGAAAGCTCTTAAAATTGGTATTTGAGCAATTGGGCAAATTTGTGAGTCCTGTTTCACATGAAGCTTCTTTCCAACAGTTAAGGTCAATTTGAAACACACTGACAAAAAAAAACTAAGGGAACAAAAACCACGGAACATAAACAAAATTCATAATTGAAACTAATAAACAATAGGATATATTACTAATCCATCCAAATCAGATGCTAATGCAATGGTTAAATTTTATTAGCATCTGTATTGTTCTTTGCTTCTAATTAACATTTAATTTTACAATAGGATAGCAGAAAGACAAATCTGAATCGGATGCTAGTTGTATGCGCTTAACTATTTCTTTTTTTATTTTCCATATTGACATAATAGCTTACAATCGGATAGCTTTCAATTTGTAATGACTTGCGGACTGCCGGGATGGACTATCCATAGATGCATTGATTTTTATTTGTTTAATTTTTATTAAAAAATTACCGATTATTTTTTTTTTTTATTTATTCCTCAGAAAATAACAATTATTTCTTGCGTTTTATTTATTCCTCCCAAAATATGTTAAAGTTATAATACTGAGAGGAAAACCTTCGTAAACGCAGTGATTTTTTAATTATATTTTTATAATTTTGTCATTGTTTTTCAACCAATGCAATGCATCATTTGCATTACGAAAATCGTTTCATCAGCTGAAAAAATGTCATACATACGAAGTCTGTTCAAAACGTATCGCGAATTTTTAATTTTCGCGGGTTACGTATATTCGAATTTTGATTTTTTGTGGCGTTATATTGGTACTCATGTCTCTCACTTATGCCGACAATTTCGGCCATTTTGAATGTTCAGTTAATTGTTGACAGCTGCTTTGCTTGCACGTGTTTTGGCCTTGGTTCGTGCGGCAGCTTCCATTGAGATGATTGAGCTTTGGCTTCCACGTCATAACCATAAACCCACGATTCGTCACCAGTTATAACCCTCTGGAGCAAATTTGGGTCGTTGCGGACAGAGTCCAACAGCTCATTAGCAATATTCCTGCCCTGATGTTTGGTCGAAATTGAGCAATTTTGGTACGAATTTTGCGGCGACCCGTCTCATGTCCAAATCATTGATGAAAATCGAATGGCACGGGCCTCAGCAACTTCTCTAATGGTGATTCGACGATTTGCCAATACAATTTTCTTCACTTCATCAATTTTTTCGTCTGTTGTTGAAGTGCTTGGGCGTCCGGCACGCTCTTCGTCGTTCACATCTTCTCGGCCTTCTAAAAAAATTTCGCACCACCGATAAACGTTCCAAGGTAGCTTCTCCGTATGCCACAGTCAACATTCGGAATGCATCCGCGCAATTAATTTTGTTTTTTACACAAAATTTAATACAGGTTCTTTGTTCCATTTTTTTTAATAGGTAGAAAAAAATCATGCACTTGATGATTCGTTATTTTTAAATTTTGCTTATAACTTTGGTATATTTTATTTAAGGCCTGCAAAATTTTTTACACATATGTAATATGATGTAGTGAATCGTAATCAATGAAAAAAAATCAATTTTGAATTTTTTGATGATACGTTATTTAGCATTTTAGGTGACGATATGTACATACTAGATGAAAGATTAAAATAAAAATTATTTGGGAATTTTATCTTTTTAATTTTTTTGTAGGAATAAAAACGGGCAATCTCGAGTCGTTGCTTTTTGTTGTTTGTGTTAAGTTTTGGGCTTTGATATGTTCTGACACTAGTACAGTAGTTTTCCTGTTTAACGAACCTTCGATTCTGCGAACATCGCATTTAGCGAACACACAAGTGCGCTCCATAGAGTACCTTATATAGCGAATAAAAAATATTTTTTGTGCTCAATTTAGCGAACAAATGAGATTCATAATTTTAGTTTAAAAAAGCATAATGTGAAGTAATTTTTAACTAAAAACAAAGTGAATAGCAAAAAGTACCACTATTTTAGGTTCTGTTTATGTAGCATTTTTGTTTGATTATGCTGCAATGATCAGTTACGCATATTCTTTCGTGGTGTAAACATAAAAATTAGTACAAGAAAGAGACTTTTTTTAAAAGAAAAACTAAAAATTGTGCATGATTACCAAAATGGATTGCGAGTTGTAGATTTGTGCATAAAATATGGCTTAAGAAAATCGACCGTATGTACAATTTAAAATCAGAACAAAGGCTTATAAAAAATGCAGGAAGTGCAAACTTTAAAAATATGAAAGCCGTGAAATTCCAAGAATAGAGAAACAACTTTTTTCTTGGTTTCTACGACAACAAAATAATGTTAATTTGTCAAATTAATTGCTTTTAAAAGAACTTCGGGAAGATGTCACAGAACAAATTTTATTTGTTCCAAAAAAAACCAACATTACTCAACAAAATTTTTATGTAAAATTTTCAAGGAAATTCAAGATGAATTTGAATCTTTTTTTCATTCAAATTATTTTATGTTTTATGCTACCAGTGTAATGAATTGTACCTTGTTTAATTTTTTTTATATATTATACAGATCTCTAAACATATTTCAAAATAAACGACAAATAATACAGCTCTAGTTATTTATTTATTCATAACATGGGTACTAGATATAAGTATGGCATATAACGAACTTTTCAGTTTAACGAACAGGCCTGACAAAGTACTGGTTCGTTAAACCGGAAAACTAGTGTACTACAATTTTATGGCCAACATTTTTGTAGAATATTTCATCCCCGCCTTCACCATTTTGACAGAAGTTTTTCACCGTTTGTTAGAATAGAGCCAATAGTTAACGTTATGTGGCGGAGTTACGAGGGTTAATATGCACCCCAAAAATATTTGCTTAATATTTTCTACTAAGTTGCTGAACACCTTAGAACATAAAGAACACATAGTTTCGTATGCCAATATGCTGCACGTGCAGGCCAAACGGGGAATCTGGTAATTTTTTTAAAAAGTTCGAAATTGTTGTACAATGTTATTGTATCTGACCAAAATTGCTCTTCCTGACTAAACATAAACCTGCAGATGAGTACTAGATGCGGATGAGTACTAGCTTGTCATCTCTGTCAAAGAGATTGCGAGAGATCGCTTAAATATCATTCAGTAAATAAAATAATCACATCGGTACTAAAACTTAATTCTGAAGGTTATGAACAAATATTAAAAATGCTTTTATTTAGCAAAAAATATTATCAATTATAAAATATAAAAATGGAATCTGCAGTCATACTCTTAAAACTACAAAAAAATGCAAATGACAGCATGACTTGCCAAATACCAAAAAAAAAAATAGTGCTTAAGCACAACTTGTGAGATCATCTACAGCACAGTGGAGTAGAATCAAAATATTTTGGAAATAAATCACCTATTGTAATAACATTTAATACAAGTATTGCAAAAGAGTATTTCAGAATTGTTGCTCTACGAAATAAAAAAGAAATTTATATGGCAATATTTTAACCGATTTCTAAATTATGCAGCTTTGAAGATAAAAATTAAAAAACTGCTGAATTATGTAAAACGTTTACTCGAAGAACGCCACCAATATTTTTGCTATTTAATAAAAGTTTCATTAAAAACATACGAGTAAGAAAAGTATATTGGGTCCGTTCTCTAAATCGAAAAGTCAATTTCTGTTTGAGATTAAGCTTTGCCGCTGTGGTAATGTCACGTTTTCTGTGTTGCTTTGTTGGTGTTAGGGGAACTCCCGGCATTTTGGGGATTTTCAGGCAAAATTCATACATACATATGTATATACTGTGCACATCTAAAGGTATTTTCCCATTTTCGGTGTTGCCGTGATGATGTTTGGGAAACTTTTGGATTTTTTGGGATTATTAGGCAAAAAATATTTTTGTACATATCTTTAAAACCATTTAATTTTCATCAACATTGGTGGACGATTCTGGTAGAGTATGATAAGCAGAAAAATATCTCTATGGGTCTGAATAAAACACAAAGAAGATTATCAATTTCTCCCTTTAGGTAATTGTTATAACAATCGCAGTAACCGCTTGGAAAAGGTTGATGTATTACCAAAATGTTTTTATTCCGCCTCACTGTGCAGCACAATATCATTTTAATTCCGATAAATTAAACAATAAATTGTTTATTTTTTAACCGAAATTCATATAATTGAGCATACAAAATTTTGCAAATCGAAATTTTTGCTGAGGGACAAGGAAAAAAACATATAAAGACGCCCACAATTTAAAGTGTGTCAAAAAGTGTGTTATAAGTGAGTGTTAATACTGGTATCAGAGACTGCCCAACAAACAAACCCTTGAATTCTGATAATATTACCATTTGATTATAAACGTTATTTTATTCTCAATACTCTTGCTAAAATAAATTTTCAATTAAAAAATAAATGTTTAAATAAAAAAAGCTATTTTCAATACCTTAAAATAATGCTTGCTAAATCTTAAATTCTTGCAAGTCTCAAAAAATATTTTATGTATAAATTTCAAATTTTAAAAATTTTCTTTTTTTAAATAAATTTTAATTATTTTTTTCGAACTTCATGTGTTTCTATATTTATGATTTGATCAGGCTAAAGTTCGTATCGCTTTGTAAGCCAAATTACATGTGATAATTATTAATGTAAATATTCTGACAAAAACATAGTTGATCGGAACAACAGGCTGTTTTCGAAGGCCACTAAACCTTCTTCATCAGCCTTCTTTTGTGTTTGGTCCACTGTGTGTGGTGTCAGTTGATGTAGATTTCTGCGTAATATACGCAACTTTTTTGCAAATGGAATATGTGAATTGTTTTGATTCATCGTATTACAATTTGCTGAAAGCTTTTTTGTAATAAAAGCTCATTTTTACTATCTCTAAATTTACAACAGTCTTTTAAATTTTGTTTGTTTATTTAGACTAAAGTTCATAATTCAAGAAGCTAATTCACAATTTTTAAGGAATAAATAACGCCAAAGTTAATTGCCATAACTGCAAAACTTAATCCATATATTGAAACCATATTTGCTAAATTAGTAAAAACTTTTCTCAAACAATGGATATGAAGCAAGTTTACTTTTTTCTAAATTGATTAATGTTTACTGGGTAGAGGTATTCCAGAAAGTGTGAGTGAATGAATTATATTTTAATGCTTTTCTCGTTTCTTATTACAGTCAGTGATGCCAAATTTTTAGAAGAATAAAGCTTAAATTAAACGTGCCACAGCCATAACCATACAAAACACCTGTTCGAACCAAAATAATGGGCAACACTGCATTTGATTAAAGGTGACTCCCCATAACGTTATAGCCAAAACCATAGAAATACATGGCACGTCTGATTGAACCTTGAAGTATTACTTATGTATGTAAAAATTTAAAGAGCTGCTTTTGAAATAAAAACACATACCAAAAAGGTACAGGACTAACTCATAGAGTTGCAGAAGAATGAGTTCCGCACTTACACAAATTATTTGACCGAAGGACTTTTTCAACTTTATCTCTTGATTAAAAATATTTTTTTTTAATAAGTTATTTCACTCTTAATATTACTTGAAGGAAAAAAGTTTCTCTTTGCTCGGAAAAGAGAAAAAATCTCATTATGTTTTATGCCAAGAACCACTGTTCGTGATTAAAGAAATTTTGACTCTTGTGACTCTTCATAGGCTAGCAAAATTATTCGAGCTTTACAGCACACAAAAAAGTAATATGAATGAGTTTAAAATATTAATTAAAATATTTGTAATATTAATTAAAAAATTAATTAAATTTTCACCTATAAACAATTTGATAATATCAATTAAGTTTTTCCACTCATATTAATTAATACATTTAAAAATTTAATTGAATCAATTAAATTATTAATTGAAAACATTAATTGGTGAATACTTTTTTCTGTGAGTCTATAGTAGTAGGTATAAAAAAATATAATAATTAGATTTTTTCACAAATGAATCATCTAGATTATACTTGAACGCCTGCGTGTAGTAGGCAGCCACGTAAACCTATATTTTTCTCAATCAGAAGGCTTTAATAACGGCGCTACATCGCGTGCGATTCAATTAATTATCTGAAAGCTTGGTAATTAGTTACTAGAATATTTGAAAACTTAGCTTTTAACAATTAAAATCATGCTATGCTAATTTAACCCAAGTTTACTATTAAGATTGCACGAACCAAAAAAATTGGTTAAAATAACCAATGTAAAGCAGTTGAATAACTTTGATGCAAAATTTGTGACATTACAAATTCTGGAGTATTGTGAAAAAGTTTTCAGATATATCGACCATTAAAACTATCATCATTGTAAGTGAATAATATTTTGAGGGCTCATTATACATTATCAGTCATATCGACTCATAGAAAGACCATACAATCTTATTAGTATCCCACATATTACTTTATGATCCTGAAACACACTGAATAAACATATTAATGTTAATCATAACTAACGTGACTAGATGGTTTTTGCAAAAAACGGGGCATTAATCGATAATGATAAGCGCTGTTTAAAAATAAGTATATTTTAGAAAGCGGGATGTATAATATGTACTTACATACACAGATTCTTATGTACTTAGGAAACACAGTTTTCAACTAAAAAAAAAATAAATAAAAAATGGCGTTCGTTGGTAACCGCATCAATTAAGAATGGCTGCACCGATTAATGTTTGTCATTGTGTGTTTGTGGTCAAAACTTACCACGCACACTTTGTTTAATTTATCTAAAATCTGAGAATGGCTAGACCGATTTGGCTAATTTTTTTAATATAAGTAGTGATTTAAAGAAATAGTATTAAGGAGTGGACAACTGGGCATGACACCTCCCATATATAGCAATTATTTATTTTTAAATATCTTCGAAATTAGACTGTTAAACAGCTGAGATTTTGCAGGAGTTACTCCATTGACCTTATAACTTGTACAAAAATATATAGTCGGAATAAAACAAGTTGGCGTGCCACCTCTCATATAATTTTTTTATTTTGGAAACGTAAAATTTTGTTATTTGTGTAAGTAACGGTTTTTATGATGTGTGCTGTCTTACAAAAAAGTTCAAATTGGGCATGTGGATGTAGTACCTCCCTAAAGAGAAAATATTTACTGGAAACCTAATATAGAGAGAAACTTGAAATTTTGTAGGGATAACTCTGTTGATAATGTGTAACGTCTTTGGAAACAATTTCAGAATTGAAAAATTAGGCGTGGTGCCTCTCATAAAATGCAAATTTTTCTTTATCTTCAGCATGCGATCCCGCTCACGAAATAGAAGCAAAACTTATTTTGAGATATCTTGGAAGCCAAAACAGTGAAAGTTTTGAAATTCGTAAGCACTAATGCTAATAACGAGAATAGTACGATACAAAAAGTCAATAATGGAAAAAAAGAAAGTGTCTCTCCTCCCAAGCAAAATATGTATTAATTTTTTAATATCTTGGTATCTCCTACAAACACGATTTTCTATTTATTGCACAAGAGAGCAAATGTCTACTTAAAAACCAATGCAGTGAGAATTTGGAAACTCTTCATGAATATTTATTTATTCTAAAAAATAGTGGATGTTGAATCGCAAGCGTGACACTTCTAATATAAAAAAATTTTATTTTCATCTCAAAACGTGTGTTTTGGCTAGTTAAGCAATAACAACCAACCAATTAACAAAATATTTAGAATGACAAAAAGATATTGCAAATTTTAAAACTTTAAAAAGTGGAATAGAAATTCGCAGCGGATCGACTTATGAAAGGCGGGATGTCTGGTCAGGTTAATCATAACACTCAGGCCGCGCAATTCATGTCATGTACAAACATGCAATTTACTGCCTCAACCACAGCGAGGCTTAAAATTTCAATAACATTAAAGGCTAGGATACACTATCATACAAAGCCGTGCTATCTACGAAAAAATACAGCCGTGGTATGATGGAGTTTATGAAAATTTTCAAAAGACAATAACAATACATCACACCAGGGTTGTAGTTTTTCGTAGATCGCACGACTTTGCATGATAGTGTATCACGGCCTTAAGTGAGTAATATTAACTAAAACTAAGACAAGTACGCTAACAATTTGAGTTGGTTGTTTCATCAGTAATATCTAAAATTTATTAGACTAACCAACAAAACTAGATTGTCTAACCGTATGGCAGCAACTTTTATTAACAAAAAAATTAATAATACAACTTGGTTAGATTAGCCTTCCATATTATTATGCCTTTAGTTTTTTTAACTATGCAGATATGTTAAATTAACTAAAAAATAGTAAATATTTTAAATTTCGCAAAAAAATGTAACAAACAAAGTAATTGTAAAAAATAATAATTTAGAGTCACAGAATTGGCTGTTTTAACAAAAATCTGTTAATTGAAATGTCAATAAGACGGCACATGAACTGTAAACTTTAAAATTGTGTTCAAACTCTACTTCCGTTGATTTTTCTGTTGGATATTCAAATTGTTTTATGTGTGCTTTATTTTAGTTTAAAGATCTAAGATCTAAAGAGCTAAGTCTAGTTTAATTTTTCTTTTCTTCTTTAGAAAACAACATAAATTAATAACAATACCAGCATTTCATTCTATCAGAATTGAAAATACTGAACTGAAAAACAAAAGTTGCCGTTTTGTTGCGGTAAAACAAAATCATTGAGAAACGTGTCAAGTTCGCATCACTGGTTGTCAATTTGTTTTTAATTTAATACGCAGATTTTTATGTGAAATAATGAAGGCGTTTAAAAGTTTAAAAACATTGTTGCACATTTTTTGTTTTATTTCATTTTTATTGTGCTGTTGCGTACGCTGGAAGGAATTTAGAAAACAAAAATGAAGTATAAAGAAATAAATTTGCGCGACCACGGAAATGTATAAATAGATGTATTACATACAGACATACTCGCACATAAGTATGATTTGATTACTAATGTGGAGAAAGAACTAATTGACAGCTTAATCGGTTGTATAAGATTTCTATTGTAATATATGCAAAAGTAAAGTGTGTTTATATAATATAAACACCCTGTAGGAAGTGTCAGTACTAAAACAGTACTGACGAATTATACCCCAGACATGGCTTTTTGCAATAGACATTTGATATGTGCGTGTCATTAATAATCTACTATTGACGGTGGTACTATTGGCTTAGTTCTTTTGGGACCATATATGTAGTATAGTTATATGAAAAAATAAATTTTTAATATGCCTAACTCCATAAAGACATGAGTGGAGATGATCAAAAGTTGTAGAATGTATTCAACATGTATGGCCCGCTTATGCCTTATTTTCGACAAATTTTAGAATTTTTAATGCTCTTCAGTTAGAGTTCGACCTTCTAGCGTAGCAAGTTTCTTAAAGGACGTGATACACTTTCATATACAGTCGTGCGATTTTTGAGAAAATACAACCCTGGTATGATGGTGTCTATGAACATTTTTAAAACACAATAACAATTCATCAGATCAGGGTTGTATTTTTTCGTAGATCGTGCGATTGTGTAGGATAGACATACATAAATAATTATAAAATGTCAAGAAAATTCAAATTGAACATCCAACAAAACCTTCGGTTATCGCTCATTTCTGTCCATTCCTTATTCCAGTAGAATAAATTCAATGTGTTAGGATTCTTTAATTTTTTGCCAGTTTATTAAAATTTTTAGCAATTTTAACTAATTTTCTTTCCTGAACAGAGTGTCGGCATAAGTTAATTTATTGATTTGATTACCAATTCTGATTTAAAATCGTATAATATAATTATTAGTAATTCATTTAAAATCTTCGGAAATTTTGCACAATGGGTCACATTGTTAAAATAGTGACAATAAATATGCATCTTCGAAATTTCAGATTCGAAATGATTTATTTGAAAAACCATTGAATAGTTTATAAATTTGTTTTAATCTCTTGGTCACCTTGTTGAAATAGATGGTTGGAACACAAGGCTACAAATGAGATAACAACTGGTACAAAAATCTTTTTTAGTTAGTAGTATGGAAATGTTGTGTAAAGTAAACAAATATACAAAGAAAACCAAGAACATTTTGCAGTGGATAGATATAAATGTGCCCTTCTTTATGAAAGTGGTCTAAGCCAGAGGAATGTCAATTTTTTGTAGCGTGCGGCACCAAACAAATGCAGGCAAATCCCGATGCAACGAACGATATAATGTCAGGCCCATTTATTATACCGTAAAGTTCGTTATATCGCAAAGTTTTTTAAGTATTATTTAAGTTATTATTATTGTAGACATGATAAAATACAATAAAAAACTAACGGTATCACATTTTTTTTTGCATTTACATTGCAGCTGTAGATTTTGTTTAATATTTTTTTGCCGTTCGTTATACAGAGCACACATTTATCAAAACTTTCGCTATATAAAGAGAACTAAATGTTAGAAATATGTTCCTAGCAAGTTTTTGTTTTTTTATTTTGCGATTTTTCTTTATCATTCGTTTTATATCCAGTACAAAATTAGGATGGTATTCGCTATATAAGGTTGTTAATGCAAATTTGTTATACCGAGATTTGCCTATATGTTAGTTTTTCAAATAAAACCGAAACTTTTTTTTACTTCTTTATATATTTGTGTAGGGCGTCAGCAGCTGTGCACTAGGTAAAATTTTAAGCAAAATCGAGTAACATTATTCGGAAATATAAGCTTAAATGTTTGCTGTCGCACGCGTCAAAAAAGTGAACATTCTCGTGGAAATGCCCATATGCATTTTTGCTTAGAAATATTAAATAAATCTCAAAAAAACTTGAATAAATATTTACCTCCATATTCATAAAAAAATAAAATGAATTTTAAATCCATTTTACGACAATTTTTTATGAAAAATTTTAAATAAAATACATTTCAAATACCTTTTAAATTTTATGAATATGGGGGTTAATAAATATTAAATAAACTTATACTACTCGATAGTAGTACAACTCTACATTAATACGTTGCATAATATAAAAATATATTTTGATTTGTTCTAATGTAATTCACTAAATACATCGGCCAACGAAATATATGACTTAGACAACTTTCATAATTAAGGATGCAAATGTTGTTAGCAGTTTTTTTTTGGCAAAAACTGATAATTTTTAAAATTTCAATAAATATTTAAATTTCACAATATTTGCAATAGTTCCCACTGTGCAACACAAGTACGCTAATAAGAAACAACTTTCATCTATCTCTTTTTTTATTTTTTCCTCTTCGCACACTTTTTGCAAAATTAAATTGTTAAATGAATTTATAATTTATTATAATTGTATTTTAAACACGTTTCTTTGGCAAATTTTATAAATAAAAACTCTTTTTGTTAAGGTATAAAGTTTTTTAAATCTAGGACTGACTTCCAAAGAAATGTGTAATTTTTTCTCTGCTTCTAATCGGTAAATGAAAAATCTATTTAAATAAAGGAAATACAAATTTGGTTTTTTTGTTAAACAAATAATAAATGCATAAAACATATTTTCTATTTTATGCAAACAATTTGCAATCTGTCCAAAAGATAATAAGTAAAATTTTTTCAAGTTTAAAAAAAACCTTTTGTGACAAAAAAATTTTTAACGTAACAAATTATAATATTTTAAAGTGTATAAAATAAAACATTTCATTTATTATGTGCAAATTATGTTTTTTTGCGATTTAATATTAATGCGAGTTATTTTAAAATGTTAAATTCATTAAATTGTGCAATTATTAACAGAAAAATTTGCATTAAAATCATCAATCAAACACTCGGTAAATAAAATAGAATATATTTGTTGTTTGTTACTCAATGAATCTTTTAATCATTTATTCTATAAACAGCTCTATATTATTATTTTTTAGTTTATATGCATCATTTATGCAAAAATCTATTTAATAAAATCGATTTCGTATTGCTTCTGTCCTTCTATTGACAAGGGTGTGAACAAAGGCATTTCAAACTTCAAAAGTATTTTGTTGTAGGTGCAGCTAATTTTTAGATTAGTAGAGCAAGTTGATGAGTTCAACGAAGTAATAAGTAAGTTTGATTAATGCATTAATTTTTTTTATTTTGAAAAATTTTTTCTTTGAAGCAAAAGTCCTATTTATTTATTTTAAAGCAGAAGCAAGTTATTAGAATCTTTGCGAATGTAACAAAGCAGCAAAGTAAATCTGTGGCAATACAGGCTAAAATATTTCTCAGATTTTAAAATAAACAAAACCTGAAATAAAAATTTAATTATGAAATAAAAACGTTTTAATTAAACTTATAATAAATTAAATATCTAAACAAATGTTTAATCGACTCAATACAATTTTTAGTTGTATATTTGAATTTTTTTTCAATAAAAAAATTTAATTAAATTAAAGCTTACAAATTCTCACACAGAATAGGTCCGCCACTTCAGGAAAAGTCGCTGTCATGTTTACAAAGCCCATAATAAAATCTACGGCAGTAACTGCAAATGCTCACTAATTTTTGTTTTATTTTCTTTTCTGCTTATTTTTGTTTGTAGTTTTGTTTACAAAATGTATGAAATGTATTGAAACAATGGTATCATTGTTGAGAGAATATTTATTTATATGTGAGAGCATAAGAAAAAACGATGTCAAAATAAAATAGATTCTATCTCTCGACTGCTTTCTGGGGCTGCTTTTTTGTGTCAATTTGTATGGAAAATGTGTTTGTGCCTCAATTCTGTTGGATCATTAAATCCAAAACATTTTTTTATTTTAATACATATACAGGGTGGGCCAATTTGGACTGACTGATTTGAAATGCTTATAATTTTTTTTATATTTTTTTATTTTTTTTTATTTTTTTTTTATTTTTGCAGATAATACAGAATTTTATAAAATTTTATAATGTCATCATACTCAGTAGAAGAACGTCTAAAAATTGTTGAATTTTATTATGTTTCCGGACAATCAATTGTTACAACGCAAAGAAAATACCGTCAGCATTTTAATACTGCAGAGGATCCCAGTGTAAACATGATAAGAAGCTTAATGACCCGTTTTGAGAATTTGGGTTCAGTGGGTAATGAACTACGAAGAAATGTTGTTCGTCCTGTTCGCACTGAACAAGCTATAGAAGCTGTACGAGAAAGTGTTCACACGGATCCAACTGTGTCTGCTCGTCGACGAGCTACTCAATTGAACATCTCCAGAACATCGCTACGACGTATTCTAAAAGTTAATCTGAAGATATAAAATTCAAATTTAAAAATACAAAAATTATAAGCATTTCAAATCAGTCAGTCCAAGTTGGCCCACCCTGTACATACATACATATTCTTTATCACAAAAAACTCTATTTTTTTTGCGAGAGAATTGAGATAATTATGTGAAATTTTTACAGTGGGTAGATATGACCACTGTATATCGTTTTCCTTCAAAAAGTGAAAATTGCAAAGTTTGGGGTAGATCCCTTTAGAGAAACAAGCGCAATTTATCTGACCGAACAATTTATTTTTTGAATTTCTAATGAGGTTTTATAACGGAAAATCAACTTGTTATAAATGCAAAAAAATATTATTATATTATTATATTTATTTGATACATAGTTTTTCATGCATGCTTGTTTTTTGGTTAGGCTTGTAGAACTCATCAGTAAACTTCAGCCCAAAACTTTTTGAAATAATCTAAAAATAACTTCATATGCTTATAGTAAGGCTCTAAACATGTTATTGGGAATCAAACAAAGCTATTTACAAGGCAAGCAACTTTATTAATACCACGTAATTGAGGTACGAAAAAATTTCAAATCATATTCCTATACCGTTCACCATTGACAGTAACATTCTGACCATCATTGTTTTTAAAGACATATGGGCCAATGACTCCTCCAGCTCACAAAGCGCACTAAACAGTAATTTTCTGTGGGTGTAATGGTGTTTCGACAAAACGTTGTGGATTCTCCTCACTCAAAATACGACAATTCTGGTTATCAGTGTTGTCAGATTAGAAGATTTCTGCTTATTTACGTACCCATTCAACCAGAATTATGTACGCTATAAAATGGAAGAAGTGCACGATGAGTTTGACGAATAGAACAATTATTTTCGCGCGTTGCTCTGGTGTAAGTCGATTCATAATGAAATTTCAAAGCAAACTAAACAAAAACCAACTATCAGCTGTTAAATGGGTGCTCAAATAAAGCAGTGATGCCAACTCACAACAAAGTTGTGACACTCTAAAAAAACACCCTTTATTAAGCCACCTGTTAAACTTCGTAAATCCACCCCAAAAGCCTTCCCTTCCTTGCAGATATTGTATAGTAACACATAAGCTTGATGGGTAACAAGCCAAAAACAATGCCTGAAAAGCTGGAGTACGCGCGACAAAGAGATACCCTTGTGGGAGTGAAGGAAAGAAAGACAGATGGTGTTAGTAATTAACGGCCTGGCCCACGATGTCGACAAGAAAGTTTCTTTCGCTTACTTACATTGAAAAGAAAAACAAATTCTCTTATTTTGTTTTTGTTTTCAATGTAAGTAAGCGAAAGAAACTTTCTTATCGACATCGCGGGCAAGGCCGTAAGTTTTATTCGTTTTAAGAACTCTGCTATTGTGTAGTTTGTTAATTTCTAAAGCATCGTTGCTGCTCCTTTGGTGCGCATTAGTCTAGAAGATACATATCGCACTTAATCAACAAGAGGGTATTAAGTCAGAATTTTACAATTTTCAGTAGAGACGAAAAACTGTTTGTGGTTACATTTTGAGAGTATATGATAATCCGAATATATCATAGTAAGCAAATTCCATTTGCAAATATATTTATATTTTTTTCATTTTAAAATCTTGCAATTATTCGGGAAGAATATCTATGTTTTGAAAAGAGTCACAACTCAGAAAAAATCTGAGCAATTTTATCATAAAACAGTCACATTTCAAATTAAAATCATAAAGTAAAACAAACTTTATCAACAAAAGAGTAATCGGAATACGTTGAAATTTTTACAGTAGATAGATATTAATGTTGTTAGTTGATTTATTGCAAAAAGTGAAATTTCAAAAAATTTTAGTTAATACCCTCTTGTTGATTAAGTGCGATATGTATGTACTCGTATAGCCATTTTATTAATAATTTTTTTAATTCGCTGACGGCACGAATGCACACCAGAAAAGTTTATGATATTGATATGAATGGGTCTGGCCAGGGCTCTGGAAGATCGTCGTATGCCGCTTACTACAAAAAATAAGTGAAGTGATTATCAAATCTATTCAATTAATGTCAGCAACGAGCGGAACTGAGAATTTGTTTTGCTATAGTATTCGCATGACATCGACAAATAGTTACGGAATAAGGGGTGTCATTTGTGAAAAAAAAACTTGTTTGTAATTGATATTGATTAAACAATATACAGTCGCATTAATGATAGAAATATTAATTGCTTTGAAATAATGATTGTTTGCAAAGCTTTTTATGTTATATGCAAAATTAAAAAATCCAAAGATCATGATCATTAAGTTTTGGTTTTTTAATGCATAATAAAATTACAATATAATTGTGCAAAATACTCGCATTTATTAAATATATTATTTCAATTGTTATTAATTGCAGTTTGTTGCATACATCATCCAATAGTTATACTGAAAAGCAATAATGAAATTATTATACGATGAGATCAAACAATATATAAAATAATGTAAAAGAATATGTACTCGTACGAGTTTTTATGTGTGTATAAATATTTATCGATGCACATGATTTCACTCTCTTTTATTATTTTTATTTCTAATGGATTTAGAAAAAGAACATTAGTTATGTATTTTATTCTTAATGTGTTTTTTTAATATTCTTTATAATAAAATCACCTTGATCTTGAGCCATGATAAGTGATGCCGTGTAACATGAGCCATAGTGTAGTCTTTTCAAATTCCTGCACATTTCTAAAAGCAATTAATACAGAGTGGCTTTTAGTAGGGGGCGTATTTAGTAGCAAATTATTATTAGGTAAAGAAAAATATATATATATTTATTTGTTTGTACTTCTCAACTAAATTTGTAGAAACAGGTAGTCAGTCAATCAGTCGGCCAAGTGTTTAACAATTGTCACCAGCTATTCTACAATTTGTATTAATTGGTGGCTTAAAACAAAAAGGCAAGTCAACTGAGTAAATAGTTTGCAAATTAATTAAAGAAGCTTTTATAATCAGCCGTATTGCAAATGTCAAGTGTAATATTCGTCTACGAGAGTTTTGTCTTAGATTAAAGAAAACTTGTACTCGTTTCCTTTAATCTAGTACGAAATTCTCATAGACAAATATTCTCATAAACTCGACATCGTAATAGGGTGAATATATGTGACCTGCTCCACGAAAAGGGACCTCTGCGCCGAAAAATTTTTTTTTTACTTTTTGAGTGATTCTTATAGGAAAAAAAAACGCTCTTTCAAATAACTCAATAACTTCTTTTCGTCGCAGAGGTCCCTTTCCGTGGCAGAGGGTCACATATATATAAATTTTTGGAAAAGTGTAATTTTTTTAGATCTGTAAATGTTCAATTATAAATTACCTTACCTATACTTTTTGAACTTCTCTAAAAAAAAATATATTCAGCCAAATTGTAAGAACTTACCACTGGAGAATTCATGCACTTTTTTGCATTCTAGTTAGCAAAGTTTTTTGCACCCTGTTTCCACAAGTCAGACAGGAGACTCGTCTAAAAAATGTTTCTGAAAATTACTCAATCAAATGAGTGCTTTTCATATTAATTTTTTTTATAGAAACAGAGTGTTACTGGGGTACTTTTATATTATAATAAATATTATAATATAGTGTGTTATATTATAATAAAATTAAGTATTTTCTGCATATTACTTCTAATATGTTGCTTTGTTTCATTCGAAGTTCAATAATTCAATTATTCCAATAATTAACCACAATTTTTAAATGACCTTTGTATGGATCTCTTTCATACAGAAATTAGTGACTTTAAAAAAATTTGCCTCCTCTTACGAAAGGAAAACGTCATGTTCATTACGCCTCAATTATCCAAATAATACTACTAAATCACGATTTTTAAGTTACAAAAAAAAATTAAAATTTGAAAATTAATATTTTAATACGCCAACAAACATTAAGCAAGAAAACTCAAATAACAATGAAATAAAAAATCATATTTTTTCAACCTCGTCGTCAGCAATTTTTGCAGACAGATATTTTGCCATTTTTTATTTTAATTTTTTTCGCATGTTTTCATACCAAGTTGTAAATACTTTTTCTTGATTGTAATAATGATGATTAAAGTTTTGCCGGTTGTATGCTACGAATATTTGTACTCGTGTATCCGTCTGTCTCTCTGTCTGATTGTGTATTAACCTCAATTGTTGTACCATCGCATTATGCCATGAATAATTGTTTTACATTTTGTTTCTTTTCTTTGATTTAATAATTTTTCTTACATTTTTATACATATATCGCTGTTAACAAGTAGAAAGGCCCTAACTCATATTTTCACGAAATTGTGTTTTTCAGTGATTCAAATACATTTCACACAAATACACCTCTTCACAAAAATTTATTGCAATGGTTTAAAAAATTACGCTTTTACAAGCAGTTTTACAAAGCAGTTGTACGAGCACTTGTACTGTTTATTATTATGTTTTCACCTTCTCCTTTAAAGTTACAGTTATTTGAGTTACGGCCTTTCTACGTGTTAACAGTGATATGTATGTATGTAGAAAAATGTCAGTTACATTTTTATACGAGTCAGTAACACACACTTATACATATACATACATATGTATGCATACACCCAGCGGGAAAGAGAATGAGTACGGATGCCTTCTAAATGGCCTCTGTACTCCTTCTTTTGGATGTACAAGGCCTGCTCGCTCCAACCCATATTCATATCTTTTTTACACCGGTTGTCATTGCGAGGTAGGCCTTCCGTTCTCGCTTCTTTCGCAGATATTCTAAAAGGCCTTCAAATTAATGGCTCTTTAAGGGCCTTCCAGAGAATGGCTGTTAAAAGGCCTTCAAATAAAAGTCATATTGAAAGTGGTTTAATAACGGTTTTCAACTGCTGGGGCAGTGTTGAAATACAAGTAAAATGGTTGTGAAAATATATTTTTTATATGAATATAAAATATTTTCCCAACTGTTTTACTTGTCCGAAGTCCGAAGTATTCAATATACACATCTATACATATAGTGTTTTGACGTTTATTTTGTGATCAAAAGGGTCGAATATATTGAAAGGAAACTCCAGAAAATAACAGGAACATACATATACATAATATTGATCGACCAAAACAACTGTCTACAACTGTTTCAACGTATAAAACTAAACTAAAATGATTTACGTTTTCTTTCCTTAATCTCTCTGTATTTGATATTTTTATATGAAATTTTGTTTCTTATAACGGCATCTGAATTCTTTTGCTTTTGCCTTGCCAAAAAAAGCAAAACAAAATACTTTACTCCTTCTGTTCTCCCTTCTTATAGAAGGGAATGTGGTATGTGTATCCCATCTTTTTTTTTACTAAAGAGCCGAAGTCTTCTACGAGGCCTTCTTAAGAAGTTACATAAGAAGGTTAACTGAGTCAAAAACGTGAATTCTTTTGCTTTTTTTTTTGGTAAAATAACAAAACAAAAAATTTTACTCCTTCTCTTCTCCCTTCTCATAGAAGGGAATGTGGAATGTGTACCTTATCTTTTATGCGGAAAAACCGAGGCCTTCTATAAGGCATTCTTTAGCAATTTGGTAAGAATGGTAATTGAGTCGAAAAAATTCCTGAGCAGGCCTCTAATAAGGACTGAAGTAAGAAGGTCTTCTTAGTTTTACCGCTGGGCAGTTTTTCTTTCACTCATACATTAATATGTTAAGACAATACATGCACACCATGAATA
Source organism: Nowickia ferox (assembly GCA_936439885.1). NCBI lineage: Eukaryota > Metazoa > Arthropoda > Insecta > Diptera > Tachinidae > Nowickia > Nowickia ferox. The sequence goes on from OW387026.1 coordinate 72,560,622, forward strand.
ATTATAATGGTTATTGACCGTAAAGTGTTAAAAATGAGCGGCTGAAAAAAGTGTATAATTATTCACAAATATGGATACGTGTATAATTTTACTTGGAAATGTAGGTAATACCCGCTGTTGAATGCAGCACATTCGGATGTTGTTTGCATTGTACTCAAATGTAAAATATTTAAAAGGCATTTATTTGATTAATTAATCATGTTTAATTTGAATTAATCATAAACGTTGCATTTTTGACCACCAATGGGATGATGAGTCTTTGAATATAATAAGATGTAGTAAAAAATCATGCGATTTACAAAAATGAATTAATGTCTTGTTTTTTATTACAACTCCCAATACAAACCCAGTTTCTCTCCTGACTCGCATGGGTGTTGTGGACGATGCAACATGTAGAGCTTGCCTGAAACTCTCTTGTTTCAAATTAGAAGACAAATCTTTTACCTGGAAAATATACCAGATGTGGAATATGTTAAGGACTTCGACTAGAAAAACCTAGGAAAATATACTGAGAAAACTAGGTTCCTAACCTGACTAAGTTCGATAGATTTTTATTTCTTTTTAACATGACAAATAGATGGCCGGAGTAGTCTAAGAAAATTACATTGGTGAAAAGTGGTAAATTTATGTGCATTTGCTGTCAATTGTTTTAAGCTTCAAGTTGTTTAGTGTTGGTGAAAAGTGGCAAATTTATGTGCGTTTGCTGTCAGTTGTTTTAAGCTTCAAGTTGATTAGTATTTTAATTTTTGAAGCCATCAAATATAAACGATATCAGTAAGTTTTGTAAACATGGCAAAAATTGGTCATCTTCATGTAATTCAATACTTTCACTTAGTCCAACCAGTATTAAAGCTGAGCTAGATTCGACTCTGGGAGAGTATGCTTTTTCGTTTACGACTATAAAATATACGGTAGTAGAGTTTAAACAATGCTGTACGAACTGCCAAGACGAACACCGACCAATCGAAATGTCCACGTCAGAATCGGTTAAGAAAATACACAAAATTATCGTTGAATGATGGTGTGTGAGCTAGCTGAAATGATTTTGCATTTCTAATATTAACCGAAAATTTGCAAATGAGCTGTGCGCAAATGGGTGCCGCGTTTACTCACAACAGAACAAAAACGACTTTAATTGAAAATAAAACAAAAAATCAGTTAAAAATGTAATTGAGTCAATTAAACTTTGCAATTAATTGTAATTAATTAAATTTTTAAACAAAAGTTTAATTGACTTGAATATATTTTAATGGTTTTATTTTCAATTAAAGTTGTTGATTGCATGAATATTTTTTTCTGTGGGGCAATGAACAGAAGTTTTTTTTTCGATTCGTAACCATAGATAAAATATGAGTCCACCACTTCATATATGAGACAAAAAGCACTGAAAAAGAAAAGCGGATAGAATAATATATCTTATTGCAGCGTTTAAGTAATGAAATTAAAAAAAAAGAGTCGTTTCATCAAGACAATGCACCACTTTACACATGCACTATTGCGATTGATTTACCTCCATAAGATTATTTTCTGTTTCCAAACTTAAAAATATGGTTACTTGGTAAACGATTTTCTTACTTCTTAGTTCTTACTTCTTCAAATACCCCTACAGCTAACGCATATGTTTTATTTAACTAAAGCTATGTACTGTCGCTTGTGAGATCTTAAAATATTGTCAGTAAAATTTGTTAAAAATTTCTTACAACCGTGTGAACTGCCAATTTTTATTTGACACAGTTGCTAGAAAAAGCATTGTCAGTCCATTGCAAGAGTTGCAGCTGACAACAAATTGTCAGATGTCTTACAATCGTGTGAACACATTATAAAATTATTGCCAGATGTTGCCAGACATTTTAATATTGTCTTTGAAGTCTACTGATGATTTGGTTGAAGCGCCAATGAAATACGTATATATATGTACATGTTAAACCACCAGCAAATACATTTCAATTATTGTTAAATAACTATGCAATAAAATTATTTGTTTTTTTTTAACTTTTTATTTAATACTCATATAATTTATTTATTTTATTATTATTTATAAAACGAAATATATTCGCCGCAAATATTTGCATGTGTGGACATTTTGCATATGTAAAGGTAGACTTAGCACCTCTGTTTTTTCTTATTCTCCTTCTTTACTAACATAGGAAAATAAAGAAAACGAAAACTAAAAAATGTAAACAAAGAAATCAAAACAAAAGTAAATTTATAACTGTAATAGTGTCGATTATTTTTGTTACGAAAATCACGTCCTTGCTTCTGTATAAGGCATAAAGAGCATAGCTCTAAAAAAATTTCAATCAGCCTAAAAATGACGCAGTTATGAAGAAACACACATAAAAAATACAGACAAATTCATAACCTCTCCTATTTTGAAGTCGTTTAAAAAATACTTCATACCAGGGATGCGAAATCAGATTTACAAATTGTACTAATTTTCAAGAAAAATTTTACTTTTTTCAGTACGATTGTACCAAATTCTTTAGTTTTATTTTTCTAATACTTTTATTAATTAACTAAAAAGGCACGCTAGTATATGTGTAAAAACTTGACAATTTACAAAAGGACTCTTTGAAGTTCAATAATTTTAGTATTATTAGTTAATACTCTTAATTAATATTATTATTTAATGTCAGAACGTACAAAAAAGACTATTAGTTGCTGAGGTCTGAAAATAAAAGTAACATTTATTATATGTATAGTTTTACATATGTACTTTGCTTTGATTCAATTGGAGACAGTCGATGCAAAAATTCGCCTTCTCTCCTTCGTACGGAAATACACTTTCCACATTTGCAGATGAATTTGGAATAGATAACATTCCTCTAGCAAATTTTTTAAATATCGGAAAACATCGCTTCATATACCTAATTTTTCATTTCTAATACCTTCGAGCAAAAGAGACATACATATGTTGTCGTTTCTTAAGGACTTAATAACTTCTACATCGAAACTGGTTACTTATAGATTCAATATTTAATGCTATTTGTGGCATGTAATATAATAGAAAAAAAATTCAATAGTGCTAAATTGGTTTTTTTTTCAAAGAGAAGTAACACTCAGGCAATGAATGCCTACTACTATTACTAGGTGTTACCTTCTTTAGGAAAGGGATAGTGATAGTGAAGACAGGTGGTCAAGGAAGAGATAGAGGAAAGCTTCATTCTTTCACAACTCTGCTTTTTGCACGTTTTGTAATAATGCACTGTTGCAGCGCCTCTGGTGTTGAATGAGGCGTATTAAATTTTTAAAGCTGTGATTAGTAGCCATTTATTTTACTTCGCCGATGATTCTGAAGGAGGCGCTCTGATGTTACATTAGGGTTAGTATCTGCTGAAGTCGGTATAATTCAGTGACCAGTGACTATGCCTTCATCACATGAACTTTCCTACAACAACTGATACAAAGGGACTCTAATGTACATCAGAAAAATGCGTGGTGTTGTTATTTGATGACTGTCTGATAGCGGGCTCGAACCCAGGACTTTCGTTTTTGTAGTCAACGTGCTAACTGCTACAGCCAACGGTTATTGGTTATTCAAATAGTGCTAAAAATGGTACAATTGTACCAACTTTTTCAGCCCTGCTTCATAATAATATCAATTTTTAAAATAATGTTTTTTCGGCTCTTGTCGGTCGCTGCCTTCTGGAAAGCTGGGCTTGCAGTGGAAAATATGTTTTTTGCTGTATTGTTTTATAAAATATTATGCATATTCTTTATTGCAACTTGAATGGTCAATTTTATCATAGAAAACTTTTTCAATTTAAAGTTTTCAAATTTGTACGAGTATGTATATTTTCTCATTTTTATATTTTTGTTTTATTTAGATTTTTATTTACACATTTTTTCAATTATCAGTTACTGGGTCTTTAGAAACATTACGAAATAAAAATATTGTGTAATGCATTAAGCATGAATTCGATCGATATTGACGTTAGATAAATATTTGTTTATTTTGCATAATAAAACGTGTTAACAACTTGTTTGTTTTATGCGCATTTTTCAAAGTTCCACATATATTTTTTTGCTTGTCTACTTAAATTTATAAAAAAAATAGAATGAAAAAAGCCAACAACAGAGAAATCAACAATTACAAAAACAATACGCCAATGGAAAAGCAAAGATTTATTTTTGAAATCTAAAAGATTTTAATATGCAAATTATGTCACTCACATAAACAAAATCAACGGCGTTAATATTTGTTAAACAGTTGAAAATTAGTGTGCAGAGACTGGCCGCTTTTAGTTATAATACTCGTAACACATACACAGAACAGACGTTTTGTAGAAAAAATCTGAAATACATTTTGTATATATTCTTTTCCTTCTTCGCCCCCCCTCCCCAGCCCTACAAATGGACATTTAATTAACCGCACTCACAGTTGCTTTGAAAACCATTATAATATTAGTAATTGTAAACTAAAAAATTAAATTACTTAAATATATACATCGTATTGTTTTTAATTAATTATTTTATCTTTTTTTCATTTTAGATAAAACTTAAAAAAGTTTTAGGCCTCACTGTATACAACAATGCAGCATTGGATTGTTCGCCCGTTAGTGGTCTCTTGGCCTATCCAGCTGGGTAAGTTTTATAACTTAAATAATGAAAGAGTTTAGAAAGTAGTTTTTGCTTAGTTAAATAGTTTAAATTAGTTCCTATGAACAGTGTCGTGCTGTGTGCTCTAAGACCTTAAAATCCTCTTTGCCGCATTGCTTAAACTGAAAACATAAAAAGGCTTAGTACAGACGGGGGTCTCCCCACGTTTCGGCTGCTGAAGCCACCTGACAATGAATTCTATGAACAAATGTTCATTAACAAGTAAAAGTAAAATACATTGGCAATGATCTAATCACAGTTTAACTTATTAAGTTTAGTGTTATGAAATACACAAAATAAAATATGGTCTCTCGGACAAAAAAAAGAATATTTTTACGAAATTTAAATGTATTTTTAGTTAATTTTAATTATTATTGTTCGAACTTCATTTGTTCTATAGTTATGATCTGATCAAGCTAAAATTCGTATCGCTTTATAGTATCAAACCAAAAAGCATAATAATAAGCAAATTAACTAACATGTGCATAATTAGTAAAGAACAAACGACAATGGCAAGACTGTTGTAAATTTAGAGATGGTAAAAATGAGCTTTCATTACAAAAAAGCTTTCAGCAAATTGTAATACGATGAATCAAAACAATTCACATATTCCATTTGCAATAAAAGTTACGTATATAAAGCATAAATCTACAGCAACTGACACCACACACAGTGGACCAAACACAGAGAACGCTCATGACGAAGATGTAGTGGCCTTCGAAAACCGCCGGTTGTTCGGTTATACTACGTGTTTGTCAGAATATTTATAACTAACTTGGGTGTTATGTGTTCATTAATAATTACACTGATTGACAAAAATGAACTTTTAATTTTTCACATGAACTTTTTTGGTATTTTTTACTTTATTTTGGCTTCATAAGGTGGAAAACAGAAGGTGGAAACTTGACACCCATCGTTTTTTTTTTTTTTTGACAGGAATTTTATATTTCATAAAAAATACTGGTACTTTAAATACAATTATACTTGATAATATGTTTTTTAAAACCAAAAGCTATGATTTTCTGGAGTATTTCACCTAAGGCTGGTCTCTTGCAAGTGTCCAACAATAATCTGCCAACATTCGAGGACTCCATTTGCCCTGGTATCGTTTTTCCATGCTGGAAATATCCTGATGGAACCTTTCGCCGTGTTCGTCGCTAACGGCTCCTAGGTTCTCGGTAAAGAAATCGAGGTGGGAGTGTAGAAAGTGTATTTTGAGTGACATATTACAACCCAATGATTGATACGTCGAAAGTAGGTCTCCTATCAGATCTTTGTAGTTGCTTGCTTTGTGGTTGCCCAAAAAATTTTGTGCGACATTTGTAGAACTTTTCCAAGCAGATTTCTCTAACAAACATAACTTTTCTTCGAATATGTTATCCTTTAACAATTCCTTGATCTGAGGTCCGCCGAAAATTCCTTCCTTTATTTTTGCGTCACTAACTTTAGGAAACTTTTCTCTCAAGTTCGTAAAACCTGAGCCGTTCATCGCAGACTTTTGAAAGTTAGTTCAACACATACGTAGCAAAAAGAATTATGATGATTGATGCACTTGCTTTGCATGTTGAGAAAATAACAACGTTTTGCTAAACTCAAAATATTACTTTTTTTAAATGAAAACTTGATGCAATTAAACCGTACGTACAATAGTATTAACGGAAAATAAGGTAAAATCATAACTGGGTGTCACAACAAATCTGTGCGTGACAGAAACAAATTAGTTTGTGTTGTGCAATGAGGGTATATATTAAAGTAATAATTATCCTACAGAATCCGTGTGGCAAAAACCGTGTTGATCAGTGTTATCACGATACGAACTTTAGCCTGATCAAATCATAAATATTGAAATGTATTTTTGTTTATAACAAAGAAAATTAAATACAACATTGCGAAATGTAAGAGTAACTCTACTTCACGTAGTGGCATAAAACAACGGCCATGAAATTCTAAATAAAGGAAATAGAACATCCGGAAGCATCCTACAAATTGTTCGAGAAACAGGGCCGTCAGTTGGTAAAACTTAAGAGAATATAAAAGAAAACTTCATTGTTGTTGATGTACAATTTTTGGTGACAATAGCGTTCAAGATCTACTTCATTCTAGAACCTTCCACGTAATGAATAAAAGACGCTAAATACTAGATTTGGGTAGACTTGAGTCGAACTCGTTCACTAGTTCACTTTTTCCACAAACCAATGATCAAACCCATTTAAATTACATGGGTTTGATAGATTTGTGTCAAAAAAACGACCGACTGAATGAGTTCGACCCAAGTCTACTAAATACCTAGCGGGTACATTTGGATCGAACTCTTTCAGTAGCTCATTTTTGACACAAGCCAATGATCAAACCCATATAATTTAGACAGGTTTGATTATAGATTTTTCTCAAAAATGAGCTACTGAAAGAGTTCGATCCAAATCTTCTAGCGGGTATTAGAGCTGGGTCCAACGCATTCGAACTCGTTCAGTCGGTCATTTTAGATACAAACTAGACTTGGATTGAACTGATTCAGGCGGTAATTTTTGACAAAACTCTATGATCAAACCCATGTAATATAAATGTGATTGATCATAGGGTTGTGTCTAAAACGTCCGACAAGAGATCGATCGACTTGGATCCAGCTTTTACTTCTAGACTTGGGTCGAACTCTTTCAGTAGCCCCTTTTTGACGCAAACCAACGATCACAGCCATATAATTTAAACCGGTTTGATAATTGGTTTGTGTCAAAAACGAGCTACTGAAGCAGTTCGATCCAAGTCTACTAATTTCATTTACAGTTAAATTAGGGAATTTGGTGTTCTCATTTATTTTATTTAAACATGAAATAGAATACATTTTATTTTGACAGGGATTTTTTTATGCTCTCACATATTATACTTGCGTCAAACTCGTTCAGTAGTTCATTTTAGGCACACACCGATGATCAAACTAGTCTTGAGTCGAACTCGTTCAGTCGGCCATTTTAGACATAAACCTATGATCAAGCCCATTAAAATTACATGAGTTTGATTATAGATTTGTGTCTAATATGACCGACTGAATGAGCTCTATCAAAAAGACCTGGGTCAAACTCGTACACTAGTTCCTTTTTGACACAAACCCATGATCAAACCCATTTATATACCATGAGTATGACCATAATGTCTAAAAGCAAAAGCAAATCAAATTCAAATTTTTCAAATCGTCGACAGCTAAAAGTACTGCGCTATTGCTCATAAATAGTTTTTTGATTTTGCTTTGACTGAAACTCTTGTATTTTTCAAAAGCGAAAGCAGAAGCAAAATCATGTGAAATTAAAATCATAACAGTTTTTTATACACTATGTCCAACAGTTTTTTTTAACTATATAGTTAGTTCGTTAGAATCCAACTCCTTTAATTTATTTTAAACTTCTTTAATTTATATTGAAGTTTTTGACCGGACTAAAGTGAGCTGTTGGAAACAACTCTAAAAACGAATTAGAAAACGAGTTCGACCCAAGAATAGATCAAACCCATACAATTTTAACTGGCTTTTCCTTAATATGCAGACTTCGTCTGTTCGATCATTTAATTTCCCTTTACTTTTAATTCGCATACAGAGACGTCTTACTCTACATTTTATTAATTGCTTTTTATGTTTGTTAGTAAATACTTTGTTTTTGTTTCTACTTTTTATTTCTTCTCTTATACTTGTATGTATATTTTTTTCTAAATATTTTCAGTGCATTTTTGTACAACCACATTTTCGTTTCCACTTGCAAGTTTGTTGTGATTGTTTTGTGGTTTTTCCTGCATAAGGAGAGATTGTGAGATTGTGGGGAGGTTTTTTGGCATCTTCCAAGCAATTTCATGAATTAAAAGTGTGCTTAAGCCTTAAGGTCATTCATTAAACACTTTTAGCCGCTTTTGTAGTAAGAACCATGCTTATGTTTTAGTATGCCGCTTCTCAGTCGATTTCAGCAGCTAGTTGATACATTTTTAATTTAAAGATATGTATGAGTGCATTTACATACATACATACACATATACATATGTATAGTGTTTTTATATCATTGGTTTTGTTTGTACTTATAAAAGTTTTTTATGTGCGCGCAGGGACTAGATTTTTAATAATAGTCTTTAAATAATGTACGCTTATATTAGATCCGTTTGTTTACCCCAAAATTTGTGCAATTTTGTGCAAATTTGTACTGGATTTTACTGAAATGCGTTCGTTTACACATAAAATTGCAAAAGAGAGTGCCAATTGAGAGAGTAAATTGACAGTTGTTGACTTGAGAGTCTGCAAATTTTTACTGGACAAATTTTTGCCAGTAAAATCCAGTAGATGAGAAAAACATATGATTCAATAAAATAAACAAAAGTAAGCAAATACAAAGTAAAACTTTTTTAATAAAAACATTTAAAAGCAGAAAAGTTGAAGTAAAAGTTTAACAAAAAAAAACCTGGAGAATATTTATGTTCAAGATGAAACAAATTAAAGCATAATAATCCTTAAATTTATCAGTTTTTAAATTAAAATTAATTGTGTTATTTGCTTAATTTCTTAGAGATGTAAGGTGTATGTATATGCGAATACTTATTTCTGCATACTATTCAGGGTAACGACTATCAGAAATAAAATATTGATGTATTTTCGTATGCCATTTATCCAGAATAACAACTAAAAACCAAATACAAGCTAAAGCTTTCACAAAACTTCTATTTTAGAAATATATATCGCTTCAAATTTATAATTATAAAAATGCATGCATCAATTACCAAAAATATGTATTTGATGGGTAGTCAAAACCACACATATTATACAACACTATGATCAGCTGTTTTGATTAACCTGCAAATTTGTGCGATTTTTCCGTTCGCGTACTTTTTTGTGCAAGAGGCATTCTTGAGAGTAAAATTTTCAAATTACCAAAAATTTACTCAACTACTGGATTTTACTGGAAAAGTGAACAAACGGACCTATTATTACAATGACTCTGATTAAATTTGTACATAAAGGTTTTACGTTAAACTTAAATAATGAGCAATTAATGAGGATGATGTGACGTGATGTGACGGATGTACTGGCACGTACACACATAGAAAATACGAGGTAATAGCATTTATATTATGGTTGTGGCAATCAAAGATTTATAGAATGTTTCTTAATTCTAGTTTGAATGTTTTCGTTCATTAGGCAAAGAATCTGTATTTGTGAATAAACTTTCTTCGAATCGCACTAGGTTTGCAATAAGAGCCAGTTGAAACCGATGATCAAACCAATTTAAATTACATGAGTTTGATCATTGGCTTGTGTCAAAAATGAACGAGTTCTACACAAGTCTAGTTGAAACATAAAATTCTTGTAGTACCTCACATATTTTTACCCTTCTTCTATTTTATTGTGTTTGTAATTTTGTATTGTTAAAATTATCGCAATTAAAAGGATTATACATAAATAAATATTCTGGAAAATCCTTTTTATTTGACTTTACTCTCTTTTATTGGTAACGAGAAAGTGTCTTCCTACTGTTAGTGAAGTCTCGCAGTCGCCGCTGGTCCAGCAGAAAGAAGACAGTCTGCCAAAATATATAAAATAGATGTCTTTATACTGCCCAGGATGGAAGGGGGCCTTGGATGTCATTCATCACCTGATTCCCATAGAGGAGTTCGAGGTGAGGACGGTGGAGAGAAGTCTCCTTAGACTCTTAAAGGCAGGTTTTTCGAGCACAGGTTTAATAGGACAAAACAATCTTTGATGAGATAAATTTTTGAGGGCGGCTTTCCGTAATTCCTGGGTTCACGGAATATAAGGGCGTTGAAATTGATTTTAGTAAGATACCCTCACTGGTAATTCCGGATAGGGTGGTGCGATTTTTTACAAACGGATCAAAAATTAAAGAAGGATCGGGTGCCGGTGTCTATGTCTTGGGGACTAACATTCGTAGTTCCTTCAGGCTACCGAATGAATGTAGCGTATTCCAAGCTGAGATTTAGGTGATTCTCAAGGCCGTGGAGCTGATGACCAGAAATGTAGCTAAAAGCGACCGTCTACGTCGAAGGGACACAATGTCAAATCGAATATAGTTAGTGACTGCGGTAGTATCCTTGCTAACCTAAACTTACTTTACTCTCACTTCATTTTCAATGCAATAACATTTCATACGGCAATTGGATTTTTCATTAACTCGGGCTTGCTCACTTGAGGTCTTGTGGCTTCCAAACTTAAGCTCCATAACACCTTCTCAAATGCCGTATGCAAATTTATGTTAACCGAAATGGCCGTTTTGAAACTGCAGAATTATTTAAATGTGTTCCTCAAATCCCTCAGTGTGTGCTGTTTGATGATATCCTTGCAACCTAATTAAAGGCACTGCCACAAAATTTTTCCACATAAACAACAGTTCTTTAAATTTACAAATGAAAAATTACCCTTAAAAAAGAATGCAGTCAATTTCAACGCAAACAGCCACAGGATATAAAAAATTAACTACAATTGTTATGAAAAATGCAACACAAATAACAATAATAGCTAAAATAGCAGCTAGAACTAAAGCTAAAACTGTGACATGTTAACAAACTGTTGAAAAGAGATGAAAGAATAAAGAAAAAAAATCATGAAAAACTCTTTTAACCCAAACAACAGTCAAATGGCAATGCGAAGGAAAACTAAAATATTTACTACTTACACACTTATGCCACTCACACTTAAAACAAAAATGCACTCACACATTCAACATCAAGTTTTCTAGGCCGGAAAATTTTAAGTTGAAACTGAAACCCAGCAAAAGCATCAGAGTGAATGTTAATGTGTTTGTGTTTTTGAGCCAAAATGCAAGAAATGCACACAAAAATACGAAAATATCCTTCAATATGCATTAAACGAGTACACAAAAGAGATTATTCTTTTTTTAAATAATCTTTTCATTGGACGTGCACACTCACGCTCACACCTAACTACTCTTATAGTCGTGGCAGAAAAAGTTTTTGAAATGGTCCAATTATGTACAGTCAAATCCCGATAATGCGTAATTGCAAGGGACCGGCCATTTCTTACGAATTATAGGGGTTTTCGATTTAGCGGGGTTTCGATTTAACGGGGTTAAAATAAAATAAATACGAATTAACGGGGTTTTTAAATTTATTTACTAAAACGATAAAAAAACATAAAAAACAAAAATTTGTTGTTTTTGTAACACCGACAGAGTTTTATGCGTGCGCTTTGACATTTTTCTTTATCATTCATGTAACAAACTTATCTTAAGAAAATAAACACACACACACACAAGCAAAAGCAAAAACCCACCCAAAATAAATAGCGGTAAACAAAAATCATTCTTTCCATGTTTCTGTTGTTTTTATTACGAATTATAAGTGGTAGTTAGTATACAATTACGATTTATAAAGGCCGTATTACACTATCATACAAAGTCGTGCGATCTACGAAAAAATACAACCCTGGTATGATGGAGTTTATGAAAATTTTCAAAATACAATAACAATTCATCACACCAGGGTTGTACTTTTTCGTAGATCGCACGACTTTGTATGATAGTGAGTCATGGCCTTAAGAGGTAAAGAAGATTTTATTTGAAAAAAAAAATTACGAATTAGCGAGGGGACCAAAATGTATGGAAATTTTACGAATTAACGAGATTTTTTCAAGGGACCAACAGTTTATTACGAATTATCGGGAATTACGATTTATCGGGGTACGAATTATCGGGTTTGACTGTATTTATATAAAGATATGGTACAGAAAGAATTTGAACGACATAGATAAGGCAATTATGGAGTCAAATGACAGCTTGGGATTAAAAACTTTATAACTGATAATTCTTTGCCAATGCCCTTTGTGTGCCCTAAACAATTTGACTAACAGCGGAGCAGCTACGTAACTTGGTAACGGCAAAGTTTTTTTCTTATTAACATTTTACAGACAAATTTGTGGAAACATATTACAAGAAATATTTCCTGAACAAATGCTATTCGTCTTCAGCTATGGTTGCTTACGACTGCAGATATACACACATACATTTTGACAAATTTACGCCTAATATGAAATTAACATCTGGTTGGATGGTTATATAAATAAATGTTGTGAATTTGATAATACGATACATACATACATCATCATATCGTCATAATCTGATAAAATATATTTTTTCCACATTTTTCCATTTATTTTATAAGCACATCTTCGTATGATGAAAAACTTTCATAAATTATTAAATCATTTGCATAGAAAATTTTTGCAATAAATTACAGCATTTCAACTGTGTAATAAAGGTATTCACGTCAACTCTTGCAACTTTGAAACATCCATAATTGAGCTGCTCTTATTTTTGCAAATGGCGGCCAATGTCAAATCTGTTTTGAGATTTGTGAACTAGACAGATGTAGAATGCAAGTGAACATGCCATGGAGCGATACACTCCCCAAGAACGCGAAATAATCGTGTCTATTTTTTTTGCGTAACAATTCGTGTGTGGTGTTGGCGCAGCGCGAATTCCGTCACTGATTCCCCGATCGTCCGGCACCGACTGTCCGTTTGGCCTCCAACCTTAAAGAGTATGGAACCACACGAAACGCTGCCAAGAGTGGACGGCCCCGAAGCGCCCGTCCTGCCGAGAATATCGCCGCTGTTGCCAAAGATGTCGAGCTGTCGCTAGAAACATCGACCATGCGCCGTGCTTCGCAATTAGCCATCAGCCGATCGTACCTAAGACGAATTTTGGTTAAAGTACTAGGCATGTTCCCGTAAAAAGTCCAGTCCGCGTGTATCCTACGCCCAGGCCATCCTCAATCTCGAGGACTAAGTGGACGATTTTTCGACCAAAATCATAATGAGCGATGAGGCTCATTTCCACCTCAGCGGGTACATGAACAAGCAAAACTATCGCTTCTGGGGCACCGAAAATCCACGAGTGATGCACGAGGAGCCATTACACCCGCTCAAAGTGACTGCATGGTGCGCTGTGCCATTTTTTTTTGAGGACGCCGCTGGTCAAACGACTAAAGTGGACGGTGCGCGCTATAGGGCCATGTTAACCGAGTTTTTTCTGCAGCAATTGAACGAATAAGTACTGGGGGACAATTGGTTCCAAAAGGACGGAGCAACGGCACGGTTTTTTGAAGGTCCGTGTTTACGTCAACAAGCCCGAGACACTGGAAGCCCTCAAGGAAAACATTCGACACGAATGCGAGAATCTGTCGCACGAAGTTCTCGCCGAAGTGATCAAAAATGCCGTATAGCAATCAATTGTGACGGCGCTCATTTGGCCGATATCATCTTCTCGACTTGACCAATAAAATTCTAAAGGTTCAAGTAATCATTTCATTTAGAAAAAAATGAGAGTCAAACAACATCGGATGACTTCTTTTGGCCCACCTTGTATGTATACAAAAAATAAAAGCTATATTAATTTAATTACATTGCACAATTAAAAACTAAAATTCTAACTCGTGCTAGAGTGCAAACAATGAAGTTTTATGTACCACAAAATCTTATTGCCAAAGTTTGCCAACTTTTACTCATATAGAGTCGTATTTTTAGTATAATATCTAAAACAAACCTACTTGTATCACTTGTTGTAGTTGAGATTTCAGCAAGATTTTGCCGAAACCTATTAAGGAAGTAGATTTTATTTTGTATATAAAATTATCAAAATCAAATGTAAGTGCACTATTACTGATAAATTTGCATTATTTGTGCAAAATAATTTTCTATGTGGCTGTTGTTCCGCAGCAGTGCAACTTTTGATGTGAATACCTTTAATAGTATATTTTCATGTCAGAAATTATGTAACATTAACAATTTATGTGTCACTGCCACTAAAGATGAACAAAATAGAAAAAAATAATTTGAAAGAAAAATTAAAAGAAACATTTAAATAAAAACCTGTGCATTTATTTCCTTGATGGCATAATTAAATTAAAGGAAACTGTATTTTTTTTCTTAAGGAAGCAAAAAGAAAATTTAAAACTGAAAGCGTATTTAAATAAAGAGGAATTTATATAAGTATGCTATAACTTAATATGATGTGCACTAGTTTTGTCTTGTACGAGGGCAACTTGGAAACTGATGGATTTATTCACTCTTATTCCAGTCAGTACAATACCAAAAAATTGGAGCTTATCTACCCGTTATCGAAAACAACTGACTGCCATTGATAGGCTCGTGATTTTTTTCTAGACCTAAAGCAACAGAAATATACTGTCAATAGCACCAAATTGTTTTCGAGAGCGAGTGGACAACCCCCAATATTTTGGCCTGACTTCGATGTTGACAATTGGAATAAGGGTGATTAATAGGAGCTGTATGCAGTTGTATGTCCTTAATAACTTTTAAAATTTAATTTTCGAGGTCTTTAATCGATTGTCATTCATTAGCATAAAATTTATCTTTCTCGCAACTTCAAAGAAAAAAGTCTAAAGATGTTAAATCACAAGATCTCGCCTCTTCGAGAAATAACACGGTGAGGAAATTTTTCACCTAAAAGAGCAAGTGCAAGAGTAGTGCTGTCCCGTTGAAAAAAAAATGTCGTCCACATTAATATCTTTTAATCCCATTCATCTTAAATAGCTTTTGAAATGCCCAATTTTAAAGATTTATCGCCTTTTCTCGCCTAGGAGCGATGGTATCGTTACTTGTGTGGCACCTAGCAACGTCCTGTTAAAAAAAGTTCGTCCACATCAAATTCTTCTAATTGTGGCCATAAGAGTCAGTTGTTGCATGCAAAATTCCAAAGATCAACGAGAAATTAACAAACCTGGGTTCTTCTCAGCACCACGGGCTACAACAGCAATATTCTCAGTTGTTCTTGAGCGGCGTGCACGATTTCGATTCTTCACATCACTAAATTGTCACAACAGCTCAAATTTTTCCACCAGCTTCGCAATTGTTTTCTGAAAAAGTGCTTCACGGCCACCCAAAAATTATGAGGTTTTGCGAACTGCAACAGTTAAATTTTCACCATTTTTGTGGTGAATTTAAATATCTTCAATGCGTTTTTGAAGCCTACATCGATTCATTTTTATTAATGGCGTAGTTTTTGCTGCTCATCTGTCAAATAGTTACATCTGGAGTAATGACATATTAATTGGTGGGCTATTCAAAATAAAAAAACAGTTTATGAATCCAATGGTTTGACATTTTCGCATTTAGCCAGTCTTGCATAGTTGAAATATATACTCATACATAATAGCCCAATTCACAATCTTGTGCAAATGATCTTGCACATGCCACAGTTCTTGCACTATTTGCAAATAAATATATTTATAACTTTACCTGCTTCAAACATCTTTACTCATAGATCTTCCTATATCATTCCAAAAACTTTTTTTATGATTTCTAGGCTAGTGATCTCGTTCTTATAATTTCAAAGTTTATTATCTTCATTATTGCTTACGCCAGAAAGTGAAAAGGTATTGTAAGACGATCTCACTGAAATTATAAACTAAGGAACTTATTGATTGGCAAATTGAAAATTAACATGGTCCTTCGAACCGAATATGAACCAGTGAACTGTTAGTTTTTTTAAAGTCGTGCGCATCATTCGCCTAAACACTCATTTGATATACATATATAATCGCAGCATTAAGTTTACTCTAAGAAATATGTACCATCGATCCGATCAGTTGCAAAAGTAATTTATATTAAAATTCATATTCTTTTGATTTTAGGTGCACAATTGTTTTATTCAATGCCAAAAGACAGACACAGGCCTATTTGGTCAACACATCCCGCAAAGCATTTACCTCGGTAGCGTTTTCACGCTGCGGTCGTTATGTGGCCACAGGCGAATGTGGTATAAATCCTGCCATTAAAGTTTGGGAACTGGAAGCGCCCAATGGCAATCTGGAACAGTGCACAGGCGGCAATGTTATAGCAGAGTTTGTCGATCACAAGTATGCCGTGACATGTGTAGTAAGTTGAAATAGACATACACAAGGCAATTAAGAGTAAAATTCCGCGTGAGATTACTCCCGATGAACAATTTCAAGCAATAGCAAGTAATAGGAAAAACAAAAAATTCTAATTGGAAAAGTGAGAAATCTCACGCGGAGTTTTATTCATAATTGCCTTGACACATTTATCGCTTTGAATGAGTTAAATAACTATTTTGTTTGTTTCTCGCAGGCCTTTTCGCCCACTGGCAAGTACTTGGTATCGGTGGGCTCACAGCACGACATGATCGTCAATGTGTTCGATTGGAAATCGAATTTGAAAATGGCCTCGAATAAAATTAGTTCTAAGGTATCGGCTGTTAGTTTTGCCGAAGATGGTAGTTATTTTGTGACGGTGGGAAATCGTCATGTCAAATATTGGTATTTGGAGGGAGGACGTAAATACAAGGACCCAATACCTTTGATGGGTCGTAGTGCCATATTGGGAGATTTGCGGGATAATGATTTTTGTGCGGTGGCCTGTGGCAAAGGTATCACAGCCGAAAGTACGTACGCCATTACACGGCAAGGTCATTTGGTGGAGTTCAGTTCGCGTCGTTTGTTGGATAAATGGGTACAGTGTCGTACCTCGAATGCCAACTGCATAAGCGTGAATGGACAGTTCATATTGGTGGGCTGTGCAGAGGCTATTATACGCATTTTCAATGCTACTACTTTAGAATATGTGACCACATTGCCGAGAACACATTATCTGGGAGTTGATGTTGCTCAGGGCATACATATCAATCATATTATGGCCGTACCACCACATGCAAAATATCCCGATTGTATTGCAATGGCATACGACGAACAGAGGTCAAAGGTGAGTGTTGGTGACATTTAATTAAACACAAATTGGTGTTTGTTTTTAATATTTTGCTTGTTTCTTACGTGCAGGTAACCTGCGTTTACAACGATCACTCTTTATATATCTGGGATATGCGAGACATAAAGCGTGTGGGTAAATCACATTCCTTCCTTTATCACTCCACTTGTATATGGGGTGTTGAAACTGTGCCATACAATATGGAACGTGAAATATCGCCCACGCTGCCAGATGATTCTTTTGTGACCTGCTCTTCAGACGACACCATACGTGTGTGGGGCCTAGAGGGCTGTGCCAACAACGAGATTTATCGCAAAAACATCTATTCAAAAGAACTACTAAAAATTGTCTATATAGATGAAGAATTGAATTTCATCAAGGATTTAGAATTAGTGAACGACAGAAGTGCTCCCATCTCCAATACAAGTTACGATGGACGCAACGGTGTACGTTGCATTAAGATAAGTCCGGAATTGCAGCATTTGGCTAGCGGCGATCGTAGTGGTAATATACGCATTTATAATTTAAACAACTTGAAGTTGATGACAACAATAGAGGCTCATGAATCAGAGGTTCTGTGTTTGGAATACTCAAATGATAAAATTGAACGCAAATTGTTAGCCAGCGCCAGTCGAGATCGTTTGATTCATGTGTTTGATGTAGCTCAGGATTACAGACTGCTGCAGACTTTAGATGATCATTCGTCGTCGATAACTTCGATTAAGTTTGTTGGAGCCGGCTTGAATTTCCAAATGATTTCATGTGGTGTTGATAAATCCATTATGTTTAGAACATTTCAGGTGAAGTTTGAATTTTATAGAATTGAAAGAGAGCCATTATAACATTAAAGTTTCTCTTGCAGGGCAATATTTTCTTAAGAGGTACTCACACATCTGGGAAGACTACTCTGTACGATATGGAAATTGACTCGAATTCCAAGCATATTTTAACCGCTTGTCAAGATCGAAATATACGTGTGTATGGTACTCAGAATTCAAAGCATACTAAGACCTTTAAAGGTTCCCATTCCGACGAAGGTAGTTTAATTAAGTTAAGCCTGGATCCCAGTGGCATTTATGTGGCCACTTCTTGTACGGATAAGACACTGGCCGTGTATGACTATTATTCTAATGAATGCATGGCGCGCATGTATGGTCATAGCGAATTAGTTACGGGGCTTAAATTTACCAACGATTGTCGCCATTTAATATCAGCAAGTGGTGACGGTTGCGTTTTCATCTGGCAAGTACCACACGACATGATTGTTACAATGCAGGCTAGATTATCGCAGCAGAAATTACGTTCGGGTCATGTTCCCATACCCAGACCGTTGTCGGCTGCTTTGGTGGCGCCCGAAGGTATTATAGTGGAGTCACCGACACCCGATATAGATGAGACACAAAAATTATTATTTTCGCCCAATGTTTCGCAAGGCGGTGGTCTGCCTCTGACACCTGGTTATAAGTTGTCCGATGTGGGGCAGTTGCCTCAGTGGGCCAAACGGAAAGCTGGTGCGACGTCCTCTGCTGCACCAGCAGATAATGAAGCATCTGCGCTCAATATACCCTCATCCAACAATTCATCGTCTATCACTAATTTAAGTTCTTCGCCCAGTCAATCTGGTCTGGCAAACAGACCACGTAATCGTTGGGCTCAACGTGGTCAGATAGATGCCGACACTCTGACCGACATACGTTCCAACTCGGAGAGTCCGTTGGGCAGTGTTTCTACAACAGCCGGTATAGCGCCCACTTTTCATGGCAGCGGTTTGGGTAATACACAGACATCGGACTACAACAGTGCTTCCTCCAAGGACATCATGTACAATCAGGCTTATTTAAGTGAAGATTCATCTATTGATTCAGGTATGGAAACAAGGCGAGAATTGAAATTTATAGGCAGTAATAATACTGGTACCGTACCCACCGTAACAGCCACTATAGCGGGAGCAAGCCGTAGCTCTGCAACACTGGTGGCCGATAAACGCAAGCCTGGTCTTCGTTTCGATACCATTTCCAACAATGATCATGATGGCGACATTGAAGATATATCGGATGGTGAGAGGACAAGTTCGGATCATGGAATGTTCTACAACAACATATCACCAAGTACTCCTACGTAAGTGCTGCTCAAATCAGTTTGAATTCCTTTTTTATTCACAAAAAAAAAATAAATAAATATTTCCAGAGATTTTAAAGTAACCGCCATGAATGAGGAGGAATTGAGGAAATCTGTGAGACGACAGAAGTTTGAGAAAACTGGCCTAACCTTAAGTGGTAATGGTTCACACACAGCTAGTACTGGTACGGGCACAGGCACATCGGATACGGAAGATGAGGGCTCAACACCCAGTGCTGATAATGCCGATCGTTCATTGGCTTCAACGCTGGGTGGCAGTTCAGAAAGTATACCACAAGTATCAAATAGCTTTCTTCAAGCCGCCCTACCCGATGGTCCTGGCAATCTACTAGAAAGAGGCAGTACTAGTAAGATAAAATTTTCTTAATACTTCTGTTAACAGCTTTTTCTTCTAAAATTGTTCTACAATCATTGTGCCGGTAATTTTTTCTTTGTTTGTTTGTTTTTGCGACAGGTCGTCGTAGCATAAGTGCCAAACACAATAATGAATCGAGCAAACCCGGAAGTTCCGCCCCGCCAACTATAACCAAATCATACACCAGCACTAAGAAAGAAGAGCTTTTGAAAGTCATTAACGAAGCTAAACAAAAATTGGAAAATGTAAGTCCCCTTGGCTTATAAATGTTTCTTTGTGTTGTGTTTTCTTAATTTTTTTAATTTTTAATTTTTATTTATGTGGTTCTGTACAATTTATTCAAATATTTATTTTTTTAAACACCAAAAAAAAATATTTATATCATGACTGTTTGTCGGTCCGTATGTGTACATACATACATACATGCATAAATATGTATATGATGTGTAGGGTTCACATTTAAATGGTGTCAAAAAGTTAAATGCCATACCTGAGGTGAGCACTGTCTTCCAGTAGTTTTGATGTTTTCAGCTTTTTCTATTTACATATGCAAATCACGCTTAAGTTACGATTTTTAACAACAAAACGCATACTCGTACTCTAATTTGCCTACTAACGAAAGTCGTAAGACAAAGATTTCGAATCAAGATAGCTTACATAATTCAATGGTGGATTTATCTATGCTCATATTCATTTTTATTTAATTCATGCACGGCTTCAGTCTGCCCAAAGTCATCTCTGTTTATTAACTATTTAAAAAAAAAAAAAACTTATAACATTTTGAACGAGTAAAAGTGAAGGTTCGAAAATATGTAGTATGTACTGTCGTTCATTATACATGTACATACGTACATATCGTTACCTTAATATAGAAAGGCCCTAACTCATTACTTATTTAAAATCAGTTTTTTTGGTCAATTTCGATTAAAGAACCTCTAATGTATCGAAAAATGCAAAAATCTGAATTTCAAAAAAAAAAAAAAAAAATAATGACTTAGGGCCTTTCTATGCTAAAGTAACGATATGTAAGTGTCGGCATTAATTGATTCATTTTGTATGAATTGTTAGTCAAATTAATAACAAGTTATTAGTGTTAAATAATTTTTTGTCGCATAATTAAGTTCATTTGATTTCGGTCGTGGTAAAATTATTTGTGTTTTAACTATATAATAAATAATCAATCTTATTATAATTGGAGTCGTCACCTTCATCGCATACTTAAAGCGATTTTAAAATTTTGTTTTATTTATGACGACGAATTTGATGTTCTCTCGAATAGTATTTCTAGGCATTACAAAAGCAAAGCGATTTTTGGCAGGAGTGATTTGTTAGTGGTATTTAACAATTTATGAATTTTGTTGGCAAGTTTCTGAATTTATAAATTTATAATTTATTTTTTTTAATACTTGTCATTTTCAAATTTTTACATGAATCCTTTGCAAAATATATTTTTTTAAACTTTTACTGCCTGTCCTACAATGCCGTCAAGTCGATTGGATTCTCATATTTATATTGAAAACAAAAAGAGGGCATTTCCACAGAAAATTCCAACTTTTGTCACGTGAGGTTGCTTGCTCACGTAGGCTGTTTTTTAAAGAAAAACTTATATTTGATTTATTTTTTTTCATGTTGGTGTAGAGCGTAATCAGATCTACATTTAGTAAAAGCTAGAAAATAATCGAAAGCATTGGTCCGAAATAAAAGCTTAATTGCTTGGTGACGTAACTTGACAAAAAGTGGAAATGCCCGGTTTTCCAGTTTTAAATATTTAGTGTAAATTGTAGAACTAAAGTATTATTTGTTTTTGACCTGAGAATGAATGTTAAGTAAGAGCTGACGCTCTCAAATTAAAACCACTTTGATTTTTAGGTGATCCTGGAATATTGGAGAAAACTCAAAATAAATAGTGGAGATGTGTAAAAAACTGTTTTTCTATATTCCAATTAGAGTATCCAAAAACCGGGTCCTAAAACCGGACAAGTGGTTTTTGCTTTTGAGAAAATAACTTTCAAATAATTTTTATTTTCGAATAATTCGTCCTGCCGAAACACTGATAATAATAGACTTACAGCCTGTTTGTGTAAGACGTTGACGCTGAAAATCTTTACGTTACTGTAATAGATTAAAAAGAGGTTGTACAAGTTTCCTTTAATCTATTACAAAAACTCCAAGATTTCTAACGTCAACGTCTAACACAAACAGGGGGTTAGCCGGGATCCCATTATCGGTGCAATATATCGATTTTCATCGGCTCACTGCAATAAAGTCGTAAATAATAAGCTAAAACCGAATTGCTTTTCAACTGATTGCGAAATAAGTGTATGACTTACCAATCCTGTGGAGTGCAATCAGGTCTTTATTTTTAATTTTTTCAAGAAATCAGACCATATTCTTAATCATCGCGATTAATTAATCTAAATAATTGTGATTCCGATTAATTTAACCTGATCATTAATCAGTGATGGGGTATGGGATTTACATTTCGGTACCAAAAAAAGATTTTTTGAGTACTTTTTTGATCCCGAGAGTACCAAAAATTATATTTATTTTTTATTTAAATTTTATTAACAAATAATTAAAATAAATTTACAAAGAAATAAAAAAAGGAACACAAAGCATATGTATGTATGTCCTGGATAAGACTTGATACTGTTGGACCTTAAAGTCTGTTCCTTTGTTTTGTTTTCATGAGATTTTGGTAAGAGGAGTGAAGTATGAACAAAATTCCGTAAGCTACTCTCGATATATCAGGAAACATGTATTCATCTAATGCGTTTTTAGTTTTAGCCACTGCACAGTGGGGACTTTTGGAAAATAAATGGTAATAAATCTGCAACTTCTAACCTACTGATTGGATTTATCTGAAACTTCGAGAAACTTTAGAGGAGGACTTCGACTTTATAACACATGTCTTCTGACTTAAGCTGGAGAGGAGTAACAGTGGGCCAAAGTTGGCCACCTTGGACTCCAAAAAAATCTGAGGCTTGTAACTTTTTTAAAAGTTATAGAATATAAATAGAAGTTCCAGTCTTATTACCATTAATTTTGCAAAAGACCCCACTGTGCACTGTAGACCAGTGCATACTGCATATATCAGCCAATGCTCTATATTTGTTGTTAATATTTTGAAAATTTTGCTTTTCGCTGGGAAACATTTTAATTAAAAAATGCATAATGTTGTTGGTTTTACCAGATAGAACATTTTCAGGGGAAAACTTTCTAAACAAAACTAACATTTCGTTGTCAAAGTACACTTTTACCCTTAGAACTTGACGGAATTTAATATATATATCATTGAGTGACAAATGGTTTTCGTTTATATTTAGTTGTGAACGATTAGAATTTTGTAAAATATCTTTACTAATAAAGTCTCGTGCCATTTATTGAAAAAGAAATTTAATTCTTGTCAGAAACTATATTCATTCGCATGTCTTCTGACTGCATTTCTAAGTTGACTGTGAGAGTATCAAATGTGTTGGGGGAGTACTACAGTACTTTTTCATGTCAAAAAGTATCAAAAAATGTATGATCGTACCAACTTTTCCATCACTGTCATTAATGGTTACTGGTGATTAAATTTTTATTCCTTAATTTTTTTTTAATTTCTTAAATATTTTTATTTTCCATTAAAATATATATTGTGATAAAATTGGATCTTCTATAAGAAATGTATATTATATAGAATGTTTTAATACCAAATTTCTATTACAACTTCTTTTGCTCATAATAATTTTTTTTAATATGGAATATATTAAAAAAAAGTTTTCGCGGTTGAAATGAAGACAAATTTTACATTTCTGTTACTTAAAAAAAATATGGCCTTATTTATAAAAATGTTAATATACATATAATTTGGGGAAATATAATAAATTCTAATTAAATAAGCAAAAAAAAATAAATCATTGCATCGGCCGGGAATCGAACCCGGGCCGCCCGCGTGGCAGGCGAGCATTCTACCACTGAACCACCGATGCTTGTTGAAATATGATAAGTTTCTTTTAATACATTATGTGCTTTTTTTTTGTCTTACCAAACCATTTGTGTTACAGAAACACACAAACACGTGCATTTGTACTATTTTAGCGTATGCGCAAACAATGTCTTCAAAACAAAGTTGCCGCTTCATTATTTTTATTAAAATTAGAGATTTTATGTTATCTTTTTTCAACTTCGAGGATTAATTTTTTAATTTTTAGAAAAGAACTATAATTCTGCTTTTATATATTAATGAATACATAGAATCTAAATAAAAAAGAAAAAATTTATCGAACTAATTTTAAATATAATTGTAACAATTTCCAAAACACCAATTAGTTATTAACTTGATTGGTCCCGGTAAAAAATTTATAATTCTTACAACTACATTTGATCCAATTTTTTAGTTAGATGTTGAAATTAGTATCTTTCTCTAATTAGCTAATCCGAAAATTAATTTAATCACACATTAATTGAGTTTGATGTTTTTGATTTTGAGTGGTAGTTTAAACTTATTTTTTTTCAGTAGTACTCGAATGACATCTGATTTTAAAAGTAATAATGGTCATGCAGATATTTTTTCAATCTTACTGCATAATTTTTCTATTGTATAGAGCACCAAATATCATATCCGAAAAAAAAATTATCGTATATGATTTTAAAAACATCTGTGGGGCCATTATTAATTTTAAAATCACATGTGATATGAAAAATATGACTTTCAGAATATGGCTGATAATATAATTTTTTTCAAGTCATATGTTTCAAAAGTGTGTGTTGCCAGATTAAATCATCACAATTGAACGGTTAAACTAGCAAGCAAAACCATATAATCGACTACCCAAAAACCACAAATAAAGATTAAAGTTAATTTAATCTCTAAAATTTAACTCAAAAAGTGGCCCTTAGAGTTAAAAAAAAGTTAACCAACATACGATAGTAATAGCAAGGTAAGAAAATAAAAACATAGGGTTGATTATTGAGTTTTTGTTGCACCTATGATATTAGTTGTTGGGCCTCTCATTTGTTTAAATACAAGTTAAACATAATAGTGCTATGTAGCTGTTCTAAAAAAATTTTTTTTTTTTTTACCAAAAGTGAGATGCAAACTAGCTATACCCCTCAAGTATAAGTTTTAAGGTGTTTTTAAGAAAAAAAATATTTAACTGAAGAGGTAAAATAATAATTTGGGTTGAGTAATGCGTTAACAAATGTTAAACATCGAACTGTATTTTAAGCTTCTTTAAAAAAAATTTTAGTTTTATAACATTTAGAAGCAGAGTTGTGAAAGCTAGAAAAATACCGCATAATAAAAGAGATAAAATAAAATCAGCTATTTCTATTTTAGGCGAAATTTCAAAACACGTTCTAAGAATATCTGTGTGTCTGTATGAGTCCACGTACATACTAAACGGCTGAACCGATTTTGATTTAGTTTTTTGTGTTTGAAAGGTGACTTGATCGAGAGCGTTCTTAGCTATGAAGAAAATCGGTCCAGCCGTTTAGAAGATATCACATAACTTCTAGATATATTCGGGGATTTTTAAAATATTTAATTTTGTTATAAATTTTAAAATGAAAAAGAGCAATTATATTTTACTAAATAGGTAAAAGGTGTGACAAAAATGTGAACTTATTTCTTCTGTGCGAAAAGAACTTTTTAAAGAACTAATATTGCACACTTTTTCTGCATTGTGTTACCAAATGTGTTATTTGGAGAAATTTTGCTACCATCAAAGAAAAACCACTTTTCGAATGCATTGAACGACATAGGGAAAACGTTCTCAGTGAGTGAGTTTTGTGGGTATTAAGGAAAATTTTTGTAACCGAAAAATTCTTTACGGCAACGCTGTTTTGCGAACGGCAACATTCCATGAAGATAACAAGCAATCACACATGCATACACCTATACTTACTTGCTTAATACTAATAAATGTTTATATAAATAAAAATAGCAAATAAAATAAAGCATAATGCATAGTACACATTATGGCATTTTCTGACATCGCAATAGTGTGCACAAGTGGTAACGTTTGTCATATTCAATATTTTTCGTTTTGTGGCATTGCGTTCCAAGTGAACGGCACGCATTTTGAAAATTAAATCATAAAATGTCAGCAAATGTGTATTAATATTAAGGCTTTTCTATTAATTTTTTAACCATAACAATTAACAAACTCATGTATTGATGTGTGCATTTTCGTATGCAATTCATGGGCGTCAAAAATATAACTTATGTAAAAACTTTTTATATTAAATATTCGTGTTGAAGAGACATATTCAAAAACGATTGGGGAAGTATTATTATTCAAATACTTATTTAGATTTTTAACTTAATATTTTTTAGGGCCTGTCCCACGATATCGACAACGCTTGCAACGTTCGACTTGTCGCACACTTACATTTGAAACAACCACAAAATCATAAAATTTGTTTTTGTTTTGGATGTAAGTGTGCGACAAGTCGAACGTTGTCGACATCGTGGGTCAGGCCCCTAATATTTTTAAAAATTAAGTAAGAGCAAAAAATTAGTTACAGCATTAAACATTTTCTTTAATGTTAAAAATTTTTTAATAATGCAAATAATTTATGCTATATATAACTAGTCTAGAAAAAATAGAATCCAAATGTAAAGTAAGTCGGTACTGGGGCGTGTTTTTCAAGAGTTACAAGTGTTTTAATGCAAGTAAAATAATTGCGAATATATTTTATTTATGCACGAGTATATGAAAATATATGTATATGTTCACAAAAATTTTACTTGTATGACAACATTTGTAAGTTTACTCGGGTAGGAGTAGTATTTTTCCACTTATTTTCTTAACTTAACTTAAAGTATACAAGCAAAAAGAGTTTATCTTAAGCAAAAATAATAAGCAAATGGATAGCCATGATTAAGAAGAGCAAATAACCAATTCACGTATACAATTTCAAACAATTCACGTATTCCATTTCAAATTTTTTTTATATAGTATTAACATATGAGTTAACATACAGCTACAGCTATGTTTGGAGATCAAAATTAAAAGAATTTGTCAAATTTGGCAACTTCAATTTAATATTTTTTTTATTTTATTAAAGAAATATAAAGTAAAAAAAAAATTCAATAAATTCTATAAAAACAATATAAAACTAGGCATTTCATATTTCAACTGCTTAAGTGAATCTCACACTCAAAGTGGGGCACTACAATTTTCATATTTGTTTTTAGTGTTAAATACATTTTTACTTGGTTGATATCACAGCTTGAAGATTCTGTGCTGCACTTTCAAGCAAATTTTTTATAATTCAGGTTCAATACTATACCATTCTTCTGTTACTTACGACTTCCGTCAGTGCTGGTCGCCATTTTTTAAGTCGTCCTCCATACTTTTGGGCAATTATAAAGTATTCAAATCCGTAGGCTCCAAGACTTATGTTGGTGTCCCTAGACGAGGTCACCTTTTATACCAAGATTTTCGGTACTTTTCACCACGTTTCCTTTAGGAATGTCAACGTAATACTCCAAATCCCCAATTCCGTTTACAAAACATATTTTAACAACTCCAGACTACTAATGAGGCCACAGAGACAGAGGTCGACAGAGAACGTTCGATCTACAACTTGTATTGAAAACAAAAAAATTTGTTTTTATTTTACATATATGTATATACTCGTAAGTAATAACTTGAACGTTCTATGCGACATCGCTGGCCAGGATGTTACTTTTCAATGTTAATTGTTTGCTTATCTGTTTTTGAGTTAAATGGCACTTCCCCTGTTTAGTTTCTTATTTATTTATTTCTTTAAATCCCTTATAAAGAGATTACAAGAAACCGATTATTGAAAACAATATCTCTATTCGCATATTTTGGAATCTGTCGAGTGAACGTTCGTCAACGAAGAACTGAAGCTCGCATTCCCAAATAGCCCTGATTATATTCAGACTTTTATTCTGAATTTTCATTTCAATTAATTAACGTTAATGTCTTCTACAAACTGCAATTAAAATAAATAAAATATTCCAAATATGTTTTCTCTTTCAATTTTAATTCAACTGCTTTGAATAAGGTGAACATTTTTGCAAAAAAAAAAAAAAAAACGCGAAAGCTCATTTTCAATTAGTTTATCTATATTTGTTAAATTGGTATTATTACAATCGTTTTTGGATACATTCAGCACCTTAACAATGTCTTAATATAGCCTCAATAATTCGACTAAAACAATCATTTTTAAAAATTGTCTTAACTTTATTAAACTTAAAGACTAAACTTGCATTTTTTTTTTTTGGAATTTCACCTATTCATTTTGATTTTGATTTTTAATTTTCTAGGTGGGCTACCGATCTTTGCGAGGCAGTCACAGCATCTCAGATTTGAGTTTGGCTGGTAATTTCGATGGTTCCCGTTCTGCTTTGTCATCTGCAAGTCGTTATGCCAAAACGGGTGAGTTTAACCTCAAAATCTAACAACAATTGCATATTATTTCCTTTAGATTAATATTGCTAAAATAATATAAAAAAAAGCTTATTAATAATTACATAAGGCTAATTCATATTTTGTCTTTTACGCTCTCATTTTTCCCCCTTAAAAAAACATGCTGGCCAATTTTATAAAAAAAAATATTAAATGAACTTTATTAATTTCTTTCTTAAAATGTATTGCTATATTTATGTATATTTGTTTAAAAATACTAATCTAAAGCTTTAAATCCTAACATTGACAATTCACAGTATACTAGTACCGTTAGTACAAGGACAGATAAACCGATCTATGCAGATCGAACACCGCCAAGTATTCATACACCACCACTAGCCTCGCAACCCCAACAATATTTCTTCAATTGCGCTGCTTCCAAGTCAGTGCTTCAGCAAAATTGTCAAGCAATGCGTCAAGTACAAGAACATTATCCGCCCTATCCACATCATGTGGGTGTTCATCAAATTCATCCCCCGCCCGGTGTGCCCTTTATGGGTCCTTCCTCAGCTAAACAGTCAGTTAACCAAAAATCATTCTCCAGCTCTACTCTGCCAGCTAATAATCAGTCTGCTAGATCAAAACGTAACCCAAATGGCAATAACAGACGTACCCAGAGTATTTTGAAGCATTATAAATCGTGCCCCGTTTCCCCTGTTCATGAGGAAGTTGAATGGTCTGGCGATAGTAAAAGCATTATTATTATCGAACCCAAAAGGCATTCAGTGTATGCGGATGACGCTCGCACCATATTGGATATGATACAGGCGGATACTGAGAAGATGATAGCGGAAATAACTAAGAAATATGGCGATTTAGATGATATAGGTGTTGATGTCTATGATCATGAATCGGGGACCAGACATTCTCAAATTGTTGCCTCAAAATCAGTACCCGAAAATTTAGCCACACATCGCAGTAATCTGCCTGTTGGTCTAAAGAGAGACCTAGCGCTGACTCCTGAGGGAGCTGCTAGTCCCCGAGGAGTTAAGCAACCTTATGTGCCACTGGCTCCCAAACACTCTTTTTCAGAATTTTATGTTTATCAAGAAATATACCAATGTGAACGTAAGGTTTCGCTGTCAGATATTCTAAATGACAATCCTGAACAAATGGCCGAAGCAAGGCGGCTGGAAGAGGCCAGATTCTTAGAAACCCAAAGACATTCATCAGCGTCTTTTTTCCTAACCTCTAATAATCCATTTAATGTCGACAAAAGCCAAGAATCTTTGTTGACTGAAGAGTTCCTAGACGATGGCAGTTATTGCAATAGTATGGAAAGTATTTTGTCAGACGAGAGTGATTGCAAGAGTGCTCCTCTGGTGGACATGGCCGACAAACCTCCACCACCCATACCCAGACATGCTGGTTTGAGAAATTTCATTATTCATGGTCCCACCTCAACAATTGCCGCTGCTCAAATGGTTTCAAAATCGTATGGCTCCAGTCCTAATGCTTATGGCAGCTTTGACTATTACATGCAACAACGCCATCTTCAACCCATAACCTCTAATGTTTCACCCTATGAAAGTTTTGATGTTTCCGGTTACAATTTAGAAAAGATTAAAACAACGGATAAAATCAAGTCAATACCACCAAACTCTATGCCAACCTCAAAAACATATCCGAAGTTATCAGACTCTTCCGCCAAATCTAGGGTTTCCGACGACATACCCACATCCAAATACAGAAATCAGCACTACAGCTCGGGTGTTAGTAAAAGTATTAGTTCAGATTTTGCTCAGCATCGGTTGCAAACGAACTCCAATCCCATGCAAATGGAGAAAGCGGCTGCTCGCAATGACAAACTCTTCCAAAAGAAGGTGGTAAAGGAAAAACCTCCCATACCTGTTAAACCTGAAAATCTTAAATCCACGCTGACATCCACTGTCGAAGCAGTGCAAAAATTACAGATTAAGGAACCTTTAAAGAAATCCTGCTCTTTTGAGGTGGATACCTCAGATATACGCTGCCACTCACGCACCGCTAGTGTGGTGAGAAAGTTCGAAAGAAATTTACAAAAGTTTGAAAGGGAAAAACAAGCAGAATTGCAGGCCCAGAAAAAGAAAAACAACGAGGCAAGACAAATGAGACCCTCCATTAGCTCGGGAGCTTTGGCTACACAAAGTTGTTTAAAGAAAGTATCAAAATTTGATAGTTCCGCATCCAGACGTGCAACTTCGATGCGCCAAAAGGAAAGACCTAAAATTTCCGTGCGTTTTAATACTGTTTCACAAATAAAGTACACGCCTAGCTCGAAAAGAAATAAAACCAATAACTCTTCGCTGACCACCACTTGTCCCCTAAACGATATAAATTTAAATGTATCGCCTCCTTTGGGTTCAAGTCTACCCAACGATTATGGTGAGAAAACCTTTGAAATGTTTATAACCGAAAATGGTAACGACGAACACGACAACATGACTGTGGATAGTTTCAAACTGTATACAAAACCCTCTCTGCAAGCTGTAGTGGATGAGATAAAACAGGAGAGGGAACGCGATGCAAAACATAAGAAAAACTTGGCAAATAAAGAAATCACACAAAATCCTGCACAGGACTCGTCCACCACTAACCAGTGTAAAAATATTGCCATACAAATTGACGTCATACAAAAACTAATCGAAATGGAAGAGCGTAAATTAGAACAAATCCGACAAGCCACGGAGTCACGTATGCGGCCCTTTGAATGTGATACCAAACAAAGAGGTTACGTTAAGTCACTCACCATGAATTTCGATATGCTGGCCAAAGGCATTGAGAAGGATATTGAAAACGAACAAAGGCGTATCTTGGCCGACAGCTCAGATGCAGATCTGTGCGCTTATGCTCGCCATATCAAACGCAACGTTAGTCTTCCCGATGTTTTGGAAAGCACCGAGTCCTATAATTTCAATAAGAATTTAATGCAACAAGTTCAATTAGATTGTGATGGCATGGAAGTCGAGATAGCCAAAGAGGTTAAAGCCGATTCGGATGCGGACAATGAGGATGAAAAAGAAGATGAAAGTGAGAAGGCTTCTTTGGAGCATGTTGAAAAAGTTGCAGGTCTGAATGAGATTTGAAGATTTAAAGCACCGTTTTAGTTGAAATTTTATTTCGTTGACAATTTAAAAAAAATCACTATTTATTTTGACTCATATTTGGATTTAGTTTTTTTTTGGGCTCTGTGAAGAACTCATTCACTGCCATCGTGTGTGTTTTCACTTCATTTTTACACAAATTATTCAGTTGAAGTTTATTTAGATTTCGCTCTCACTTTTCACTTTAAGTTTTTGGACAATTTGCTTTTATATTATATATTTATTACGTTTGTAAAAATGTTAAAATTTATTTTGTTTTATTGTAATTTTGTAGGTAATCCCAAAAACTTACATCCCATGCCTGTGGAAGAATCATCGTCTATACGACGAGCTTGTTCTCTAAGTGATCTACATATGGGCAACATAAATAAAGGTATGCATATAGTGGTATTAAATTCAAATTGCTGTACATAATATTTTTTTGATGTTGATACTCGTCCAAAATATGGCATTAGTATCTTGAAGAAACTAATAAGAAAAATTATAATTAATGTGGAGAATTTCATGCAAATTCATGTTGAGTGATATGAGTTTCTTCCGATCTAGTATTCTTTAACTTGGAACGATTTTCCGTCATCCGGCGTTTAATTTGGCTTATAAACATACCGGTTTCTACTCTGTCTCCACTTTACGGGGAGAGAGAAAGAAAAAAGAAGAAAAAAGTGAGATTAAATACAGAATTGCCGTGTTCTTACTAAAGCTACTGTACCAGACGCTAAATTACTGTAAAATACAATAATTACTGTACGGTTAAGGACACTGATACTCGTACCAAGTTAATATTTACAAAAAGAATATGGGTTTCTCGCCTGAAATAAGATATATTTACATACCCAGTGAAAAAAATTGGAAGTAATTATTTTCTCTACTTCCAAAGTATCAATAAGTGTGTATTTTTTTACTTTTCTGGAACCGATTGTTAACCACATGCAGATAATTAATTAAGAAGCTATTTCACTTATGCAAAATTGAAGATAATTTTTCGCAAATACTTACGATACATATCGTCAGCCCATTTTGGCCCCGTTTGGCTCACCGTCCATTTAAAATAAAAATGAGTTAGGTGTGGGGTTTATATATTTCTAATATCTCCTTTCTGAATCCAAAACATGTTTCGCGAAATTAATTATGGTTTCTGAGATATTTAGCATTCATTTTACGCCACTTCAACTATTTTAAAGTTTAATAAGCGTTTGCGTCAAATTATTCATACAAAGAATGCGAAGTAAAGTTAACTCTTGTTTTGCTTCATTTCTATAAGAAATTAATAATAAAAAAAGAAGGTGCCGTAAGAAAAATTCAACGGTGACTGTTAAGCAAAAAGATCATCACCCATACGCAGCCGCCGATTAAATGTTTGAATATAAACTTATTAAACATTAAAATAAAATAAAAGAAACCTTAATTATGCATGTTTGAGTATAACAGAAATCATTTAATTTCATTCTTTATTTTACATACATTTCAATTACTTGTTTTTCTTGTGTAACTGTGTAAGCGGATCGATAGTTAAAAATATTACGGCGGCGGCTTCTTGGTCAACGTTAAACGATCAACTTATCTCTCCAGACAGCAAAAAAAAAATAAATAGAACAACAAAATTCTCCATTCTCAGCAGTAAAGTATTCATATGGAGCAAAAAAAGCTACTTTTTGAAAATAAATTAAGAAAAGTGGTGTATGCTGCACAAAACGTATTTTTAATTTTACGATAAATTAATATTAACTTATAACTTTATTCATCAAAGTTCACTAAAATTTACACATTTCTTCCAAACATGTGTCGGAAGTAGTGGTGAAAATACAAAAAAAAAAAATCTATCGGGTATACCTTGAGAAAACTTCATGTAAACCTTTTTGTCGTTTTTCCCCATTCCGACTTTTTGGCATATGCCTCAAAGCAATAATGGGCTAAGGATATGTCTTGAATTTTTAGCAAAATGAAATCGATGTCATGAAGTATTTGATTTTAATTTGTAAAAAATATATTGATTTAAGAAAAATTTAAGAAAATAAAAAAGAACATAAGATAAATGAGATTTACTTAACATCATGAACATGATTCGGATTCGCTGAATGTGTATTAAAAATGAGAACTTCTTACAATGACAACCCTATGTAAAAATCATTAGAAATTATACAAATTTGCACTACTTCTGGATTACAAGTTTGGGGTCTTATTGACTTACTTTTAAGCTCTTTTTTACTAGAAAATGACGTCGATCATCCAACATGGTTCAAAATAAATTGGCAAATAGCTACCCAGCAAAAAAAATTCTAATATAGAAGCACGAACAACTGAGGGAAGCAATGTATTGCTTACTTGATAACAAAGCTTCCGAAAAGCACTAACATAAGGCGTCTTCTCTAACAAAGTAGAATAAAAGTTAAAAAAAATTTGCACGCCAGCAACTTTTGCATCTGAGTACGCAAAAACTATATATTATTACTTCAGTGAAGCACTTTGGAAAGGCAAAAAAATCATGACTTTTTGGAAGCTGTACGAGTAAGTATTGCTTCTATCTGGCTCATCTGGAACAAAAAATTGCCTTATTCATGCGCAACAGCAAGTGATTCTCAAACATTGTCTCCCTTACAAGAACGCTTCTGGGAAGCAGTAATTTTTGCTGGGTAGGCTATAGGCATAAATAGAAGTGTTCCGAGCGTACAAATGTTCAGTGGTGTTGGTCTTGTTTACACACTTTATCGTAATAGGCTCGTTGGAGAAACAGCTTCTAAACTTTTCATTTTGAAGTTAAACATTCCTCTATCGAGGTGAAGAAAAGTACTTTAACTTTTTCAATGTTCATTGTATAAGAAGTTGGTTTTGTTTGCTTTTAAGTTGACTACAAGAATATTTTTGATTTGAAATACATAAATTTCTTTTTTCAAATTGTTGCAAAGTAATCACCCATATCGAGAATAAAAGTTGAAAATTTTGTTCAAGTGAAATATTCCACATGAATAAAAAAATGGCGAACAAATTTAGAAAATAGTACACTGACTAAACAACGCAAAAATTGGCGATTCCAATTTTTGGGATAGGAAACACATTTCACGTGAACTTTTGTTATTATAAGGGTGAATATTTGTATGCCATTTATTTAAAAAATAAAAATATTCCTATTCGTCTGAATTTGGCGAATACGAATACGAATATCTAAAAATGGCCGAATATTCGGGAATTCGAATACGAATATTTGCACATCTCTGGTATGTACAAGTATTTTTATATCTTAACACATCGGAATCTAAGTGTATCAATATCAAGTGGCCTTATCAGCGCAGCTGATCGTCAGCTGACTTAACCCCATCTTTCAAACTCCATATAAAAAAGCATAAAATCTTAACCCGAACTGTCAACATTCAAATAAAAATAATCCTACAAAAAATTTGTATGTATGTTGTTGTAATAATAATGCCACTTGGTATTAATATACTTTGATCGGAATTATAACGATAATTGCGGCTGAGAGTACGTGAGTGTTTTAAAATCCTACTTTTCTAAATTTTAAAATAAATTTATGCCCTTAAACATTATGTTAGCGGACTGTTTTCTCTAAACTACTAGATGTTATTGCACACCCTTGCGTTTTTAAGTCGCTCGTGTGTCCCCAGCCTTATTTATACCTGTGTTTAGAAGCAAGCGGCTAATTTTAAGACAAAATGTTGTCCTTTTATTTTCGCCTGTATTTTATTGTTAACTATGAAAATATGTTTATTCCTTTCATTATTTCAGGTAGCAAATCAGCTAGTTCTTCCCAAAAAACAGGAGCTGCTCATCGTAACAGTTCAGCGACTCGTTCTGCCAATAAACGCAATAGCCTACAAAGCAAAGGTTCTTCCAATAATTTAAGTGCAAATGCTTCAATGGGTGTGCTCAATCAGGTTGGTCTTATAACCAAATCAATATATGTACTCGTACATGTATCTATGAAATATTTTGTATAATATTAATAATTTGCAGAGTGACTCGGAAGCTGAAGCCAACAATCGTGGTAGATCAGGTTCAAATGGACAAGGCAGAACAAATGGCCCAACTGGTAAGTGTTGCTGCTTAGCAAAATATTTTATTTTTATTTTTTTTGAAGGGAAAACTTTAAACATCTTAATAATACCTTTACAGCTTCCAATCGTCCTTACAATAACACAAAAACCAATGGTAATAACAACCGTCGCAAAGGCAACCTACAAACTAGTTTTAGTAACGGTATGCAATTAAATATTTCCTTTCGTAACAAAAAGCTAATTTGTTTAACTAATAAATATTTCTTTACATATGCATACAGCACCTCCGCAAGACGACTCAAGCTCCGAGGAAACTCAGGGCAGTTCTTCCAATGCTAAACCTATAGTGCCACCACGTCCTCGTAACTTAGCTTTTGATCATAAAAATAAAATTCTTAACAGTCCAAATGTAGTCAAGCAACGCGGCGTTTTCGAAGCGGTTGAATTCGCCGACCTTGATAGTAATGGAGACCGTAAGATAAAGCTTATTCGATTGAAAATAATTTTGTATCAATTACTCATTATTTTTACTTCTATTACAGCCAAATCTCAAGTACACAACGTAATAAACAAATTGTATACCACAACGCAAACTGTATTGCAATTGCATGCTAATTTACGCAATTGCGAGGATTCGCTAATGTTAAAAGAACTAGAGAATGCTGTGATTATGACACAAAACATGTTAACAAATATAACACAAAATAAGTAAGTGCTTAATAGATGTTGTAAGTTAAAAACGAATAAATTCATTTCATGAAAATTGCCAGTTAAGTTCCTTACATTTCAAGCAATAAGAAATTCCAGTAACTTAATTTTCCCTTTCGATAAGAATATTTATCGTTTATACATCGTTTTGGAACAAAATTAAATTAAAATTTGACGATTGTAAAATAAAATCATACAAAAAACCTTCACACAACATTTTACTGCCAGCGTTTTAGATGAGGGAATGTGTGACAGCTCGGCTAAATTACCGATAGGTCAGTACTACAGTAATTGGGTGGCGAGCAGGACCAACCGTTCATGGGGAATTAAGGACGATTGTAGTCTCGAGTGCTGAGTTACCAAAATGTGACTAAGGAAGATTTAAAATGCTTCTGGA
Organism: Nowickia ferox; assembly: GCA_936439885.1. Taxonomy (NCBI): domain Eukaryota; kingdom Metazoa; phylum Arthropoda; class Insecta; order Diptera; family Tachinidae; genus Nowickia; species Nowickia ferox. The sequence continues at coordinate 72,597,081 of OW387026.1, forward strand.
TATGAATAGCAAGGCAATGCGAGTCTTGATAGGTGCGTTGACTGGGCAGAGCAAGGAGCAGAATTCAGGAAACTGGGACCTTAGATTGCTGTAGGATGTGTGAGGATGAAGAGAAACCAAAAACTATTGAACATATTACGAGTGTCGTATTTCGACTACGACGATTACCTACTAGATTAAGTAACATAGTAAATTGTTTTCTTTAATCTAGTGCAAAATCATTGTAGTCAAAGTAGAAATAAGACACTCGTAGTTAGGCCTGTTGTCTGCCATTTCAGAAGCTGCAACACCATAAGATTAGATGAGAGCATTTGTGATATCGCAAAGTGTAAACTGGGGGATATCGTTCAGTGGCTTAATGACAGATAATAGGGGTTCTTCTGGGTACAATTGGGGGTTAAATTTTTATTAACGGGTACTAACTAAAAGGGAATCACAAGAGATCCAACTGGATCTGGGCCTCAATTTTTTGGAATTGTGTTAAATCATTGTCTTAGATAGCATCTAATTGTTATTTTTTTATTTTTTGTTTGCAGAAATGATAAAATCCATCAACACTCGAATCATATGTATTCGACAACCGAACAGGCAAATTTAGAAAACGGTGATTACATGATGATGGTAAATAATTGTGCCGACTTGTTAAGCAATTTGCGTATGAAGCACAAACCCGATGACTGTGAGCATAACTCCTAGTGCGTAAAAGAAAAATAATACTAATAAATTTTAAAGATAGTTTATAAATTTTCCAACAAGAAACTAATTATACAAAATTAAACGTTTTTGTTTGAATTATTTCAACTATTGTAAAATATTTAACAAACAATTATACACATACACTTACAATAAAACGATTTATTATACAAATATGTATTCAATATTATTTAACATAAATAAGTTTGAACTAAAAATAAATTAAGTTTAAAATAAGCAAATATTTAAGGATAACAAAGAGAGTTATAAATTAATTGTGGGAAAATACTTGGCGCTGGTATTTTTTCTCTTTTTTTATATAAAACATTTTCGAGGAATCTTAGGGAATATTTTTAATGTTTCCCTTTTATAGTTATTATGGCATTTGTTTCATATTTAATATTAAAAAAAAATATTTAGTTAAACATATTCTTCTATTTTTTTTTTCAAACTGAAGTAAAACAACGCTTTTTGTTTGTTTGTTATAAAAGGAACTTTAAATTGAAATTTAAATTGTTTTGTTATGTATACTGATTTTGTAATACTCAGTTTGATTATTAAAACTAAATTTAATTTTAAACTGCATCCAAAAAACAAAATCTTTGTTAATAAAACAATATCGAATACATATAATTGAGAGCGTTTTTGGAATAAATATTTAAGTGTTTTTGAAATGCAAAACATAAATTTTTTTTATATAAACGATTGGCTTTGCAAAGAGATATTTTCCTTTTTATGAAGTAAAAATAGTCCATACAAAAACCATCAATAAATTATAAACTACGAATTCCGTTGGTGGAAAATATTTCACCACGGTGCCAATTGGGTTCAGGGGGGTTACTCTATTTTGATGCGAAAGCACTTACGATACGAAAGCTAAATGCGTTGCGATGCAACGCATCTCTATTACTTTCGCAAATCCTTTCGGAAAATTCTTTGATAAAGTGGCAGCACTGACTTTGCAAAAGGAAATATGACAAAGATTGACAGTAATGAAATGCCAAAATATGTAATAAACGTCTTTTCAGAAAAGGAAAGTTAGGAAAAAGTGAAGTGTAACAGTTTTTAATTGAAAGTAAAATAGTGTTTGATGAGAAAACGACCGTGTAGGACGCGTCTAAAGAGATATGTTAGTCCAATATACTCTCTTCAAAATTTCCGTTTGAATAAGAAAGCGTTTCTGTATGTTCTAAATGCTGTTCAACACGAGCTAAAAGTTTTAAAGAGATCCAGACCAATTCCAACTATTATAAAACTATCGTAGCAGTCTCACATTGCTCGGCATTGAAAGAATACTACGTTCCAACCATATCAAATTTGATTTATGATGATTTTGATGGTTTCATCGGCCAAAAACAAACTTACACTTCAACGTACTCACATGTTTTTCTCCCTTTGCGTTTGGTATTTATCTATCGCAAGATATTTGCGACAATGGGGGGGGGGGGGGGGGGGGTTACTCTCTATTGCGTTGCGAAAGCAAATACGATGCGAAAGCTAAATGCCAATTTGGTACTCTCTATTACTTTCGCAAAATTCTTTGATAAAGTGGCAGCACTGAGTTTGCAAAAGGAAATATGGCAAAGATTGACAGTAATGAAATGTCAAAATATGTAAAAAACGTCTTTTAAGAAAAGGAAAGTTAGAAAAAAGTGATATCAGTTTTTAATTGAAAGTAAAATAGTGTTTGATGAGGAAAACGATCGTGTAGGACGCATCTTAAGAGATATGTAATTCCAATACTCTCTCAAAATTTCCGTATCTATATGTTTTAAACGCTATTCAACAGCAGGTAAAAGTTTCAAGTACATCCAGAGCAATTTTAACTATTATAAAACTTGCTGCCGCATTAAAATTACTTGGCCAAGATCGATGCCAATATCAAATTGGGCAGGACCATACCTTAGGTATATCGCAGCAGTCTCACATTAAAATAATACTACGTTAGAACCATGTCAAATTTGATTTAGCTGCAGAACTGGAACAAGAAGTAAAAAAGCTCTTTACAACACTTGCGGCTGTGGAGCAGTAGATGGTACTCACATACAATCAGTTAGATCGGACAAAAACAAGCACACACCTCTACACAAAGTTGCAGCACAGTATGAATGCTATAGTTTGGTTAATAATATTTCACCTTGATTTTACATATGCATGTGATCACAAAATGAAATGTATTTTTTTTTATCTTACTCCAAAAATAAAAATTTCATTATCAAATTTAAATATTTGTTCAGCATATTCACATGTTTTTCTCTCTTTGCGTTTGATATTTACCTATCGCAAGATATTTGCGATAATCGGACGATTTTGACACAGACGCTTTCGCATTAAAGAGTGCGGTGATACCAGGCTTGCGAAAGAAAAGAAAAATAGATGCGAAAAGCAAATGCGCAAACGCATTAGAGAGTACCAATCGTTCGATTTCGTAGCATTTTTCTTTCGCATCGCAATAGAGAGTAACCCCCCAGGTTCCATCAAGAACTCAGTTAAAAAAATATTAAAAATGAAAGCACAATTTTCTCATATTACTTTGAAGATTTCGATTTCAGTAAAAGAAAAAAAAAGAAAACAGCACAACTTGGCAGTAATAGTTGGAATTCTATATACAAAATAGCGAATTCATTAAAACTACAAAGTAAAAATTGTACAGGGGTGTGTGTAACAGTGATTAAAAACTGCTCTAAATATATTTTGATTTACTGCCTGGTATTTCGTTGTCTAGTTTATTGTTTGAACCAGGGACTCTGAGTGTTGCACTCAAATTTTTTTTATAATAAAATTTATATAAAACCTTTATTAGTTCCAAATTGCTCGCTTATTTCGTTTTTGTGTAACATTTTTAGCTTAGTTTAAAAAAAGAATTAAATTAATTTTATATAGTCTTAAATTGTGCAAACTTTACACAACCACAATAGTAGAAATAGTAATAAACTAAATATTCTTACCTTATTTTTTTTAAATTGTTAATAATGGTTAAAGTAATTATTTGTTATTTAAAGTAATTTTATTTACTTGGTTATGTTGTCTTTGTATTGAAAAAAAGGAAGGAGTGACAAATTCTTCTCATTTTATCTAAACTAATCTACGATTCATTTTAAGTTCTTTGTGAGAATACGACAATGCAGCGCCTTATTAGTTTATTAAGCTTAACAAAAACTAAACTATAAAAAAATAAATATTTACTAAAACAATACCTATATGGCCAAAATAAATTATAATTGTGCTTTAATGAAATGTGTGGCAAAAGTTTGCAACTTATGAATATGTCAAAGGAGTCGGAGAACTCTGCAGTATCTTCACCAGCTTGCAAACTCGTATTAGATTACTTTAATTGGTTTAAAGTTGAAAGTTTTCTTTCTTATCTAAGTGTTTAACTAATAAATTAATTTTAAATGTTTTTTTTATATTTTTTGGGTTCTTTAAGTAAAATTCTCTTTTGTGGAAAGAAATCAATTAAATAGACTTAATCCTAAATAATGAAAACAATTATTTAAACAAAAGAACATCAAATTTTAATTATAAACTATTTCAAGTTTAATACAATATTATATAATTTATATATGTATTTAATCATATTCGATCAACTACTACTTCTAACACACTATATTATATATAACAAAACAGCAACTCGTCTAATATTTAAATTATACTTTAATACAAAATTATTATTATTATAATAATGATAAATTAATTTTAAACAGTTTTTTTGAAAACATTAAAAAAATCAACTAATTTTATTGAAGAAAAAATAAATAAAAGTAATATTTACATTAAAAAGAAAACATTTAATAAATAATAAACTTTTGCAAAAAAAAAAAAATTAAAAACAAAGAGTTTTAATCAGTAATAATCTTCTATCTATATATAAAAAAATAATCCCTGTTTTTTGGCACGACATCACGCGTGCATGGCTGGACCTATAGCCTCCATTCTTTTTCTGTTTTATTTGTTATTGTTTGGAGAACAAGAATATGAAAGAAAAAATTAAGAAAGTTGCGCGAAACATTTGTGCTGTTGGCATTATTTTTCTGTTTTTGATAAGATTGGTATAAATACAGTTTAAAGTCTACTTCTGGATGTGAACGAAGTCGCGGGAAAGTGCTGGCAAGTAATAATTTTTTCAAATCTTATAAAATGAAACATTTACATTTATTAGTTAATGTGATTTTCTAAAGGAGACAAGAAAAATTAAACTATACTTTAGCTGGGGGAAATAACGACGCTGTAAGTGATTCGAAAACGCTGCGTTTTGCAGAACATGAGCGAATGTATGAACGAAGTTTCCATTCACCGGCGAAGTAAAATAACCAATAAAATAAAATGGCTACTAATCACAGCTTCAAAAATTTAATACACCTCATTTAACACCAGAGGCGCTGCAACACTGCATTATTAAACACGTGTAAAAAACAGAGTTGTAAAAAGAATGAAGCTTTCCTCTATCTCTTCCTTCACAAAAATTCAGAATCGAGTTTTTGATTGATTATGGTTAATTTTATCAAACTACACGTTAACGCTAATAATTAGACCTCTGCGATAAAAAATGACGACTTTATTAAAGAAATTCAAACGGACGTAATTACGAATGCATCTATTTTTTATTGCAAATAACGTAACTAACATAAAAGCTTAAATGTATATAAAAAGACAATAAATGGTTAAAAACATACATATATGTAAGTATCCATACTACAAATAAATTTCGAAGAAAATTTTCAAGAAAACTTTTTATTATTGATTTTGTAATGTTTTTTGTTTTTCCGGTAAAAATATAAAAGTGTAGCTACGTCCGTTTGCATTTAAGGTGACGATATGTACTTGTAGACATTCACATATTTACACTTGTGCTGCCTCTGGAAAATGTGTCCGCTTCGGCTAAATAGTAAGTATGTCACATTTGGATTTTGGGACAAAAGTACTATCAAAATTTTACGGCTTGTAGCCACTAATACTGACTAAAAAAAGCAACCAACATAATGCAAATTCTCGTGACCTCATAGCCACATATGCATGTGAGGTGTTTTACATGTCGTGTACCATTATAGACTCTACTTATATCATTGATTGCCTAAAATTATACAAAAACAACAGGAACAGAACATAAAAAATAGATTAGTCGTAAAAAGTCCAAAGCATAATTTAGGGATGAAGGAAGTATTTGAGTCACCCGGTTTGAAATGTGTAAGTGCATGACTTGGATAATCTTATCGAAGACACTTACTATCTGTACGCCGCCTGTACTTTAAGTAGCACACACATCTATACTAATGGGTTCTTTTGTTAAAAATGTTTTAAGGCATTTTTTAGAAAAAATTTAGAGCCTTATTTTGTAAAACGCAACGCCAAGCGTTGACAAATTCTGTATGTATTTTGTTTTTGTAATTTAACATTTTTTCATATAAAAATTGTCAACGCTTAGCGTTGCGTTTTACAAAATAAGGCCCCAAGTTTTGTATGTGTTCAGTTTTTGCAATCTAAGGGCCTTATTTTGTAAAACGCAACCGCTAGGCGTTAACAAATTTCGAATATATCGAACCGCCATAATACTTATGCGGTAAAGGTGGCATATTCTACAGTTTTTGTGCTAGTATTTAGCATTAATTACAATTATTTGGAATGGGCTTATCCCACTTAAGAAAGAAAAGATTTTTGCCATAAAATTCTTTTTAGCCAAAAGTCCGTTGCTTTTTTATCGGCAAAATCGCACTTCATTGGAAGTTCGATAATTACAATGGGCAACTTATTAAAATTTGGTCTTACTAAGTTTTTAAGTGGACTTCTTTCAAAAATGGCTTCTTATATGTATGTTAAATATTTAATTATATTTATTATATATTATTTATTCTTAAATACTTCTATACTAACTCTTTAGCTTCATGGGATAAATAGTTTATTTTTTAATGCAAACTTATTATTTTCTTAATATCTTATGACATTGTAACAATCATGTACGAGTCTAAAGGGATCTTGCTAAAACATATAGTCCACCCATAATAATTTTCAAAAATTTTATATATCATTCAAAAGTTTAACTGCCAGTTTATAGAAGACAAGTTAAAATTCTCAAATACAAATTTTAGTGTTTTGTGTTTGTTTTCAATATGTATAAAAAGAGAGACGAGAATTTTTACTTGTCTTCTATAAACTGTTTGTAAATAATGGAATAAAGCGCAATTTTTTTATGTAAAATAGTTTAAACTTGAAGGAAAATTAGTTTAAAAAAACTACACGTAAATAATAACTGGGCACTTTCATAGATCTTGATATTTCCGCTTATTGCAGCCTTTTTGTTTTTAATCAATTATTTGAAATATTAACTACATGAAATGCAAGTAAGAATCGAACCAGAACACACAATTATTTGAATGCCTAGATTACCTTTTAATTCATAAATTAAAAACGTATGTTAAGTATTTGGGAAATATTGATGCAATTAATTGCTTATAAAACATTAACAAAAGCTCCCAGCGGGATATACATAATTGACCATATAAGATTTCGAATGTGGGGAAAGTTTAAAAAACATTTTATGCTTGGGCATCACAAGCTCCAGCCAACTAAGGCGTAATTTTGCAAACTCAAAGGTTAAGTTTCACCCTCTGCATGAACAAAATATCACATTGTCTCTGAGTTTCAGAAACAGTTTCAAAAGTGGTGGCTTTTTAAATGGAAAATTAAAAACTTGAATGTTGGTCAATGCTGTCATATTTGGTATGACTAAAAATTTTGTTATGTGTATACTCAGGGTGTTACATTTGTTCTCTGCATGTCTCACATAAATTAAATTATGAAATAGTATCTATGTAATAAATTTCGACATGCTGCAGCTTTCATATCATAATGATATCATGAAATCTGAATATGTCAAGGCATATAAATGTCGTGACATAGTAATGAGTTAAAAGAACTATTTCTTGACAGACATTCACACTTGCATGTCAAAACATAAATATATCATTTAATAATTATGTTATCAAATAATTAAATCATTATATAATTATGCCTTATAATATTTGTATCAAAACTCAGTTATACATATCATCACATTTTGATGTCTAAGACATGACATAAATTCGTTATGACAGACTTATGTCATGAAAAAGGGTTATGATATAAAAATATCGTAATTATGCTATGATACAATATTATGATTGAACAAGTCTTGACATAATTGAAAATATATAAAAATGTCATGACATAATTATGTTATAACTTGACACAATATGTGCGTATCTTGACGTGTAAACATGTCACGATATAATAATGTCATCACACATGTTTCGAAAAAATAGTGCTAAAGCAATATTTTTACAAAAATTTTGACTAAAGCAACCTTCAAATACAAATTCCTTTTTTTTAGAATACTATTTTTTTGGGGAATGAAATTTTTATTGCTTCCAAGGTTTCAAGAAGTGCACGTGTATTTATTTTTAACTTTTTGTTAGAAGTTGTATTAGTAACTATGAAACAAACGTTCAAATAAAAATTATGTTGAAGCTTTTTGGAAATAAGTACAACTTAGTTTTATTAACAACATTTAACATATAACGCAATAATTAATTAATTAATTATGTAGTTCATTTTGATTAAAATATTTTTTAATAAAAATACATTGTAATTGATTATATTATCAGTATAGGTAGTTCCTAGTTCCACTATTGTAGATCATTAGGGAGCCTGTAACCAAAAAATGTATCTAAAAAGACTAGAGCTATTATGTTAAACTTTTATTTGAACCAATGAAAAGCCTCACACTCTTAACAAACGGATATTAAAATATTGTTATTTCTGGAAATGTACCAGCAAAAATTAGTTTGTCAGTTAACACTTTTTATGAAGTTTTTAAAGAAGGTTTACAAATGATTGCCAGACGATTGTCTGATAATGATGTCATTGTCAGATGCACATATGTAGGACAATAAAAATGTCCGACAGTGGCAACAAAATGTGTTCACACGATTGTCAGATGTCAGGCAATTTTTTGGCAACTGGTAGGCTCGTCTGACGACGAGCATGGGAATTAGCTTTACTCGGCAATATTCACTTTAAAGATTGCTAATATGTGATTAGAAATTATTGAGATACTGGAGTGTAAAACTCAATAATACTTTGAACCTCTTTCCCTTCTTCGCACCAGCTGATACAGATGCACTTCCAACGAAATCAGTATTTACATCCAAATATTAATATTAATTGTCTTCAATTAATGTCGAATTCTCTACTCTTCTCTAGGTTATCTAGACAACAATGAATTATTATTATTTCCTATGCAACTCTAATTGACTCTTTCTATATTATTTTCGAATAGGAACAATAAAGTTAAAAAAATACAATCAATAATACAATCTGAAGTGCCAACTCTTACACTCCATAATGCAAAGGAACGAAGCGAAAAATGCAACAAGAAGTTATTTAAAAAGAGAATTCATAAAAGTTATAACAATGTAGCTCGTTACTACAACAACAAAAAAGATGAAATAAAAATAAAATTAAACTAATAGCATTAAAGTAAAGGGACTTTCATTAAGGCTTTCCTATCTTTACGTTTAAATTGAAATACCCATTCATCCAAATATGGGCCACATCGTTGAAGACAATTTTTTGATGAAAAATTAGGGTCAGTTTCCAACAAAACTAACAAAAAAAAATATATAATAATTGAGACAATTTTAAATTTTTGTTGAACTATAGTGAATTTTAATTAGAAATAATTTCTTAGTCAGGCTTAAGTTCAGTAATTTCAATTCTTGTTGAATGAAATATTTTTATTAATTAATGTGAGTTTCTAAAGAAGAGAAGAAAAATTAAATTAGACTTTTATTAGCTGGGGGAAATACCGATATTTTTCTGTGCAGCCATGCACTTCATCAAAACCCAATTGTATCTACTGGGCTAGAGATTGTTATTAACATCAGCTATTTAACGCAAATTTTATTGGTACATCGAATAAGTAAAAATAATTAATGTGATGATCGTAAAAGATAAGCAAGAATGATTAAACATACTTAGGTAGAGGGACATAACATCGTGCTAACCTGAATAGAAAAATGAAAAAATGGATAAAAAGAAAATGAATAGTGATACAAATGTGTTTACCAAAGGTAAATCAGTAATTGTATACACAACATTTCTCATATTCCATTTCATTGAAAATTTGCGTTAAATAGCTGATGTTAATAACAATCTCTACCCCAGTAGATAGACTTGAGTGCTGATGAAGTGCGAGGCTGCACAGAAAAATATCGGTATAAAAGTCTAATTTAATTTTTCTTCTCTTCTTTACAAACTCACATTAATTAATAAAAATATTTCATTCAACAAGAATTGAAATTACTGAACTTCAGCCTGACTAAGAAATTATTTCTGATTAAAATTATAATAATTTTATCATTTGCACGTTTTGTTGACAGGCTGAATAAATAACAGCCAATCGACACATGTCGCTTCCAAAATATGGCCGCTATAAACTGTAAAGAATTGTTGAAAAACTTTAGTTAGCAACAACTTTAATAGTATACATTCGGAGGAGAGAAATGTATTTATTATCTTTTATAGCTTAGTCCTGATGTCCCTGGGTTATTCTGAATATATTATATTCAGATTGGATATTCCGGAATAGTGGGTGGTAGTGTAATAGTTTACAAATGGTGACGGTCTTCGTTACAATGCTCATTGTAAGTAACTATAATTAAAGATTCGCCGCGAATAACGTTGTAAGTCACAAAATAATAATATTTCAGTAGAGAAAAAAATGTATTTTAAAGGCAAGTATTTTTTTACGTCAATTTTTTATCTTATCAAAATGATAATGATATTTAAGAAATTTATTTTTAGACATATTTTCACAAGTTTATTTTAATTGAAAGCCTTGTCTATATATTTCATTGGTGCTTAGCCAAATCATCAGTAGACTTCAACCACATTTGACTTCAACCACATTTTACCCTTTTTGCGCTAGTTTTTGCTGTTCTAGTTATTATATTAGTAAAAACTTAACGCCTAATCTCCTGCAGGAAATAAATATATTCAGGCAATGTGATTGGGGTAAACTATTATAAAATATCGAGACATAAAATAAAACTTTTTGAAATTTTCCTGCAAATTTCGGTTGGAAGAAACTTCTAGAAATTTAAATGAGAAACACTTTTCCCTTCGTCTACTGTATGCACCTTTTATAGTAGTACACGCTTAAGCTTTCGTTTGATAAATGCTGAAATTAGAGCGATTTTTTTAGGGTTTTTAACAAGAATAAAAACTATTCCGGCTTACAGTAATTTTCAGAAATAATTCATTGGCTTCTACTAAACTTCCATATGCTTAAGACAACTTCCAGTCCGCTGAAAAGGAAAGAAAAAACTATAACTTCCTCGCAAAACAATACTATGTAAATTATCCGAAGTTGTACTACTTCTTAATGCCAATCACTGGATCTTAATGCATTTTTTTTTACCAACTCTCTTTTTGGGACCTTTATGCACTTGCAAATGAATTGAAACACATATTTTTTTTGAATACACGAACTATTATTTTCCACTATCAAGTGTGCAAAATAATTTTTTTTCTTATTTACATTCAAAAAACTTTTTTTGAAATTTTTTTTTTAAATTTAAGTTAATGCAAATATGAATACCTTCAAATAATCTCTTCCACACAGTTCAATTGGTTGCTCTTTAGGGTGATTTTTTTTTTGCTTTTTGTTCTACAAAATCCCATGAAAGTTTCAAAAGAATTATGAATTTTTTTTGTGTGAGTGAGTTTTCGTTATGATTGGTGGGTGGTGTTAAGGGTGCGTGTTCTGTCGTTATTTTCTTTCTTATGTCTAAACTCGTACCTACAAATATATACAAATAAATATAAATACATTTTTAATATGTCATTACTTGCAATTGGAATGTATCGTATATATGTATGTATGTAGTAGGTATAGATGATAAGACATATTTTTACCATGTTTAAAATAAAAAGAATATACTTGTGAAATATGTACTTGGCTTGTGTCAACTTTTAAATTCAAGCAAAAGAGTTAAGAGTCGAATTTCGGAATATTTTTCCGAAAACATATTATCTATGCATCTAGCATGACTAAATTTATCTGATGACATAAATTAAGACATGAAAAATTATATCATGACATAATTTATGTTTTATTCATATCATGACATAATTTATATCATAACACAAATATTTAATTTAATTACTTATACTGCGCTATGACATCTTTTATCTCATAACATGAGCTGTGCCACGACGTGGATAAACTATAACTCAAAAAATTCCATTTAATGATGCACACCATTCTTCATATTGTGTAAAATTTCATACAAATATCTTGTTTGCTCAACTCTTGAAAGTTAAATAAAATTTACTTGTTCCATTAAGTTGTGTGTAAATTGAAAACTTTAAGCTTGTTTTCGGAAAAAAAAGTTTTTTGAGTTATGGAGTTGTTCGCTTGAAAAAGTAAGCAAAATATCATATTGTCTCCAAAGTGCACAATCAGGGACAATTTAAACAAGTTTATTAACAAGTATCAACTTGCCATAACTTTTTTTATTTTTAATTTTAAATTTGCGGTAATCTTAGGACGTTTTACGTCTTAGGTAGCAATATGTATATCCGTGGAAAAAAGGAAACTGTGCTTAAGTCGAGATAAGCTGATTTGGAGTTAATGGATTCCCAGTAATCTTCATATTCAAAAGTGCGCCAGGGTTAAATTTCAATTATTTTGTGTGATTATTCAGTACTTTTAATCTCAAATGGAATATGTAATAGCTTAATTTAGCTCATTCTTTATTCTATTTCTTTCTTTATAACATGACTTAGCACTTTTTCCTTATTTGCCACAAATGTATGAACGAGTTTACATACATATCTTCGGGTGGACAAGCCAGTAGCCGCATCAATAATGCATTAAACACATTCGCCACAGCAGGCTACCGACTACCAGATGTCAAAATTAGAATACATATGTTTATATGGGAGTGATTCTTTTCAAGACAGCAAGGCAACATGGCGGCTGATTTTGTCGTTGTAGTCCAATTAAACTAATTTCTATTTCTTTGGCTACAATGAGAAAATTCAGTGTTGCAAATATAATACAAAATGTTGAATGAATGTTATCGTACAATTATTTCATATTATTTAACAGAAACAATATCCAAAAATTGATGTAAAGCATAAATTGATTCACTTTTATAATATTACGTCATATAAGTACATTTTTAAAGAGTAATTTAATTTTTATAAATGCGAAATATTTGAAGGTGGCAATACTGAACTATGCATTTATACTTAAATATGAGGTGCAGATGGTGCTGCTGCCGTCTCCAAAATAATTAAGTAGTTGTCTACGAGGCGACAAATGCTGCTAGCGGCATTTGAAGTCGTGTGTTCGTGTAGTCTGCTGTGGTGAATGTGTTTAATACATAATGTGTTCTTAATATCTGTGCCGCAAACCAGTAATCACCCGACGATGCACCTGATGTAGTCATCTTAATTAATAACTCTAAATTTCATATAAATTTAAGTTTTGTCATCATATTGCAATCACTTTTCATATCGATATCAATTTCAAGTAAAATAATAAAAAAACCAATCATAACATATTAATAAATACATACATACGTACACATTTATTGTATTTACATACAGGTATTGATCATTATTTTGCTTCATATTGAGCAGAGTGTCATTTGGCAGGGGCGTGTTCTGCTACTGACAATTTCTTCTTCTCAATGCTGTTGTTGACGAATGTTGTCTGTGGTGCTCTTGTTGCTGTTGTGTTTTTCACTACCATGTTTGTACGATTATCACCCATGGCAAGCGTTATTTATGAGTTGTACATATATGCATACACACATATTTATATTATTTATTTTCATATTGTCTAGCTTACCTCCTATACCCCCAAATGTGTGATAAGGGTTTTTATATTTTTGCTAAGGGTGTCATCATCACTGGCAAAAGAACTTACAGTTACACGATAAAACACCACCACAAATGTTGTCGTCTGCTATTGCGATTGGGTACTACCATAAATTATTCATAATGCCCTTCAGTCTCCATTTGCCATGGGCTTGCGTTTCTTTTTCACCAGATATATTTTTTCAATTCGTTTTTTGTTTGTATTTATTCAACTTTATTTGGAAACAATTTGAGTTGTATGCAACAAAAATAAATAGTTAAAGTAGAAAATAAAAAAAATTTGCTCAATGAAGAAATTTTGTGATATACTCGAAATTTGATCAAATATTGATTTTATAAGTATGTATATGAGAAGATAAACAGATATGTGTGTGTGTATGTAGTTTCAAATTTATAAGTTGTGTATGTTTTTCATGTAAGACCTAACAACTTATATGGTGGGGGGATGGAGGCCACCAACTCGATAAATTTAATAATACGAGTATAGTGACTAACAAGTACTCCTTTGAATGAGCAATTTTATACCCCACAAGAAAAGAACATCTGCATTCAGATATTGTTAGTTGTACGTGGTAAAACTTGGTGCAATTTGCAAGGAAGTAGATTTATTTTCAAAAAAATTAATTTAGTATTTCAATATACGATTGCGTAGATATGTGACATTTTTCATATTTCTAATAAAATTTTTCATCTGACTTATTCTTATGTTTATCTAAGCAATGGTTCTAATTGTAAATTGAATCCCCATATTAATATAAATTTAAAGACGTTTAATTTTGAGTCGCCCGCCATTTTAATAGATGTAATGACTTAAGCTGTAAATATTTGACGGATGACAGCTAAAACATGTCATTATGTCATTAATAAAAGTTGAACGATATACCCTTGAACAACGCATTTGAATTATAAAAATTATTACTTAAATAGTGAAAGTTTAGCGGTCACAGTTCGCAAAACTAAAGCATTTTTGGATCGTCATGAAGAACCTCCTCGGCCAGCAACTGTGAAACTTCCGAAAAAATTTCAAATGTTGAGACTGTATTTATTTTCAACGAGACGGTGGTATGTGCCACTCAAGTAACGATACTATCTCTCTTTTGATTGAAAAGTTTCATGACCGTGCGATTTCTCTAAGAATTATGATCGTAATTATCCACCGCGATTCTGTGATCTAACACCTTTTCTAGAACTTTTCTCTTTTTTTTTCTATGACAATAGCCCAAAATCAATTCAAGATCTCACATACATACGGACATACAACCTCAAATATGTGATCTGGTGATGGAAATAATGTAAATAAAAATCCGAATATTTCTCTTTTTTTTCAAAAGCGAAGGCTGCAAGCGGATTTCGTTTTATTTTGTTCATTTTTCGTTGAGTCAATAAGCGCTGAATATTTTGTAATTGATAGTTAAGTACCCCTGAGAATCATCATCTTTAGAGCCTGATCTGTCATTTAATTTTTCACGTCATCTTAGAATGCAGAAGTATATATTTGTGGAATTCTGGTACACAGGCTATAATGACGCTACTATAGTCTTAATAGCGACCAGACTAAACATCGATTGTAAAATGGTTCCTATAACGAGACTTTCGATTCTTTTAATGGCCTCGATTATGGTGTATGTTTTCACTCGGAAGGCGGTAGAGGTAACTTGTAACCCGAGTCAGATCTAAAGGTCTAGATACTCAAAGGATATTACCGATTTAGTGCCAGCAACCATTTTTTATTTTATTTTAATTTTTTAAGAGAAGTAACACTCTCATAATTTAAGAACGGGTCAACGGATCTGTATGAAGTCACGAAATATTTTCAGTTCGATCCTATCTTAAAAAATAACGAAAACTGACTTTTCCTTGCTAGTCTCTATCTAGGTAGTTCAGTAATTTGCCTGTTCTGAAACAAAAGTCTTTTTACCCAACTGCGCGACGCAAAGAAGGGTATTGTGCTTATCAACCTATGCATGTATGTATGTGTATTCCTTTGCGGCACTATATAAACCGAATGCGTGAACCGATTTATTCTAACATCAATAAATTTTTCTTAATCCTGGGAGTACCACTAATGATATGAAAGTATTCAAAAAAGTCGGCGAGCTATATCAAAATGGGTATCGTTTGACAGGTATTTTAAAATCATCTTTAAGTTTCTCTTATGATTTTTCATTTCGAATGTCGATTTAGGATATTTAACGGTTCTAAGTTCTGATTTCATTTCAGTATTTTCACTTCTGCATATTTTTTGAACACGAATTATTACAGTTGTGTTGTTTCAGAATTAACGAGTTCTTATTCTATTCTATATTTTGTACAAAATTTGGGAACACGACTTCACAGCCCTGGAACTAATAGGCCAATGGTCATTATATTTCATATCAAAGTAATTGCTTACAATATTTTTACCATTTAGGTCAAGCAGGATTATATTTTATGAACTTACTCGTAATAAGCCTCTCATGGAAATGTTATCAATACCAAGCCTGCGTTAAGTATAATTATGAAAAAAATAAAATAATTATGAAAAATAATATAATAGCAATAAAAGTACCCAATTATTTTAGTTCCTTTCTTTAGGCTATTATTGGATTCACAAAGTGCTTGTTATTTGGAAAGACATGTTATAAGCAAGTGATTATTCAGCATTTTTATATCAACAAATAATGAGAAGAATATAATTAAAAAGTATTTATAACAAGTTTTTTTCTCATTCAAAGCCAAGACATGAAAACACGTAGTTATAATCAAAGACGACTATGGTGATGTATTCATTAATAAATTCTTTGTAACGAAATTATAAAATGTCACCTTTAATAAGTGCAAAGTAATTCACGTGCAAGCAACACAGAACACAATGATGATATTTACAAAAGCAGTGCGAGTAATATTACTGAGAAGAGGACACAGAAGGCATACAGCCAGCCAGCTCCAACATCATCATTGTGCTCTAAAATTCATTCAAAATTATTCATGTCAAAATAACACGGATCAATTATAACGGTTCAAGAAACTCGAATAAAAACGAACTCTCCATAATTGTACACACATACGAGTACATACATACATACATATGTACATATTGTGCAAAAATTGTTTAGAAGATCCGGCAATACATGCATACATACACACGAGTATTCGTGCAGCACTGCATACAAAACTATGTACGAGTATGTATTAAATAAAAGGTTTCCTCGTGAATAAGAGCATGGGTTTTTTGTGTGCTTATGCTAAAAATTATGGCAAAAAAAATATGGAATTACTTATATTTATTGCTGGCACTTATACGTGTGTTTATAGACGAGTCCTTTCTTTCCGCTTCCATCCTGCCACAGCACATTTATGTATGTACTAAGAATCTTAAGAACTTATTCACACCTGAGAACAATTACTTTAGAAATTTTATTTGTGCGTGGGAGGGTGGTGGGCGTATGTAACCTAATGATGGCTTTAGAAGAAAATAAAACATACAAATGAGTTTATTTACGTATAACTGTATAGGTATGTACATATTTATGGACAAGATACTGATTCTTTCAGCTGCTTTCTTCTTTTATCATTCAAATGCTTTTACGATGCCTGAGTAACAAGTGCTGTTGCCATTCTGTGTGGAAGCCCAGCAGCAGGTTTCAACTGCGATAAGTTTTTAAGTACTACACACAAGTAATATTCATTTGAGTTTTTACTACATTTTTTGTTTTTTTAAAGTTCGTTGCTGTGATACTTAAGTGTTGCTTGCAACAATATTCAAGTTTTATATCAATGCAATAAATTCAAATATTGAGTAGGTAGTTGTTTGTTTTGTTGGCGCAGTTTTTGAACAATTTTTAATTTTCAATAGTTTCATAAATTTTTTGGTTACTCTTTGCAGAGTGCAACAACAAAAGTTCCTGATTTTAAGTGTTCAACGTTGCATATTTGGTTTTTGTTGGTACTTCATGCGAGCTTCTATTGAATGGTTTTATTTTATCATACGAGTAAAACATTTTTGGAGTGAATACAGTTGAAACAGTATCAAAAGGTTTTCCAATAAAGGCGAGCTGATGTTAAAATTTAATCTACAAATTGGCACTTCTTACAAATATCGTTTCCTATTCAAGTATTATTATGCCTATTTAATAAAGTTATATAAAGTGCTGTTAGATCTAAAGTTACCGACGTACCAGTGTGTAAGGCCGAGTTTACATCTGTGTGCCATGTACCAAAACAGCGTAACCACTAATTACTAATGAAAAACTGTTTGATTCAAAAATTTATTTATTGATTTAAACAGTTTCCAATCATGTTGAATTCTACAAAATTGTCTATTAATCATGTATGAAACTGTTTAACTTAATAAATACGTGTCCGAATCAAACAGTTTTTTTGGCACATGACACACATATGCCAGGATGCCAGCTCGGCCTGACATTTGTGTATGCATGCCCATTCTGTATATATATATATATATATATATGTAAATTTTTGACATTCGCGAATACGAATATTTGAATCGATATTCGCGAATACGAATATTTGAATCGAAATTCGCGAATACGAATATTATGTGTGAAAAAATTATAGACATTAAATTAGAGTTCTATTTACGCCTGCAAAATGAAATATGAAAAAATGTTCATGTTCATAAAAACTATCCAAAATTTTAATGATCGTCATTAAATAATATTTGAAAATGATAAAAAAACAAATTTCCATAAAAAACTTAATGGATTCCTACACAGTGCCACAAATTTAATTTTTGAGTTTATGCCAAACAACCTACAAATTATTTCTTCTCCTTCTACATTTTTAAATATTTTTCATCCACATAAATAACTTATTTCCATATGAAACTACAACATTTATTACCAGCAAAGGTAAGAAATACATGGAAGGAAATGGTCTTGCAAAAGTTTATAAAAATATTTCTTCCAGTTCTCATGGACAAAAATTGTCCTTTCAAAATATATATTTTTTATTTGATCGAACTAAAGAAACTATTTTTATAAAACAGCAGTTATCTAGCAACTAGATTGTTTGCCCCATCCAATATATTAAAAGAATACCTTATTTTATTTTAATATGGAGAAATAATTTTCAGACAAATATTATCTATCTACAAGAAGTTTGTTTTGTTTTTATGTTGGTTCCTATCAGTGTTGTCAGATATGGCAATATCTCGCCAAACGTGGCGACAATCATTTGGTTTTGGCGATGAAAATTTTTAAATGGCAATTGGCGATTTATTTGGTAATATTTGAACTACTTGGCGATATTTTTGGCTATATTTTTTCGCTGTCAATAAAATAGAATAGTGTTAAAAATATGTAATATTTTATTTAAAATTTGTTTTCTACAACATAAAATATTTCTAAATGTCATAACTCTTTATCTCAAACAAAATTTTCCGATATTCAAGAAGTTAAAAAAAATAATGGACCACAAAAATTCATTTGGTGTCTATGAAATATAATGGGGAAAACTTCCTTTTATAAATTAGAACCAACATTTAATTTTGATAATGAAGCACCAAAAAGCCTAAGCGAGTTCTTGCCTAAAGTGTATGATTACGACGATGCTGCTAGTACTTAAAACTTAAACGATATGATATGTGTACTTAAATACATATTTAAGGCAACGTTAATTCAGTTTTATCACAAAATTTAAATCAGAATTTTGATCCTGGTGATATTCAATTTATCCCATTTTGTTTTGAAGTATTTTTTCGCCAGTATTTATATGTTAATGTTGTAGTAAACAATGATTTAATTCTTTTACATACACATCAGTGAATGTATTCATTGTTTTACGGGTCTGCATGCAATAGCAATTGAAGGTATTATATGTCTTTCATACCGCTGGTCACCGTATTGATATTCCAGTGCAATGCATGTGTTTGGTAAACATACCGTGAGTTGTTGTTGTTTGTGGCGCACTTCAATATTTATGGGAAAATAATTTATTATTTTAAATATATCAAGTGACATTTTGTTTTCCCATGAATATTATAAATGTAAATATTTTAATATATACATATATAAAATATAAATAAGATACTTCATTTTTACAATCTATATTCTTCACATAATTAGTATATAAGCCGAAATTATTTGTATGCAAATTCAATCAATAAAATGCTGCCAAAAGAGCTCCTCGTTGAGCTTTACTAAACTTGGCATATTTTATTGGTTAACAGAAAGCATTCAACTGCCTACAAACAACTTAGGCAGGCAACCTTTTGAAGTTTTTCTGGCCTAGCACCCTCTAACTGAAATAGAAGAACCCTTTGATATTTACAATGTAAACACTTTTCTTAATTTTTCGTATGCAATATAATTTTTATGTTTTTTCGATAAAAAATACCTACTGAATTTAGAATTTAACAATATTTGTAACGTAATTACGAAATAAAATTATTTTTTGTAGCTCAAATTTAAAGTTTTATTATATTGGCAATATTTAACGATATTCCACATTTGGCGAGGGCGCTGAAAATAAGTCTGACCACACTGGTTACGATAATTGGATTGTGTTATTTGTTTTAAATAATTACAAACTGATATTTTTAAATTTTTTTTATATCTAGTTTTTGGCATGAAAAATGTATGTTGTAGGGTCCATTAAATGTTTTTCATAACAAAGTTTTTGTATGCAAAGTGGGCGATGTATAGTCCATTAAATTTTTTTTTCATAAAAACATTGTTTGCATTAAAAATGGACCATTATACTTTGCATGAAAAATGGGCGATGTATAGTCCATTAAATTTTTTTATAAAAAAAATATTTTTCGTGAAAAATGGACGATGTATAGTCCATTAAATTTTTTCATAAAAAAATATTTTGCGTGCAAAATGGACGATGTATAGTCCATAAAATTTTTTCATAAAAAAATATTTTTCGTGAAAAATGGACAATATATATATAGTCCATTTAATTTTTTGCATAAAAAATATTTTGCAAGAAAAATGGACGATGTATAGTCTATTTAATTTTTTGCAATGAAAAAGAGACGATGTGTATTCCATTTAATTTTTTCATTAAAAATAGATGACGTAGAGTCCATTACATTTTTTTCATAAAAAAATATTTTTCGTGAAAAATGGACGATGTATAATCCATTTAATTTTTTGCATAAAAAATATTTTGCAAGAAAAATGGACGATGTATTGTCCATTTAATTTTTTGCATAAAAAATATTTTGCGTGAAAAATGCACGATGTAATATAGTCCATTAAATTTTTTAATAAAAAAATATAAAAAAAAATATAGTCCATTAAATTTTTTCATAAAAAAATATTTTGCATGAAAAATTAACGATGTATTGTCCATTTAATTTTTTGCATAAAAAATATTTTGCGTGAAAAATGGACGATGTATAGTCCATTAAATTTTTTCATAAAAAAATATTTTTCGTGAAAAATGAACGATGTATAGTCCATTAAATTTTGTTCATAAAAAAATATTTTGCATGCAAAATTAACGATATTTTGAATGAAAAATAGACGAAGTATAGAGCATTTTTTTAATGAAAAATTAACGATGTATAGTCCATTTAATTTTTTTTTATCAAAAATAGATGATGTATAGTCCATTAAATGTTTTCATAAAAATTATTTTGCATGAAAAAAAGTATTTTTTTTTGGAAAAAAAGTATTTTGCAAGAAAAATGGACAATGTATAGTCCATTTAATTTTTTGCAATGAAAAAGAGACGATGCGTAGTCCATTTAATTTTTTCATGAAAAATAGATGATGTATAGTCCATTAAATTTTTTCATAAAAAAATATTTTTCGTGAAAAATGGACGATGTGTATATAGTCCATTAAATTTTTTTATAAAAAAAAATTTTGCATGAAAAATTGATGATTTTTTTCATAAAAAATATTTTGCATGAAACATTAACGATGTATAGTCCATTAAATTTTGTTCATAAAAAAATATTTTGCGTAAAAAATGGACGATGTATAGTCCATTTAATTTTTTGCATAAAAATTATTTTGCAAGAAAAATGGACGATGTATAGTCCATTTAATTTTTTGCAATGAAAAACAGACGATGTGTAGTACATTTAATTTTTTCATGAAAAATAGATGATGTATAGTCCATTATATGTTTTCATAAAAAATATTTTGCATGAAAAGTGGATGATGAATAGTCCATTTAATTTTTTGGATAAAAAAATATTTTGCATGAAAAATGGACGATGTATAGTCCATAAAATTTTTTAATAAAAAAATATTTTTCGTGGAAAATGGACGATGTATAGTCCATTACATTTTTACATAAAAAAATATTTTGCGTGAAAAATGGACGATGTATAATCCATTTAATTTTTTGCATAAAAAATATTTTGCATGAAAAATAAACGATGTACATATAGTCCATAAAATTTTTTCATAAAAAAATATTTTTCGTGTAAAAGTGACGATGTATAGTCCATTTAATTTTTTGCATAAAAAATATTTTGCAAGAAAAATGGACGATGTATAGTCCATTTAATTTTTTGCAATGAAAAATGGACGACGTGTAGTCCATTTAATTTTTTCATGAAAAATAGATGATGTATATAAATTTTTTTAATAAAAAAATGTTTTGCGTGAAAAAGGGGCGATGGATAGATAGTCTATTGAATTTTTTTCATAAAAAGATATTTTGAATGATAAATCGACGAAGTATAGTGCATTTTTTTTAATGAAAAATTAGCAATGTATAGTCCATTAGATTTTTTTTCATGAAAAATAGATGTATAGTCCATTTAATTTTTTTCAGGAAAAACAGATGATGTATATATGTATAGTCTATTAAAAATTTTTCATAAAAAAATATTTTGCAAGAAAAATGGACGATGTATAGTCCATTTAATTTTTTTGTAATGAAAAAGAGACGATTATAGTCTATTTAATTTTTTCATGAAAAATAGATGAAGTCCATTAAATTTTTTTCATAAAAAAATATTTTGCGTGAAAAATGGACGATATCAAGTCCATTAAATTTTTTCATAAAAAAATATTTTGCGTGAAAAATGGACGATGTATAGTCCATTAAATTTTTCCATAAAAAAATATTTTGCGTAAAAAATGGAAGATGTATAGTCCATAAAATTTTTTCATAAAAAAATATTTTTCGTGGAAAATGGACGATTATAGTCCATTTAATTTTTTGCATAAAAAATCTTTTGCAAGAACAATGGACGATGTATAGTCCATTTAATTTTTTGCAATGAAAAAGAGACGATGTGTATGTAGTTCATTTAATTTTTTCATGAAAAATAGATGACGTAGAGTCCATTAAATTTTTTTCATAAAAAAATATTTTTCGTGAAAAATGAACGATGTATAATCCATTTAATTTTTTGCATAAAAAATATTTTGCAAGAAAAATGGATGATGTATTGTCCATTTAATTTTTTGCATAAAAAATATTTTGCGTGAAAAATGGACGATGTATAGTCCATTAAATTTTTTCATAAAAAAATATTTTTCGTGAAAAATGGACAATGTATAGTCCATTAAATTTTTTCATAAAAAAATATTTTTCGTGAAAAATGGACGATGTATAGTCCATTTAATGTTTAGCATAAAAAATATTTTACAAGAAAAATTGACGATGTATAGTCCATTTAATTTTTTGCAATGGAAAAGAGACCATGTGTAGTCCATTTAATTTTTTCGTGAAAAATAGATGATGTAGAGTCCATTAAATTTTTTTATAAAAAATATTTTGAATGAAAAATTAACCATGTATAGTCCATTAAATTTTGTTCATAAAAAAATATTTTGCGTGAAAAATGGACGATATATAGTCCATTTAATTTTTTTGCAATGGAAAAGAGACGATGCATTGAATTTTTTCGTAAAAAATATTTTGCAAGAAAAATGGACGATGCATAGTCCATTTAATTTTTTGCAATGAAAAAGAGACGATGTGTATGTAGTCCATTTATTTTTTCATGAAAAATAGATGATGTATAGACCATTAAATTTTTTTCATAAAAAAATATTTTGCATGAAAAATTAACGATGTATAGACTATTAAATTTTTTTCATAAAAAGATATTTTGAATGATAAATCGACGAAGAATAGTGCATTTTTTTTAATGAAAAATTAGCGATGTATATTCCATTTAATTTTTTTCATGCAAAATAGATGTATAGTCCATTTAATTTTTTTTATGAAAAATAGATGATGTATATATGTATAGTCTATTAAAATTTTTTCATAAAAAAATATTTTGCATGAAAAATGGACGATGTATAGTCCATTAATTCTTTTGCTTAAAGAAGTATTTTGCAAGAAAAATGGACGATGTATAGTCCTTTTAATTTTTTGCAATGGAAAAGAGACGATGTGTAGTCTATTTAATTTTTTCATTAAAAAATGATTATTATATGGATGGTCCATTTAATTTTTTGGATAAAAAAATATTTTGCATGACAAATGGACGATGTATATTCCATTTAATTTTTTGCGATGAAAAAGATACGATGTGTAGTCCATTTAATATTTTCATGAAAAATACATTTTTTAATAAAAAAATATTTTGCGTGAAAAATGGACGATGTATAGTCCATTTAATTTTTTGGCAATGAAAACGAGACGATGTGTAGTCCATTTAATTTTTTCATGAAAAATATATGATTGTAGTTCATTAAATTTTTTTCATAAAAAAATATTTTGCGTGGAAAATGGACGATGTATAGTTCATTAAATTTTTTAATTAAAAACTATTTTCCGTGAAAAATGGACGATGTATAGTCCATTAAATTTTTTTATAAAAAAATATTTTTCGTGAAAAATGGACAATGTATAGTCCATTTAATTTTTTCCATAAAAAATATTTTGCGTGAAAAATGGACGATGTATAGTCCATTAAATTTGTTCATAAAAAAATATTTTGCGTGAAAAATGGACGATGTATAGTCCATTTAATTTTATGCATAAAAAATATTTTGCGTGAAAAAGGGACGATTAAATTTTTTCATAAAAAAATATTTTTCGTGAAAAATGGACGATGTATAGTTCATTAAATTTTTTAATTAAAAACTATTTTCCGTGAAAAATGGACGATGTATAGTCCATTAAATTTTTTTATAAAAAAATATTTTTCGTGAAAAATGGACAATGTATAGTCCATTAAATTTTTTGCATAAAAAATATTTTGCGTGAAAAATGTACGATGTATAGTCCATTAAATTTTTTTTAATAAAAAATATTTTGCGTGAAAAATGGACGATGTATAGTCCATTAAATTTTTTCATAAAAAAATATTTTTCGTGAAAAATGGACGATGTATAGTCCATTTAATTTTTTGCATAAAAAATATTTTGCGTGAAAAAGGGACGATGTATAGTCCATTAAATTTTGTTCATAAAAAAATATTTTGCCTGAAAAATGGACGATGTATAGTACATTAAATTTTTATATAAAAAAATATTTTGCATGAAAAATGGACGATTTATAGTCCATTAATTTTTTTGCATAAAAAAATATTTTGCAAGCAAAATGGACGATGTGTAGTCCATTTATTTTTTTGCAATGGAAAAGAGACGATGTGTAGTCCATTTAATTTTTTCATGAAAAATAGATGATGTAGAGTCCATTCAATTTTTTCATGAAAAATAGAAAAATAGTCCATTAAATGTTTTTATAAAAAATATTTTTCATGAAAAGTGGATGATGAATAGTCCATTTAATTTTTTGGATAAAAAAATATTTTGCATGAAAAATGCACGATGTATAGTCCATTAAATGTTTTTATAAAAAATATTTTTCATGAAAAGTGGATGATGAATAGTCCATTTAATTTTTTGGATAAAAAAATATTTTGCATGAAAAATTCACGATGTATAGTCCATTTAATTTTTTCATAAAAAAATATTTTTCGTGAAAAATGGACGATGTATAATCCATTTAATTTTTTGCATAAAAAATATTTTGCATGAAAAATAAACGATGTATATATAGTCCATAAAATTTGTTCATAAAAAAATATTTTTCGTGTAAAAGTGACGATGTATAGTCCATTTAATTTTTTGCATAAAAAATATTTTGCAAGAAAAATGGACGATGTATAGTCCATTTAATTTTTTGCAATGAAAAATGGACGACGTGTAGTCCATTTAATTTTTTCATGAAAAATAGATGATGTATATAAATTTTTTTAATAAAAAAATGTTTTGCGTGAAAAAGGGGCGATGGATAGATAGTCTATTGAATTTTTTTCATAAAAAGATATTTTGAATGATAAATCGACGAAGTATAGTGCATTTTTTTTAATGAAAAATTAGCGATGTATAGTCCATTAGATTTTTTTTCATGAAAAATAGATGTATAGTCCATTTAATTTTTTTCAGGAAAAACAGATGATGTATATATGTATAGTCTATTAAAATTTTTTCATAAAAAAATATTTTGCATGAAAAATGGACGATGTATAGTCCATTTAATTTTTTGCATAAAAAATATTTTGCGTGAAAAATGGACGATGTATAGTCCATTTAATATTTTGCATAAAAAATATTTTGCAAGAAAAATGGACGATGTATAGTCCATTTAATTTTTTCATGAAAAATAGATAATGTATAGTCCATTAAATTTTTTTCATAAAAAAATATTTTGCGTGAAAAATTGACGATGTATATTCCATTTAATTTTTTGCATAAAAAATATTTTGCAAGAAAAATGGACGATGTATAGTCCATTTAATTTTTTGCAATGAAAAATGGACGATATGTAGTCCATTTAATTTTTTCATGAAAAATTAAATTTTTTTCCTAAAAAATATTTTGCGGGAAAAATGGACGATTATACATCCATTTAATTTTTTGCATAAAAAATATTTTGCATGAAAATTGGACGATGTTTAGTCCATTAAATTTTTTCATAAAAAATATTTTGCGTGAAAAATGGACGATGTATTATAGTCTATTAAATTTAAAAAAAAAAGGACGATGTATAGGCCATTAAATTATTTCATAAAAAAATATTTTGCGTGAAAAATGGACGATGTATAATCAATTTAATTTTTTGCATAAAAAATATTTTGCATGAAAAATGTACGATGTTTAGTCCATTAAATTTTTTCATAAAAAAATATTTTTCGTGAAAAATTTACGATGTATAGTCCATTTAATTTTTTGCAATGAAAAACAGACAATGTGTAGTACATTTAATTTTTTCATGAAAAATAGATGATGTATAGTCCATTAAATGTTTTTATAAAAAACATTTTTCATGAAAAGTGGATGATGAATAGTCCATTTAATTTTTTGGATAAAAAAATATTTTGCATGAAAAATGCACGATGTATAGTCAATTTAATTTTTTCATAAAAAAATATTTTTCGTGAAAAATGGACGATGTATAGTTCATTAAATTTTTTTCATAAAAAAATATTTTGCGTGAAAAATTGACGATGTATAGTCCATTTAATTTTTTGCAATGAAAAATGGACGACGTGTAGTCCATTTAATTTTTTCATGAAAAATAGATGATGTATAGTCCATTAAATTTTTTTAATAAAAAAATGTTTTGCGTGAAAAAGGGGCGATGTATAGTCTATTGAATTTTTTTCATAAAAAGATATTTTGAATGATAAATCGACGAAGTATAGTGCATTTTTTTTAATGAAAAATTAGCGATGTATAGTCCATTAGATTTTTTCATGAAAAATAGATGTATAGTCCATTTAATTTTTTTCAGGAAAAATAGATGATGTATATATGTATAGTCTATTAAAATTTTTTCATAAAAAAATATTTTGCAAGAAAAATGGACGATGTATAGTCCATTTAATTTTTTCCATAAAAAATATTTTGCGTGAAAAATGGACGATGTATAGTCCATTTAATATTTTGCAATGAAAAACAGACAATGTGTAGTACATTTAATTTTTTCATGAAAAATAGAT
This sequence comes from Nowickia ferox, assembly GCA_936439885.1. NCBI lineage: Eukaryota > Metazoa > Arthropoda > Insecta > Diptera > Tachinidae > Nowickia > Nowickia ferox. The sequence continues at coordinate 72,624,580 of OW387026.1, forward strand.
GATGTAAGTCCATTAAATATTTTTATAAAAAATATTTTTCTTGAAAAGTGGATGATGAATAGTCCATTTAATTTTTTGCATAAAAAATATTTTGCGTGAAAAATGGACGATGTATATATAGTCCATAAAATTTTTTGCATAAAAAATATTTTGCGTGAAAAATGGACAATGTATAGTCCATTAAATTTTTCATAAAAAAATATTTTGCGTGAAAAATGGATTAAATTAAATTAAATTAAATTTTTTCATAAAAAAATATTTTGTTTTGATGTATAGTCCATTAAATTTTTTCATAAAAAAATATTTTTCATGAAAAATGGACGATGTATATATAGTCCATTTAATTTTTTGCATAAAAAATATATTGCAAGAAAAATTAGCGATGTGTTGTCCATTTAATTTTTTGCAATGGAAAAGAGACGATGTGTAGACCATTTAATTTTTTCATGAAAAATAGATGATGTATAGTCCATTAAATTTTTTCATAAAAAAACATTTCGCGTGAAAAATGGACGATGTATAGTCCATTTAATTTTTTGCATAAAAAATATTTTGCGTGAAAAATGGACGATGTATAGTCCATTAAATTTTTTTACAAAAAAATATTTTTCGTGAAAAATGGACGATATATAGTCCATTTAATTTTTTGCAATGGAAAAGGGACGATGCATTAAATTTTTTCATAAAAAATATTTTGCATGAAAAGTGGATGATATATAGTCCATTTAATTTTTTGCAATGGAAAAGAGACGATGTGTAGTCCATTTAATTTTTTCATGAAAAATAGATGATGTATAGTCCAGTAAATTTTTTGCATAAAAAATATTTTGCGCAAAAATGGACGATGTATAGTCCATTAAATGTTTTCATAAAAAAATATTTTGTTTTGATGTATAGTCCATTAAATTTTTTCATAAAAAAATATTTTTCGTGAAAAATGGACGATTTATAGTCCATTTAATTTTTTCCATAAAAAATATTTTGCTTAAAAAATGGACAATGTATAGTCCATTTAATTTTTTGCAATGAAAAATGGACGACGTGTAGTCCATTTAATTTTTTCATGAAAAATAGATGATGCATAGTCCATTAAATTTTTTTTTTTTTTTTTTTTTGCAATGGAAAAGAGACGATGCATTAAATTTTAATTTAAAAAATATTTTGCGTAAAAAATGGACAATATATAGTCCATTAAATTTTTTCATAAAAAAAAATTTTGCATGAAAAGTGGATGATGTATATCGATTTAATTTTTTGCAATGGAAAAGAGACGATGTGTAGTCCATTTATTTTTTTCCTGAAAAATAGATGATGTATAGTCCAATAAATTTTTTGCATAAAAAATATTTTGCGTGAAAAATGGACGATGTATAGTCCATTAAATTTTTTCATAAAAAAAAATATTTTTCGTGAAAAATGGACGATGTATAGTCCATTTAATTTTTTGCATAAAAAATATTTTGCTATGAAAAAGAGACGATTTGTAGTCCATTTAATTTTTTCATGAAAAATAGATGATGTATAGTCCATTAAATTTCTTTCATTAAAAAATATTTTGCGTAAAAAATGGACGATGTATAGTCCATTAAATTTTTTCATAAAAAATATTTTGCGTGAAAAATGGACGATGTATAGTCCATTAAATTTTTTCATAAAAAAATATTTTTCGTGAAAAATGGACGATGTATAGTCCATTTAATTTTTTGCATAAAAAATATTTTGCGTAAAAAATGGACAATGTATAGTCCATTAAATTTTTTCATAAAAAAATATTTTGCGTGAAAAATGGACGATGTGTAGTCCATTTAATTTTTTCATGAAAAATATATGATGTATAGTCCATTAAATTTTGTGCATAAAAAAATATTTTGCTCGAAAAATGGACGATGTATACTCCATTTAATTTTTTGCAGTGGAAAAGAGACGATGCATTAAATTTTTTCATAAAAAATATTTTGCATGAAAAGTGGATGATGTATATATAGTCCATTTAATTTTTTGAAATAGAAAAGAGACGATGTATAGCCCATTAAATTTGTTCATAAAAAAATATTTTTCATGAAAAATGGACGATGTATATATAGTCCATTTAATTTTTTGCATAAAAAATATATTGCAAGAAAAATTACCGATGTATAGTCCATTTAATTTTTTGCAATGAAAAAGAGACGATGTGTAGTCCATTTAATGTTTTCATGAAAAATAGATGATGTATAGTCCAGTACAGTGGTTTTCCGGTTTAACGAACCAGTACTTTGGCAGGCCTGTTCGTTAAACTGAAAAGTTCGTTATATGCCATACTTATATCTAGTACCCATGTTATGAATAAATAAATAACTAGAGTTGTATTATTTGTCGTTTATTTTGAAATATGTTTAGAGATCTGTATAATATATTAAAAAAATTAAACAAGGTACAATTCATTACACTGGTAACATAAAACATAAATAATTTGAATGAAAAAAAGATTCAAATTCATCATGAATTTCCATGAAAATTTTACATAAAAATTTTGTTATTAATTTTGTTTTTGTTTTGGTTTTTTTTTTGGAACAAATAAAATTTGTTCTGTGACATCTTCCCGAAGTTCTTTTAAAAGCAATTAAGTTGAAAAATTAACATTATTTTGTTGTCGTAGAAACCAAGAAAAAAGTTGTTTCTCTATTCTTGGAAATTCACCTTGTTTCACGGCTTTCATATTTTTAAAGTTTGCACTTCCTGCATTTTTTATAAGACTTTGTTCTGATTTTAAATTGTACATACGGTCGATTTTCTTAATCCATATTTTTTGCACAAATCTACAACTCGCAATCCATTTTAGTAATCATGCACAGTTTTTAGTTTTTCTTTTAAAAAAAGTCTCTTTCTTGTACTAATTTTTATATTTGCACCACGAAAGAATATGCGTAACTGATCATTGCAGCATAATCAAACAAAAATGCTACATAAACAGAACCTAAAATAGTGGTACTTTTTGCTATTCACTTTGTTTTTAGTTAAAAATTACTTCACATTATGCTTTTTTAAACTAAAATTATGAATCTTATTTGTTCGCTAAATTGAGCACAAAAAATATTTTTTATTCGCTATATAAGGTACTCTATGGAGCGCACTTGTGTGTTCGCTAAATGCGATGTTCGCAGAATCGAAGGTTCGTTAAACAGGAAAACTACTGTAAATTTTTTGCATAAAAAATATGTATAGTCCATTAAATGTTTTCATAAAAAAATATTTTGTTTTGATGTATAGTCCATTAAATAAATTTTTTCATAAAAAAATATTTTTCGTGAAAAATGCACGATGTATAGTCCATTTAATTTTTTGCATAAAAAATATTTTGCTATGAAAAAGAGACGATGTGTAGTCCAATTAATTTTTTCATGAAAAATAGATGATGTTCATAAAAAAATATTTTGCGTGAAAATTGGACGATGTATAAATTTAAAATTAAATTTTTTCATAAAAAAATATTTTTCGTGAAAAAATTTTTTTATAAAAAAATACATTTAATTTTTTCATGAAAAATAGATGATGTATAGTCCATTAAATTTTGTTCATAAAAAAACACTTTGCGTGAAAAATGGACGATGTATAGTCCATTTAATTTTATTGCAATGGAAAAGAGACGATGCATTAAATTTTTTCATAAAAAATATTTTGCATGAAAAGTGGATGATGTATAGTCCATTTAATTTTTTGCAATGGAAAAGAGACGATGTGTAGTTCATTAAATTTTTTTATGAAAAATAGATGATGTATAGTCCATTTAATTTTTTGCATAAAAAATATTTTGCGTGAAAAATGGACGATGTATAGTCCATTAAATTTTTTCATAAAAAAATATTTTGCGTGAAAAATATACGATGTATAGTCCATTAAATTTTTTCATTAAAAAATATTTTGCGTGAAAAATGGACGATGTATAGTCCATTTAATTTTTTGCATAAAAAATATTTTGCGTGAAAAATGGACGATGTATAGTCCATTAAATTTTTTCATAAAAATATATTTTTATGAAAAATGGAGGATGTATATATAATCCATTTAATTTTTTGCATACAAAATATTTTGCAATGAAAAAGAGACGATGTATAGTACATTTAATTTTTTGCAGTGAAAAAGAGACGATGTGTAGTCCATTTAATTTTTTCATGAAATATAGATAATGTATAGTCCATTTAATTTTTTGCAGAAAAAATGTTTTGCGTGAAAAATTTAATTTAATTTAATTTTTTGCATAAAAAATATTTTGCAATGAAAAAGAGACTATGTGTAGTCCATTTAATTTTTTCATGCAAAATAGATGATGTATAGTCCAATAAATTTTTTTCATAAAAAAATATTTTGCATGAAAAATGGACGATGTATTATATTTCATTAAATTTTTTCATAAAAAAATATTTTGCGTGAAAAATGGAAGATGTATAGTCCATTAAAGTTTTTCATAAAAATATATTTTTCATGAAAAATGGACGATGTATATATAGTCCATTTAATTTTTTGCATTAAAAATATATTGCAAGAAAAATCAGCGATGTATAGTACATTTAATTTTTTGCAATGAAAAAGAGACGATGTGTATGTAGTCCATTTAATTTTTTCATGAAATATAGATTATGTATATATAGTCCATTAAATTTTTTCACAAAAAAATATTTTTCGTGAAAAATGCACGATGTATAGTCTATTTAATTTTTTGCATAAAAAATATTTTGCGTGAAAAATGCCGATGTATAGTCCATTAAATTTTTTCATAAAAAAATATTTTGCATGAAAAATGGACGATGTATATATAGTCCATTAAATTTTTTCATAAAAAAATATTTTGCGTGAAAAATGGACGATGTATAGTCCATAAAATTTTTTGCATAAAAAATATTTTGCATTGAAAAAGAGACGATGTGTAGTCCATTTCATTTTTTCATGAAAAATAGATGAATAGTCTATTTAATTTTTTGCATAAAAAATATTTTGCGTGAAAAATGCCGATGTATAGTCCATTAAATTTTTTCATAAAAAAATATTTTGCGTGAAAAATGCACGATGTATAGTCCATTAAATTTTTTCATAAAAAAATATTTTGCTTGAAAAATGGACGATGTATAGTCCATTAAATTTTTTTATAAAAAAATATTTTTCGTGAAAAATGGACGATGTATAGTCCGTTAAATTTTTTGCAATGAAAAAGAGACGATGTGTAGTTCATTTAGTTTTTTCATGAAAAATAGATAATGTATAGTCCATTAAATTTTTTTCATAAAAAAATATTTTTCGTGAATTTAATTTAATTTTTTGCATAAAAAATATTTTGCGTAAAAAAGGAAAATGTATAAAAATATCTTGCGTGAAAAATGGACGAATGGAGTCCATGAAATTTTTTCATAAAAAAATATTTTTCAAGAAAAATGGGCGATGTATATATAGTCGATTTAATTTTTTGCATAAAAAATATATTGCAAGAAAAATTAGCGATGTATAGTCCATCTAATTTTTTGCAATGAAAAAGAGACGATGTGTAGTCCATTTAATTTTTTCATGAAAAATAGATAATGTATAGTCCATTAAATTTTTTTCATAAAAAAATACTTTTCGTGAAAAATGGACGATTATAGTCCATTAAATTTTTTCATAAAAAAATATTTAGCGTGAAAAATGGACTATGTATAGTCCAATAAATTTTTTCATAAAAAAATGGACGATGTTTAGTCTATTTAATTTTTTCAAAAAAAAATATTTTGCATGAAAAATGGACGATGTATAGTCCATTAAATTTTTTCATAAAAAAATATTTTTCATGAAAAATGGATGATGTATAGTCTATTTAAATTTTTGCATAAAAAATATTTTGCGTGAAAAATGGACGATGTATAGCCCATTAAATTTTTTCATAAAAAAATATTTTTCGTGAAAAATGGACGATGTATAGTCCATTTAATTTTTTGCATAAAAAATATTTTACGTGAAAAATGGACGATGTATAGTCCATTAAATTTTTTCATAAAAAAATATTTTGCGTGAAAAATGGACGATGTATACTCCATTAAATGTTTTCATAAAAAAATATTTTTCCTGAAAAAGGGACGATGTATAGTCCATTTAATTTTTTGCATAAAAAATATTTTGCGCGAAAAATGGACGATGTATAGTCCATTAAATTTTTTCATAAAAAAATATTTTGTGTGAAAAATGGACGATGTATAGTGCATTAAATTTTTTCATAAAAAAATATTTTTCGTGAAAAATGGACGATGTATAGTCCATTTAATTTTTTGCAATGAAATATGGACGATGTGTAGTCCATTTAATGTTTTCATGAAAAATAGATGATGTATAGTCCATTAAATTTTTTTCATATAAAAATATTTTTCGTGAAAAATGGACGATGTATAGTCCATTTAATTTTTTGCATAAAAAAAATTTTGCGTGAAAAATGGACGATGTATAGTCCATTAAATTTTTTCATAAAAAAATATTTTGTGTGAAAAATGGACGATGTATAGTCCATTAAATTTTTTCATAAAAAAATATTTTTCGTGAAAAATGGACGATGTATAGTCCATTTAATTTTTTGCAATGAAATATGGACGATGTGTAGTCCATTTAATGTTTTCATGAAAAATAGATGATGTATAGTCCATTAAATTTTTTTCATATAAAAATATTTTTCGTGAAAAATGGACGATGTATAGTCCATTTAATTTTTTGCATAAAAAATATTTTGCGTGAAAAATGGACGATGTATAGTCCATTAAATTTTTTCATAAAAAAATATTTTTCTTGAAAAATGGACGATGCATAGTTCATTTAAAATATTTTGCAAGAAAAATGCACGATGTATAGTCCATTTAATTTTTTGCATAAAAAAAATTTTGCGTGAAAAATGGACGATGTATAGTCCATTAAATTTTTTCATAAAAAAATATTTTGTGTGAAAAATGGACGATGTATAGTCCATTAAATTTTTTCATAAAAAAATATTTTTCGTGAAAAATGGACGATGTATAGTCCATTTAATTTTTTGCAATGAAATATGGACGATGTGTAGTCCATTTAATGTTTTCATGAAAAATAGATGATGTATAGTCCATTAAATTTTTTTCATATAAAAATATTTTGCGTGAAAAATGGACGATGTATAGTCCATTAAATTTTTTCATAAAAAAATATAAAAATAAAAATAAATAGTCCATTAAATTATTTCATAAAAAAATATTTTGCGTGAAAAATGGACGATGTATAGTCCATTAAAATTTTTCATAAAAAAATATTTTGCGTGAAAAATGGACGATGTATAGTCCATTAAATTTTTTCATAAAAAAATATTTTGCGTGAAAAATGGACGATGTTTAGTCCATTCAATTTTTTTTATAAAAAAATATTTTTCTTGAAAAATGGACGATGCATAGTTCATTTAAAATATTTTGCAAGAAAAATGCACGATGTATAGTCCATTTAATTTTTTGCAATGAAAAATGGACGATGTGTAGTCAATTTAATTTTTGCATGAAAAATAGATGATGTATAGTCCATTAAATTTTGTTCATAAAAAAATATTTTGTGTGAAAAATGGACGATGTATAGTCCATTTAATTTTTTGCAATGGAAAAGAGACGATGCATTAAATTTATTCATAAAAAATATTTTGCATGAAAAGTGCATGATTTATAGTCCATTTAATTTTTTGCTATGGCAAAGAGACGATGTGTAGTCCATTTAATTTTTTCATGAAAAATAGATAATTAAATAGATGATTAAATTTTTTGCATAAAAAATATTTTGTTCATTAAATTTTTTTATAAAAAAATATTTTTCGTGAAAAATGGACGATGCATCCATTCCATTTAGTTTTTTTGCGTAAAAAATATTTTGCAAGAAAAATGGACGACTTATAGTCCATTTAATTTTTTGCAATGCAAAATGGACGATGTGTAGTCCATTTAATTTTTTCATGAAAAATAGATGATGTTTATGATGATTTGATGATTAAATTTTTTTCATAAAAAATATTTTGAGTGAAAAATTTACGATTTATAGTCTATTTAATTTTTTGCAATGGAAAAGAGACGATGCATTAATTTTTTTCATAAAAAATATTTTGCATGAAAAGTGGATGATGTATAGTCCATTTAATTTTTTACAATGAAAAATGGACGATGTTTAGTCCATTTAATTTTTTTATGAAAAATAGATGATGTATATTAAATCCATTAAATTTTTTCATAAAAAAATATTTTGCGTGAAAAATGGACGATGTATAGTCCAATAAATTTTTTCATGAAAAATATAAAAATAAAAATAAATAGTCCATTAAATTTTTTCATAAAAAAATATTTTTCGTGAAAAATGGACGATGTATAGTCCATTTAATTTTTTCCATAAAAAATATTTTGCGCGAAAAATGTACGATCCATAGTCCATTAAATTTTTTTATAAAAAATATTTTTCGTAAAAAATGGACGATGCATAGTCCATTTAGTTTTTTGCGTGAAAAATATTTTGCAAGAAAAATTGTTGGTATATTAGTGAATCGTAAATGTTTAAATAAGTACACGAGACAAAAAGACGAACTTTTCTATAATACGTTTATTTAGCGAATGATTGTAATGAATAAAGTTAGCCTATAACTAAGTATGTGTATTTAACAATGACGTGGACATATATACATTTGTTGAAGTAAATAGTAAAGTATATGGATTGTAAAACGAAACTACAGGGTGTTACTAACAAACTCCTCCTCAATCCAAATACTTTTGATATATAAATTTATTTAAAATATAATATTCATCATATTACAAAATTTTAAATGTTTTCCTTTTCCTAAACATTTAGTAAACAAATCTGCGATATTTTCTTCAGTACTAACATATTGAATATCAATTTCGTTTGATTCAAATTTATCACGTATGTAGTGATAGCGTATATCTATGTGCTTACTTCTTTTGTGTGCTACTGGGTTTTGTATAAGAAACATTGCACTCTGGTTATCGCACATAAGAGTTGTTGGATTACAAGTGTAGTCTTCAAGCCCGACTTCGCACAAAAGGTTCCGATGAAATACTACATCTTTTACTGCTTGACATGCAGCTACGTATTCGGCTTCCATGGAGCTTAGGGATACGATACTCTGCTTCTTGGACTCCCATGATATTGGTCCGCCAGCCAAAAACAGAACGAACCCACTATACGATTTGCGGTCATTTTTATCCGACCCCCAGTCAGCATCTGCATAAGAAACTAAACCATTAGTAGAATAATAACTTAACGTACCTTCTGGATATTGCTTTAGATATCTTAAGATGTGTTTGGCTGCTACGAAATGCTCCTTTTCGGGGTGCATGTTGAACTGAGACAGCTTTGAGACAGCATGAGCGATATCCGGACGAGATATGACAGCGAGATACATCAACGATCCGATGAGTGACTGATAAGTCTTGCCTTCGTAACCACTGCAACCTTCTTTTGTGCACTTTTCTAAAACAGCACCAATTGGTAAAGGGGTGTGGGATGGTTTACAATTTGTCATGTTCCATTGGAGAAGAAGTTCTTTTGTGTATTTCCTTTGATGTATTTTTATTGGACCTCTAAGCCCATCACGTTCTATCTCCATGCCTAAATAGTATTTGACTGGTCCTCTATCTACAGCATCAACGTGTTTATTTAGCATCGACACAACGTGTGCAATCATTTGTTGAGATGAACATGATAACAAAATATCATCAACGTAAATAGCTATTATTACTAGCTCACCATTTATGTTCATTGTATATAAACAATTGTCGGTTTTACAACGAACAAAATTATTATCAATAAGTATTTGATTTATTTTACGATACCAATCTCTACCGGCTTGTTTCAGGCCGTAAAGCAATTTTTTTAATTTGCAAACACGATCTGGATGATCCTTATCAACAAACATTTGTGGCTGGTGCATATACACCTCTTCTTGCAATTCTCCATTTAGGTAAGCAGAAACAACATCTATGTGGTTTAAAAGCATTTTTTTCTGTGCGGCTATAGCAAATAGCATTCGAATTGCAGAATATCTTGCAACAGGGGAATATGTGTCTGTATAATCAACGTTGAACTTTTGGGAAAATCCTTGCGCGACAAGGCGTGCCTTATATTTTTCGATATTTCCCGACGAGTTAGTCTTAGTAACGAAAACCCACCTGCAACCAATAATATTTTTATTACAGGGTTTTTCCACTAGTTCCCACGTGTTGTTAGTTTTCAAAGCATTAATTTCTGCATGCATCGCATCTTTCCAATTATCTGCATTTTCACTTTCCATGGCCTGTTGAACTGTTTGTGGATCTTTACTTATTAAGGTTAATTCGTTAAGACATTCCGGATTTTGAACTGCACGAATCTTTCTAGGACGTCCCCTATTTCCAGTTCTTTCCAGTTTTGGCCTTCCTCTCTTACGTTTAACTCCTACTTCGTCGACAATTTCTTCTTCAGAAGACACTTCACCATCAATTTCTTCTATATTGCCATCGCTTTCCCATGTTTGTAAACGCTGTTGTTCATTTTTATCATTTGGCTTAATATCAATATCAAACCAATCATCACTTTTTTGACCCACAGTATTTCGTAATTGATTTTCGCTCTCGTCAGATGTTTTACTATTTTTTTTCTTCAAAGAAAATGACACTACGCGCAACAATAATTGTTTTGCTCTCATTATCATACAAACGATATCCCTTGGTTTTATGCGAGTAACCAACAAATGTATACTTTTTGCCTTTTGGACTAAGTTTGGACTGACCTGGTTTTTTGTTTAAAGCCACAGCTAGACAACCAAACGTACGTAAGTGAAAAACAGAGGGCTTACGTCCAAACCAACATTCGTATGGGGTGCTATTATTCAACACCTTCGTTGGGCAACGATTTCTAAGATATGTTGCAGTACTTAAAGCTTCAGACCATAGCGTGTGTGGTAATTCTGATTCTATTAGCAAACATCGGGTCATTTCTATCAGCGTTCGGTTTGCCCTTTCCGCAGTCCCGTTTTGTTGCGGGGTGTAACACACGGTTGTTTGATGCTTTATACCTGCTGACACTAAATAATTTTGCAAACTATTATTTGTATACTCACAGCCGTTGTCACTGCGTAAAATTTTCAGCTTGCAACCGGTTTGCCTTTCTGCGTTAGCGTGAAAATCTTTAAACGCTGTCAAAGCCTCGGATTTCTTCTTAAGGAAATATATGGTTGTAAAGCGGGAGAAATCATCAATGAATGATATAAAGTACCGCGAACCACCTTCACTGGTTACCCTCATTGGACCGCATATATCCGTGTGCACCAACTCCAATGGTTTCTTTGTAAAACGTTCGCCGTAACTTGCAAATGGTTGTACATTAATTTTACACAGAGCACAAGTAATACATGAAAAATTTTCAACATCATTTATTTGCAATCCACGGACTATGTTGTGCTTTGACATTTTTGTTAGATCACAAATATTTACATAGCCAAATCTTTTATGCCATACTTCAGCATTTATTTCTTTACACTTTGCTATCATCACACTTTCTTTTTGATTCTTCTTCAAAAAATTTGTAGTAAAAATACCACTCTTTAACTGAGCTTCAAAAATTGTATCACCAAATTTTGTTTTTGCAATGACTTTCTCTTTAGAAAAATTAACTTTGTTTCCATGCTTAATTATTTTATTCACAGATAAAAAATTAGCATTTAACTTTGGTACAAAGAGAACATTTGATAGAGTAATGTCGGTAAACTCCGATTTCAATGTAACATTACCTATACCTTCTGCAAATACGCAATCACCAGAAGCAATTGCAATCTTTTGATTATATTCTTTAATTGAAGAGAACAAGTTTTTGTTTCCACTCATGTGTGATGAAGCTCCGCTGTCAACAATCCACTCTTTATCATTTGAGCTTAATTTGTATTCTCTTACACTCATCACAACTTCTTTTTTGTTATTACATTGTGATTTTATGTGTCCTCTCTTTCCGCATGAATAACATTTAACATTTGAATATTTTTTTGTTGATTGGGTTTTACTTTTATTATATCTCTCTTTATTTTGAGTCTGTTTTGAATTCGCCGAAAATACGTGCTCTTCTCTCATATGACCTTTTTCGTCACGACGTTGATATTCTTCCAATATTTTGACCTTCAATTGATCTATTGTTGGTAATTTGTCTCTACTTTCAATTGCTACGATGAAACTTTCAAAGTCATCGGGGAGACTACAAAGCAACAAAATACTAATAAAGTCTTCAGGCACTGTAATATCAATTTCTTTTAATGATTCTACCAAACTGCTAAATTCGTTTATTTGCTGATTATAACCAATAGAATCTTGAATTTTAAAACGTACAAGCTTCTTAAATAAATTAACTTTCCGAGCAGGACTTTTCGCTATATAAATGGATTTTAATTTTTGCCATGCTTCTCTCGCAGTTACACATTTTTTTATATGTATTAACTCAGACGGTCTTACACTTAGGATGATAGTAGCCAATGCTTTTTGGTCTATCAGGTTCCATTGCGTTTTTTCTTGTGACGTCGCTGTTGAAGGACAAACACCTTCAGTTACTGACCAGTAGTCCAAAGTGATTAAAAGACTCTTCATATGGATTGACCAACTAGGATAGTTGCTTTCATTCAATTTTTCGATCTGCATCGAACTCGACATTTTATTGTTTTATTTTTACTTTAAATAACAAACAAATTTATTTACAACACTTTTAGATAAAAACACTCGACCGACTTAATTTAGACAATTTACTGGCACACTGGGCCCATAACCTTTGTTGGTATATTAGTGAATCGTAAATGTTTAAATAAGTACACGAGACAAAAAGACGAACTTTTCTATAATACGTTTATTTAGCGAATGATTGTAATGAATAAAGTTAGCCTATAACTAAGTATGTGTATTTAACAATGACGTGGACATATATACATTTGTTGAAGTAAATAGTAAAGTATATGGATTGTAAAACGAAACTACAGGGTGTTACTAACAAAAATGAACGGTCCATTTAATTTTTTTGCAATGAAAAATGGACGATGTGTAGTCCATTTAATTTTTTCATGAAAAATAGATGATGTATAGTCCATTAAATTTTTTCATAAAAAAATATTTTGCGTGAAAAATGGACGATGTATATATAGTCCAATAAATTTTTTCATGAAAAATATAAAAATAAATAGTCCATTAAATTTTTTCATAAAAAAATATTTTTCGTGAAAAATGGACGATGTATAGTCCATTTAACTTTTTCCACAAAAAATATTTTGCGTGAAAAATGGACAATTTATAGTCCATTAAATTTTTTTATAAAAAAATATTTTTCGTGAAAAATGGACGATATATATATTGTCCATTAAATTTTTTTTTTTTTAGATGATGTATAGTCCATTAAATTTTGTTCATAATAAAATATTTTGCGTGAAAAATGGACGATGTATAGTCCAATAAATTTTTTCATGAAAAATATAAAAATAAAAATAAATAGTCCATTAAATTTTTTCATAAAAAAATATTTTTCGTGAAAAATGGACGATGTATAGTCCATTTAACTTTTTCCACAAAAAATATTTTGCGTGAAAAATGGACGATGTATAGTCCATTAAATTTTTTTATAAAAAAATATTTTTCGTGAAAAATGGACGATATATATATTGTCCATTAAATTTTTTTTTTTTTAGATGATGTATAGTCCATTAAATTTTGTTCATAATAAAATATTTTGCGTGATAAATGGACGATGTATAGTCCATTAAATTTTTTCATAAAAAAATATAAAAATAAAAATAAATAGTCCATTAAATTTTTTCATAAAAAATATTTTTCGTGAAAAATGGACGATGTATAGTCCATTTAATTTTTTGCATAAAAAATATTTTGCGTAAAATATGGACAATGTATAGTCCATTAAATTTTTGTCATAAATAAATATTTTGCGTGAAAAATTAAATTTTTTCATAAAAAAATATTTTTCAAGAAAAATGGGCGATGTATATATAGTCGATTTAATTTTTTGCATAAAAAATATATTGCAAGAAAAATTAGCGATGTATAGTCCATTTAATTTTTTGCAATGGAAAAGAGATGATCTGTTGTCCTTTTAATTTTTTCATGAAAAATTTATGATGTATAGTCCATTAAATTTTTTTCATAAAAAAATATTTTGCGTGAAAAATGGACGATGTATAGTCCATTAAATTTTTTCATAAAAAAATATTTTGCGTGAAAAATGGACGATGTATAGTCCATTAAATTTTTGTCATAAATAAATATTTTGCGTGAAAAATTAAATTTTTTCATAAAAAAATATTTTTCATGAAAAATGGACGATGTATATATAGTCCATTTAATTTTTTGGATAAAAAATATATTGCAAGTAAAATTAGCGATGTATAGTCCATTTAATTTTTTGCAATGAATAAGAGATGATCTGTTGTCCTTTTAATTTTTTCATGAAAAATTTATGATGTATAGTCCATTAAATTTTTTTCATAAAAAAATATTTTGCGTGAAAAATGGACGATGTATAGTCCATTAAATTTTTTCATAAAAAAATATTTTGCGTGAAAAATGGACGATGTATATTCCATTAAATATTTTCATAAAAAAATATTTTTCGTGAAAAATGGACGATGTATAGTCCATTTAATTTTTTGCATAAAAAATATTTTGCGTAAAAAATGGACAATGTATAGTCCATTAAATTTTTGTCATAAATAAATATTTTGCGTGAAAAATTAAATTTTTTCATAAAAAAATATTTTTCATGAAAAATGGACGATGTATTATAGTCCATTTAATTTTTTGGATAAAAAAAATATATTGCAAGTAAAATTAGCGATGTATAGTCCATTTAATTTTTTGCAATGAAAAAGAGACGATGTGTAGTCAATTTAATATTTTCATGAAAAATAGATGATGTAAAGTACATTAAATTTTTTTCATAAAGAAATATTTTGCATGAAAAATTAACGATGTATAGTCCATTAAATTTTGTTCATAAAAAAAAATTTTGCGTGAAAAATGGACAATGTATAGTCCATTAATTTTTTTCATAAAAAAATATTTTGCGTGAAAAATGGACGATGTATAGTCCATTAAATTTTTTTATAAAAAAATATTTTTCGTGAAAAATGGACGATATATATATTGTCCATTAAATTTTTTTTTTTTTTAGATGATGTATAGTCCATTAAATTTTGTTCATAATAAAATATTTTGCGTGATAAATGGACGATGTATAGTCCATTAAATTTTTTCATAAAAAAATATAAAAATAAAAATAAATAGTCCATTAAATTTTTTCATAAAAAATATTTTTCGTGAAAAATGGACGATGTATAGTCCATTTAATTTTTTGCATAAAAAATATTTTGCGTAAAAAATGGACAATGTATAGTCCATTAAATTTTTGTCATAAATAAATATTTTGCGTGAAAAATGGACGATGTATAGTCCATTAAATTTTTTCATAAAAAAATATTTTGCAAGAAAAGTAGACGATGTATAGTCCATTAAATTTTGTTCATAAAAAAAATTTTGCGTGAAAAATGGACAATGTATAGTCCATTAATTTTTTTCATAAAAAAATATTTTGCGTGAAAAATGGACGATGTATAGTCCATTAAATTTTTTCATAAAAAAATATTTTTCATGAAAAATGGACAATGTATAGTCCATTAAATTTTTGTCATAAATAAATATTTTGCGTGAAAAATTAAATTTTTTCATAAAAAAATATTTTTCATGAAAAATGGACGATGTATATATAGTCCATTTAATTTTTTGGATAAAAAATATATTGCAAGTAAAATTAGCGATGTATAGTCCATTTAATTTTTTGCAATGAAAAAGAGACGATGTGTAGTCAATTTAATATTTTCATGAAAAATAGATGATGTAAAGTCCATTAAATTTTTTTCATAAAGAAATATTTTGCATGAAAAATTAACGATGTATAGTCCATTAAATTTTGTTCATAAAAATAAATTTTGCGTGAAAAATGGACAATGTATAGTCCATTAATTTTTTTCATAAAAAAATATTTTGCGTGAAAAATGGACGATGTATAGTCCATTAAATTTTTTTATAAAAAAATATTTTTCGTGAAAAATGGACGATATATATATTGTCCATTAAATTTTTTTTTTTTTTAGATGATGTATAGTCCATTAAATTTTGTTCATAATAAAATATTTTGCGTGATAAATGGACGATGTATAGTCCATTAAATTTTTTCATAAAAAAATATAAAAATAAAAATAAATAGTCCATTAAATTTTTTCATAAAAAATATTTTTCGTGAAAAATGGACGATGTATAGTCCATTAAATTTTTTCATAAAAAAATATTTTTCATGAAAAATGGACGATGTATATATAGTCTATTTAATTTTTTGCATAAAAAATATATTGCAAGAAAAATTAGCGATGTCTATATAGTCCATTTAATTTTTTGCAATGAAAAAGAGACGATGTGTAGTCAATTTAATATTTTCATGAAAAATAGATGATGTAAAGTCCATTAAATTTTTTTCATAAAGAAATATTTTGCGTGAAAAATGGACGATTACCATTAAATGGACGATAGTCCATTAAATTTTTTCATAAAAAATATTTTGTGTGAAAAATGGACGATGTATAGTCCATTAAATTTTTTCATAATTTTTTGCATGAAAAATATTTTGCGTAAAAAATGGACGATGTATAGTCCATTAAATTTTTTCATAAAAAAATATTTTGCGTGAAAAATGGACGATGTATAGTCCATTAAAATTTTGCATAAAAATATATTTTTCATGAAGAATGGACGATGTATATATAGTCCATTTAATTTTTTGCATAAAACATATTTTGCGTTAAAAATCGACGATGTATAGTCCATCAAATTTTTTTAGTCCATTTAATTTTTTGCGTAAAAAATATTTTGCAAGAAAAATGGACGATGTATAGTCCACTTAATTTTTTGCAATGAAATATGGACGATGTGTAGTCCATTTCATTTTTTCATGAAAAATAGATGATGTTTATGATGATTTAATTTAATTTTTTCATGAAAAATAGATGATGTATAGTCCATTAAATTTTTTCATAAAAAAATATTTTGCGTGAAAAATGGACGATGTATAGTCCAATAAATTTTTTCATGAAAAATATAAAAATAAAAATAAATAGTCCATTAAATTTTTTCATAAAAAAATATTTTTCGTGAAAAATGGACGATGTATAGTCCATTTAACTTTTTCCACAAAAAATATTTTGCGTGAAAAATGGACGATGTATAGTATATTAAATTTTTTTATAAAAAAATATTTTTCGTGAAAAATGGACGATATATATATTGTCCATTAATTTTTTTTTTTTTTTTAGATGATGTATAGTCCATTAAATTTTGTTCATAATAAAATATTTTGCGTGAAAAATGGACGATGTATAGTCCAATAAATTTTTTCATGAAAAATATAAAAATAAAAATAAATAGTCCATTAAATTTTTTCATAAAAAAATATTTTTCGTGAAAAATGGGCGATGTATAGTCCATTTAACTTTTTCCACAAAAAATATTTTGCGTGAAAAATGGACGATGTATAGTCCATTAAATTTTTTTATCAAAAAATATTTTTCGTGAAAAATGGACGATATATATATTGTCCATTAAATTTTTTTTTTTTTTAGATGATGTATATTCTATTAAATTTTGTTCATAATAAAATATTTTGCGTGATAAATGGACGATGTATAGTCCATTAAATTTTTTCATAAAAAAATATAAAAATAAAAATAAATAGTCCATTAAATTTTTTCATAAAAAATATTTTTCGTGAAAAATGGACGATGTATAGTCCATTTAACTTTTTGCATAAAAAATATTTTGCGTAAAAAATGGACAATGTATAGTCCATTAAATTTTTGTCATAAATAAATATTTTGCGTGAAAAATTAAATTTTTTCATAAAAAAATATTTTTCATGAAAAATGGACGATGTATTATAGTCCATTTAATTTTTTGGATAAAAAAAATATATTGCAAGTAAAATTAGCGATGTATAGTCCATTTAATTTTTTGCAATGAAAAAGAGACGATGTGTAGTCAATTTAATATTTTCATGAAAAATAGATGATGTAAAGTCCATTAAATTTTTTTCATAAAGAAATATTTTGCATGAAAAATTAACGATGTATAGTCCATTAAATTTTGTTCATAAAAAAAAATTTTGCGTGAAAAATGGACAATGTATAGTCCATTAATTTTTTTCATAAAAAAATATTTTGCGTGAAAAATGGACGATGTATAGTCCATTAAATTTTTTTATAAAAAAATATTTTTCGTGAAAAATGGACGATATATATATTGTCCATTAAATTTTTTTTTTTTTAGATGATGTATAGTCCATTAAATTTTGTTCATAATAAAATATTTTGCGTGATAAATGGACGATGTATAGTCCATTAAATTTTTTCATAAAAAAATATAAAAATAAAAATAAATAGTGCATTAAATTTTTTCATAAAAAATATTTTTCGTGAAAAATGGACGATGTATAGTCCATTTAATTTTATGCATAAAAAATATTTTGCGTAAAAAATGGACAATGTATAGTCCATTAAATTTTTGTCATAAATAAATATTTTGCGTGAAAAATGGACGATGTATAGTCCATTAAATTTTTTCATAAAAAAATATTTTGCAAGAAAAGTAGACGATGTATAGTCCATTAAATTTTGTTCATAAAAAAAAATTTTGCGTGAAAAATGGACAATGTATAGTCCATTAATTTTTTTCATAAAAAAATATTTTGCGTGAAAAATAGACGATGTATAGTCCATTAAATTTTTTCATAAAAAAATATTTTTCATGAAAAATGGACAATGTATAGTCCATTAAATTTTTGTCATAAATAAATATTTTGCGTGAAAAATTAAATTTTTTCATAAAAAAATATTTTTCATGAAAAATGGACGATGTATATATAGTCCATTTAATTTTTTGGATAAAAAATATATTGCAAGTAAAATTAGCGATGTATAGTCCATTTAATTTTTTGCAATGAAAAAGAGACGATGTGTAGTCAATTTAATATTTTCATGAAAAATAGATGATGTAAAGTCCATTAAATTTTTTTCATAAAGAAATATTTTGCATGAAAAATTAACGATGTATAGTCCATTAAATTTTGTTCATAAAAATAAATTTTGCGTGAAAAATGGACGATGTATAGTCCATTAAATTTTTTCATAAAAAAATATAAAAATAAAAATAAATAGTCCATTAAATTTTTTCATAAAAAAATATTTTTCATGAAAAATGGACGATGTATATATAGTCTATTTAATTTTTTGCATAAAAAATATATTGCAAGAAAAATTAGCGATGTCTATATAGTCCATTTAATTTTTTGCAATGAAAAAGAGACGATGTGTAGTCAATTTAATATTTTCATGAAAAATAGATGATGTAAAGTCCATTAAATTTTTTTCATAAAGAAATATTTTGCGTGAAAAATGGACGATTACCATTAAATGGACGATAGTCCATTAAATTTTTTCATAAAAAATATTTTGTGTGAAAAATGGACGATGTATAGTCCATTAAATTTTTTCATAATTTTTTGCATGAAAAATATTTTGCGTAAAAAATGGACGATGTATAGTCCATTAGATTTTTTCATAAAAAAATATTTTGCGTGAAAAATGGACGATGTATAGTCCATTAAAATTTTGCATAAAAATATATTTTTCATGAAGAATGGACGATGTATATATAGTCCATTTAATTTTTTGCATAAAACATATTTTGCGTTAAAAATCGACGATGTATAGTCCATCAAATTTTTTTAGTCCATTTAATTTTTTGCGTAAAAAATATTTTGCAAGAAAAATGGACGATGTATAGTCCACTTAATTTTTTGCAATGAAATATGGACGATGTGTAGTCCATTTCATTTTTTCATGAAAAATAGATGATGTTTATGATGATTTAATTTAATTTTTTCATGAAAAATAGATGATGTATAGTCCATTAAATTTTTTCATAAAAAAATATTTTGCGTGAAAAATGGACGATGTATAGTCCAATAAATTTTTTCATGAAAAATATAAAAATAAAAATAAATAGTCCATTAAATTTTTTCATAAAAAAATATTTTTCGTGAAAAATGGACGATGTATAGTCCATTTAACTTTTTCCACAAAAAATATTTTGCGTGAAAAATGGACGATGTATAGTATATTAAATTTTTTTATAAAAAAATATTTTTCGTGAAAAATGGACGATATATATATTGTCCATTAATTTTTTTTTTTTTTAGATGATGTATAGTCCATTAAATTTTGTTCATAATAAAATATTTTGCGTGAAAAATGGACGATGTATAGTCCAATAAATTTTTTCATGAAAAATATAAAAATAAAAATAAATAGTCCATTAAATTTTTTCATAAAAAAATATTTTTCGTGAAAAATGGGCGATGTATAGTCCATTTAACTTTTTCCACAAAAAATATTTTGCGTGAAAAATGGACGATGTATAGTCCATTAAATTTTTTTATCAAAAAATATTTTTCGTGAAAAATGGACAATATATATATTGTCCATTAAATTTTTTTTTTTTTTAGATGATGTATATTCCATTAAATTTTGTTCATAATAAAATATTTTGCGTGATAAATGGACGATGTATAGTCCATTAAATTTTTTCATAAAAAAATATAAAAATAAAAATAAATAGTCCATTAAATTTTTTCATAAAAAATATTTTTCGTGAAAAATGGACGATGTATAGTCCATTTAACTTTTTGCATAAAAAATATTTTGCGTAAAAAATGGACAATGTATAGTCCATTAAATTTTTGTCATAAATAAATATTTTGCGTGAAAAATGGACGATGTATAGTCCATTAAATTTTTTCATAAAAAAATATTTTGCAAGAAAAGTAGACGATGTATAGTCCATTTAATTTTTTGCAATGGAAAAGAGATGATCTGTTGTCCTTTTAATTTTTTCATGAAAAATTTATGATGTATAGTCCATTAAATTTTTTTCATAAAAAAATATTTTGCGTGAAAAATGGACGATGTATAGTCCATTAAATTTTTTCATAAAAAAATATTTTGCGTGAAAAATGGACGATGCATATTCCATTAAATATTTTCATAAAAAAATATTTTTCGTGAAAAATGGACGATGTATAGTCCATTTAATTTTTTGCATAAAAAATATTTTGCGTAAAAAATGGACAATGTATAGTCCATTAAATTTTTGTCATAAATAAATATTTTGCGTGAAAAATTAAATTTTTTCATAAAAAAATATTTTTCATGAAAAATGGACGATGTAAATATAGTCCATTTAATTTTTTGGATAAAAAATATATTGCAAGTAAAATTGGCGATGTATAGTCCATTTAATTTTTTCCAATGAAAAAGAGATGATCTGTTGTCCTTTTAATTTTTTCATGAAAAATTTATGATGTATAGTCCATTATATTTTTTCATAAAAAAATATTTTGCATGAAAAATTAACGATGTATAGTTCATTAAATTTTGTTCATAAAAAATTATTTGCGTGAAAAATTGCCGATGTATAGTCCATTTAATTTTTTGCATAAAAAATATTTTGCAAGAAAAATGGACGATGTATAGTCCATTTAATTTTTTACAATGAAAAATGGACGATGTTTAGTCCATTTAATTTTTTCTTGAAAAATCGATGATGTATAGTCCATTAAATTTTTTCATAAAAAAATATTTTTCGTGAAAAATGGTCGATGTATAGTCCATTAAATTTTTTCATAAAAAAATATTTTTCGTGCAAAATGGACGATGTATAGTCCATTTAATTTTTTGCATAAAAAATATTTTGCGTAAAAAATGGACGATGTATAGTCCATTAAATTTTTTCATAAAAAAATATTTTGCGTGAAAAATGGACCATTTAATTTTTTTAATAAAAAATATTTTGCAATGAAAAAGAGACTATGTGTAGTCCATTTAATTTTTTCATGAAAAATAGATGATGTATAGTCCATTTAATTTTTTCATAAAAAAATATTTTGCGTGAAAAATGGACGATGTATAGTCCATTAAATTTATTCATCAAAAAATATTTTTCGTGAAAAATGGACGATGTATAGTCCATTTAATTTTCTCCATAAAAAATATTTCGCGTAAAAAAAGCACAATGTATAGTCCATTAAATTTTTGTCATAAATAAATATTTTGCTTGACAAATGGACGATGTATAGTCCATTAAATTTTTTCATAAAAAAATATTTTTCATGAAAAATTTACGATGTATATATAGTCCATTTAATTTTTTGCATAAAAAATATATTGCAAGAAAAATTAGCGATGTCTATATAGTCCGTTTAATTTTTTGCAATGAAAAAGAGATGATGTGTAGTCAATTTAATTTTTTCATGAAAATAGATGATGTAAAGTCCATTAAATTTTTTTTATAAAAAAATATTTTGAGTGAAAAATGGACGATTACCATTAAATGGACGATAGTCCATTAAATTTTTTCATAAAAAAATATTTTGTGTGAAAAATGGACGATGTATATATAGTCCATTAAATTTTTTTATAAAAAAATATTTTTCGTGAAAAATTGCCGATATATAGTCCATTTAATTTTTTCCATAAAAAATATTATGCAAGAAAAATGGACGATGTATAGTCCATTTAATTTTTTACAATGAAAAATGGACGATGTTTAGTCTATTTAATTTTTTCTTGAAAAATAGATGATGTATAGTCCACTAAATTTTTTTCATAAAAAAATATTTTGCGTGAATAATGGACGATGTGTAGTCCATTACATTTTTTCATAAAAAAATATTTTGCGTGAAAAATGGACGATGTATATCCATTAAATTTTTTCATAAAAAAATATTTTTCGTGCAAAATGGACGATGTATAGTCCATTTAATTTTTTGCATAAAAAATATTTTGCGTAAAAAATGGACGATGTATAGTGCATTAAATTTTTTCATAAAAAAATATTTTGCGTGAAAAATGGACCATTTAATTTTTTTCATAAAAAATATTTTGCAACGAAAAAGAGAATATGTGTAGTCCATTTAATTTTTTGCAGTGAAAAATGGATGATGTGTAGTCCATTTAATTTTATCATAAAAAAATATTTTTCGTGAAAAATGGACGATGCATAGTCCATTTGATTTTTTCATAAAAAATATTTTGCATGAAAAGTGGATGATGTATAGTCCATTTAATTTTTTGCAAAGAAAAATGGACGATGTGTAGTCCATTTAATTTGATCATGAAAAATATATGATGTATATAGTCCATTAAATTTTTTGCATAAAAAAAATATTTTGCGTAAAAAATGGACGATGTATATCCATTAAATTTTTTCATAAAAAAATATTTTTCGTGCAAAATGGACGATGTATAGTCCATTTAATTTTTTGCATAAAAAATATTTTGCGTAAAAAATGGACGATGTATAGTGCATTAAATTTTTTCATAAAAAAATATTTTGCGTGAAAAATGGACCATTTAATTTTTTTCATAAAAAATATTTTGCAATGAAAAAGAGAATATGTGTAGTCCATTTAATTTTTTGCAGTGAAAAATGGATGATGTGTAGTCCATTTAATTTTATCATAAAAAAATATTTTTCGTGAAAAATGGACGATGCATAGTCCATTTGATTTTTTCATAAAAAATATTTTGCATGAAAAGTGGATGATGTATAGTCCATTTAATTTTTTGCAAAGAAAAATGGACGATGTGTAGTCCATTTAATTTGATCATGAAAAATATATGATGTATATAGTCCATTAAATTTTTTGCATAAAAAAAATATTTTGCGTAAAAATGGACGATGTATAGTCCATTAAATTTTTTCATAAAAAAATATTTTGCGTGAAAAATGGACGATGTATAGTCAATTTAATTTTTTCCATAAAAAAATATTTTGCGTAAAAAATGGACGTATAGTCCATTAAATTTTTGCATAAAAAAATATTTTGCGTAAAAAATGGACGAGGTATAGTCCATTAAATTTTTTAAAAAAAAAATATTTTGCGTGAAAAATGGACGATGTACAGTCCATTAAATTTTTTCATAAAAAAATATTTTGCGTGCAAAATGGACGATGTATAGTCCATTAAATTTTTTCGTAAAAAAATATAAAAAAAAATAAATAGTCCATTAAATTTTTTCATAAAAAAATATTTTTCGTGAAAAATGGACGATGTATAATCCATTTAATTTTTTCATAAAAAAATATTTTGCGTGAAAAATGGACGATGTATAGTCCATTAAATTTTTTCATAAAAAAATATTTTTCGTGAAAAATGGACGATGTATAGTCCATTAAATTTTTTCATAAAAAAATATTTTTCGTGAAAAATTGACGATGTATAGTCCATTTAATTTTTTGCATAAAAAATATTTTGCAAGAAAAATGGACGATGTATAGTCCATTTAATTTTTTACAATGAAAAATGGACGATGTGTAGTCCATTTAATTTTTTCATGAAAAATAGATGATGTATAGTCCATTAATTTTTTTTCATAAAAAATATTTTGCGTGAAAAATGGACGATGTATATATAGTCCATTGAATTTTTTCATAAAAAAATATTTTGCGTGAAAAATGTACGATGTATAGTCGATTAAATTTTTTCACAAAAAAATATTTTGCGTGAAAAATGGACGATGTATATATAGTCCATTAAATTTTTTCATAAAAAAATATTTTTCGTGAAAAATGGACAATGTATAGTCCATTAAATTTTTTCATAAAAAAATATTTTGCATAAAAATAGATGATGTATATTCCATTAAATTTTTTTCATAAAAAAATATTTTTCATGAAAAGTAGATGATGTATATTCCATTAAATTTTGTTCATAAAAAAATATTTTGCGTGAAAAATGGACGATGTATAGTCCATTTAATTTTTTACAATGAAAAATGGACGATGTGTAGTCCATTTAATATTTTCATGAAATTTTTTTCCATTAATTTTTTTTCATAAAAAATATTTTGCGTGAAAAATGGACGATGTATAGTCCATTAAATTTTTTCATAAAAAAATATTTTTCATGCAAAATGGACGATGTATATATAGTCCATTTAATTTTTTGCATAAAAAGTATATTGCAAGAAAAATTAGCGATGTCTATATAGTCCATTTAATTTTTTGCAATGAAAAAGAGACGATGTGTAGTCAATTTAATTTTTTCATGAAAAATAGATGATGTAAAGTCCATTAAATTTTTTTCATAAAGAAATATTTTGCGTGAAAAATGGACGATTACCATTAAATGGACGATAGTCCATTAAATTTTTTCATAAAAAAATATTTTGTGTGAAAAATGGACGATGTATAGTCCATTAAATTTTTTCATAATTTTTTGCATGAAAAATATTTTGCGTAAAAAATGGACGATGTATAGTCCATTAAATTTTTTCATAAAAAAATATTTTGCGTGAAAAATGGACGATTATAGTCCATTAAAATTTTGCATAAAAATATATTTTTCATGAAGAATGGACGATGTATATATAGTCCATTTAATTTTTTGCATAAAAAATATTTTGCGTTAAAAATCGACGATGTATAGTCCATCAAATTTTTTTAGTCCATTTAATTTTTTGCGTAAAAAATATTTTGCAAGAAAAATGGACGATGTATAGTCCACTTAATTTTTTGCAATGAAATATGGACGATGTGTAGTCCATTTCATTTTTTCATAAAAAAATATTTTTCGTGAAAAATGGACGATGCATAGTCCATTTGATTTTTTCATAAAAAATATTTTGCATGAAAAGTGGATGATGTATAGTCCATTTAATTTTTTGCAAAGAAAAATGGACGAGTCCATTAAATTTTTTCATAAAAAAATATTTTGCGTGAAAAATGGACGATGTATAGTCAATTTAATTTTTTCCATAAAAAAATATTTTGCGTAAAAAATGGACGATATATAGTCCATTAAATTTTTGCATAAAAAAATATTTTGCGTAAAAAATGGACGAGGTATAGTCCATTAAATTTTTTCAAAAAAAAATATTTTGCGTGAAAAATGGACGATGTACAGTCCATTAAATTTTTTCATAAAAAAATATTTTGCGTGCAAAATGGACGATGTATAGTCCATTAAATTTTTTCGTAAAAAAATATAAAAAAAATAAATAGTCCATTAAATTTTTTCATAAAAAAATATTTTTCGTGAAAAATGGACGATGTATAATCCATTTAATTTTTTCATAAAAAAATATTTTGCGTGAAAAATGGACGATGTATAGTCCATTAAATTTTTTCATAAAAAAATATTTTTCGTGAAAAATGGACGATGTATAGTCCATTAAATTTTTTCATAAAAAAATATTTTTCGTGAAAAATTGACGATGTATAGTCCATTTAATTTTTTGCATAAAAAATATTTTGCAAGAAAAATGGACGATGTATAGTCCATTTAATTTTTTACAATGAAAAATGGACGATGTGTAGTCCATTTAATTTTTTCATGAAAAATAGATGATGTATAGTCCATTAATTTTTTTTTATAAAAAATATTTTGCGTGAAAAATGGACGATGTATAGTCCATTAAATTTTTTCATAAAAAAATATTTTGCGTGAAAAATGTACGATGTATAGTCGATTAAATTTTTTCACAAAAAAATATTTTGCGCGAAAAATGGACGATGTATATATAGTCCATTAAATTTTTTCATAAAAAAATATTTTTCGTGAAAAATGGACAATGTATAGTCCATTAAATTTTTTCATAAAAAAATATTTTGCATAAAAAATAGATGATGTATATTCCATTAAATTTTTTTCATAAAAAAATATTTTTCATGAAAAGTAGATGATGTATATTCCATTAAATTTTGTTCATAAAAAAATATTTTGCGTGAAAAATGGACGATTTATAGTCCATTTAATTTTTTACAATGAAAAATGGACGATGTATAGTCCACTAAATTTTTTCATAAAACAATATTTTCCGTGAAAAATGGACGATGTATAGTCCATTTAATTTTTTCCATAAAAAATATTTTGCGCGAAAAATGTACGATGTATAGTCCATTAAATTTTTTTATAAAAAATATTTTTCGTGAAAAATGATCGATGCATAGTCCATTTAGTTTTTTGCGTGAAAAATATTTTGCAAGAAAAATGGACGATGTATAGCCCATTTAAGTTTTTTCATGAAAAATAGATGATGTAAATTTTAAATTTTTTTCATAAAAAAATATTTTGCGTGAAAAATGGACGATGTATATTTTTTGCATAAAAAATATTTTGCGTGAAAAATGGACGATGTATAGTCCATTAAATTTTTTCATAAAAAAAATATTTTTCGTGAAAAATGGACGATGTATAGTCCATTAAATTTTTTCATAAAAAAATATTTTCCGTGAAAAATGGACGATGTATAGTCCATTAAATTTTTTCGTAAAAAAATATAAAAATAAATAGTCCATTAAATTTTTTCATAAAAAAATATTTTTCGTGAAAAATGGACGATGTATAGTCCATTAAAACGTGTTCATAAAAATATATTTTTCGTGAAAAATGGACGATGTATAATCCATTTAATTTTTTCATAAAAAATATTTTGCATGAAAAGTGGATGATGTATAGTCCATTTAATTTTTTTCATAAAAAAATATTTTGCGTGAAAAATGGACGATGTATAGTCCATTAAATTTTTTGCATAAAAAATATTTTGCGTAAAAAATGGACAATGTATAGTCCATTAAATTTTTGTCATAAATAAATATTTTGCGTGAAAAATGGACGATGTATAGTCCATTAAATTTTTTCATAAAAAAATATTTTGCAAGAAAAGTAGACGATGTATAGTCCATTTAATTTTTTGCAATGGAAAAGAGATGATCTATTGTCCTTTTAATTTTTTCATGAAAAATTTATGATGTATAGTCCATTAAATTTTTTTCATAAAAAAATATTTTGCGTGAAAAATGGACGATGTATAGTCCATTAAAATTTTTCATAAAAAAATATTTTGCGTGAAAAATGGACGATGTATAGTCCATTAAATTTTTGTCATAAATAAATATTTTGCGTGAAAAATTAAATTTTTTCATAAAAAAATATTTTTCATGAAAAATGGACGATGTATATATAGTCCATTTAATTTTTTGGATAAAAAATATATTGCAAGTAAAATTAGCGATGTATAGTCCATTTAATTTTTTGCAATGAATAAGAGATGATCTGTTGTCCTTTTAATTTTTTCATGAAAAATTTATGATGTATAGTCCATTAAATTTTTTTCATAAAAAAATATTTTGCGTGAAAAATGGACGATGTATAGTCCATTAAATTTTTTCATAAAAAAATATTTTGCGTGAAAAATGGACGATGTATATTCCATTAAATATTTTCATAAAAAAATATTTTTCGTGAAAAATGGACGATGTATAGTCCATTTAATTTATTGCATAAAAAATATTTTGCGTAAAAAATGGACAATGTATAGTCCATTAAATTTTTGTCATAAATAAATATTTTGCGTGAAAAATTAAATTTTTTCATAAAAAAATATTTTTCATGAAAAATGGACGATGTATATATAGTCCATTTAATTTTTTGGATAAAAAATATATTGCAAGTAAAATTAGCGATGTATAGTCCATTTAATTTTTTGCAATGAAAAAGAGACGATGTGTAGTCAATTTAATATTTTCATGAAAAATAGATGATGTAAAGTCCATTAAATTTTTTTCATAAAGAAATATTTTGCATGAAAAATTAACGATGTATAGTCCATTAAATTTTGTTCATAAAAAAAAATTTTGCGTGAAAAATGGACAATGTATAGTCCATTAATTTTTTTCATAAAAAAATATTTTGCGTGAAAAATGGACGATGTATAGTCCATTAAATTTTTTTATAAAAAAATATTTTTCGTGAAAAATGGACGATATATATATTGTCCATTAAATTTTTTTTTTTTTAGATGATGTATAGTCCATTAAATTTTGTTCATAATAAAATATTTTGCGTGATAAATGGACGATGTATAGTCCATTAAATTTTTTCATAAAAAAATATAAAAATAAAAATAAATAGTCCATTAAATTTTTTCATAAAAAATATTTTGCGTAAAAAATGGACGATGTATAGTCCATTAAATTTTTTCATAAAAAAATATTTTGCGTGAAAAATGGACGATGTGTAGTCCATTAAAATTTTGCATAAAAATATATTTTTCATGAAGAATGGACGATGTATATATAGTCCATTTAATTTTTTGCATAAAAAATATTTTGCGTTAAAAATCGACGATGTATAGTCCATCAAATTTTTTTAGTCCATTTAATTTTTTGCGTAAAAAATATTTTGCAAGAAAAATGGACGATGTATAGTCCACTTAATTTTTTGCAATGAAATATGGACGATGTGTAGTCCATTTCATTTTTTCATGAAAAATAGATGATGTTTATGATGATTTAATTTAATTTTTTCATGAAAAATAGATGATGTATAGTCCATTAAATTTTTTCATAAAAAAATATTTTGCGTGAAAAATGGACGATGTATAGTCCAATAAATTTTTTCATGAAAAATATAAAAATAAAAATAAATAGTCCATTAAATTTTTTCATAAAAAAATATTTTTCGTGAAAAATGGACGATGTATAGTCCATTTAACTTTTTCCACAAAAAATATTTTGCGTGAAAAATGGACGATGTATAGTCCATTAAATTTTTTTATAAAAAAATATTTTTCGTGAAAAATGGACGATATATATATTGTCCATTAATTTTTTTTTTTTTTAGATGATGTATAGTCCATTAAATTTTGTTCATAATAAAATATTTTGCGTGAAAAATGGACGATGTATAGTCCAATAAATTTTTTCATGAAAAATATAAAAATAAAAATAAATAGTCCATTAAATTTTTTCATAAAAAAATATTTTTCGTGAAAAATGGGCGATGTATAGTCCATTTAACTTTTTCCACAAAAAATATTTTGCGTGAAAAATGGACGATGTATAGTCCATTAAATTTTTTTATCAAAAAATATTTTTCGCGAAAAATGGACGATATATATATTGTCCATTAAATTTTTTTTTTTTTTAGATGATGTATATTCCATTAAATTGTGTTCATAATAAAATATTTTGCGTGATAGATGGACGATGTATAGTCCATTAAATTTTTTCATAAAAAAATATAAAAATAAAAATAAATAGTCCATTAAATTTTTTCATAAAAAATATTTTTCGTGAAAAATGGACGATGTATAGTCCATTTAATTTTTTGCATAAAAAATATTTTGCGTAAAAAATGGACAATGTATAGTCCATTAAATTTTTGTCATAAATAAATATTTTGCGTGAAAAATGGACGATGTATAGTCCATTAAATTTTTTCATAAAAAAATATTTTGCAAGAAAAGTAGACGATGTATAGTCCATTTAATTTTTTGCAATGGAAAAGAGATGATCTGTTGTCCTTTTAATTTTTTCATGAAAAATTTATGATGTATAGTCCATTAAATTTTTTTCATAAAAAAATATTTTGCGTGAAAAATGGACGATGTATAGTCCATTAAATTTTTTCATAAAAAAATATTTTGCGTGAAAAATGGACGATGCATATTCCATTAAATATTTTCATAAAAAAATATTTTTCGTGAAAAATGGACGATGTATAGTCCATTTAATTTTTTGCATAAAAAATATTTTGCGTAAAAAATGGACAATGTATAGTCCATTAAATTTTTGTCATAAATAAATATTTTGCGTGAAAAATTAAATTTTTTCATAAAAAAATATTTTTCATGAAAAATGGACGATGTAAATATAGTCCATTTAATTTTTTGGATAAAAAATATATTGCAAGTAAAATTGGCGATGTATAGTCCATTTAATTTTTTCCAATGAAAAAGAGATGATCTGTTGTCCTTTTAATTTTTTCATGAAAAATTTATGATGTATAGTCCATTATATTTTTTCATAAAAAAATATTTTGCATGAAAAATTAACGATGTATAGTTCATTAAATTTTGTTCATAAAAAATTATTTGCGTGAAAAATTGCCGATGTATAGTCCATTTAAATTTTTGCATAAAAAATATTTTGCAAGAAAAATGGACGATGTATAGTCCATTTAATTTTTTACAATGAAAAATGGACGATGTTTAGTCCATTTAATTTTTTCTTGAAAAATAGATGATGTATAGTCCATCAAATTTTTTCATAAAAAAATATTTTTCGTGAAAAATGGTCGATGTATAGTCCATTAAATTTTTTCATAAAAAAATATTTTTCGTGCAAAATGGACGATGTATAGTCCATTTAATTTTTTGCATAAAAAATATTTTGCGTAAAAAATGGACGATGTATAGTCCATTAAATTTTTTCATAAAAAAATATTTTGCGTGAAAAATGGACCATTTAATTTTTTTCATAAAAAATATTTTGCAATGAAAAAGAGACTATGTGTAGTCCATTTAATTTTTTCATGAAAAATAGATGATGTATAGTCCATTTAATTTTTTCATAAAAAAATATTTTGCGTGAAAAATGGACGATGTATAGTCCATTAAATTTTTTCATCAAAAAATATTTTTCGTGCAAAATGGACGATGTATAGTCCATTTAATTTTCTCCATAAAAAATATTTTGCGTAAAAAATGCACAATGTATAGTCCATTAAATTTTTGTCATAAATAAATATTTTGCGTGACAAATGGACGATGTATAGTCCATTAAATTTTTTCATAAAAAAATATTTTTCATGAAAAATGGACGATGTATATATAGTCCATTTAATTTTTTCCATAAAAAATATATTGCAAGAAAAATTAGCGATGTCTATATAGTCCATTTAATTTTTTGCAATGAAAAAGAGACGATGTGTAGTCAATTTAATTTTTTCATGAAAATAGATGATGTAAAGTCCATTAAATTTTTTTTATAAAAAAATATTTTGAGTGAAAAATGGACGATTACCATTAAATGGACGATAGTCCATTAAATTTTTTCATAAAAAAATATTTTGTGTGAAAAATGGACGATGTATATATAGTCCATTAAATTTTTTTATAAAAAAATATTTTTCGTGAAAAATTGCCGATTATAGTCCATTTAATTTTTTCCATAAAAAATATTTTGCAAGAAAAATGGACGATGTATAGTCCATTTAATTTTTTACAATGAAAAATGGACGATGTTTAGTCCATTTAATTTTTTCTTGAAAAATAGATGATGTATAGTCCATTAAATTTTTTTCATAAAAAAATATTTTGCGTGAATAATGGACGATGTGTAGTCCATTACATTTTTTCATAAAAAAATATTTTGCGTGAAAAATGGACGATGTATATCCATTAAATTTTTTCATAAAAAAATATTTTTCGTGCAAAATGGACGATGTATAGTCCATTTAATTTTTTGCATAAAAAATATTTTGCGTAAAAAATGGACGATGTATAGTCCATTAAATTTTTTCATAAAAAAATATTTTGCGTGAAAAATGGACCATTTAATTTTTTTCATAAAAAATATTTTGCAATGAAAAAGAGAATATGTGTAGTCCATTTAATTTTTTCATGAAAAATAGATGATGTATAGTCCATTAAATTTTTTTCATAAAAAAATATTTTGCGTGAAAAATGGACGATGTATAGTCCATTAAATTTTTTCATAAAAAAATATTTTTCGTGAAAAATGGACGATGTATAGTCCATTAAATTTTTTCATAAAAAAATATTTTCCGTGAAAAATGGACGATGTATAGTCCATTAAATTTTTTCGTAAAAAAATATAAAAATAAATAGTCCATTAAATTTTTTCATAAAAAAATATTTTTCGTGAAAAATGGACGATGTATAGTCCATTAAAACGTGTTCATAAAAATATATTTTTCGTGAAAAACGGACGATGTATAATCCATTTAATTTTTTGCAGTGAAAAATGGATGATGTGTAGTCCATTTAATTTTATCATAAAAAAATATTTTTCGTGAAAAATGGACGATGCATAGTCCATTTGATTTTTTCATAAAAAATATTTTGCATGAAAAGTGGATGATGTATAGTCCATTTAATTTTTTGCAAAGAAAAATGGACGATGTGTAGTCCATTTAATTTGATCATGAAAAATATATGATGTATATAGTCCATTAAATTTTTTGCATAAAAAAAATATTTTGCGTAAAAAATGGACGATGTATAGTCCATTAAATTTTTTCATAAAAATATTTTGCGTGAAAAATGGACGATGTATAGTCAATTTAATTTTTTCCATAAAAAAATATTTTGCGTAAAAAATGGACGTATAGTCCATTAAATTTTTGCATAAAAAAATATTTTGCGTAAAAAATGGACGAGGTATAGTCCATTAAATTTTTAAAAAAAAAATATTTTGCGTGAAAAATGGACGATGTACAGTCCATTAAATTTTTTCATAAAAAAATATTTTGCGTGCAAAATGGACGATGTATAGTCCATTAAATTTTTTCGTAAAAAAATATAAAAAAAAATAAATAGTCCATTAAATTTTTTCATAAAAAAATATTTTTCGTGAAAAATGGACGATGTATAATCCATTTAATTTTTTCATAAAAAAATATTTTGCGTGAAAAATGGACGATGTATAGTCCATTAAATTTTTTCATAAAAAAATATTTTTCGTGAAAAATGGACGATGTATAGTCCATTAAATTTTTTCATAAAAAAATATTTTTCGTGAAAAATTGACGATGTATATATAGTCCATTAAATTTTTTCATAAAAAAATATTTTGCAAGAAAAATGGACGATGTATAGTCCATTTAATTTTTTACAATGAAAAATGGACGATGTGTAGTCCATTTAATTTTTTCATGAAAAATAGATGATGTATATTCCATTAAATTTTTTTCATAAAAAAATATTTTTCATGAAAAGTAGATGATGTATATTCCATTAAATTTTGTTCATAAAAAAATATTTTGCGTGAAAAATGGACGATGTATAGTCCATTTAATTTTTTACAATGAAAAATGGACGATGTGTAGTCCATTTAATATTTTCATGAACTTTTTTTCCATTGATTTTTTTTCATAAAAAATATTTTGCGTGAAAAATGGACGATGTATAGTCCATTAAATTTTTTCATAAAAAAATATTTTGCGTGAAAAATGTACGATGTATAGTCGATTAAATTTTTTCACAAAAAAATATTTTGCGTGAAAAATAGATGATGTATATATAGTCCATTAAATTTTTTCATAAAAAAATATTTTTCGTGAAAAATGGACAATGTATAGACCATTAAATTTTTTCATAAAAAAATATTTTTCATGCAAAATGGACGATGTATATATAGTCCATTTAATTTTTTGCATAAAAAATATATTGCAAGAAAAATTAGCGATGTCTATATAGTCCACTTAATTTTTTGCAATGAAATATGGACGATGTGTAGTCCATTAAATTTTTGCATAAAAAAATATTTTGCGTAAAAAATGGACGAGGTATAGTCCATTAAATTTTTTCAAAAAAAAATATTTTGCGTGAAAAATGGACGATGTACAGTCCATTAAATTTTTTCATAAAAAAATATTTTGCGTGCAAAATGGACGATGTATAGTCCATTAAATTTTTTCGTAAAAAAATATAAAAAAAATAAATAGTCCATTAAATTTTTTCATAAAAAAATATTTTTCGTGAAAAATGGACGATGTATAATCCATTTAATTTTTTCATAAAAAAATATTTTGCGTGAAAAATGGACGATGTATAGTCCATTAAATTTTTTCATAAAAAAATATTTTTCGTGAAAAATGGACGATGTATAGTCCATTAAATTTTTTCATAAAAAAATATTTTTCGTGAAAAATTGACGATGTATAGTCCATTTAATTTTTTGCATAAAGAATATTTTGCAAGAAAAATGGACGATGTATAGTCCATTTAATTTTTTACAATGAAAAATGGACGATGTGTAGTCCATTTAATTTTTTCATGAAAAATAGATGATGTATAGTCCATTAATTTTTTTTTATAAAAAATATTTTGCGTGAAAAATGGACGATGTATAGTCCATTAAATTTTTTCATAAAAAAATATTTTGCGTGAAAAATGTACGATGTATATAAATTTTTTCACAAAAAAATATTTTGCGTGAAAAATGGACGATGTATATATAGTCCATTAAATTTTTTCATAAAAAAATATTTTTCGTGAAAAATGGACAATGTATAGTCCATTAAATTTTTTCATAAAAAAATATTTTGCATAAAAAATAGATGATGTATATTCCATTAAATTTTTTTCATAAAAAAATATTTTTCATGAAAAGTAGATGATGTATATTCCATTAAATTTTGTTCATAAAAAAATATTTTGCGTGAAAAATGGACGATGTATAGTCCATTTAATTTTTTACAATGAAAAATGGACGATGTATAGTCCACTAAATTTTTTCATAAAACAATATTTTCCGTGAAAAATGGACGATGTATAGTCCATTTAATTTTTTCCATAAAAAATATTTTGCGCGAAAAATGTACGATGTATAGTCCATTAAATTTTTTTATAAAAAATATTTTTCGTGAAAAATGGACGATGCATAGTCCATTTAGTTTTTTGCGTGAAAAATATTTTGCAAGAAAAATGGACGATGTATAGTCCATTTAAGTTTTTTCATGAAAAATAGATGATGTAAATTTTAAATTTTTTTCATAAAAAAATATTTTGCGTGAAAAATGGACGATGTATATTTTTTGCATAAAAAATATTTTGCGTGAAAAATGGACAATGTATAGTCCATTAAATTTTTTCATAAAAAAATATTTTGCGTGAAAAATGGACGATGTATAGTCCATTAAATTTTTTCATAAAAAAAATATTTTTCGTGAAAAATGGACGATGTATAGTCCATTAAATTTTTTCATAAAAAAATATTTTCCGTGAAAAATGGACGATGTATAGTCCATTAAATTTTTTCGTAAAAAAATATAAAAATAAATAGTCCACTAAATTTTTTCATAAAAAAATATTTTTCGTGAAAAATGGACGATGTATAGTCCATTAAAACGTGTTCATAAAAATATATTTTTCGTGAAAAATGGACGATGTATAATCCATTTAATTTTTTGCAGTGAAAAATGGATGATGTGTAGTCCATTTAATTTTTTCATAAAAAAATATTTTTCGTGAAAAATGGACGATGCATAGTCCATTTGGTTTTTTCATAAAAAATATTTTGCATGAAAAGTGGATGATGTATAGTCCATTTAATTTTTTGCAAAGAAAAATGGACGATGTGTAGTCCATTTAATTTTTTCATGAAAAATATATGATGTATATAGTCCATTAAATTTATAGTCCATTAAATTTTTTCAAAAAAAAATATTTTGCGTGAAAAATGGACGATGTACAGTCCATTTAATTTTTTCATAAAAAAATATTTTGCGTGCAAAATGGACGATGCATAGTCCATTAAATTTTTTCGTAAAAAAATATAAAAAAAAATAAATAGTCCATTAAATTTTTTCATAAAAAAATATTTTTCGTGAAAAATGGACGATGTATAATCCATTTAATTTTTTCATAAAAAAATATTTTGCGTGAAAAATGGACGATGTATAGTCCATTAAATTTTTTCATAAAAAAATATTTTTCGTGAAAAATGGACGATGTATAGTCCATTAAATTTTTTCATAAAAAAATATTTTTCGTGAAAAATTGACGATGTATAGTCCATTTAATTTTTTGCATAAAAAATATTTTGCAAGAAAAATGGACGATGTATAGTCCATTTAATTTTTTACAATGAAAAATGGACGATGTGTAGTCCATTTAATTTTTTCATGAAAAATAGATGATGTATAGTCCATTAATTTTTTTTCATAAAAAATATTTTGCGTGAAAAATGGACGATGTATAGTCCATTAAATTTTTTCATAAAAAAATATTTTGCGTGAAAAATGTACGATGTATAGTCGATTAAATTTTTTCACAAAAAAATATTTTGCGTGAAAAATGGACGATGTATATATAGTCCATTAAATTTTTTCATAAAAAAATATTTTTCGTGAAAAATGGACAATGTATAGTCCATTAAATTTTTTCATAAAAAAATATTTTGCATAAAAAATAGATGATGTATATTCCATTAAATTTTTTTCATAAAAAAATATTTTTCATGAAAAGTAGATGATGTATATTCCATTAAATTTTGTTCATAAAAAAATATTTTGCGTGAAAAATGGACGATGTATAGTCCATTTAATTTTTTGCATAAAAAATATTTTGCAAGAAAAATGGACGGTGTATAGTCCATTAATTTTTTTCATAACAAAATATTTTTCGTGAAAAATGGACGATGTATAGTCCATTAAATTTTTTCATAAAAAAATATTTTTCGTGAAAAATTGACGATGTATAGTCCATTTAATTTTTTGCATAAAAAATATTTTGCAAGAAAAATGGACGATGTATAGTCCATTTAATTTTTTACAATGAAAAATGGACGATGTGTAGTCCATTTAATTTTTTCATGAAAAATAGATGATGTATAGTCCATTAATTTTTTTTCATAAAAAATATTTTGCGTGAAAAATGGACGATGTATAGTCCATTAAATTTTTTCATAAAAAAATATTTTGCGTGAAAAATGTACGATGTATAGTCGATTAAATTTTTTCACAAAAAAATATTTTGCGTGAAAAATGGACGATGTATATATAGTCCATTAAATTTTTTCATAAAAAAATATTTTTCGTGAAAAATGGACAATGTATAGTCCATTAAATTTTTTCATAAAAAAATATTTTGCATAAAAAATAGATGATGTATATTCCATTAAATTTTTTTCATAAAAAAATATTTTTCATGAAAAGTAGATGATGTATATTCCATTAAATTTTTTTCATAAAAAAATATTTTGCGTGAAAAATGGACGATATATAGTCATTTAATTTTTTACATAAAAAATATTTTGCAATGAAAAAGAGACGATGTGTAGTTTATTTAATTTTTTCATGAAAAATAGATGATGTATATTCCATTAAATTTTTTTCATAAAAAAAATATTTTGCGTGAAAAATGGACTATGTATATTCCATTAAATTTTTTCATAAAAAAATATTTTGCTCCATTAAATTTTTTCATAAAAAAATATTTTTCGTGAAAAATGGACGATGTATAGTCCATTTAATTTTTTGCATAAAAAATATTTTGCGTGAAAAATGGACGAGTCCATTAAATTTTTTCATAAAAAAATATTTTGCGTGAAAAATGGACGATGTATAGTCCATTAAATTTTTTCATAAAAAAATATTTTTCGTGAAAAATGGACGATGTATAGTCCATTTAATTTTTTCATTAAAAAATATTTTGCGTGAAAAATGGGCGATGTATAGTCCGTTAAATTTTTTCATAAAAAAATATTTTGCGTGAAAAATGGATGATATATAGTCCATTAAATTTTTTCATAAAAAAATATTTTTCGTGAAAAATGGACGATGCATAATCCATTTAACTTTTTCATAAAAAATATTTTGCATGAAAAGTGGATGATGTATAGTCCATTTAATTTTTTGCAATGAAAAATGGGCAATGTGTAGTCCATTTAATTTTTTCATGAAAAATATATGATGTATATAGTCCATTAAAATTTTTTCATAAAAAAATATTTTGCGTGAAAAATGGACGATGTATAGTCCATTAAATTTTTTGCATAAAAATATATTGCAAGAAAAATTAGCGATGTATAGTCCATTTAATTTTTTGCAATGAAAAAGAGACGATGTGTAGTCCATTTAATTTTTTCATGAAAAATAGATGATGTATATTCCATTAAATTTTTTTCATAAAAAAATATTTTTCGTGAAAAATGGACGATGTATAGTCCATTTAATATTTTGCATAAAAATATAATGCAAGAAAAATTTGCGATGTATAGTCCATTTAATTTTTTGCAATGAAAAAGAGACGATGTGTAGTCCATTTAATTTTTTCATGAAAAATAGATGATGTATAGTCCATTAAATTTTTTTCATAAAAAAATATTTTTCGTGAAAAATGGACGATGTATATATAGTCCATTTAATTTTTTCCATAAAAAATATTTTGCGTGAAAAATGGACGAGTCCATTAAATTTTTTCATAACAAAATATTTTGCGTGAAAAATGGACGATGTATAGTCTATTAAATTTTTTCATAAAAAAATATTTTTCGTGAAAAATGGACGATGTATAGTCCATTAAATTTTTTTCATAAAAAAATAGTTTGCGTGAAAAATGGGCGATGTATAGTCCATTAAATTTTTTCATAAAAAAAATTTTGCGTGAAAAATGGATGATGTATAGTCCATTAAATTTTTTCATAACAAAATATTTTGCGTGAAAAATGGACGATGTATAGTCTATTAAATTTTTTCATAAAAAAATATTTTTCGTGAAAAATGGACGATGTATAGTCCATTAAATTTTTTTCATAAAAAAATCGTTTGCTTGAAAAATGGGCGATGTATAGTCCATTAAATTTTTTCATAAAAAAAATTTTGCGTGAAAAATGGATGATGTATAGTCCATTAAATTTTTTCATAAAAAAATATTTTTCGTGAAAAATGGACGATGTATAGTCCATTAAATTTTTTTCATAAAAAAATATTTTGCGTGAAAAATGGGCGATGTATAGTTTATTAAATTTTTTCATAAAAAAATATTTTTCGTGAAAAATGGACGATGTATAGTCCATTAAATTTTTTCATAAAAAAATATTTTTCGTGAAAAATTGACGATATATAGTCCATTTAATTTTTTGCATAAAAAATATTTTGCAAGAAAAATGGACGATGTATAGTCCATTTAATTTTTTACAATGAAAAATGGACGATGTGTAGTCCATTTAATTTTTTCATGAAAAATAGATGATGTATAGTCCATTAATTTTTTTTCATAAAAAATATTTTGCGTGAAAAATGGACGATGTATAGTCCATTAAATTTTTTCATAAAAAAATATTTTGCGTGAAAAATGTACGATGTATAGTCGATTAAATTTTTTCACAAAAAAATATTTTGCGTGAATAATGGGCGATGTATATATAGTCCATTAAATTTTTTCATAAAAAAATATTTTTCGTGAAAAATGGACAATGTATAGTCCATTAAATTTTTTCATAAAAAAATATTTTGCATAAAAAATAGATGATGTATATTCCATTAAATTTTTTTCATAAAAAAATATTTTTCATGAAAAGTAGATGATGTATATTCCATTAAATTTTTTTCATAAAAAAATATTTTGCGTGAAAAATGGACGATGTATAGTCTATTTAATTTTTTGCATAAAAAATATTTTGTGTGAAAAATGGACGATGTACAGTCCATTAAATTTTTTCATAAAAAAATATTTTGCGTGAAAAATGGACGATGTATAGTACATTAAATTTTTTCATAAAAAAAAAAAATTTTGTGAAAAATGGACGATATATAGTCCATTTAATTTTGTACATAAAAAATATTTTGCAATGAAAAAGAGACGATGTGTAGTTTATTTAATTTTTTCATGAAAAATAGATGATGTATATTCCATTAAATTTTTTTCATAAAAAAATATTTTGCGTGAAAAATGGACGATGTATAGTCTATTTAATTTTTTCATAAAAAAAATATTTTTCGTGAAAAATTGACGATGTATAGTCCATTTAATTTTTTGCATAAAAAATATTTTGCAAGAAAAATGGACGGTGTATAGTCCATTAAATTTTTTCATAAAAAAATATTTTTCGTGAAAAATGGACGATGTATAGTCCATTAAATTTTTTCATAAAAAAATATTTTTCGTGAAAAATTGAAGATGTATAGTCCATTTAATTTTTTGCATAAAAAATATTTTGCAAGAAAAATGGACGATGTATAGTCCATTTAATTTTTTACAATGAAAAATGGACGATGTGTAGTCCATTTAATTTTTTCATAAAAAATAGATGATGTATAGTCCATTAATTTTTTTTCATAAAAAATATTTTGCGTGAAAAATGGACGATGTATAGTCCATTAAATTTTTTCATAAAAAAATATTTTGCGTGAAAAATGTACGATGTATAGTCGATTGAATTTTTTCACAAAAAAATATTTTGCGTGAAAAATGGACGATGTATATATAGCCATTAAATTTTTTCATAAAAAAATATTTTTCGTCAAAAATGGACAATGTCCATTAAATTTTTTCATAAAAAAATATTTTGCATAAAAAATAGATGATGTATATTCCATTAAATTTTTTTCATAAAAAAATATTTTTCATGAAAAGTAGATGATGTATATTCCATTAAATTTTTTTCATAAAAAAATATTTTGCGTGAAAAATGGACGATGTATAGTCCATTTAATTTTTTGCATAAAAAATATTTTGTGTGAAAAATGGACGATATACAGTCCATTAAATTTTTTCATAAAAAAATATTTTGCGTGAAAAATGGACGATGTATAGTCCATTAAATTTTTTCATAAAAAAAAAAAATTTGTGAAAAATGGACGATATATAGTCCATTTAATTTTTTACATAAAAAATATTTTGCAATGAAAAAGAGACGATGTGTAGTTTATTTAATTTTTTCATGAAAAATAGATGATGTATATTCCATTAAATTTTTTCATAAAAAAATATTTTGCTTGAAAAATGGACGATGTATAGTCCATTAAATTTTTTCATAAAAAAATATTTTTCGTGAAAAATGGACGATGTATAGTCCATTTAATTTTTTGCATAAAAAATATTTTGCATGAAAAATGGACGAGTCCATTAAATTTTTTCATAAAAAAATATTTTGCGTGAAAAATGGACGATGTATAGTCCATTAAATTTTTTTCATAAAAAAATAGTTTGCGTGAAAAATGGGCGATGTATAGTCCATTAAATTTTTTCATAAAAAAATATTTTGCGTGAAAAATGGACGATGTATAGTCCATTAAATTTTTTCATAAAAAAATATTTTTCGTGAAAAATGGACGATGTATAGTCCATTAAATTTTTTTCATAAAAAAATATTTTGCGTGAAAAATGGACGATGTATAGTCCATTAAATTTTTTGCATAAAAAAATATTGCAAGAAAAATTAGCAATGAAAAAGAGACGATGTGTAGTCCATTTAATTTTTTCATGAAAAATAGATGATGTATATTCCATTAAATTTTTTTCATAAAAAAATATTTTTCGTGAAAAATGGACGATGTATAGTCCATTTAATATTTTGCATAAAAATATAATGCAAGAAAAATTTGCGATGTATAGTCCATTTAATTTTTTGCAATGAAAAAGAGACGATGTGTAGTCCATTTAATTTTTTCATGAAAAATAGATGATGTATTATAGTCCATTAAATTTTTTTCATAAAAAAATATTTTTCGTGAAAAATGGACGATGTATATATAGTCCATTTAATTTTTTCCATAAAAAATATTTTGCGTTAATAATGGACGATGTATAGTCCATTAAATTTTTTTCATAAAAAAATATTTTGCGTGAAAAATGGACGATGTATATTCCATTAAATTTTTTCATAAAAAAATATTTTGCGTGAAAAATGGACGATGTATAGTCCATTAAATTTTTTCATAAAAAAATATTTTTCGTGAAAAATGGACGATGTATAGTCCATTTAATTTTTTGCATAAAAAATATTTTGCGTGAAAAATGGACGAGTCCATTAAATTTTTTCATAAAAAAATATTTTGCGTGAAAAATGGACGATGTATAGTCCATTAAATTTTTTTCATAAAAAAATAGTTTGCGTGAAAAATGGGCGATGTATAGTCCATTAAATTTTTTCATAAAAAAATATTTTGCGTGAAAAATGGACGATGTATAGTCCATTAAATTTCTTCATAAAAAAA
The DNA here is from genome assembly GCA_936439885.1 of Nowickia ferox. NCBI lineage: Eukaryota > Metazoa > Arthropoda > Insecta > Diptera > Tachinidae > Nowickia > Nowickia ferox. The sequence goes on from OW387026.1 coordinate 72,667,447, forward strand.
TATTTTGCGTGAAAAATGAACTATGTATAGTCCATTAAATTTTTTCATAAAAAAATATTTTTCGTGAAAAATTGACGATGTATAGTCCATTAAATTTTCTCATAAAAAAATATTTTTCGTGAAAAATGGACAATGTATAGTCCATTTAATTTTTTTCATAAAAAAAATATTTTGCGTGAAAAATGGGCGATGTATAGTCCATTAAATTTTTTCATAAAAAAATATTTTTCGTGAAAAATTTACGATGCATTAATTTTAATTTTTTCATAAAAAATATTTTGCATGAAAAGTGGATGATGTATAGTCCATTTAATTTTTTGCAATGAAAAATGGACGATGTGTAGTCCATTTAATTTTTTCATGAAAAATATATGATGTATATAGTCCATAAAATTTTTTTCATAAAAAGATATTTTGCGTGAAAAATGGACGATGTATAGTCCATTAAATTTTTTGCATAAAAATATATTGCAAGAAAAATTAGCGATGTATATATAGTCCATTTGATTTTTTGCAATGAAAAAGAGACGATGTGTAGTCCATTTAATTTTTTTATGAAAAATAGATGATGTATATTCCATTAAATTTTTTTCATAAAAAAATATTTTGCGCGAAAAATGGACGATGTATATTCCATTAAATTTTTTCATAAAAAAATATTTTGCGTGAAAAATGGACGATGTATAGTCCATTAAATTTTTTCATAAAAAAATATTTTGCGTGAAAAATGGACGATGTATATTCCATTAAATTTTTTTCATAAAAAAATATTTTTCGTGAAAAATGGACAATGTATAGTCCATTCAATTTTTTTCATAAAAAAAATATTTTGCGTGAAAAATGGGCGAAGTATAGTCCATTAAATTTTTTCATAAAAAAATATTTTTCGTGAAAAATGGACGATGTATAGTCCATTTAATTTTTTGCATAAAAGAAATATTTTGCGTAAAAAATGGACGATGTATAGTCCATTAAATTTTTTTATAAAAAAATATTTTTCGTGAAAAATGGACGATGCATAGTCCATTTAATTTTTTTATAAAAAATATGTTGCATGAAAAGTGGATGATGTATAGTCCATTTAATTTTTTGCAATGAAAAATGGACGATGTGTCCATTTAATTTCTTTATGAAAAATATATGATGTATATAGTCCATTAAATTTTTTTCATAAAAAAATATTTTGCGTGAAAAATGGACGATGTATATATAGTCCATTAAATTTTTTGCATAAAAATATATTGCAAGAAAAATTAGCGATGTATAGTCCATTTAATTTTTTGCAATGAAAAAGAGACGATGTGTAGTCCATTTAATTTTTTCATGAAAAATAGATGATGTATAATCCATTAAATTTTTTCATAAAAAAATATTTTGCGTGAAAAATGGACGATGTATAGTCCATTAAATTTTTTCATAAAAAAATATTTTGCGTGAAAAATGGACGATGTATAGTCCATTAAATTTTTTCATAAAAAAATATTTTGCTTGAAAAATGGGCGATGTATAGTCCATTTAATTTTTTGCATAAAAATATATTGCAAGAAAAATTAGCGATGTATAGTCCATTTAATTTTTTGCAATGAAAAAGAGACGATGTGTAGTCCATTTAATTTTTTCATGAAAAATAGATGATGTATATTCCATTAAATTTTTTTCATAAAAAAATATTTTGCGTGAAAAATGGACGATGCATATTCCATAAAATTTTTTCATAAAAAAATATTTTGCGTGAAAAATGGACGATGTATAGTCCATTAAATTTTTTGCATAAAAATATATTGCAAGAAAAATTAGCAATGAAAAAGAGACGATGTGTAGTCCATTTAATTTTTTCATGAAAAATAGATGATGTATATTCCATTAAATTTTTTTCATAAAAAAATATTTTTCGTGAAAAATGGACGATGTATAGTCCATTTAATATTTTGCATAAAAATATAATGCAAGAAAAATTTGCGATGTATAGTCCATTTAATTTTTTGCAATGAAAAAGAGACGATGTGTAGTCCATTTAATTTTTTCATGAAAAATAGATGATGTATAGTCCATTAAATTTTTTTCATAAAAAAATATTTTTCGTGAAAAATGGACGATGTATATATAGTCCATTTAATTTTTTCCATAAAAAATATTTTGCGTTAATAATGGACGATGTATAGTCCATTAAATTTTTTTCATAAAAAAATATTTTGCGTGAAAAATGGACGATGTATATTCCATTAAATTTTTTCATAAAAAAATATTTTGCGTGAAAAATGGACGATGTATAGTCCATTAAATTTTTTCATAAAAAAATATTTTTCGTGAAAAATGGACGATGTATAGTCTATTTAATTTTTTGCATAAAAAATATTTTGCGTGAAAAATGGACGAGTCCATTAAATTTTTTCATAAAAAAATATTTTGCGTGAAAAATGGACGATGTATAGTCCATTAAATTTTTTTCATAAAAAAATAGTTTGCGTGAAAAATGGGCGATGTATAGTCCATTAAATTTTTTCATAAAAAAAATATTTTGCGTGAAAAATGGACGATGTATAGTCCATTAAATTTTTTCATAAAAAAATATTTTTCGTGAAAAATGGACGATGTATAGTCCATTAAATTTTTTTCATAAAAAAATATTTTGCGTGAAAAATGGGCGATGTATAGTTTATTAAATTTCTTCATAAAAAAATATTTTGCGTGAAAAATGGACTATGTATAGTCCATTAAATTTTTTCATAAAAAAATATTTTTCGTGAAAAATTGACGATGTATAGTCCATTAAATTTTTTCATAAAAAAATATTTTTCGTGAAAAATGGACAATGTATAGTCCATTTAATTTTTTTCATAAAAAAAATATTTTGCGTGAAAAATGGGCGATGTATAGTCCATTAAATTTTTTCATAAAAAAATATTTTTCGTGAAAAATGGACGATGTATAGTCCATTTAATTTTTTGCATAAAAAAAATATTTTGCGTAAAAAATGGACTATGTATAGTCCATTAAATTTTTTTATAAAAAAATATTTTTCGTGAAAAATTTACGATGCATTAATTTAAATTTTTTCATAAAAAATATTTTGCATGAAAAGTGGATGATGTATAGTCCATTTAATTTTTTGCAATGAAAAATGGACGATGTGTAGTCCATTTAATTTTTTCATGAAAAATATATGATGTATATAGTCCATTAAATTTTTTTCATAAAAAGATATTTTGCGTGAAAAATGGACGATGTATAGTCCATTAAATTTTTTGCATAAAAATATATTGCAAGAAAAATTAGCGATGTATATATAGTCCATTTAATTTTTTGCAATGAAAAAGAGACGATGTGTAGTCCATTTAATTTTTTCATGAAAAATAGATGATGTATATTCCATTAAATTTTTTTCATAAAAAAATATTTTGCGTGAAAAATGGACGATGTATATTCCATTAAATTTTTTCATAAAAAAATATTTTGCGTGAAAAATGGACGATGTATAGTCCATTAAATTTTTTCATAAAAAAATATTTTGCGTGAAAAATGGACGATGTATAGTCCATTAAATTTTTTTCATAAAAAAAAATTTTGAGTGATAAATGGGCGATGTATAGTCCATTAAATTTTTTTCATAAAAAAAATATTTTGCGTGAAAAATGGGCGAAGTATAGTCCATTAAATTTTTTTCATAAAAAAATATTTTGCGTGAAAAATGGACGATGTATATATAGTCCATTTATTTTTTTGCATAAAAAAAATATTTTGCGTGAAAAATGGACGATGTATAGTCCATTAAATTTTTTCATAAAAAAATATTTTTCGTGAAAAATGGACGATGTATAGTCCATTAAATTTTTTTCATAAAAAAATATTTTGCGTGAAAAATGGGCGATTATAGTCCATTTCATTTTATGCATAAAAAAAATATTTTGCGTAATAAATGGACGATGTATAGTCCATTAAATTTTTTCATAAAAAAATATTTTTTTGTGAAAAATGGACGATGTATAGTCCATTAAATTTTTTTATAAAAAAATATTTTGTGTGAAAAATGGACGATGTATAGTCCATTAAATTTTTTTATAAAAAAATATTTTTCGTGAAAAATGGACGATGCATAGTCCATTTAATTTTTTGCATAAAAATATATTGCAAGAAAAATTAGCGATGTATAGTCCATTTAATTTTTTGCAATGAAAAAGAGACGATGTGTAGTCCATTTAATTTTTTCATGAAAAATAGATGATGTAAATTCCATTAAATTTTTTCATAAAAAAATATTTTGCGTGTAAAATGGACGATGTATAGTCCATTAAATTTTTTCATAAAAAAATATTTTGTGTGAAAAATGGACGATGTATAGTCCATTAAATTTTTTCATAAAAAAATATTTTGCGTGAAAAATGGGCGATGTATAGTCCATTTAATTTTTTGCATAAAAATATATTGCAAGAAAAATTAGCGATGTATAGTCCATTTAATTTTTTGCAATGAAAAAGAGACGATGTGTAGTCCATTTAATTTTTTCATGAAAAATAGATGATGTGTATTCCATTAAATTTTTTTCATAAAAAAATATTTTGCGTGAAAAATGGACGATGCATATTCCATAAAATTTTTTCATAAAAAAATATTTTGCGTGAAAAATGGACGATGTATAGTCCATTAAATTTTTTTATAAAAAATATTTTTCGTGAAAAATGGACGATGTATATATAGTCCATTAAATTTTTTCATAAAAAAATATTTTTCGTGAAAAATGGACGATGTATAGTCCATTAAATTTTTTTCATAAAAAAAATATTTTGCGTGAAAAATGGGCGATGTATAGTCCATTAAATTTTTTCATAAAAAAATATTTTTCGTGAAAAATGGACGATGTGTTATTATAGTCCATTTAATTTTTTGCATAAAAAATATTTTGCGTGAAAAATGGACGAGTCCATTAAATTTTTTCATAAAAAAATATTTTGCGTGAAATATGGACGATGTATAGTCCATTAAATTTTTTCATAAAAAAATATTTTTCGTGAAAAATGGACGATGTATAGTCCATTAAATTTTTTTTATAAAAAAATATTTTGCGTGAAAAATGGGCGATGTATAGTCCGTTAAATTTTTTCATAAAAAAATATTTTGCGTGAAAAATGGACGATGTATAGTCCATTAAATTTTTTCATAAAAAAATATTTTTCGTGAAAAATGGACGATGTATAGTCCATTAAATTTTTTTCATAAAAAAAATATTTTGCGTGAAAAATGGGCGATGTATAAATGTCCATTAAATTTTTTCATAAAAAAATATTTTTCGTGAAAAATGGACGATGTATAGTCCATTTAATTTTTTGCATAAAAAAAATATTTTGCGTAAAAAATGGACTATGTATAGTCCATTAAATTTTTTTATAAAAAAATATTTTTCGTGAAAAATTTACGATGCATTAATTTTAATTTTTTCATAAAAAATATTTTGCATGAAAAGTGGATGATGTATAGTCCATTTAATTTTTTGCAATGAAAAATGGACGATGTGTAGTCCATTAAATTTTTTCATAAAAAAATATTTTTCGTGAAAAATGGACGATGTATAGTCCATTTAATTTTTTGCATAAAAAAAATATTTTGCGTAAAAAATGGACGATGTATAGTCCATTAAATTTTTTTATAAAAAAATATTTTTCGTGAAAAATGGACGATGCATAGTCCATTTAATTTTTTTATAAAAAATATGTTGCATGAAAAGTGGATGATGTATAGTCCATTTAATTTTTTGCAATGAAAAATGGACGATGTGTCCATTTAATTTCTTCATGAAAAATATATGATGTATATAGTCCATTAAATTTTTTTCATAAAAAAATATTTTGTGTGAAAAATGGACGATGTATAGTCCATTAAATTTTTTGCATAAAAATATATTGCAAGAAAAATTAGCGATGTATAGTCCATTTAATTTTTTGCAATGAAAAAGAGACGATGTGTAGTCCATTTAATTTTTTCATGAAAAATAGATGATGTATAGTCCATTAAATTTTTTTCATAAAAAAATATTTTGCGTGAAAAATGGACGATGTATAGTCCATTTAATTTTTTCCATAAAAAATATTTTGCGTGAAAAATGGACGATGTATAGTCCATTAAATTTTTTTCATAAAAAAATATTTTGCGTGAAAAATGGGCGATGTATAGTCCGTTAAATTTTTTCATAAAAAAATATTTTGCGTGAAAAATGGACGATGTATAGTCCATTAAATTTTTTCATAAAAAAATATTTTTCGTGAAAAATGGACGATGTATAGTCCATTAAATTTTTTTCATAAAAAAATATTTTGCGTGAAAAATTTACGATGCATTAATTTTAATTTTTTCATAAAAAATATTTTGCATGAAAAGTGGATGATGTATAGTCCATTTAATTTTTTGCAATGAAAAATGGACGATGTGTAGTCCATTTAATTTTTTCATGAAAAATATATGATGTATATAGTCCATAAAATTTTTTTCATAAAAAGATATTTTGCGTGAAAAATGGACGATGTATAGTCCATTAAATTTTTTGCATAAAAATATATTGCAAGAAAAATTAGCGATGTATATATAGTCCATTTGATTTTTTGCAATGAAAAAGAGACGATGTGTAGTCCATTTAATTTTTTTATGAAAAATAGATGATGTATATTCCATTAAATTTTTTTCATAAAAAAATATTTTGCGCGAAAAATGGACGATGTATATTCCATTAAATTTTTTCATAAAAAAATATTTTGCGTGAAAAATGGACGATGTATAGTCCATTAAATTTTTTCATAAAAAAATATTTTGCGTGAAAAATGGACGATGTATAGTCCATTAAATTTTTTTCATAAAAAAATATTTTTCGTGAAAAATGGACAATGTATAGTCCATTCAATTTTTTTCATAAAAAAAATATTTTGCGTGAAAAATGGGCGAAGTATAGTCCATTAAATTTTTTCATAAAAAAATATTTTTCGTGAAAAATGGACGATGTATAGTCCATTTAATTTTTTGCATAAAAGAAATATTTTGCGTAAAAAATGGACGATGTATAGTCCATTAAATTTTTTTATAAAAAAATATTTTTCGTGAAAAATGGACGATGCATAGTCCATTTAATTTTTTTATAAAAAATATGTTGCATGAAAAGTGGATGATGTATAGTCCATTTAATTTTTTGCAATGAAAAATGGACGATGTGTCCATTTAAGTTCTTCATTGAAAATATATGATGTATATAGTCCATTAAATTTTTTTCATAAAAAAATATTTTGCGTGAAAAATGGACGATGTCCATAGTCCATTAAATTTTTTGCATAAAAATATATTGCAAGAAAAATTAGCGATGTATAGTAGTCCATTTAATTTTTTGCAATGAAAAAGAGACGATGTGTAGTCCATTTAATTTTTTCATGAAAAATAGATGAGATATATTCCATTAAATTTTTTTCATAAAAAAATATTTTGCGTGAAAAATGGACTATGTATGGTCCATTAAATTTTTTTATAAAAAAATATTTTTCGTGAAAAATGGACGATGCATAGTCCATTAAATTTTTTGCATAAAAATATATTGCAAGAAAAATTAGCGATGTATAGTCCATTTAATTTTTTGCAATGAAAAAGAGACAATGTGTAGTCCATTATTTTGCGTGAAAAATGGACGATGTATAGTCCATTTAATTTTTTCCATAAAAAATATTTTGCGTGAAAAATGGACGATGTATAGTCCATTAAATTTATTCATAAAAAAATATTTTGCGTGAAAAATGAACGATGTATAGTCCATTTAATTTTTTCCATAAAAAATATTTTGCGTGAAAAATGGACGATGTATAGTCCATGAAAAATGGACGATGTATAGTCCATTAAATTTTTTCATAAAAAAATATTTTTCGTGATAAATGGACGATGTATAGTCCATTAAATTTTTTTCATAAAAAAATATTTTGCGTAAAAAATGGGCGATGTATAGTCCATTTCATTTTATGCATAAAAAAAATATTTTGCGTAAAAAATGTACGATGTATAGTCCATTAAATTTTTTCATAAAAAAATATTTTTTTGTGAAAAATGGACGATGTATAGTCCATTAAATTTTTTTATAAAAAAATATTTTGTGTGAAAAATGGACGATGTATAGTCCATTAAATTTTTTTATAAAAAAATATTTTTCGTGAAAAATGGACGATGCATAGTCCATTTAATTTTTTGCATAAAAATATATTGCAAGAAAAAATAGCGATGTATAGTCCATTTAATTTTTTGCATTGAGAAAGAGACGATGTGTAGTCCATTTAATTTTTTCATGAAAAATAGATGATGTATATTCCATTAAATTTTTTTCATAAAAAAATATTTTGCGTGAAAAATGGACGATGTATAGTCCATTAAATTTTTTCATAAAAAAATATTTTTCGTGAAAAATGGACGAGGTATAGTCCATTTAATTTTTTGCATAAAAATATATTGCAAGAAAAATTAGCGATGTATAGTCCATTTAATTTTTTGCAATGTAAAGAGACGATGTGCAGTCCATTTAATTTTTTCATAAAAAAATATTTTTCGTGAAAAATGGACGATGTATAGTCCATTTAATTTTTTGCATAAAAAAATATTTTGCGTAAAAAATGGACTATGTATAGTCCATTAAATTTTTTTATAAAAAAATATTTTTCATTTAAGAAATTTATTATTCGACATATTGTCATAAGTTTATTTTAATTTGAAATTTATTTGCTGGAGGTCAAGCATTGTCTATATATTTCATTGGTGCTTAGCCAAATCATCAGTAGACTTTAACCACATTTTGAACAGTCACAAACCTCTTATCTTATGCACAGACTTTTAAAAACTATTTGAGAATTCACAAATAATAATCACAAATAATAATATTTCTGAAAATCACAAGCGAAACACAAGCAATAGGCATAGAAACTACAACAAAATCCCAGCAAATAATTTATATTCGATATGAATCTATTTTATTTTTCTACACCTTTATACAATTAGAAATCCATTGGATAACAAACAATAAAAGTATTTATAAGGCAAAATGAAAAATAAAATCTAAATTTAACATTTAAGAAATTTATTATTCGACATATTGTCATAAGTTTATTTTAATTTGAAATTTATTTGCTGGAGGTCAAGCATTGTCTATATATTTCATTGGTGCTTAGCCAAATCATCAGTAGACTTTAACCACATTTTGAACAGTCACAAACCTCTTATCTTATGCACAGACTTTCAAAAACTATTTGAGAATTCACAAATAATAATCACAAATAATAATATTTCTGAAAATCACAAGCGAAACACAAGCAATAGGCATAGAAACTATAACAAAATCCCAGCAAATAATTTATATTCGATATGAATCTATTTTATTTTTCTACACCTTTATTATTATTTGTGATTATTATTTGTGAATTCTCAAATAGTTTTTGAAAGTCTGTGCATAAGATAAGAGGTTTGTGACTGTTCAAAATGTGGTTAAAGTCTACTGATGATTTGGCTAAGCACCAATGAAATATATAGACAATGCTTGACCTCCAGCAAATAAATTTCAAATTAAAAATATTTTTCGAGAAAAATGGACAATGTATAGTCCATTAAATTTTTTGCATAAAAATATATTGCAAGAAAAATTAGCGATGTATAGTCCATTTAATTTTTTGCAATGAAAAAGAGACGATGTGTAGTCCATTTAATTTTTTCATGAAAAATAGATGATGTATATTCCATTAAATTTTTTTCATAAAAAAATATTTTGCGTGAAAAATGGACGATGTATATTCCATTAAATTTTTTCATAAAAAAATATTTTGCGTGAAAAATGGACAATGTATAGTCCATTAAATTTTTTCATAAAAAAATATTTTTCGTGAAAAATGGACAATGTATAGTCCATTAAATTTTTTTCATAAAAAAAATATTTTGTGTGAAAAATGGGCGATGTATAGTCCATTTAATTTTTTGCATAAAAAAAATATTTTGCGTAAAAAATGGACGATGTATAGTCCATTAAATATTTTTATAAAAAAATATTTTTCGTGAAAAATGGACGATGTATAGTCCATTAAATTTTTTGCATAAAAATATATTGCAAGAAAAATTAGCGATGTATAGTCCATTTAATTTTTTGCAATGAAAAAGAGACGATGCATTAAATCTTTTCATAAAAAATATTTTCCATGAAAAGTGGATGATGTATAGTCCATTTAATTTTTTGCAATGAAAAATGGACAATGTGTCCATTTAATTTCTTTATGAAAAATATATGATGTATATAGTCCATTAAATTTTTTTCATAAAAAAATATTTTGCGTGAAAAATGGACGATGTATAGTCCATTAAATTTTTTGCATAACAATATATTGCAAGAAAAATGGACGATGTATAGTCCACTTAATTTTTTGCAATGAAATATGGACGATGTGTAGTCCATTTCATTTTTTCATGAAAAATAGATGATGTTTATGATGATTTAATTTAATTTTTTCATGAAAAATAGATGATGTATAGTCCATTAAATTTTTTCATAAAAAAATATTTTGCGTGAAAAATGGACGATGTATAGTCCAATAAATTTTTTCATGAAAAATATAAAAATAAAAATAAATAGTCCATTAAATTTTTTCATAAAAAAATATTTTTCGTGAAAAATGGACGATGTATAGTCCATTTAACTTTTTCCACAAAAAATATTTTGCGTGAAAAATGGACGATGTATAGTCCATTAAATTTTTTTATAAAAAAATATTTTTCGTGAAAAATGGACGATATATATATTGTCCATTAATTTTTTTTTTTTTAGATGATGTATAGTCCATTAAATTTTGTTCATAATAAAATATTTTGCGTGAAAAATGGACGATGTATAGTCCAATAAATTTTTTCATGAAAAATATAAAAATAAAAATAAATAGTCCATTAAATTTTTTCATAAAAAAATATTTTTCGTGAAAAATGGGCGATGTATATATAGTCCATTTAATTTTTTGCAATGGAAAAGAGACGATGTGTAGTCCATTTAATTTTTTCATGAAAAATAGATGATGTATAGTAAATTCAATTTTTTTCATAAAAAAATATTTTGCGTGAAAAATGTATATAAGTCCATTTAATTTTTTTCATAAAAAATATTTTGCGTGAAAAATGGACGATGTATAGTCCATTAAATTTTTTCATAAAAAAATATTTTGCGTGAAAAATGGACGATGTATAGTCCATTAAATTTTTTCATAAAAAAATATTTTTCGTGAAAAATGGACGATGTATAGTCTATTAAATTTTCTTCATAAAAAAATATTTTGCGTGGAAAATGGGCGATGTATAGTCCATTTCATTTTATGCATAAAAAAAATATTTTGCGTAAAAAATGGACGATGTATAGTCCATTAAATTTTTTCATAAAAAAATATTTTTTTGTGAAAAATGGACGATGTATAGTCCATTAAATTTTTTTATAAAAAAAATATTTTGTGTGAAAAATGGACGATGTATATTCCATTAAATTTTTTCATAAAAAAAATATTTTTCGTGAAAAATGGACGATGTATAGTCCATTTAATTTTTTGCATAAAAAATATTATGCAATTAAACAGAGACGATGTGTAGTCCATTTAATTTTTTCATGAAAAATAGATGATGTATATTCCATTAAATTTTTTTTATAAAAAAATATTTTGCGTGAAAAATGGGCGATGTATAGTCCATTAAAATTTTTTCATAAAAAAAATATTTTGCGTGAAAAATGGGCGATGTATAGTCCATTAAATTTTTTCATAAAAAAATATTTTTCGTGAAAAATTAACGATGTATAGTCCATTTAATTTTTTGCATAAAAAAAATATTTTGCGTAAAAAATGGACGATGTATAGTCCATTAAATTTTTTTATAAAAAAATATTTTTCGTGAAAAATGGACGATGTATAGTCCATTAAATTTTTTCATAAAAAAATATTTTTCGTGAAAAATGGACGATGTATAGTCCATTTAATTTTTTCATAAAAAGTATTTTGCATGAAAAGTGGACGATGTATAGTCCATTTAATTTTTTGCAATGAAAAATGGACGATGTGTCCATTTAATTTCTTCATGAAAAATTTATGATGTATATAGTCCATTAAATTTTTTTCATAAAAAAATATTTTGCGTGCAAAATGGACGATGTATAGTCCATTAAATTTTTTGCATAAAAATATATTGCAAGAAAAATTAGCGATGTATATCCATTTAATTTTTTGCAATGAAAAAGAGCCGATGTGTAGTCCATTTAATTTTGTCATGAAAAATAGATGATGTAAAGTCCATTAAATTTTTTTCATAAAAAAATATTTTGCGTAAAAAATGGACGATGTATAGTCCATTTAATTTTTTCATAAAAAAATATTTTGCGTGAAAAATGGACAATGTATAGTCCATTAAATTTTTTCATAAAAAAATATTTTTCGTGAAAAATGGACGATGTATAGTCCATTAAATTTTTTTTATAAAAAAATATTTTTCGTGAAAAATGGACGATGCATAGTCCATTTAATTTTTTGCATAAAAATATATTCCAAGAAAAATTAGCGATGTATAGTCCATTTAATTTTTTGCAATGAAAAAGAGACGATGTGTAGTCCATTTAATTTTTTCATGAAAAATAGATGATTTTCCATTAAATTTTTTTCATAAAAAAATATTTTGCGTGAAAAATGGACGATGTTAGTCCATTAAATTTTTTCATAAAAAAATATTTTGCGTGAAAAATGGACGATGTATAGTCCATTAAATTTTTTCATAAAAAAATATTTTGCGTGAAAAATGGACGATGTATAGTCCATTTAATTTTTTGTATAAAAATATATTGCAAGAAAAATTAGCGATGTATAGTCCATTTAATTTTTTGCAATGAAAAAGAGACGATGTGTAGTCCATTTAATTTTTTCATGAAAAATAGATGATGTATATTCCATTAAATTTTTTTCATAAAAAAATATTTTTCGTGAAAAATGGACGATGTATAGTCCATTAAATTTTTTCATAAAAAAATATTTTGCGTGAAAAATGGACAATGTATAGTCCATTAAATTTTTTCATAAAAAAATATTTTTCGTGAAAAATGGACGATGTATAGTCCATTAAATTTTTTTTATAAAAAAATATTTTGCGTGAAAAATGGGCGATGTATTATAGTCCATTAAATTTTTTCATAAAAAAATATTTTTCGTGAAAAATGGACGATGTATAGTCCATTTTATTTTTTGCATAAAAATATATTGCAAGAAAAATTAGCGATGTATAGTCCATTTAATTTTTTGCAATGAAAAAGAGACGATGTGTAGTCCATTTAATTTTTTCATGAAAAATAGGTGATGTATAGTCCATTAAATTTTTTTCATAAAAAAATATTTTGCGTGAAAAATGGACGATGTATAGTCCAATTAATTTTTTTCATAAAAAATATTTTTCGTGAAAAATGGACGATGTATAGTCCATTAAATTTTTTCATAAAAAACTATTTTTCGTGAAAAATGGACGATGTATAGTCCACTTAATTTTTTGCATAAAAAATAGTTTGCAATGAAAAAGAGACGATGTGTAGTCCATTTAATTTTTTCATGACAAATAGATGATGTATATTCCATTAAATTTTTTTCATAAAAAAATATTTTGCGTGAAAAATGGGCGATGTATATTCCATTAAATTTTTTCATAAAAAAATATTTTTCGTGAAAAATGGACGATGTATAGTCCATTTAATTTTTTGCATAAAAAATATTTTGCGTGAAAAATGGACGATGTATAGTTCTTTAAATTTTTTCCATAAAAAAAATATTTTGCGTAAAAAATTAACGATGTATAGTCCATTAAATTTTTTCATAAAAAAATATTTTGCGTGAAAAATGGACGATGATAGTCCATTAAATTTTTTCATAAAAAAATATTTTTCGTGAAAAATGGACGATGTATAGTCCATTTAATTTTTTGCATAAAAAATAGTTTGTGTGAAAAATGGACGAGTCCATTAAATTTTTTCATAAAAAAATATTTTGCGTGAAAAATGGACGATGTATAGTCCATTAAATTTTTTCATAAAAAAATATTTTTCGTGAAAAATGGACGATGTATAGTCCATTAAATTTTTTATAAAAAAATATTTTTCGTGAAAAATGGACGATGCATAGTCCATTCAATTTTTTTCATAAAAAAAATTTTGCGTGGAAAATGGGCGATGTATAGTTTATTAAATGTTTTCATAAAAAAATATTTTGCGTGAAAAATGGACGAGTCCATTTAATTTTTTCATAAAAAATATATTGCAAGAAAAATTAGCGATGTATAGTCCATTTAATTTTTTGCAATGAAAAAGAGACGATGTGTAGTCCATTTAATTTTTTCATGAAAAATAGATGATGTATATTCCATTAAATTTTTTTCATAAAAAAATTTTTTTAGTGAAAAATGGACGATGTATATTCCATTAAATTTTTTCATAAAAAAATATTTTGCGTGAAAAATGGACGATGTATTGTCCATTAAATTTTTTCATAAAAAATATTTTTCGTTAAAAATGGACAATGTATAGTCCATTAAATTTTTTTCATAAAAAAAATATTTTGCTTGAAAAATGGGCGACGTATAGTCCATTAAATTTTTTCATAAAAAAATATTTTTCGTGAAAAATGGACGATGTATAGTCCATTTAATTTTTTGCATAAAAAAATATTTTGCGTAAAAAATGGACGATGTATAGTCCATTAAATTTTTTTATAAAAAAATATTTTTCGTGAAAAATGGACAATGCATACATAGTCCATTTAATTTTTTCATAAAAAATATTTTGCATGAAAAGTGGATGATGTATAGTCCATTTAATTTTTTGCAATGAAAAATGGACGATGTGTCCATTTAATTTCTTCATGAAAAATATATGATGTATATAGTCCATTAAATTTTTTTCATAAAAAAATATTTTGCGTGAAAAATGGACGATGTATAGTCCATTAAATTTTTTGCATAAAAATATATTGCAAGAAAAATTAGCGATGTATAGTCCATTTAATTTTTTGCAATGAAAAAGAGACGATGTGTAGTGAAAAATGGGCGATGTATAGTCCATTTCATTTTATGCATAAAAAAAATATTTTGCGTAAAAA
Organism: Nowickia ferox; assembly: GCA_936439885.1. Taxonomy (NCBI): domain Eukaryota; kingdom Metazoa; phylum Arthropoda; class Insecta; order Diptera; family Tachinidae; genus Nowickia; species Nowickia ferox. Next base: position 72,682,587 of record OW387026.1, read on the forward strand.
ATGGACGATGTATAGTCCATTTAACTTTTTGCATAAAAATATATTACAAGAAAATTTAGCGATGTATAGTCCATTTAATTTTTTGCAATGAAAAAGAGACGATGTGTAGTCCATTTAATTTTTTCATAAAAAATAGATGATGTATATTCCATTAAATTTTTTTCATAAAAAAATATTTTGCGTGAAAAATGGACGATGTATAGTCCAATTAATTTTTTCCATAAAAAATATTTTTCGTGAAAAATGGACGATGTATAGTCCATTAAATTTTTTCATAAAAAAAATATTTTTCGTGAAAAATGGATGATGTATTGTCCATTTAATTTTTTGCATAAAAAATATTTTGCATTGAAAAAGAGACGATGTGTAGTCCATTTAATTTTTTCATGACAAATAGATGATGTATATTCCATTAAATTTTTTTCATAAAAAAATATTTTGCGTGAAAAATGGACGATGTATAGTCCATTAAATTTTTTCATAAAAAAATATTTTGCGTGAAAAATGCACGATGTATAGTCTATTAAATTTTTTCATAAAAAAATATTTTTCGTGAAAAATGGAAGATGTATAGTCCATTTAATTTTTTGCATAAAAAAATATTTTGCATGAAAAATTAACGATGTATAGTCCATTAAATTTTTTTCATAAAAGAATATTTTGCGTCAAAAATGGACGATGTATATTCCATTAAATTTTTTCATAAAAAAATATTTTTCGTGAAAAATGGACGATGTATAGTCCATTTAATTTTTTGCATAAAAAATATTTTGCGTGAAAAATGGACGATGTATAGTCCATTAAATTTTTTCATAAAAAAATATTTTGCGTGAAAAATGGACGATGTATAGTCCATTAAATTTTTTTCATAAAAAAAAATTTTGATTGATAAATGGGCGATGTATAGTCCATTAAATTTTTTCATAAAAAAATATTTTGCGTGAAAAATGGACGATGTATAGTCCATTAAATTTTTTCATAAAAAAATATTTTTCGTGAAAAAGAGACGATGTATAGTCCATTAAATTTTTTCATAAAAAAATATTCTTCGTGAGAAATGGACGATGCATAGTCCATTTAAATTTTTCATAAAAAATATTTTGCGTGAAAAGTGGATGATGTATAGTCCATTTAATTTTTTGCAATGAAAAATGGATGATGTGCAGTCCATTTAATTTTTTCATGAAAAATATATGATGTATATAGTCCATTAAATTTCTTTCATAAAAAAATAGTTTGTGTGAAAAATGGACGATGTATAGTCCATTAAATTTTTTCATAAAAAAATATTTTGCGTGAAAAATGGACGATGTATAGTCCATTAAATTTTTTCATAAAAAAATATTCTTCGTGAGAAATGGACGATGTATAGTCCATTTAATTTTTTGCATAAAAATATATTGCAAGAAAAATTAGCGATGTATAGTCCATTTAATTTTTTGCCATGATAAAGAGACGATGTGTAGTCCATTTAATTTTTTCATGAAAAATAGATGATGTATAATGATGCGTGAAAAATGGACGATGTATAGTCCATTAAATTTTTTCATAAAAAAATATTTTGCGTGAAAAATGGACGATGTATAGTCCATTAAATTTTTTCATAAAAAAATTTTTTTCGTGAAAAATGGACGATGTATAGTCCATTAAATTTTTTTTTATAAAAAAATATTTTGCGTGAAAAATGGGCGATGTATTATAGTCCATTAAATTTTTTCATAAAAAAATATTTTGCGTGAAAAATGGACGATGTATAGTCCATTTAATTTTTTGCATAAAAATATATTGCAAGAAAAATTAGCGATTTATAGTCCATTTAATTTTTTGCATAAAAAATATTTTGCAATGAAAAAGAGACGATGTGTAGTCCATTTAATTTTTTCATGACAAATAGATGATGTATATTCCATGAAATTTTTTTCATAAAAAAATATTTTGCGTGAAAAATGGACGATGTATAGTCCATTAAATTTGTTCATAAAAAAATATTTTTCGTGAAAAATGGAAGATGTATAGTCCATTAAATTTTTTCATAAAAATATATTGCAAGAAAAATTAGCGATATATATCCATTTAATTTTTTGCAATGAAAAAGAGCCGATGTGTAGTCCATTTAATTTTTTCATGAAAAATAGATGATGTAAAGTCCATTAAATTTTTTTCATAAAAAAATATTTTGCGTGAAAAATGGACGATGTATATTCCATTAAATTTTTTCATAAAAAAATATTTTGCGTGAAAAATGGACGATGTATTGTCCATTAAATTTTTTCATAAAAAAATATTTTTCGTTAAAAATGGACAATGTATAGTCCATTAAATTTTTTTCATAAAAAAAATATTTTGCTTGAAAAATGGGCGACGTATAGTCCATTAAATTTTTTCATAAAAAAATATTTTTCGTGAAAAATGGACGATGTATAGTCCATTTAATTTTTTGCATAAAAAAATATTTTGCGTAAAAAATGGACGATGTATAGTCCATTAAATTTTTTTATAAAAAAATATTTTTCGTGAAAAATGGACGATGCATACATAGTCCATTTAATTTTTTCATAAAAAATATTTTGCATGAAAAGTGGATGATGTATAGTCCATTTAATTTTTTGCAATGAAAAATGGACGATGTGTCCATTTAATTTCTTCATGAAAAATATATGATGTATATAGTCCATTAAATTTTTTTCATAAAAAAATATTTTGCGTGAAAAATGGACGATGTATAGTCCATTAAATTTTTTGCATAAAAATATATTGCAAGAAAAATTAGCGATGTATAGTCCATTTAATTTTTTGCAATGAAAAAGAGACGATGTGTAGTGAAAAATGGGCGATGTATAGTCCATTTCATTTTATGCATAAAAAAAATATTTTGCGTAAAAAATGGATGATGTATAGTCCATTTAACTTTTTGCATAAAAATATATTGCAAGAAAATTTAGCGATGTATAGTCCATTTAATTTTTTGCAATGAAAAAGAGACGATGTGTAGTCCATTTAATTTTTTCATAAAAAATAGATGATGTATAGTCCATTAAATTTTTTTCATAAAAAAATATTTTGCGTGAAAAATGGACGATGTATAGTCCAATTAATTTTTTCCATAAAAAATATTTTTCGTGAAAAATGGACGATGTATAGTCCATTAAATTTTTTCATAAAAAAAATATTTTTCGTGAAAAATGGATGATGTATTGTCCATTTAATTTTTTGCATAAAAAATATTTTGCATTGAAAAAGAGACGATGTGTAGTCCATTTAATTTTTTCATGACAAATAGATGATGTATATTCCATTAAATTTTTTTCATAAAAAAATATTTTGCGTGAAAAATGGACGATGTATAGTCCATTAAATTTTTTCATAAAAAAATATTTTGCGTGAAAAATGCACGATGTATAGTCTATTAAATTTTTTCATAAAAAAATATTTTTCGTGAAAAATGGAAGATGTATAGTCCATTTAATTTTTTGCATAAAAAAATATTTTGCATGAAAAATTAACGATGTATAGTCCATTAAATTTTTTTCATAAAAGAATATTTTGCGTCAAAAATGGACGATGTATATTCCATTAAATTTTTTTATAAAAAAATATTTTTCGTGAAAAATGGACGATGTATAGTCCATTTAATTTTTTGCATAAAAAATATTTTGCGTGAAAAATGGACGATGTATAGTCCATTAAATTTTTTCATAAAAAAATATTTTGCGTGAAAAATGGACGATGTATAGTCCATTAAATTTTTTTCATAAAAAAAAATTTTGAGTGATAAATGGGCGATGTATAGTCCATTAAATTTTTTCATAAAAAAATATTTTGCGTGAAAAATGGACGATGTATAGTCCATTAAATTTTTTCATAAAAAAATATTTTTCGTGAAAAAGAGACGAAGTATAGTCCATTTAATTTTTTGCATAAAAAAAATATTTGGCGTAAAAAATTAACGATGTATAGTCCATTAAATTTTTTCATAAAAAAATATTTTTTGTGAAAAATGGACGATGCATAGTCCATTTAAATTTTTCATAAAAAATATTTTGCGTGAAAAGTGGATGATGTATAGTCCATTTAATTTTTTGCAATGAAAAATGGATGATGTGCAGTCCATTTAATTTTTTCATGAAAAATATATGATGTATATAGTCCATTAAATTTTTTTCATAAAAAAATAGTTTGTGTGAAAAATGGACGATGTATAGTCCATTAAATTTTTTCATAAAAAAATATTTTGCGTGAAAAATGGACGATGTATAGTCCATTAAATTTTTTCATAAAAAAATATTCTTCGTGAGAAATGGACGATGTATAGTCCATTTAATTTTTTGCATAAAAATATATTGCAAGAAAAATTAGCGATGTATAGTCCATTTAATTTTTTGCCATGATAAAGAGACGATGTGTAGTCCATTTAATTTTTTCATGAAAAATAGATGATGTATAATGATGCGTGAAAAATGGACGATGTATAGTCCATTAAATTTTTTCATAAAAAAATATTTTGCGTGAAAAATGGACGATGTATAGTCCATTAAATTTTTTCATAAAAAAATTTTTTTCGTGAAAAATGGACGATGTATAGTCCATTAAATTTTTTTTTATAAAAAAATATTTTGCGTGAAAAATGGGCGATGTATTATAGTCCATTAAATTTTTTCATAAAAAAATATTTTGCGTGAAAAATGGACGATGTATAGTCCATTTAATTTTTTGCATAAAAATATATTGCAAGAAAAATTAGCGATGTATAGTCCATTTAATTTTTTGCATAAAAAATATTTTGCAATGAAAAAGAGACGATGTGTAGTCCATTTAATTTTTTCATGACAAATAGATGATGTATATTCCATGAAATTTTTTTCATAAAAAAATATTTTGCGTGAAAAATGGACGATGTATAGTCCATTAAATTTGTTCATAAAAAAATATTTTTCGTGAAAAATGGAAGATGTATAGTCCATTAAATTTTTTCATAAAAATATATTGCAAGAAAAATTAGCGATATATATCCATTTAATTTTTTGCAATGAAAAAGAGCCGATGTGTAGTCCATTTAATTTTTTCATGAAAAATAGATGATGTAAAGTCCATTAAATTTTTTTCATAAAAAAATATTTTGCGTGAAAAATGGACGATGTATAGTCCATTTAATTTTTTCATAAAAAAATATTTTGCGTGAAAAATGGACAATGTATAGTCCATTAAATTTTTTCATAAAAAAATATTTTTCGTGAAAAATGGACGATGTATAGTCCATTTAATTTTTTGCATAAAAAATATTTTGCAATTAAAAAGAGACGATGTGTAGTCCATTTAATTTTTTCATGAAAAATAGATGATGTATATTCCATTAAATTTTTTTTATAAAAAAATATTTTGCGTGAAAAATGGGCGATGTATAGTCCATTAAATTTTTTCATAAAAAAAAATTTTGCGTGAAAAATGGACGATGTATAGTCCATTTAATTTTTTCCATAAAAAAAATATTTTGCATGAAAAATTAACGATGTACAGTCCATTAAATTTTGTTCATAAAAAAATATTTTGCGTGAAAAATGGACGATGTATAGTCCATTTAATTTTTTGCATAAAAAATATTTTCCAATGGAAAAGAGATGATCTGTAGTCCTTTTAATTTTTTCATGAAAAATTTATAGTCCATTATATTTTTTCATAAAAAAAATATTTTGCATGAAAAATTAACGATGTACAGTCCATTAAATTTTGTTCATAAAAAAATATTTTGCGTGAAAAATGGACGATGTATATTCCATTAAATTTTTTCATAAAAAAATATTTTGCGTGAAAAATGTCCATTAATAGTCCATTAAATTTTTTGCATAAAAATATATTGCAAGAAAAATTAGCGATGTATAGTCCATTTAATTTTTTGCAATGAAAAAGAGATGATCTGTAGTCCTTTTAATTTTTTCATGAAAAATAGATTATGTATAGTCCATTAAATAAAATGGACGATGTATAGTCCATTTAATTTTTTCCATAAAAAAAATTTTGCGTGAAAAATGGACGATGTATAGTCCATTAAATTTTTTCATAAAAAAATATTTTGCGTGAAAAATAGACGATGTATAGTCCATTAAATTTTTTCATAAAAAAATATTTTGCGTGAAAAATGGACTATGTATAGTCCATTTAATTTTTTGCAATGAAAAATGGACGATGTGTAGTCCATTTAATTTTTTCATAAAAAAATATTTTTCGTTAAAAATGGACGATGTATAGTCCATTTAATTTTTTCCATAAAAAAAATTTTGCGTGAAAAATGGACGATGTATAGTCCATTAAATTTTTTCATAAAAAAATATTTTGCGTGAAAAATGGACGATGTATAGTCCATTTAATTTTTTCCATAAAAAATATTTTGCGTGAAAAATGGACGATGTATAGTCCATTAAATCGTGTTCATAAAAAAATATTTTTCGTGAAAAATGGACGATGTATAATCCATTTAATTTTTTGCAATGAAAAATGGACGATGTGTAGTCCATTTAATTTTTTCATGAAAAATAGATAATGTATAGTCCATTAAATTTTTTCATCAAAAAATATTTTGCGTGAAAAATGGACGATGTATAGTCCATTAAATTTTTTCATAAAAAATATTTTTCGTGAAAAATGGACGATGTATAGTCCATTTAATTTTTTGCATAAAAATATATTTCAAGAAAAATTAGCGATGTATAGTCCATTTAATTTTTCTCAATGAAAAAGAGACGATGTGTAGTCCATTTAATTTTTTCATGAAAAATAGATGATGTATAGTCCATTAAATAAAATGGACGATGTATAGTCCATTTAATTTTTTCCATAAAAAATATTTTTCGTGAAAAATGGACGATACATAGTCCATTTAATTTTTTGCGTAAAAAATATTTTGCAAGAAAAATGGACGATGTATAGTCCATTAAATTTTTTGCAATGAAAAATGGACGATGTGTAGTCCATTTAATTTTTTCATGAAAAATAAATGATGTATAGTCCATTAAATTTTTTCATAACAAAATATTTTGCGTGAGAAATGGACCATGTATAGTCCATTAAATTTTTTCGTAAAAAAATAAAAAAAATAAAAATAAATAGTCCATTAAATTTTTTCATAAAAAATATTTTGCGTGAAAAATGGACGATGTATAGTCCATTAATTTTTTGCATAAAAAAAATATTTTGCGTAAAAAATGGACGATAGTCCATTAAATTTTTTCATAAAAAAATATTTTCCGTGAAAAATGGACGATGTATAGTCCATTAAATTTTTTTATAAAAAAATATTTTTCGTGAAAAATAGACGATGCATAGTCCATTTAATTTTTTCATAAAAAATATTTTGCATGAAAAGTGGATGATGTATGGTCCATTTAATTTTTTGCAATGAAAAATAGACGACGTGTAGTCCATTTAATTTTTTCATGAAAAATAGATGATGTATAGTCCATTAAATTTTTTCATAAAAAAATATTTTGCGTGAAAAATGGACGATGTATATATAGTCCATTAAATTTTTTCGTAAAAAAATATAAAAATAAAAATAAATAGTCCATTAAATTTTTTCATAAAAAATATTTTTTGTGAAAAATGGACGATGTATAGTCCATTTAATTTTTTCCATAAAAAATATTTTGCGTGAAAAATGGGCGATGTATAGTCCATTAAATCGTGTTCATAAAAAATATTTTTCGTGAAAAATGGACGATGTATAATCCATTTAATTTTTTGCAATGAAAAATGGACGATGTGTAGTCCATTTAATTTTTTCATGAAAAATAGATGATGTATAGTCCATTAAATTTTTTTCATAAAAAAATATATTTCGTGAAAAATTAACGATGTATAGTCCATTAAATTTTGTTCATAAAAAAATATTTTGCGTGAAAAATGGACGATGTATAGTCCATTTAATTTTTTGCATAAAAATATATTGCAAGAAAAATTAGCGATGTATAGTCCATTTAATTTTTTGCAATGAAAAAGAGACGATGTGTAGTCCATTTAATTTTTTCATGAAAAATAGATGATGTATAGTTCATTAAATTTTTTCATAAAAAAATATTTTGCGTGAAAAATGGACGGTATAGTCCATTTGATCTTTTCCATAAAAAATATTTTGCGCGAAAAATGGACGATGTATAGTCCATTAAATTTTTTCATAAAAAAAATATTTTTCGTGAAAAATGGACGATGTATAGTCCATTTAATTTTTTGCATAAAAAATATTTTGCAATGAAAAAGAGACGATGTGTAGTCCATTTAATTTTTTCATGAAAAAAAGATGATGTATATTCCATTAAATTTTTTTCATAAAAAAATATTTTGCGTGAAAAATGGACGATGTATAGTCCATTAAATTTTTTCATAAAAAAATATTTTGCGTGAAAAATGGACGATGTATAGTCCATTTAATTTTTTTATAAAAAAATATTTTGCATGAAAAATGGACGATGTATAGTCCATTTAATTTTTTCCAATGGAAAAGAGATGATCTGTAGTCCATTTAATTTTTTGCAATGGAAAAGAGACGATGCATTTAATTTTTTCATAAAAAATATTTTGCATGAAAAGTGGATGATGTATAGTCCATTTAATTTTTGGCAATGGAAAAGAGACGATGTGTAGTCCATTTAATTTTTTCATGAAAAATAGATAATGTATAGTCCATTAAATTTTTTTCATAAAAATATATTTTGCGTGAAAAATGGACGATGTATAAGTCCATTAAATTTTTTCATAAAAAAATATTTTTTGTGAAAAATGGACGATGTATATTCCATTAAATTATTTTATAAAAACGATGTGTAGTCCATTTAATTTTTTCATGAAAAATAGATGATGTATATTCCATTAAATTTTTTTCATAAAAAATATTTTGCGTGAAAAATGGACGATGTATATTCCATTAAACTTTTTCATAAAAAAATATTTTGCGTGAAAAATGGACGATGTATAGTCCATTAAATTTTTTGCATAAAAATATATTGCAAGAAAAATTAGCGATGTATAGTCCATTTAAGTTTTTGCAATGAAAAAGAGACGATGTGTAGTCCATTTAATTTTTTCATGAAAAATAGATGATGTATAGTCCATTAAATTTTTTTCATAAAAAATATTTTGCGTGAAAAATGGACGATGTATAGTCCATTTAATTTTTTCCATAAAAAATATTTTGCGTAAAAAATGGACGATGTATAGCCCATTTAATTTTTTGCATAAAAAAAATATTTTGCGTAAAAAATGGACGATAGTCCATTAAATTTTTTCATAAAAAAATATTTTCCGTGAAAAATGGACAATGTATAGTCCATTAAATTTTTTCATAAAAAAATATTTTTCGTGAAAAATTGACGATGTATAGTCCATATAATTTTTTGCATAAAAAATATTTTGCAAGAAAAATGGACGATGTATAGTCCATTTAATTTTTTGCAATGGAAAAGAGACGATGCGTTAAATTTTTTCATAAAAAATATTTTGCATGAAAAGTGGATGATGTATAGTCCATTTCATTTTTGGAAATGGAAAAGAGACGATGTGTAGTCCATTTAATTTTTTCATGAAAAATAGATAATATATAGTCCATTAAATTTTGTTCATAAAAAAATATTTTGCGTGAAAAATTTACGTTGTATAGTCCATTAAATTTTTTCTTAAAAAAATATTTTGCGTGAAAAATGGAAGATGTACAGTCCATTAAATTTTTTTCATAAAAAGATATTTTGAATGAAAAATGGACGATGTATAGTCCGTTAAATTTTTTCATAGCAAAATATTTTGCGTGAAAAATGGACGATGTATAGTCCATTTAATTTTTTGCAATTAAAAATGGACGATGTGTAGTCCATTTAATTTTTTCATAGAAAAATAGTTTTCGTGAAAAATGGACGATGTATAGTCCATTAAATTTTTCATAAAAAAATATTTTGCGTCAAAAATGGACGTATAGTCCATTAAATTTTTTCATAAAAAAATATTTTGCGTGAAAAATGGACGGTGTATATTCCATTAAATTTTTCCAATGAAAAATATTTTGCGTGAAAAATGGACGATGTATATTCCATTAAATTATTTCATAAAAATATATTTTTCCTGAAAAATGGACGATGTGTAGTCCATTTAATTTTTTCATGAAAAATAGATGATGTACAGACCATTAAATTTTTTTCATAAAAAGATATTTTGAATGAAAAATGGAAGATGTATAGTCCGTTAAATTTTTTCATAAAAAAATATTTTTCGTGAAAAATGGACGATGTATAGTTCATTAAATTTTTTTATAAAAAAATGTTTTGCATGAAAAATGGACGATGTATAGTTCATTAAATTTTTTTCATAAAAAGATATTTTGAATGAAAAATATCTTTAATTTTTTTCATGAAAAATATATGATGTATAGTGCATTAAATTTTTTCATGAAAAATAGATGATGTATAGTCTATTAAAATTTTTCATAAAAAAATATTTTGCGTGAAAAATGGACGATGTATAGTCCATTAAATTTTTCCAATGAAAAATGGACGATGTGTAGTCCATTTAATTTTTTCATGAAAAATAGTTGATGTCCATTAAATTTTTTTATAGAAAAATATTTTGCGTGAAAAATGGACGATGTATTATAGTCCATTAAATTTTTTCATAAAAAAATATTTTTCATGACAAATGGACGATGTATAGTCCATTTAATTTTTTGCACAAATAATATTTTGTAAGAAAAATGGACGATGTATAGTCCATTTAATTTTTGCAATGAAAAATGGACGATGTGTAGTCCATTTAATTTTTTCATGAAAAATAGATGATGTACAGTCCATTAAATTTTTTTCATAAAAAGATATTGTGAATGAAAAATGGACGATGTATAGTCCATTTAATTTTTTCATAGAAAAATAGTTTTCGTGAAAAAAGGACAATGTATAGTCCATTTAATTTTTTGCAATGAAAAATGGACGATGTGTAGTCCATTTAATTTTTTCATGAAAAATAGATGATGTACAGTACATTAAATTTTTTTCATAAAAAGATATTTTGAATGAAAAATGGACGATGTATAGTCCGTTAAATTTTTTCATAAAAAAATATTTTTCGTGAAAAATGGACGATGTATTATAGTCCATTAAATTTTTTCATAGAAAAATATTTTGCGTGAAAAATGGACGATGTATAGTCCATTAAATTTTTTCATAAAAAAATATTTTTCATGAAAAAGAGACGATGTGTAGTCCATTTAATTTTTTCATGAAAAATAGATGATGTACAGTCCATTAAATTTTTTTCATAAAAAAATATTTTGCCTGAAAAATTGACGTTGTATAGTCCATTAAATTTTTTCTTAAAAAAATATTTTGCGTGAAAAATGGACGATGTATAGTCCATTAAATTTTTTCATAAAAAAATATTTTTCGTGAAAAATGGACGATGTATAGTCCATTTAATTTTTTGCATAAAAAATATTTTGCGAGAAAAATGGACGATGTATAGTCCATTAAATTTTTTCTTAAAAAAATTTATTTCATAAAAAAATATTTTGCCTGAAAAATTGACGTTGTATAGTCCATTAAATTTTTTCTTAAAAAAATATTTTGCGTGAAAAATGGACGATGTATAGTCCATTAAATTTTTTCATAAAAAAATATTTTTCGTGAAAAATGGACGATGTATAGTCCATTTAATTTTTTGCATAAAAAATATTTTGCGAGAAAAATGGACGATGTATAGTCCATTAAATTTTTTCTTAAAAAAATATTTGGCGTGAAAAATGGACGATGTATAGTCCATTTAATTTTTTGCAATGAAAAATGGACGATGTGTAGTTCATTTAAATTTTTCATGAAAAATAGATGATGTATAGTCCATTAAATTTTTTTCATAAAAAAATATTTTGCGTGAAAAATGGTCGATGTATAGTCCATTAAATTTTTTCATAAAAAAATATTTATCGTGAAAAATGGACGATGTATAGTCCGTTAAATTTTTTCATAAAAAAATATTTTGCGTGAAAAATGGACGATGTATAGTCCATTAAAATATTTTATAAAAAAATATTTTGCATGAAAAATGGACGATGTATAGTTCATTAAATTTTTTTCATAAAAAGATATTTTGAATGAAAAATATCTTTAATTTTTTTTCATAAAAAATAGAAAAATAAAATATTAAAATTTTTCATAAAAAAATATTTTGCGTGAAAAATGGACGATAGTCCATTAAATTTTTCCAATGAATAATGGACGATGTGTAGTCCATTTAATTTTTGCATGAAAAATAGTTGATATCCATTAAATTTTTTCATAGAAAAATATTAAATAATAATAATAATAATATAAATATAGTCCATTAAATTTTTTGCATAAAAAATATTTTGCAAGGAAAATGGACGATGTATAGTCCATTTAATTTTTTGCAATGAAAAATGGACGATGTGTAGTCCATTTAATTTTTTCATGAAAAATAGTTGATGTATAGTCCATTAAAATTTTTCATAAAAAAATATTTTGCGTGAAAAATGGACGATGTATAGTTCATTAAATTTTTTTCATAAAAAAAATATTTTTCGTGAAAAATGGACGATGTATAGTCTATTAAATTTTTTCATAAAAAAATATTTTGCGTGAAAAATGGACGATGTATAGTCTATTTAATTTTTTTCATAAAAAAATATTTTGAGTGAAAAATGGACGATGTATAGTCCATTAAATTTTTTCATAAAAAAATATTTTTCATGAAAAATTGACGATCTATATATATACCATTTAATTTTTTGCATAAAAAATATATTGCAAGAAAAATTAGCGATGTATAGTCCATTTAATTTTTTCATGAAAAATAGATAATGTATTTTTCATTAAATTTTTTTCATAAAAAAATATTTTGCGTGAAAAATTGACGATGTATAGTTCATTAAATTTTTTTCATAAAAAGATATTTTGAATGAAAAATATCTTTAATTTTTTTCATGAAAAATATATGATGTATAGTCTATTAAAATTTTTCATAAAAAAATATTTTGCGTGAAAAATGGACGATTATAGTCCATTAAATTTTTCCAATGAAAAATGGACGATGTGTAGTCCATTTAATTTTTTCATGAAAAATAGTTTATGTCCATTAAATTTTTTCATAGAAAAATATTTTGCGTGAAAAATGGACGATGTATAGTCCATTAAATTTTTTCATAAAAAAATATTTTTCATGAAAAATGGACGATGTATAGTCTATTTAATTTTTTGCACAAATAATATTTTTTAAGAAAAATGGACGATGTATAGTCCATTTAATTTTTTGCAATGAAAAATGGACGATGTGTAGTCCATTTAATTTTTTCATGAAAAAAAATAATGTACAGTCCATTAAATTTTTTTGATAAAAAGATATTTTGAATGAAAAATGGACGATGAATAGTCCATTTAATTTTTTCATAGAAAAATAGTTTTCGTGAAAAAAGGACGATGTATAGTCCATTAAATCGTGTTCATAAAAAAATAGTTTGCGTGAGAAACGGACGATTTATAGTCCATTTAATTTTTTGCGTAAAAAATATTTTGCAAGAAAAATGGACAATGTATAATCCATTTAATATTTTGCAAAGAAAAATGGACGATGTATAGTCCATTTAATTTTTTGCAATGGAAAAGAGACGATGCATTAAATTTTTTCATAAAAAATATTTTGCATGAAAAGTGGATGATGTTTAGTCCATTTAATTTTTGGAAATGGAAAAGAGACGATGTGTAGTCCATTTAATTTTTTCATGAAAAATAGATAATGTATAGTCCATTAAATTTTGTTCATAAAAAAATATTTTGCGTGAAAAATTGACGTTGTATAGTCCATTAAATTTTTTCTTAAAAAAATATTTAGCGTGAAAAATGGACAATGTATAGTCCATCTAATTTTTTGCATAAAAAATATTTTGCGTAAAAAATGGACGATGTATAGTCCATTAAATTTTTTCATAAAAAAATATTTTGCGTGAAAAATGGACGATGTATAGTCCATTAAATTTTTTCATAAAAAAAATATTCTTTGTGAAAAATCTACGACGTATAGTCCATTTACTTTTTTGCATAAAAAATATTTTGTAATGAAAAAGAGACGATGTATAGTCCATTTAATTTTTTCATGAAAAATAGATGATGTATAGTCCATTAAATTTTTTTCATAAAAAAATATTTTGCGTTAAAAATGGACGATGTATAGTCCATTAAAATTTTTCATAAAAAAATATTTTGCGTGAAAATTGGACGATGTATAGTCCATTAAATTTTTTCATAGAAAAATATTTTGCGTGAAAAATGGGCGATGTATATATAGTCCATTTAATTTTTTCATAGAAAAATAGTTTTCGTGAAAGATGGACAATGTATAGTCCATTTAATTTTATGCAAAGAAAAATGGACGATGTGTAGTCCATTTAATTTTTTCATGAAAAATAGTTGATGTATAGTCCATTAAAATTTTTCATAAAAAAATATTTTGCGTGAAAATTGGACGATGTATAGTCCATTAAATTTTTTTCATAAAAAAATATTTTTCGTGAAAAATGGACGATGTATAGTCCATTTAATTTTTTTTATGAAACATAAATAATATATAGTCCATTAAATTTTTTCATAAAAAAAAATTTTGCGTGAAATATGGACGATGTATAATCCATTAAATTTTTTCATAGAAAAATATTTTGCGTGAAAAATGGACGGTGTATATATAGTCCATTTAATTTTTTCATGAAAAATAGTTGATGTATAGTCCATTAAAATTTTTCATAAAAAAATATTTTGCGTGAAAATTGGACGATGTATATATAGTGCATTAAATTTTTTCATAAAAAAATATTTTGCGTGAAAAATGGACGATGTATAGTCCATTAAATTTTTTCATAAAAAAATATTTTTCGTGAAATATGGACGATGTATAATCCATTTAATTGTTTGCATAAAAAATATTTTGCGTAAAAAATGGACCTTGTATAGTCCATTAAATTTTTTCATAGAAAAACATTTTTCGTGAAAAATGGACGATGTATAGTCCATTTAATTTTTTGCAATGAAAAATAGACGATGTGTAGTCCATTTAATTTTTTCATGAAAAATAGTTGATGTATAGTCCATTAAATTTTTTCATAGAAAAATGTTTTCCGTGAAAAATGGACGATGTATAGTCCATTAAATTTTTTCATAAAAAAATATTTTTCATGAAAAATGGACGATGTATAGTCCATTTAATTTTTTGCACAAATAATATTTTTTAAGAAAAATGAACGATGTATAGTCCATTTAATTTTTTCATGAAAAAAAGATGATGTACAGTCCATTAAATTTTTTTGATAAAAAGATATTTTGAATGAAAAATGGACGATGTATAGTCCATTTAATTTTTTCATAGAAAAATAGTTTTCGTGAAAAAAGGACAATGTATAGTCCATTTAATTTTTTGCAATGAAAAATTGACGATGTGTAGTCCATTTAATTTTTTCATGAAAAATAGATGATGTACAGTCCATTAAATTTTTTCATGAAAAATAGATGATGTATAGTCTATTAAAATTTTTCATAAAAAAATATTTTGCGTGAAAAATGGACGATGTATAGTCCATTAAATTTTTCCAATGAAAAATGGACGATGTGTAGTCCATTTAATTTTTTCATGAAAAATAGTTGATGTCCATTAAATTTTTTCATAGAAAAATATTTTGCGTGAAAAATGGACGATGTATAGTCCATTAAATTTTTTCATAAAAAAATATTTTTCATGAAAAATGGACGATGTATAGTCCATTTAATTTTTTGCACAAATAATATTTTTTAAGAAAAATGAACGATGTATAGTCCATTTCATTTTTTCATGAAAAAAAGATGATGTACAGTCCATTAAATTTTTTTGATAAAAAGATATTTTGAATGAAAAATGGACGATGTATAGTCCATTTAATTTTTTCATAGAAAAATAGTTTTCGTGAAAAAAGGACAATGTATAGTCCATTTAATTTTTTGCAATGAAAAATTGACGATGTGTAGTCCATTTAATTTTTTCATGAAAAATAGATGATGTACAGTCCATTAAATTTTTTTCATAAAAAGATATTTTGAATGAAAAATGGACGATGAATAGTCCATTTAATTTTTTCATAGAAAAATAGTTTTCGTGAAAAAAGGACGATGTATAGTCCATTAAATCGTGTTCATAAAAAAATATTTTGCGTGAGAAACGGACGATTTATAGTCCATTTAATTTTTTGCGTAAAAAATATTTTGCAAGAAAAATGGACAATGTATAATCCATTTAATATTTTGCAAAGAAAAATGGACGATGTATAGTCCATTTAATTTTTTGCAATGGAAAAGAGACGATGCATTAAATTTTTTCATAAAAAATATTTTGCATGAAAAGTGGATGATGTCTAGTCCATTTAATTTTTGGAAATGGAAAAGAGACGATGTGTAGTCCATTTAATTTTTTCATGAAAAATAGATAATGTATAGTCCATTAAATTTTGTTCATAAAAAAATATTTTGCGTGAAAAATTGACGTTGTATAGTCCATTAAATTTTTTCTTAAAAAAATATTTAGCGTGAAAAATGGACGATGTATAGTCCATCTAATTTTTTGCATAAAAAATATTTTGCGTAAAAAATGGACGATGTATAGTCCATTAAATTTTTTCATAAAAAAATATTTTGCGTGAAAAATGGACGATGAATAGTCCATTTAATTTTTTCATAGAAAAATAGTTTTCGTGAAAAAAGGACGATGTATAGTCCATTAAATCGTGTTCATAAAAAAATATTTTGCGTGAGAAACGGAAGATTTATAGTCCATTTAATTTTTTCCATAAAAAATATTTTGCGTAAAAAATGGACGATGTATAGTCCATTACATTTTTCCAATGAAAAATGGACGATGTGTAGTCCATTTAATTTTTTCATGAAAAATAGTTGATGTATAGTCCATTAAAATTTTTCATAAAAAAATATTTTGCGTGAAAATTGGACGATGTATAGTCCATTAAAGTTTTTTCATAAAAAAATATTTTTCGTGAAAAATGGACGATTATAGTCTATTAAATTTTTTCATAAAAAAATATTTTGCGTGAAAAATAGAAAAATAGTCCATTAAATTTTTTCATAAAAAATATTTTTCGTGAAAAATGGACGATGTATAGTCCATTTAATTTTTTGCATAAATAATATTTTGTGTGAAAAATGGACGATGTATAGTCCATTAAATTTTTTTATAAAAAAATATTTTGCATTAAAAATGGACGATGTATAGTTCATTAAATTTTTTTCATAAAAAGATATTTTTAATGAAAAATATCTTTAATTTTTTTCATGAAAAATAGATGATGTATAAGTGCATTAAATTTTTTCATGAAAAATAGATGATGTATAGTCGATTAAAATTTTTCATAAAAAAATATTTTCCGTGAAAAATGGACGATGTATAGTCCATTAAATTTTTTTCATTAAAAAATATTTTGCGTGAAAAATGGACGATGTATAGTCCATTAAAGTTTTTTCATAAAAAAATATTTTTCGTGAAAAATGGACGATGTATAGTCTATTAAATTTTTTCATAAAAAAATATTTTGCGTGAAAAATGGACGATGTATTGTCCATTAAATTTTTCCAATGAAAAATGGACGATGTGTAGTCCATTTAATTTTTTGCACAAATAATATTTTGCAAGAAAAATGGACGATGTATAGTCCATTAAAATTTTTCATAAAAAAATATTTTGCGTGAAAAATGGACGATTATAGTCCATTTAATTTTTTGCAATGAAAAATGGACGATGTGTAGTCCATTTAATTTTTTTTATGAAAAATGGACGATGTATAGTCCATTAAATTTTTTCATAAAAAAATATTTTGCGTGAAAAATGGACGATATATAGTCTATTAAATTATTTCATAAAAAAATATTTTGCGTGAAAAATGGACGATGTGTAGTCCATTTAATTTTTTGCAATGAAAAATGGACGATGTGTAGTCCATTTAATTTTTTTTATGAAAAATAGATGATGTATATATAGTCCATTAAATTTTTTCATAAAAAAATATTTCGCGTGAAATATGGACGATGTATAATCCATTTAATTTTTTGCATAAAAAAGATTTTGCAAAAAAAATGGACGATGTATAGTCCATTTAATTTTTTGCAATGAAAAATGGACGATGTGTAGTCCATTTAATTTTTTTTATGAAACATAAATGATATATAGTCCATTAAATTTTTTCATAAAAAAATATTTTGCGTGAAATATGGACGATGTATAATCCATTAAATTTTTTCATAGAAAAATATTTTGCGTGAAAAATGGACGATGTATAGTCCATTTAATTTTTTCATAGAAAAATAGTTTTCGTGAAAAATGGGCAATGTATAGTCCATTTAATTTTTTGCAATGAAAAATGGACGATGTGTGGTCCATTTAATTTTTTCATGAAAAATAGTTGATGTATAGTCCATTAAATTTTTTCATAAAAAAATATTTTGCGTGAAAAATGAACGTATAGTCCATTAAAATTTTTCATAAAAAAATATTTTGCGTGAAAATTGGACGATGTATATTCCATTAAATTTTTTTCATAAAAAACTATTTTGCGTGAAAAATGGACGATGTATAGTCCATTAAATTTTTTCATAAAAAAATATTTTGCGTGAAAAATGGACGATATATAGCCTATTAAATTATTTCATAAAAAAATATTTTGCGTGAAAAATGGACGATGTATAGTCCATTTAATTTTTTGCAATGAAAAATGGACGATGTGTAGTCCATTTAATTTCATTTATGAAAAATAGATGATGTATAGTCCATTAAATTTTTTCATAAAAAAATATTTTGCGTGAAATATGGACGATGTATAATCCATTTAATTTTTTCCATAAAAATATTTTGCGTGAAAAATGGACCATTAAATTTTTTCATAAAAAAATATTTTGCGTGAAAAATGGACGATGTATAGTCCATTAAATTTTTTCATAAAAAAATATTTTGCGTGAAAAATGGACGATGTATAGTCCATTTAATTTTTTGCAATGAAAAATGGACGATGTGTAGTCCATTTAATTTTTTTTATGAAAAATAGATGATGTATAGTCCATTAAATTTTTTCATAAAAAAATATTTTGCGTGAAATATGGACGATGTATAATCCATTTAATTTTTTGCATAAAAATATTTTGCGTGAAAAATGGACGATGTATAGTCCATTAAATTTTTTCATAAAAAAATATTTTGCGTGAAAAATGGACGATGTATAGTCCATTAAATTTTTTCATAAAAAAATATTTTGCGTGAAAAATGGACGATGTATAGTCCATTAAATTTTTCCAATGAAAAATGGACGATGTGTAGTCCATTTCATTTTTTCATAAAAATAGATAAAGTATAGTCCATTAAATATTTTTCATAAAAAAATATTTTTAATGAAAAATAGACGATATATAGTCCGTTAAATTTTTTCATAAGAAAATATTATTCGTGAAAAATGGATGATGTATAGTCCATTTAATTTTTTTATAAAAAAATATTTTGCATGAAAAATGGACGATGTATAGTCCATTAAATTTTTGCATAAAAATATTTTGCGTGAAAAATGGACGATGTATAGTCCATTAAATTTTTGCAATGAAAAATGGACGATGTGAAGTCTATTTCATTTTTTCATAAAAATAGATGATGTATAGTCCATTAAATATTTTTAATAAAAAAATATTTTGAATGAAAAATAGACGATATATAGTCCGTTAAATTTTTTCATAAGAAAATATTATTCGTGAAAAATGGACGATGCATAGTCCATTTAATTTTTTGCATAAAAAAGATTTTGCAAGAAAAATGGACGATGTATATATAGTCCATTTAATTTTTTGCAATGAAAAATGGACGATGTGTAGTCCATTTAATTTTTTTTATGAAACATAAATGATATATAGTCCATTAAATTTTTTCATAAAAAAATATTTTGCGTGAAATATGGACGATGTATAATCTATTAAATTTTTTCATAGAAAAATATTTTGCGTGAAAAATGGACGATGTATAGTCCATTTAATTTTTTCATGGAAAAATAGTTTTCGTGAAAAATGGACAATGTATAGTCCATTTAATTTTTTGCAATGAAAAATGGACGATGTGTGGTCCATTTAATTTTTTCATGAAAAATAGTTGATGTATAGTCCATTAAATTTTTTCATAAAAAAATATTTTGCGTGAAAAATGGACGATGTATAGTCCATTAAATTTTTTTCATAAAAAACTATTTTGCGTGAAAAATGGACGATGTATAGTCCATTAAATTTTTTCATAAAAAAATATTTTGCGTGAAAAATGGACGATATATAGTCTATTAAATTATTTCATAAAAAAATATTTTGCGTGAAAAATGGACGATGTATAGTCCATTAAATTTTTTCATAAAAAAATATTTTGCGTGAAAAATGGACGATGTATAGTCCATTTAATTTTTTGCAATGAAAAATGGACGATGTGTGGTCCATTTAATTTTTTCATGAAAAATAGTTGATGTATAGTCCATTAAAATTTTTCATAAAAAAATATTTTGCGTGAAAATTGGACGATGTATATTCCATTAAATTTTTTTCATAAAAAACTATTTTGCGTGAAATATGGACGATGTATAATCCATTAAATTTTTTCATAGAAAATTATTTTGCGTGAAAAATGGACGATGTATAGTCCATTTAATTTTTTCATAGAAAAATAGTTTTCGTGAAAAATGGACAATGTATAGTCCATTTAATTTTTTGCAATGAAAAATGGACGATGTGTGGTCCATTTAATTTTTTCATGAAAAATAGTTGATGTATAGTCCATTAAATTTTTTCATAAAAAAATATTTTGCGTGAAAATATGAACTTATAGTCCATTAAAATTTTTCATAAAAAAATATTTTGCGTGAAAATTGGACGATGTATATTCCATTAAATTTTTTTCATAAAAAACTATTTTGCGTGAAAAATGGACGATGTATAGTCCATTAAATTTGTTCATAAAAAAATATTTTGCGTGAAAAATGGACGATATATAGTCTATTAAATTATTTCATAAAAAAATATTTTGCGTGAAAAATGGACGATGTATAGTCCATTTAATTTTTTGCACTGAAAAATGGACGATGTGTAGTCCATTTAATTTTTTTATGAAAAATAGATGATGTATAGTCCATTAAATTTTTTCATAAAAAAATATTTTGCGTGAAATATGGACGATGTATAATCCATTTAATTTTTTCCATAAAAATATTTTGCGTGAAAAATGGACGATGTATAGTCCATTAAATTTTTTCATAAAAAAATATTTTGCGTGAAAAATGGACGATGTATAGTCCATTAAATTTTTTCATAAAAAAATATTTTGCGTGAAAAATGGACGATGTATAGTCCATTTAATTTTTTGCAATGAAAAATGGACGATGTGTAGTCCATTTAATTTTTTTTATGAAAAATAGATGATGTATAGTCCATTAAATTTTTTCATAAAAAATATTTTGCGTGAAATATGGACGATGTATAATCCATTTAATTTTTTGCATAAAAATATTTTGCGTGAAAAATGGACGATGTATAGTCCATTAAATTTTTTCATAAAAAAATATTTTGCGTGAAAAATGGACGATGTATAGTCCATTAAATTTTTTCTTAAAAAAATATTTTGCGTGAAAAATGGACGATGTATAGTCCATTAAATTTTTCCAATGAAAAATGGACGATGTGTAGTCCATTTCATTTTTTCATAAAAATAGATAAAGTATAGTCCATTAAATATTTTTCTTAAAAAAATATTTTTAATGAAAAATAGACGATATATAGTCCGTTAAATTTTTTCATAAGAAAATATTATTCGTGAAAAATGGATGATGTATGGTCCATTTAATTTTTTTATAAAAAAATATTTTGCATGAAAAATGGACGATGTATAGTCCATTAAATTTTTGCATAAAAATATTTTGCGTGAAAAATGGACGATGTAGTCCATTAAATTTTTTCATAAAAAAATATTTTGCGTGAAAATTGGACGATGTATATTCCATTAAATTTTTTTCATAAAAAACTATTTTGCGTGAAAAATGGACGATGTATTATAGTTCATTTAATTTTTTGCACAAAAAATATTTTGCAAGAAAAATGGACGATGTATAGTCCATTTAATTTTTTGCAATGAAAAATGGACGATGTGAATTCCATTTAATTTTTTTATGAAAAATATATGATGTATAGTCCATTAAATTTTTTCATAAAAAAATATTTTGCGTGAAAAATGGACGATGTATAATAGTCCATTAAATTTTTCCAATGAAAAATGGACGATGTGTAGTCCATTTCATTTTTTCATGAAAAATAGATGATGTATAGTCCATTAAATTTTTTTCATAAAAAGATATTTTGAATGAAAAATAGATGATGTATAGTCCATTAAAATTTTTCATAAAAAAATATTTTGCGTGAAAATTGGACGATGTATATTCCATTAAATTTTTTTCATAAAAAACTATTTTGCGTGAAAAATGGACGATGTATAGTCCATTAAATTTGTTCATAAAAAAATATTTTGCGTGAAAAATGGACGATATATAGTCTATTAAATTATTTCATAAACAAATATTTTGCGTGAAAAATGGACGATGTATAGTCCATTTAATTTTTTGCAATGAAAAATGGACGATGTGTAGTCCATTTAATTTTTTTTATGAAAAATAGATGATGTATAGTCCATTAAATTTTTTCATAAAAAAATATTTTGCGTGAAATATGGACGATGTATAATCCATTTAATTTTTTCTATAAAAATATTTTGCGTGAAAAATGGACGATGTATAGTCCATTAAATTTTTTCATAAAAAAATATTTTGCGTGAAAAATGGACGATGTATAGTCCATTAAATTTTTTCATAAAAAAATATTTTGCGTGAAAAATGGACGATGTATAGTCCATTTAATTTTTTGCAATGAAAAATGGACTATGTGTAGTCCATTTAATTTTTTTTTATGAAAAATAGATGATGTATAGTCCATTAAATTTTTTCATAAAAAAATATTTTGCGTGAAATATGGACGATGTATAATCCATTTAATTTTTTGCATAAAAATATTTTGCGTGAAAAATGGACGATGTATAGTCCATTAAATTTTTTCATAAAAAAATATTTTGCGTGAAAAATGGACGATGTATAGTCCATTAAATTTTTTCTTAAAAAAATATTTTGCGTGAAAAATGGACGATGTATAGTCCATTAAATTTTTCCAATGAAAAATGGACGATGTGTAGTCCATTTAATTTTTTCATAAAAATAGATAAAGTATAGTCCATTAAATATTTTTCTTAAAAAAATATTTTTAATGAAAAATAGACGATATATAGTCCGTTAAATTTTTTCATAAGAAAATATTATTCGTGAAAAATGGATGATGTGTAGTCCATTTAATTTTTTCATAAAAATAGATAAAGTATAGTCCATTAAATATTTTTCTTAAAAAAATATTTTTAATGAAAAATAGACGATATATAGTCCGTTAAATTTTTTCATAAGAAAATATTATTCGTGAAAAATGGATGATGTATAGTCCATTTAATTTTTTTATAAAAAAATATTTTGCATGAAAAATGGACGATGTATAGTCCATTAAATTTTTGCATAAAAATATTTTGCGTGAAAAATGGACGATGTAGTCCATTAAATTTTTTCATAAAAAATGGACGATGTGTAGTCCATTTCATTTTTTCATAAAAATAGATGAAGTATAGTCCATTAAATATTTTTCATAAAAAAATATTTTGAATAAAAAATAGACGATATATAGTCCGTTAAATTTTTTCATAAGAAAATATTATTCGTGAAAAATGGATGATGTATAGTCCATTTAATTTTTTTATAAAAAAATATTTTTCGTGAAAAATGGACGATGTATAGTCCATTAAATTTTTTTCATAAAAAAATATTTTGCGTGGAAAATGGACAATGTATAGTCCATTAAATTTTTTCATAAAAAAATATTTTGCGTGAAAAATGGACGATGTATAGTCCATTTAATTTTTTGCAATGAAAAATGGACGATGTGTAGTCCATTTAATTTTTTTTATGAAAAATAGATGATGTATAGTCCATTAATTTTTTTCATAAAAAAATATTTTGCGTGAAATATGGACGATGTATAATCCATTTAATTTTTTGCATAAAAAATATTTTGCGTGAAAAATGGACGATGTATAGTCCATTAAATTTTTTCATAAAAAAATATTTTCCGTGAAAAATGGACGATGTATAGTCCATTAAATTTTTTCATAAAAAAATATTTTGCGTGAAAAATGGACGATGTATAGTCCATTAAATTTTTCCAATGAAAAATGGACGATGTGTAGTCCATTTCATTTTTTCATGAAAAATAGATGATGTATAGTCCATTAAATTTTTTTCATAAAAAGATATTTTGAATGAAAAATAGATGATGTATAGTCCATTAAAATTTTTCATAAAAAAATATTTTGCGTGAAAATTGGACGATGTATATTCCATTAAATTTTTTTCATAAAAAACTATTTTGCGTGAAAAATGGACGATGTATAGTCCATTAAATTTGTTCATAAAAAAATATTTTGCGTGAAAAATGGACGATATATAGTCTATTAAATTATTTCATAAACAAATATTTTGCGTGAAAAATGGACGATGTATAGTCCATTTAATTTTTTGCAATGAAAAATGGACGATGTGTAGTCCATTTAATTTTTTTTATGAAAAATAGATGATGTATAGTCCATTAAATTTTTTCATAAAAAAATATTTTGCGTGAAATATGGACGATGTATAATCCATTTAATTTTTTCTATAAAAATATTTTGCGTGAAAAATGGACGATGTATAGTCCATTAAATTTTTTCATAAAAAAATATTTTGCGTGAAAAATGGACGATGTATAGTCCATTAAATTTTTTCATAAAAAAATATTTTGCGTGAAAAATGGACGATGTATAGTCCATTTAATTTTTTGCAATGAAAAATGGACTATGTGTAGTCCATTTAATTTTTTTTTATGAAAAATAGATGATGTATAGTCCATTAAATTTTTTCATAAAAAAATATTTTGCGTGAAATATGGACGATGTATAATCCATTTAATTTTTTGCATAAAAATATTTTGCGTGAAAAATGGACGATGTATAGTCCATTAAATTTTTTCATAAAAAAATATTTTGCGTGAAAAATGGACGATGTATAGTCCATTAAATTTTTGCATAAAAATATTTTGCGTGAAAAATGGACGATGTATAGTGCATTTAACTTTTTGCATAAAAAATATTTTGCGTGAAAAATGGACGATGTATAGTCCATTAAATTTTTCAATGAAAAATGGACGATGTGTAGTCCATTTAATTTTTTCATGAAAAATAGTTGATGTCCATTAAATTTTTTGATAGAAAAATATTTTGCGTGAAAAATGGACAATGTATAATCCATTTAATTTTTTGCAATGAAAAATGGACGATGTGTGGTCCATTTAATTTTTTCATGAAAAATAGTTGATGTATAGTCCATTAAATTTTTTCATAAAAAAATATTTTGCGTGAAAAATGAACGTATAGTCCATTAAAATTTTTCATAAAAAAATATTTTGCGTGAA
The DNA here is from genome assembly GCA_936439885.1 of Nowickia ferox. Classification (NCBI taxonomy): domain Eukaryota; kingdom Metazoa; phylum Arthropoda; class Insecta; order Diptera; family Tachinidae; genus Nowickia; species Nowickia ferox. Next base: position 72,708,239 of record OW387026.1, read on the forward strand.
AAATGGACGATGTATAGTCCATTTAATTTTTTGCATAAAAAATATTTTGCAAGAAAAATGGACGATGTATAGACCATTTAATTTTTTGCAATGAAAAATGGACGATGTGTAGTCCATTTAATTTTTTTTATGAAACATAGCTGATTATAGCCCATTAAATTTTTTCATAGAAAAATATTTTGCGTGAAATATGGACAATGTATAATCCATTAAATTTTTTCATAGAAAAATATTTTGCGTGAAAAATGGACAATGTATAGTCCATTAAATTTTTTCATAAAAAAATATTTTGCGTGAAAAATGGACGATGTATAGTCCATTAAATTTTTCCAATGAAAAATGGACGATGTGTAGTCCATTTCATTTTTTCATAAAAAGAGATGATGTATAGTCCATTAAATATTTTTCATAAAAAAATATTTTGAATGAAAAATAGACGATATATAGTCCGTTAAATTTTTTCATAAGAAAATATTATTCGTGAAAAATGGACGATGTATAGTCCATTTAATTTTTTTATAAAAAAATATTTTTCGTGAAAAATGGACGATGTATAGTCCATTAAATTTTTTTCATAGAAAAATATTTTGCGTGAAAAATGGACAATGTATAGTCTATTTAATTTTTTGCATAAAAAATATTTTGCGTGAAAAATGGACGATGTATAGTCCATTTAATTTTTTGCAATGAAAAATGGACGATGTGTAGTCCATTTAATTTTTTTTATGAAAAATAGATGATGTATAGTCCATTAAATTTTTTCATAAAAAAATATTTTGCGTGAAATATGGACGATGTATAATCCATTTAATTTTTTGCATAAAAAATATTTTGCGTGAAAAATGGACGATGTATAGTCCATTAAATTTTTTCATAAAAAAATATTTTGCGTGAAAAATGGACGATGTATAGTCCATTAAATTTTTTCATAAAAAAATATTTTGCGTGAAAAATGGACGATGTATAGTCCATTAAATTTTTCCAATGAAAAATGGACGATGTGTAGTCCATTTCATTTTTTCATGAAAAATAGATGATGTATAGTCCATTAAATTTTTTTCATAAAAAGATATTTTGAATGAAAAATAGATGATGTATAGTCCATTAAATTTTTTTATAAAAAAATATTTTGCGTGAAAAATGAACGTATAGTCCATTAAAATTTTTCATAAAAAAATATTTTGCGTGAAAATTGGACGATGTATATTCCATTAAATTTTTTTCATAAAAAACTATTTTTCGTGAAAAATGGACGATGTGTAGTCTATTTAATTTTTTCCACAAAAAATATTTTGCAAGAAAAATGGATGATGTAGAGTCCATTTAATGTTTTACATGAAAAATTCTCCATTTAATTTTTTCATGAAAAATGGACATTAAATTTTTTTAAATGGACGATGTAAAGATCATTTCTTTTTTTATGAAAAATGGGTGATTTAGAAATCATTTAAGGCCTTGTCAGATACATCTTTTTCTTCCCGTTGCGTTGAAGATTCGCTTTGACATCTAAAGGCTGGTACTCTGTTCAGAGTTGTGAAAAATTTTCAGCACCATTGATTATTTCGGGTGAAAAATTTGGCATGTACTAAATGTAGTCCAACTCGCGGTTTTTTATAAATTTCTTGCTTTTATTGCTTGAAAGTATGCAACATTGTTAAAATTCCGTTCGAAAAAATCACTGCTCATGTTGTTTCGCAGCTAAACTAAAATGATGCCAGACTAATTTTGCATGGAAAGACATGATTTTACGTATTTTTCACAACAAGAACAGAGTACTACTTTTGCGAATTTATTTCGCAAATATTTCACACCAAATACTTTTGTATGTAGCTTGACAGCATTTTGCACGAAATTGTGAACAGAGTATCAGGCTTAAGATGAAATGTACATGCTTATATGAAACATGTCACATAAAGTACTTTTAACGCAAAGCGAAGCGAAAAGTTAGGCAACTCTCAACTTTTTGCGTGCTTTGACAGTCAGTTGGTATAATTATCTTATTTTGTTTGCCCAAACTCGCATGAAAATATGAAGTTTCATTAAACTCTTGGTAAATTTACATAAAAAAACGAGTTAATGGTATCAGAGTAATCGAATTGTGTTGTATTTTATGCATTAAATAAAGCTGTAACACAAAAAGTTGGTGTTGTCAAAGTTTTTATTGTGTCATACACATTTTGCTTTACGCTTTACTGCTAAAGCTAGAAACGTCACGCAAAACGATGAAGTTTCATATGTTTGAGTGATATAAAAATATTTACATAGTTAAAAAAATTATTTAATAACAGCTTCAAGAGGTCATAAAAATTTGTTTTTTTTTAATGTTAGATAAAACACGTAAATATTTACCTGATGTGTTACATTTATATATAAATTTTAAGATTGAGATATTGGCAAAGATAAACATATTTTACACCATTGAGTAGAGTATTTTACGATTTCTATTTCAATTACATAGAAAATATTAACAAACCTTTGAAGCAAACGAAAAGAGACCAACAATTAAGTCTAAAATGAAAATTGTAGAAAATTTACATCTATAATCAACATTTGATTTTAAATATTTTGAATAGAATAATAAAGCTAGATGTATACCAATGAATTAAATCGAATAATAATTAATATATTTATAAATTTTTTTATTGGGGAAAATTTTTTTTAGCAACATTTTTAGATTTTTAGAAAATCTCTACTCCTGCCTACAATTATGTGTGGAATAACAAGACTTACAAGTTACTTACAATAAGTTTATTTATACTAAGAATTTATTTTACGGACCTCTTCTCTTAGAAACACTCAATGTTTTTATCAAATACTTGATAATTCTTTGAAAATTTCAAAAAATAAGAATGCATTTTTCAAAAATAAACATATACAATTTTCTCACATTGTTGAAAAATCCAATTTGCTAAATTATTCCTCAATCACTTGTAGATTGAGATGTCAAAAAGATTGATTTTTCATACAAATTTGAATGAAGTCGTATTTTAAAAACAACAAAACAAAACTAACGGTTAAAAAAGTCATGGTCAAATATTAAAAAAAAAATTTAAGTCAACTAACTTTGAAAGCACAACGGGACCTCAAAGGACCCAAGTGTGCTGGTTTTTACTATAAATCGGCAGCCTGTTATAACTTTGAAACTGTACTAGTTCAAATCCATGTTTTATTCCTGCCTCTTAACGTTGATTGTGCCGCAAAAAAAATTTAGATCTGTCGATATTTGGAAAAGTGGCAAGCTTCAAAACAATTTCGACACACGGTTTGGTGGTCTTTGGAGCTACTCTGTATTACAACAAGGTGTCTTCAAATATAATATTTCAAAAGTTAAACACTTTTTCTTTTCAAAACAGTTGATTTTATCGAAATCGGTTAACTTGCTCAAACGCTGCGGACTTTTTACCACTTTTTTTATTTCACGCCACTCTGCGATATATAACCCATTTAATATTTTTATATAAAAAAAAGGACGTTGTATAGCACATTTAATTTTTTTGCTATGAAAAATAGACGAAGGCTGGTCCATTTAATTTTACGTTTTTAAAAAATGCACTATATATGGATCAACTATTTTTTCTTAATGAAAAATTAACGATTTATAAATCGTTTAATTTTTTTTAAAGAAACATTGACGATGTATAGCCCATTTAATATTTTGTATGAAAAATGGACGATGTAAAGTATATTAATTTTTTTTTATGAAAAATGGACGATGATGTATAGCCCATTTAATTTTTTGTTTGAAAAATATACGACACATAGATTATGTAATTGAATTTTATGAAAAATGTACCATGTGTAGCCCATTTAAGTTTCTGGATGAAAAATTGAGGATGTACATTAATTTTTGTTCTCCTGAATATCACAGAGGAGACCAGAGTTGTAGAAAGTGACTTAAGAAAAAAGCTCAAATCATTTGATTTGATCACTGTTAAAAAGGGACAAATATAGTGTGTTTGTTATTGAATATTTTTAGTACAATAATCAAAACAAACAGCAGAAAATTTATACTTAGTGAAATGAACAATTGAACATTTTTACAAAATTAAATGAAAGATTTTGCAGTGTTGAACTAAATAAAACAATGTGTAAAACATTATTAGTATTATAAAAGTGATTAAAATTAGTTTCCAAATGCTTACAAACTCAATTTTAAACATTTTCCTTCAAAAATATTAATTTTTAACTTCAACTTGCAAAAAGCAAACAACGAATGAGACCGCAAAGCATAAATTGAAAATACACTTGAGCACATGAACATTTGCACAAAATTAAATGGAGGAATTTGTGGTATTGAATTAAAAAACACAATGCGAAATCCTTTATTAGTATTAATAAAGTGACTAAAATTTGTTTTCAAATGATTAGAGACTTTGTTTTAAGCATTTTCGTTCGCAAATATTAATTTTTACCATTTATTTACAAAAACTTGGCTGCGAATGAGACCACAAGGAATAAAACGTAATTACTTTAAAATAATACCACGCGAAAGAAAAAGTAAAGAGGATTTGATAACTGTGTGAGCGATACCTCTAAAAACACCACAAAATCACAATTATCTTCCGTCTTACTTTGTGCTCGTGACAACTCTGGTCTACTTTGTGCTGAATATACTCATGTGTAGCCGAATAATTTCTCAGAGTATTTTTTTACTTTTGCACGCAATTGTTTTTCATTCGTTTACGTATATTCATTCCGCATATTACATGGTATTTCTTTATATATAACCATATATGAAGAGCTTCATAATTAAATAACCATGTATGACCTCATATATTATATATGGCATATATTGCTCCATATATCAATTCATTCATATGTAATTATTTTCCATGTATAATCATATACATTTCCATACATGAATTCATGTATATACATATGTAAATTTATATTTATATATACATCCATTTATGTATATTATGTACAAAATCAATCATTAGACACCAAAGTTTCCGTTCACTAATAAATTATAATTTAAAAAATATAGTTAATTTTAAATATCTCATTTAATAACTTGGTTGAAAGCCCCTACATTGACATAGTTAATTTTTTATAAAAGCTTCATAACATTTCAGAGACTTCTTAAACTGAGCAAACCTCAATATATATTCATATCGCTACTTTAATAGGAGAAGGCTCTAACTAATTATTTTTTGAAATTGATATTTTTGCATTTTTCGATACGTTAGATTTTCTTCTATCGAAATATACAAGAAACTCGATTTAAAAATATAATGAGTTGGGGTCTTTCTATATTAAGGTAACGATATGCGAGCATAAGCTTAAAAAAGATATCAGCTGTTTGGGGTCACAGATAAGACTTAATAGAAGAATGCAAATGAACTGTCGGAAATGATTGCAAATCAAAGCCATTTCAAATGAATGCGCAACGAAAATATAAATAACAAAAGCGCCGTTCATACAGAAGCAGAACTACATATGTATCTATGTATGTATGTATATATGTGTGTTTCAAGAAAATGAAATAAAACTTAAAACATTAAAAAGGTAATCAGGTGTCATTACAAATAAAGCAAAAACACGCCACAACACCCCATGTCATTTGTAAATTTGAGCATATTCTTTTAAAGGGGGTGGAAATCAAATGGTCAAAATAAATGTTTAATTTTATATGGCCGTGACATGTAAAGGAAAACAATGCATTGTTTGTAAAAAGGACTCTGTTGACTGAACTTTAAATGATACCGAGCCGAGGCAGTCAGCCAGCCTGCCAACCAACCATCAAAACGATATAAAAAGATTAATGTTCACCCTTGGGCTCTATTTCATTCACTTGCGATTTTTCGGTGACATCAGTAAGGAAATAGACAATAAGAAACCTTAAACTCAACCACCCCCTGGAGTGAAGTTCACAAAACTTACAACTTTATTACAGGTGCCATAAATTACAAATACATTTGCTGCAAATAGCAAAGTGTTATTTAAATGGGGCTTATTTAGAAATTTCCCTGCTTCAGCAGTTAACTAAACAGTTAAGCTGTAAGGTTGCCACAATTTGTATGTAAATGAGCGTAGGCCTAAAATAATATATTTTATTATCATACAGTCTTATGCGAAACTTATGATAAAATAATTTTTGCTTGATGAACGAATTCAGAAAACATACTCGTATATGCAGAAAATATAATTTTTTATAGTGTTATCAGATTAAAGGACCGAACGAATCACCCAAATTTGTTATGGCAAGTAGATATTAAAAATTGTTTTGGGGATTGAAAATTTGTTGAGGACTTTTTTTCTTGAGGACATGCCTTGCGTACTTTTCTTGGTTTTTTATTTATAAGATACCGATATAGTAAAAAATATAAATTTCTACTTGTTTGTTGTCTTAATTTTCAGGCTAGCATATGATCTATTGTACGATTAAGCCTTTACTTATACTAATTAAAATTTTATTTTGCACAAAAATTATGTTTCAAGATGATATGCTCGAGCTAGATGGATGCCACATAAATTGGCTATAATTAAAAAAAAAACTATACAATACTGCTTCAAAAGATGTCTCTTACATTATTTCAGGTGACGAAAAATTTATATTAAAATTTTGGTTGTTTCAAGGTAAGCCAAGTTCGAAGAAAATTGTTAGTGATTACTGCACAAAGTCTTAAAAAAGTTAACCTAAACCTAAACAAAAGTCTAAACCTAAACGTAAACCTAAACCTAAGATTAAACCTAAACCTAAACCTAAACCTAAACCTAAACCTAAACCTAAACCTAAACCTAAACCTAAAACTAAACCTAAACCTAAACCTCAACCTAAACCTAAACCTAAACCTAAACCTAAACTTAAACCTAAACCTAAACTTAAATCTAAACCTAAGCCTAAACCTAAACCTAAACTTAAACCTAAACCCTCCAAAGAGAAGACATAGATTTATTGAAGAATTCTAGCTCAGCAGAAATTTAAAAAAATTAAACAGAAAACGATGAAGAGGACCCTGGTTTAGTGTCACATGAAGAATTTGTATCAGCCTTGTGCAAGATAATGAACGGTAATGTAGCGGACTACGTTGAGGTAGGTCTTCAGCTGTTAAAATGTAAGAATGAGGACGACGAACGTGTGAATGCCTAAACAACAAGAGAATATTGCTGATTTGTTTTGCTGGAAAGTTGTATTAAAGAATTCTAACCGAGCAACTAAAGAACGACATAGAGCTTCAACTGGAAGAGAAAAAATATGATTTATACCAAATCGAGGATCCCAAAATTTAATATTTACAATGCGCCAATTTCGGAAAAAAACTATAGAGTAAATAATAAAATTCATCTGGAAAAGAATTCGACACAGTAACATGTTCACATTTGTGAAAAATCATCCAAAGTAAAGGAGTCAAGCGTGTAATCACTAGAGGAATTCAAGGCTTTTATAAAATATGCCAAAATTAAATAAGAACGGCCAAAAGGAGGCGCAGCTAAATGTTACCGAGCACTTCTGCGGGTTGCGGATATTGGAAAGATCCGTAAATCTGCTAAGTAATCACGGGCAGTCAGCGTTTTCGAGTGGAGACCTTCAGAGGATTTCCCGATGGCACCGGACTCCTAACCAATTCCGATCGCCTACGATAATTGGAACATCAAGGCTAGTGGTGGCTGTTTCTCATTTCAGTTCTTTCAAAAAACGGCTTGCTATAGAAACGTGACATAAAGCTTCTACGCCAGCCAGCCTGGAGGCCACGATGGTAGTTCCAGTTCCAGTATCGGATGCGGAAGCCCAATTAGCTACCCAACTTAAACCATCAAGGCCCTATGCCCCGTATAGGAACTAAAGGATCTAATATACACTTATTTATACACGTAAAAACGGGTAACGCATTTTCAAAAGAGTTTTCAACGCAACATAAATGTTTGCTGTTTTTAAACAAAGATAAACGGCAATGACAAAAATGCTAGGTGGAAGCTGAAGATTGCTCCAATAAAGCTAAATCTGGCAAATAAGCTACATGATGAAGTAAATCAAACTTTAATCGCAATAGCGGCTGTGACAATTGGTGATGAAACAACACTTTCGCTTTCACCAAATTCGTACTTTTTTCCTCAAGTTCATCATTTAAGCCCTGCAATGAGTTAGAATAGTACTCGTCGTTGATTAAAAATAATAAATCAAAATTATTCCATGTGCCATCCAAAAAAGTAAATACCATCGCACCCTTTCTTTAAGCTCAATCAAATAAGCTTTCCGCTGGTAATAAAATTTGTGCCCACACATGTAAGACAAATTAATTTTTCTGTAATTTTAAACCAAAACTCTCTCCCTTAGCCCATTTCTTGTTTAAATGCCTTTTAAATATTATTCTTTTGATTGCAGTGACAGGAAAAGTTAACTCCTTATAATATTAGCACTTTCTAATAGAACAAATTTAAGGTGTTCATATGTTAACTTTGTCCATAGAAAACTAAAGTAAAATACTAATTTTAAATTAAATATTCTTTTAGTTCTACATGGTTAGTATCTTTTTTTTAATTAATTTGTATTAGAACATAAAAGACACTGTTCTATAATTTTAGTAGTTTTACATAAGAAAATTTATAAAAATGTACAAATATTGGTCGCTATAACGTTTCTTATATGAAACATTTTAAGCTCAGTGCGAATAAAAAATGTATCACAAATAGAAAACGCTAAGCAAAATAAGGCAGTTGATAGCAATAGCTTGAAAACCATGTGATTTAAAAAGGTTCGTTTTACCGAATAGGGCTGATCAGGTTATAAAAATGTTAACTTTCTGTATATAAATTACTTCACCATCGAGTAAATTATTTTATGTTTCAATAAAAATTTCTTAATGCTAATTTGTATCTAAACTTTTACTACAAGATACGTTCACAAATTACACGCATACTTGTATGTTTAATGTTTTTATTATGTGTTTGCGTGTGTGTGTGTGTAATTCATATTAATTGATAATTTTCTCCCCCTGGGTCATGCTAACTTTGCTCATATGTATGTACATACATACATATTCACATATGTAAACTTGTATTTGTATGAGGGTGTGAAGTGTTAACTACTTGTCCTTTAAATTATTGTCTTGTTGAAACTTTATTTTATTAAGTGGCTGCTTCATCGTCTTCATTACCAAAAATATTTTATACGCACACATGACACAATCAAGTAGTTTTGATCTAATTTTTATATCTTAATAAAAATTTTGTATATTGTGGCCAATGGCCATGTTAATTAGCTGGTGGTGTGCGTGGCAATGTTTCATCATATCGGGGTCTGTCCTTTAAATAGTGTGAAAATAATTTAATATCGTGCTGTGATTTTTATGAAAGCGACATTTAATATGAAATAACATAACTATATCTGTGGCAAAAAGGAAAAAGTGCTTAAGTCGAGATAAGGTGATTTTGAGTTGATGCTACCGCCGTAATCTGCATATTTGAAAGTACCCCTGGTCAAAATCTCAATTCATTTGTGTAATTTTTCAGTTAGTTACAGCACATGACTTGCGACTTATCTTTTTTAGACTTCTAATCTCATTTGGAATAATAGCTTAATTGAGGTTATACTTTGGAATATTTAAACTTAAATGTATTACTTATGGTGTGTAGAAGTAGAACGATGTTTACCTAAGAAAATGAAGGTTAACAGAGAAATTCCCAATTTAACTGTAAAAGAAATAAATTTCTGAAATTCGACTTGAACGCATAAAATTGCTCTCCTGCAAAACAGTAAAATATGACTTAAGCACTTTTTCCTTATTGCCACAGATATAATGGAACAAGATAAATGAAATTACATACTATATATATATATATATATATATATATATATATATATTTTATGTATGTATGCACATGCATATAAAATACTTAACATTTAAATGATTTGATCCATTAATACGATTTCTAAGATTGGGAGGGTGAACTCTAAATACGAATGTTAAGCAATTATTCTGAAAACCTTCGTAGTAGATAATTTCAGTTACTCTGTGAACAGAGTTGGTTGGCTTATATCTAAAACTCTTTTATCCATAATTTTTTCGAACTGCTTTTATTTTAGGACAGTTTTTATCTATAATTTTTTGAGTAGTCCAAAATCCTTCAGACTTGCGCACAAGTATAGAATTTTCCAGGCTGAGATTCTAGAAATCATGAAGGCCACGGAGTTAATAACCGAAAATGTGACGTAAGGGGTGGAGGTTACTCTCTATTGGCTTCGTTAGTCAAATCGTATCGTCATACTTTTGAAGTTGTCGTATCGTTCAAGTCTGGATGTTAGTTTGTAAAATCGTGAGTGAGTGTGTGTATGTATGTAATCCAGAAGTTGACGTTTGCTATGCAAAAATCAATTTTCTGTAGATTTTTAAGTAGCAAACGTTGCCAACACATTTTCAATAGGCAACAACATGCTTATTAAATGTTACGGATTTTGTCAGCTGATACGCAACAGCACGATACGATTTCAGTAATTCTACCATATGTCAATAGTCGAGTAACGATTAAAGTTTTGAAGGGGCATATTGTGAAGTATAAACTAGATAATCAGTTACTCGAAGAGGGAACTCAACGGACTGATGAACTTATATTATGGGAAAGCTGAGGGAAACGAGACTGCCAATGAATTGGCAAAATTGGGATAAAAATTAGATGAGGCAATGTCAAAAACTTCGGTAAAACAAACACTTAGCTACTAGTTCATTGAACTCAGCAAATAGTTTTTAGGAGGAACCAGTAGATCTTATACAAGTAGGGAGGATTGCAGAGTCTCGGGAAACAAAAAATTTTAAAATCTAAACCATTATTGAGCATGAACAGGAGGAGAAACTCTGGAACATATTGAGTTTGATTGCCCGAGGATAAAAGTCCACGGAATTAAGTGGCTGAAAAAAGTTTTATAAGGAACTAAAAGAAGATACATACCTGTGGGTTAGTCCTAGTTATCAGGTGACTCAAAGACTGATAATTAATACAGTGAGTCTTAGAGTCAGGGAAGGGTAAAGGAAAGTCTGAAGGAATTATCAAGAGACCTTAAGGTGGCTTAGTTGAAGTACTGAGGCACTAATAATCCTTATATATGACTATGCATAACAAAAAAAAGAGCACTTTACTTAAATAAGGCAATTTTGCATGCTCTTTTGGACAGTCTTGTTTTAAGACCAAATTTTTTATAAAAGAACATATATTTTATGGTCTGGCACCCCTACATGAAGCCTTGCAGTAGTTAGTTGCCCAAATTAGGAAGATCACTGTAACTATTAAATTAATGTAGATTTTTTCTCACTGGTATAAAGTTTATAAGCCCATATATGCTTCCCTTAGACGGAGACAATAAGAGAAATGTATACTCAATGACTTTTTTAAATGATTTTTCAATTTTTCATATGACTACAGTCGATGATTTGACACCTTGATACAATATTGACTCTCAATAACTAATTCCAATCTGACACATACAAAAAAAAATCTTATAATATCAGTATAACACTTGTTCAGTTTCCCAAAAGAATTTGTCAGATATTTCTTCTACTTTTCCAAATTTGTCCTTTTTGACTAATCTTGACATTAAATCTCAATTGCCGCATTAAATGTGCAAAATATGAATAAATGCATGACAGAATAAATTACAGCACGCATGGTTAAGTACACAATACTCACATGAACTCTCCATGCAACAACAATGGGAAAAAAGAGTATTATTTAATAATAATAACTGACAGTTTAACAACGTTTACGTAAGAAGAGATAAGGAAAATTTTAATCCAATTCTTTTGTTTTCCCCAATAGATGATGATGGCAGCATGAAAATACAAAAGATAGATACTTATTGTTTCCACACAACAGAAAAAGTGGAGAATTATACAATATAAGACCTAATTGAGAAAAAACACACATTTAAAACGTTTAAACAAGCATAATCGTTATCACCTCCACGTACCATAATGCAAACAAAAATATACATATTTATATCTACACTTCTTCATCAATGCATGCACATCCTTAGACAATAGAGAGGTAAGAGTGCATTGTGTAAGGACGATGAATTAACTCACCCTTAAAACTGGATCAGAATAAACACATTATGAACGTTTTTTATTTTATTTTTTTAAATTTAAACTTTGAATTAATAATGTAAGTAGTGCAGAGAGCATGTCTTATTTTGTAGAATGCTTAGTATAGCAAAATAATCTCTTCCGGATATTTTATAAAAAAAAAATAAAGATTAAAAGGTGCAAGAAATACTTGTATCGATTAATGAATAAACTTTATTGCAGATACATACTCGTATAATGACTTAACATTCACCTTTTTGTAAATTTCTATAGGGTATATAGTAGTTAGGAAACTGGAATCTACGCGCGACTAACTATTACAGGCACTTTCCCCGCAGTGGCACAGTGGCGTAAAATAAGAAAAAAGACATTGTTTTTCTTTTTTCGTTGTGTGGTATAAGTGAACAACGTTGCACACATTTTGAAAATGACAACACAAAAAATGCCAGATGTGTACACAGCATCAGGCTATGGATACTTAATTGGACAAAAAAAAATATTCTTATGATACCCGGGATATTTAGTCATCAAGGCTAAGTTAGCCAACTGTAATGCAATGTAAATGTAATGTAGGAAACAGCTGATCGATATTTTTGAATGAAAAGTGGGTTACGTTGCATAACATCTCTATAACCATTTTCATTACTTTTTACATAACAATATCGATCACCTGTTTGCTACTGTTGCAGTTACATTACATTACAGTCGGCTAACTGAGCCTTCATTCGCCACCGTATACATGCATTTGTGTATTAAAAATTTAATGGACAATATGTGGGGTGTGGCTGTTTGAAAACATGCTTTGTGTATGTGTGTTAATAAAATAGCCCTATGTATACGCATGTGTATCCGATTAATAATCAGAGTATTTTTATAGTCATTCATGTGATTGTAGCTGATACCGCCTTTAAATTGTAATTATAGTTGCTTGTGTTGCGTAATTTAAAAAATGTTTATAAGCATAGTTGTTGGATAATTATAGTTACACGTATTCGGTTTAAAATAAATGAGGGTGTTTTTATATGAGCGTGTTTTTTATTGTTAGCTGCACGCATTCATAGTTGTTTGACAGCCAATACTCAAAGAGTACTTAAAACGATCATTTTCTAATTCTCTGGTACTGATCATAAATATCAGAAAGTGAGCATGTTATTACAGTTCACTTGATAGTTAACACTTTTTTGAGTTCTATTACGATTAAATAAACATCTTTTAGAAAATATCAAGCCTTTTTCAAATTGGCTTTCGGTGGTTGACAATGTTTCACTAAAAATACAAATTGACTGAAGGTATACTAGTAGATTTCTTTATTATTATGTAAGGACACCCAATATGCAACCAGGCCTGTCAGATATGGTGATTTGTCGCCAAAGTGGCGTCTAAATTTTTGGCTTGGTGACATGGCGATAAATTAATGTGTTGGCGACTTTTTGGATATTTTTTAATAAAATTGATATTTAAAATTTTTGTAATTCAGAAAAATTAGTTTGTTGAAGGAGTAGTTAAAAGAAATATATCCTGCCAAAACTCGCCTGCAAGAAGTTATAACAACTTTTTTATTTTTATAATTTTTCTTATATTAATTGTACTAATTAATTCATTTTGAATTTAGATGAGAAAAATTTACAAAAAATAATTTGTGCGACTTTATATCTACTTTTGGCGATTTTCTGCTAAATTTCTATACTATTATTTAATAAAAATTTATATAAAAAAAAGTATTAGATAAAATTAAATTTATTATCAAATATTTATTAAGAAAAACTACATAAAATAGATTTACGCGACTTTTGGCGATTTTTAAAATCAAATTGGCGAAATAGGTCAGAAAAAATCTTCGAACTTTTGAAAGAATCCCGATTGTCTAATGGCGTTATGGGGCTGCTGCAACATGAAGTAAATTTTTGTCAGTTAATGCCTTTTTTAATTATGACGGCAGTGGAAATATTCATGAATATCTGCATATCGTGCCATAAGTACCAAAAAAAGCTTAAGTGACATAATTTTCGAACTTAATTTTTTCAACAAAATTGTTTATAAGCGATCGTAAATAATCAATTTTCGTCAAAAAAAAACCAAGTCCAAAAATGTGTCGGTTAAGCTTTTTTGACGGTTATGGCTTGATATCCTCGCAAGATTTTCATAGCAGCTTTTTCCTTTTGTGTTAAATTATTTTTCTTAGATGCGTATATTATATTTAGCTCAAGATATATTTGCTTTTAATCTTAGTATGACAACGACTATTAAAAAAGAGAATGATGGTGATGCTGATGCTGATGGTGAACAAAAAAGATTTATTTTCTGCTCTTGTTGTAGGGCTTATGCCAAAAGATTAATATCGAGAGCTGATGTCTTGCATGCGATATCAAAAAGGTTGTGACCTATCTTTAAATCTTGGCATCATTTTTCTGTTTCAAAAGCAAAGATATAAAATATATGTATTTTTTATTTTTCTTCACTTCATCACATTTTATATCTACTTGTTTCTATTATTTTCAGCTTTTCTTAAACTCGTAAGTTTTTTTCTTCTTTCTGCCATACTTTGCAATTATTTCACAACGATGTATCATCTTCAGAATACAAAGCAACAGCAGCAGAATTACAAATACAAACATATCATCCATTTGGTTTAATGCATTTGTTGCATGTTTTTTTTTCTTAAGTACTTACAACACTCTTTTTGCTTCAACCTTTGTTAAAGTTAATGTTGTAAGTACACTATACTTGCATGAATGTGTGTGTATGTGGTTGTTGTTAACATCTATTTATTGTATTGTTGGGATCCTTAACAATGGTATCCTAAAATGATTTTTTTCTTGTTGTAGTTTCTGTTCCTTGCATTATCCTTTTAATGGGGGCGCGTACTTAGTCAGCATGTTGCATTTGTTTGTCATTAATTGTGTTTGTTTTCATTTCATTGTTTGTTTCTGTTATTCCATTTTTTATTCGCATTTTTCGTTAATGATTTTCAGCGAACGGAATATGTATTTTAAAGGATTTAAAATTTTTATTTCATTTTTTATTTTCATTAAAAACGCAATTTTTATGGCAGTCTCCTGTGGCATTTATTAATGCTTGTAGTGCCTCCTCTTTAGCATTGTTCATATTTCTCCCGCTGCTCTTGTTGAAATTTTATATTAAGAATACATATTTTTAATGGATGGTTGCCTAAAACCACTCGGCAGCCAATATTTGCCAATATCTTATAAATAAAATAACACACAAAAATGAAATATGAACAATTTTGTAATATTAATTAAAATATTTGTAATACAACTAAAAATTAATTAAATTATTACATATAAACAATTTGATAATATTAATTAAGCTTTTCCACTCAAGTTAATTAATTAATGCAATTTAAAATTTAATTGAATCAATTAAATTCTTGATTAAAAACATGAATTGGTGAATATTTTTTTCTGTGAACATAATTTCTATATTTTGAAACTTTTCATAGCTATTGTGATATGATATTTTTTAAAGAATCCGATAATTTAATGGCTTTTATGGAACTGACAAGACTTAAGTCGAAGTCAATCATTGAATTTTTCGTACGCGACACCTCCCGAATACGAATACGAAACACGCCCGCGAAAACTTTTCGCAATAAGTAGCAAAAATCATTTAACTTTAATCTTAATAGAACTCTACAGTATTAATAAATTTGCTGCGGTTGCGTATTTAACGATACAAGAATAAAATGTTTTTTGAAAGGGATAGTGAAGACTTAATTTTTACAAACCTGGACTTTTTTACCTTTAATGTTTTCAAGGCAGTATTGCATTCTTATATTACATAGCAAAAGCTAGCAAAGTTCTTAAATTGTACTACAATCAATATATTGTCTGGATACCTTTGGCATTAAAAACCACTTGTAGATGAATTTTCAGGGAATAAATAATCATTTTCACAAGCTACGATAAAATTGTATCCCCCTCTCTTGCATCACAATTCTTAAGTCCTTTTAGTTCTTCTGATGCCTTTTGGCATACACTTTTTAAAAATTTGTGAAGTCTCTAATGGCAGGCTTCCAAATAATATAAGAGTTTGTGACTGTTCAAAATGTATGGTTAAATTCTGCTTGATTTGGTAAAGCACAAATGAAATTCATATAAACATGTTTAACCATCAGCAAATAAATTTCACTTAAAATATGCATACATTTTCAATAGGGCTCAGATCTAGGCAATTGAAAGAAATCCCTGTTCTTACCAAAAATACGTTATGCTTTGGGATCCATATCTTAACAAAATTGGAGAGTTGCATGCAACTCAATCTCGTTATTAACTGAGAGATACTTCAACATATTGAAATACTGGAAGTTTAGACTAGTGCAAATTAGTAAAACAATAGAATGGAATAAAGCAAAATCTTCGTAAGACATGCCAGAACTGGAAAGTGAGGCTATAGTTTTAGCTGCAACTGTTAACTCTTTCCTAATTTATAGTTTGTTTACGAAACATAAACAATTTATTAATAATAAATTATAATTTGACAGTCCTTTAACATGCAATAGTCTTATTTTTTGATTGTATGCATCGTCTTTTAAACACGCTTTTGATAATAAGTAGTTGACAACAAGATGGTAGAATTGATATTTTATCGTTTTCTCGAAGTCACTCCCTTATACGAGTATTAACAAAATGGCAGTTATGAAAGGATTTATTTATTTGTATTTAATCCCAAACCCTTACATATGCATGTATACTCAGTAAAAAATTTCAAAAAAAGGTAATCGGTTTTGGAATTAAGCATTTTTGGTAGAAGCTCTTCCCTACTGGATTACCAACTTAATGATTTTAACAAGGCGAGAAACTAAAATAATCGATTCTTTAGAACTACTTACATTATTTATTTAGCAACATATTCACGTAATCTATGAAAACTAAAAGAATCATTCTTCTCATCAATGAACTTCTGCACAATTTTTTGAAATTTTATGTAATGTGATTTGTAAACGAGTAGTGAAATTTGGCAACCAGAAAAGTAAGTCATTACATGGCAAGTAGTTCTTATGTTAATGTCTAATTTTTTGCTGTGTATGTACATCGTAACCGAAAATCTAAAGGGCTGCAGGTATATTTCTTATATTTTTACAGAAGCAGAAATCATTATATAGTAGAGTTCAGTTATAACGAACGCAAAGGGTCCAGGCAATTGTGTTCGTAATTTGCAAAGATACGCATACATACATACATGTATGTATGTGTGTGTGTGCGATACCCTCTAGTCAGCCTAGAACCATATGTATCTATGTCAACACTCTTTTGTCTAGCGACAATGGCACTAGTTCATTGTCAATGAACGCGTCAATAGTTTGTTTTTCTTTTTTATTATGGTGTGCAAAAAACACATATATATGTATATATTTACGTTTGTTGCCCCAACCCTTATAAAATTGTAGACATAGGTCACTAAAATGTACTATCGAATCTTTAGTTCAAATATCTCCATATGGTCGTAAAATAATAGTGCTTAAGTCTGTTGGTAGATTTTCAATGACAACCCTAAGTTATATGTCCATAGGGGATAACATGGGCTGGGGTACACCTGGTCAGTAGTACTATAGACAATGTCACTACAATTTTATTATTGACATCGACCGAGGAAATATCGATATTGTGGACTAGAGCCCCTAAAATTTACTAGTAAATCTATGGTGCCAATGTCTCCAAGTGGTTTCCAAAAGAAATACTTAGTCAGTAGTGCTACAGCCTAGTGGTGGAT
Source organism: Nowickia ferox (assembly GCA_936439885.1). Lineage (NCBI taxonomy): Eukaryota > Metazoa > Arthropoda > Insecta > Diptera > Tachinidae > Nowickia > Nowickia ferox. The sequence continues at coordinate 72,725,986 of OW387026.1, forward strand.
TTGCAATGACAACCCAATGTTAAATGTCAATAGATGATTATATTGTCTGGGGTACACCTGGTCAGTAGTACTACTGACAATGTCACTAGTATGTACTTGATTTTAATGGCGGGTAGAATTAGGTCGAGTATTGTCCACAAACTGTCTGGTGTAGAAAGTGACTGATCCATTACTGACAAAATGATTCTGCCAACAAAACCAAATTCAATGCAAATATTTGATAGAACATTTTCGAAAAAAAAATGTATGAGAGCAAACTGGAAACTTTAAAAAAAATTTAAAATTATTTGGTTAAGAATAAGTATGTGAAATATAAAATTAAATTTTAATGGGCGTGTCTCCACCCATTTTTTTAAATGCAATGCAGGGTATGTGTTAAGTTTTGTAAAAATTTGGTAAAGTAGAATCACTTAAAATAATATATTAAATTTTAATGGGCGTGACTCCGCCCATTTTTTGAAACGGAAGATTGATTTTATTTTAGAGCTCAAGATCTGTGGTAAGCTTCGTAAAAATCAGTTAAGTAAAACCGCGTGAAATATAATAATAAATTTTAATGGGCGTAGCCCCGCCCATTGTTTAACTTTAAAATTGTGTAATTACAAAAACCAAAGGTGTTTGCTAGGTTTCGCAGCAATCAAATAAGTATAATACCATGAAATTAAATTAAAAAAATTGACGTGTCCCGCCCATCTTTTCTTACAATAGGACCAATTGGAAGCTTTATCTTCTCAGGCAAAAAAAAAGTTTTTTCAATCTTTCTAAAGTGTACCGAGTTATGAAGTAATAATGTCAAAAAAAATACAGACGTATTGATAACCTCCTCCTTTTTTGAAGTCGGTTAAAAAGAAGAGGTGCACACGATCACATAATCTCTTCGAATATTCTTACACACAGATTAACGAATTTTAATTATCCTACGAATTATCCCTTCGTTAGACAAAGACCCTAAAGTGTCAGTGACATTAGTTGCATAGATTACAAGCAATATACAGATATGTGTAACCTTACGATATAAATAAAAAAAACTAAACAGAAAAATACCATTTCAAAAGATTATTTTGTAACGAAGGGTGTTACATTTTATTTGCCAAATCTAATGCAAAAATCCGGAAGAGGGAAATGAGAGATATCAAGATTTTAAATTTGTCAACAGGATATCTACATAATGACTTATTTTAATGATTTTTGTTTTTTGCTAAAAAAAACAAATAAATGAAATCATAACACTCAACTGGTCATCAAAGTGGAAACATTAAACAAACATCAAAGTTCTCTCTCAATCAGACAATACACTCTCATACATACAAATATACAAAACAAATACACGCACACACACACACAAGCTACGAAAAGCCAAGGACTTTATACAATTTGCATTTAACAAGTGGTAGAAGGCATAATTTTATTTCTAAAAAGATAAAGTCGACAAGGATGAAGAATAAAAAAATGTAACCACCTCACACACACACACCCACATACTCACATACAAACAGCATTTGTTCACTTGATATACCAAACACAATAATGAGATGATAATGCTCCAAAAGTGCTCGCGGAGGATGAGGACGGCAGGAATAAACGAATAGACAAACAAACAGAATAAGGAAGTTGGATTTTATTCATTATTTTAATGCAATAAGCATGAGCAAAGAATTGATAAGTTGATTTGGAAAATTACACCGTTTCCAATAGGGTAAGCAGTTGAAAAAACATTAAAAACTTAAAATCAAAGCAAGAAATACATATTTATTGTAAGGATTATGGATAGAAACTACATTTCCGTTGCATTGGCACCGACGCATGGTGGTTGAGCATCAATTTTCATTGGCCAAAATCTAAATTTTTTGTTGAAATGGATTGTTAACATTTTAACGCCATCAGAAATGAAACATATCAAAACTAAGGTAGCCAAAAAAATTGGGTCGAAATATTCGCAGAAGTGGGCGTGGCATGCTGCTAAAAAAAAATTTTTGTTAATTCAAAACAAAATTTCACATTTTACCTGAAATAAATTATGATTCCTGGAAAACTATTAACGACAAGTCTGTGTTTTTTTGTTTGGTTTACTGGTTAAACGGTTTTTTTTAATTTTTAGTAAGGGTGCTTGTAATAAATTTTAAACCCCAATATTTCAGTAAAATTTAAAGTTTAGTAATATATAACTTTTGAAGATCAAACGGGATCGAAAGATGAAAGTGTCTTCTTTAAGCTTATATACACTTTTGCGCCCGCAGCGACCCGACTTGCTTGTGCAAGTAATTGATAGTGTTTTTTTTTTTTATTTTTATTATACATACATATATTAATTTTTGTAGCTATGCTATTTGTGGCGAGACACAGAAGTTAGGACTTGATTTTCATAAAAAAAATAATCGACACTATTACAGTTATAAATTTAATTTTGTTTTGTTTTCTTTGTACTTAAAACTAGAACACGAAAATAAACGAAACAAATTGTTTGTTTTTGTTTTGTTTCGTTCTTTGAAGTGAGTGAAACGAAAGCAATGAGAAGGAGTGCTCAATTTGTTTTTATATTGTTTCTGCACATGAGCACAAATCAGAGAACACAGCTGATGGGCTCTAAGCCAGCTAACAGCCGCCGTCGGCCACAAATAATACATTAATTTAATCGTACCCCGCTAAAAAAAAAATAATGGGAAATAAATGTAAACGTTTTGAAATATTTGCGGCGAATTTGACATCATCATATAATATAATTTTATTGCATTGTTATTTAACAAATTAAGTTTGTTTTATATAACTAAGAAGCATAGGTACAACCAGGTGTCCTAAGACACCTCTCTTTTTTTATTTATTTATTTATTGATTTTCATTTATTATTTATTCGTTCCATAATCTTTTTGTTTCTAAATCGAAGGGGGAAATTTGCATAACTCTGTCATTTGAGAACCGATTTTCAATATTTTTTTAAAGGATTTGCCTACAGGTTGGAAAACCCATATTTCTTTTAGAAACTCTCAGGGAGAAATTTGCTCCCATTATGTACAATCTGTCGTTTGTGAACCGATTTTCAAAAAAGTTTTTTTTTGCCTGCAGTTTGGTCCCGTATTTTTTTTTTTTTTTAACCGGAGGGGGATATTAGCTTTTCCATGTCATTTATTAAACAATTTGCGAAATTCTTTTCTTCGTTTGAAAGGGTTTGTTTGTTTTTCCTTTTTTTTTAATCGGAAGGAAATATTATCCCCCAACCATTATTCTGTCAACCGATTTTCAAAATTATTTTATTTATTGAAAGTCTTTGGCACGCAGTTTGGTCCTGCAATTTTTTTCGAAAATCTATAGAGAAATTTTCTCCCCCATCCCCCTCCACACATAACTCTTTCATTTGTTAACCGATTTTCAAAAATATTTTTATTTATTTTTTGTTTGAAGAGATTTACCTGCAGTTTGGACCCATAATTTTTTTTCGAAATTCGGTGGGGAGATTGGCTCCACCCACCCTCAGTCAAAATCATAATTCTGTCGTATGTGAGAGGATTTTAAAATTTTTATTTTATTTTTATTTTACATTTTATTTATTTACTTACAGTTTGTTCCGATACAATTTTTTTCGATAATCTGTGAGACATTTTGTAATATGTTTTACGAGATCTTTGCATTGAAGTCGTTTTTTTTTTTGGAGAATTGTTTTAATTTAGTGTCAGGTATTTATGCAGTAGAAGGGGCTGAGTTATTTATATGTCGGCATGTCTTACATATTTATTCAAGAACCCACTTTGTTGTTTTATAAAGTTATGGTAGTCTTTATTTTAGTAGCTGAGCCCAAATGAAGCTTTATTCAATTCAGAAACAAAATCATACATGTTTTTAGCAGAGGTGCATATTTCAGCACAAAAAAATATAATCGTCAAATTAAAAATCAATATAAAAAGTATTTAAAAAATTATTTGTATGTGGTACAATGATGCCACAAAGTTGATTTAATTTTCAATATAAAATAAAGCCTTTTCTTAAATACTAATAAAAAGCGCGCATTTCTATGCAAATTTAAAATAAAAAAATGGAAGGTCTAATTTAACCTTAACTTTCTCAATACTGATTCTGATGACACTAAATTTGAATAAAAGCTTAAGATGTTATCTATTAGTGTTGTCATTCGAATAAATATTATTCGAACATTCGAACAACATTTTTTAATTTTTGTTCGAACGAACGAAAATTTTCTATTTAAAATTAAAAATTATTCGTATACATTTTTTATTCTTTGTTCGTTTGAATAGTCGAGCAAAAGTTTAAAATTATTCGTCTGGTCGAACAAGAAAAAACTCTTCAAATTTCATTCGAACAAATATGAAACACGAATAATTAACAACATTCTTATCTAGCCACTTAAAAATGAATTACAAAAAAATCTTCATTAGTTCAAAAGTTACAGAGTTTTGACCGATGAAAAACGATTCTGAACCACTGTGTAAGATAGAGTGAAACATTTCACGAGAAGGCGGCCAAAAATGCCGAAAAACAAATTAAGTCACCGATTTTAAAAATTAAAAAATTAAAATTTCAAAATACAAGGTATTCTTAGTGCCATTATTACAACTTGCCGATAGTTAAAGGCAGGATTTTGTCTGCCCGATAAAAAAGCTTTGCATTATTTCAACTTCAAATTTTGTTTGTTATTATTATTTATAATAATAATATTTAATGGATAAAAAAAATAATAAATGAAGATTTTTTAATGCTAAGCCATTTAACCGTTCGACAAAATATTGCCTTTAACTATCGGCAAGTTGTAATAATGACCCTTAATCAGGTATTTAAGGTGCCTAGACACATTCAGATTATATTAACACGTTCACAAAAGTTGTTTAACTTTGCCATAGCTACAATTTTGCTTAATATCATCAGCAAAAAAGTCCCTATAAGGTATTTTAAATAAAGTTAAAACAAAATTACGAATAAATTATTTTTTGGCGTAAAATGGAGTCTTATTGCCATGCGTGTCTAAGAGATATCACCAAGTCTGAATTAGCTGTTGGCCAAAAGCTGATAATACCATTTTTTGAGGACGCATTGATTTAGAGGCCCTTAATAAAAATTGGTCATTAAAATCTCCAAACTGTGTACAGGGTTTTAGTACCCTTTGGTAGTGTACTATCGAACTTATACTGTCAAGACCGTGTGGATTTTTCACTGTTGCACAGTGTAATTAGTGATTTGTGGCAACCAAGATATTGTGGTTGGCAGCAGTCAAATCAATTTTTATATGCAAGGTTAGGTTAGGTAAGTTTAATCTGGGTGATCCAAGACCTCGCATAGACCGGGATTGATCCTTAGCAATACCAGCAGATGAGAAGAGAATCTTTAAGTATGGCAGCCTAGTTCGTGATGCCTGTATCGAATGACTCCCACACAGATTTAACAAATTTTAGCAATCTACACAATTCCACTCTCGATACAAGTTCAAGACTACGAAAAGTGTGAGCACCAAGATAGTGCGGCTTAGAGCCGGACAGTGACACAGTAGATGTTCCATTGTTTCAATGACCCCAGGTTGCTTACATTTCCTGCAGGTACCGTCAAGTATTCGTCCTATTTTGACAGCATACGAAGTCGTACAGCAGTGTCCAGCTAATACCCCCATTAGAAGTTTGAAGTTGCTCCTAGTTAATGATAAAGGGAATTTAGTCGATTTGGGATCATAAGAGCTTCATATGATTTTAGAAGTTTTGAAAGTTTTATAGGGAATTTTGCCTTCTGCCAAACTGGTATTTTTGGTCGTCGACTGACAACTGGACTTTGATTGATGTCCATAAAAGGCCACGATATTATTTTATTAACAAAAAGTCCTAATTACTGTGTACACGCAAAGAAAAATATGGTTGAGGTAACCATAATCAAACAGCAACATACTATGATTGAATTATATGATTGCAGTCAAATCATATTATTGTAAATATAAAAGGAAAGTTGTAGTAATATTATTATCTGACTTAATAATAATATTATCTACAATAACAATTAACTTTGTTAAACCTAATCTTAGTATTGTACAAAGTTATCACATTTTGGTTAAATATGACAATACGATTATTAGATGTGACTAAAATATAATTTAGACTAACCATACCATATTCTAATATTATAATAATATTGTTAAATACGCCCACAGTATTACTCTATATAATAATAATATTTTGTTTTTTAACCATATATTGGTAGACCTTTTGCTTAAAACAGCTGTGCGTCAAAGCCGAAATAAATATAAAATATTCTTGAAATAAAATGTATATACATATGTGCACGTGTACTTACAAAAATATGTGCGTATACATGAAATGCAGACACGCATTATATGTATACATATTTTCATTGATCTATCCTCTTGTTTATACTTAATTTATTTATTAATTTATTTAACACTACGCGTGCAATACCGTTAGCTTACAAACGAAACACTGAACTGACAAAAGATATTTCTGAAAAAGATTGTTTTAACTAAATATAGTACGGTTTTGGATAACATTATGTTGTTATTTACATCATATTATTTTTAGATAATAAAACAAATTATGTTGGAGTCATAAATTTTTAACAAAACTATATTGTTAAATTCTAACCATATCACACTTTTTATGAATATAATAATGTAATTATTAAATTCAAACATTACTTTGTTTATCGTAACGCAATTAATGTTTAAAATAACAATAACTTGTTTTCAATGACCATACATTTGTTTCGGAGAACATAATATTGTCTTCTCAACCATGCTACAACCATATCTTTTCTTTGCGTGTACTACACCAAAAAGTTTTAAACACGTGCTTGTCAATTAATTTCGCAGCAACAGCTCAAAATCATATTAACTTCACACAAGCTTGTATTCTTGTTGTAATGTGTCAAACATAATATGAACTAATGGAATATTGTACATTTATTTGATCATCACGTACATACATACATACATACATACATACATACGTACATACATACATACATACATAAATACATCCCAGGATATTTACTGGCAATTATACAGGATTATTTCCGAAATAGAGAGCTAGTTTATGATACCGATAAAGGTACTAGGAGACGCCAGATAATTGGCGGGGTGCCTCAAGGATCAGTACTTGGCCCACTACTGTGGAACGTCATGTACGATAAAGTATTGAGGTTAAATCTACCTGAGAAGGCAAAGATAGTTGGATTCGCAGACGACATAGCGTTAGTATGTGAAGCAAAAGAGTTACTAGAGGCGGAAACCATTGCAAATGCCAGTATTCAGATCGTTAGGTCTTGGCTCAGGTCAATGGATCTAGCTCTAGCTGACCATAAAACAGAGGCGGTTCTGATTAGTAGTCGGAAAAGTAGGGAAACCATTAAGCTTAATATTGGTACGTGTAGCATAGAATCCAGGGAATGTCTAAAATACCTTGGAGTCATGATTGACACACGTCTATCTTTTCATGAGCACTTTAAGTATATAGGTGCCAGAGCATCGAAGACCTGCTCAGCTCTATCCCGGATCATGCCGAATACAAGAGGTCCAAAATATCTGCAGAGGAAATTGATCTCTAGTGTAGTTAAAAGCATTATCCTATATGCATCCCCTATATGGTCAGGTTCACTGAGATATTCTATGTATGTGAATCTGATATCCCCTGTGTATAGGCATGTAGCGCATTCCGAACTGTGTCCGACGAGGCAGCTTTTGTCATTGCCGGTTTGATGCCCATCGAATTAGAGGCGATATCGGACAGTACGGATGGTGTGACAAATTTGTGCCTACGTAAGTGGCAGGCACGATGGACAGCGACTGATAAGGGAAGATGGACTTACTCACTGATACCTGACATCAGTACATGGTTATCAAGAAAGCACGGTGACTTGAACTACTATATTACACAGTTTTTGACTGGACATGGTTGCTTCAGGTCGTACTTGTACCGTTTCGGACATGACAGTATTCCGTTTTGTCCGAGCTGTGATGGTAATGTCGTGGAAGATGCCGAACATGTGTTCTTCATCTGTCCACGATTTGATAGTAGAAGAGAGTGCTTAGAAGTAGATTTAGGGCGTAGAATTAGGCCGGACAACATAGTTCCAACCATGTTGGAATCTTTGTATAACTGGACGTGTGTATGTAATTTTGCAAAATTCGTTCTATTAGAACTTCGTAGTTTAGAAGAGATTCGCAGAAGAATCTCTTTAGGTTAGATTAGGTCTAGGACCTATTCCCACCCCGTGATGTAAAGCCTTGCGGCAGTACCAACGGGAAGTTTTGGGTCAGTGTAAAGGGGTGTTTTAGCGTGTTAAAGTCTCGCACTCCTGGCAAACACCATCACTGCCAGGGTCTTTCGATGATTTCATCCCATTCATCCCATGAATAAAAAAAAAAAAAAAAAAAAAAAAACATACATACATACATACATACATACGTCTTAATGTATTACTTTTGCTTATAGGAAAGTTTCTCACGGAAACAGTGTGCTGTTTACTGAACTTAACAAAATAAAATGTATATGTAAAAATCTTTTCCTCAAAATAAAACGGAAATAAAAAAAAAAGCTTAAAGAGGATAACAAAGAGATCAAAGTACAATAACCGACCACGTTTATAGTGTTAAAAGTCAATTTTAAAGAAAAGGCGTTTTCGTTATTAAAGCTGTCTGACAGATAAAACTGTCGTCACTTTTAACAAGCGCAAAATCTGTGTATGAAAAAGTGGGGGGTGTTTCCAAGATACTGTCAATAAAGGCAACATATGCTTAACAGCGGGTGGTAAAGCTTTCTTTTTGGCGACATATGTTTAACATTATCATCAATATCCTCTATTTGTTTATTTTTTTTTCTTCTTCTCTCAAATATGTAAATGATGACAGTTGATGCAGAACTTGACCCAGTATTGATGCCGATAAGCGTATGTATGTACTTGCTTTGACAGTTGATTAAAATTCTGACAATACTCTGTCAATGCTTTAATGGCATTAATAACTTTTCGTGCATTCGCTGAAGTGTTTTTCGGTCGATAGGAAACTTCAAAGGATTTTAAAGAAATTTTTAAATTTCTTTTAATTATAAAAAATTTTTTATTCTTATTTTGTGTGTTTCAAACATTACAGTTAAATAAAATAAAAAAAATAATGCAAAAGTACAAAATATGCAATAAAAAAAATCAAATGAAAGAAAAAGAACTTCACTTGACAAATGTCTGACATTTTGTAGTACTTGAAAATCTACTTCAATTTGTTTATTTTCATCGTTTGCATTTTGTGGCATAAGCGGCATGTTTAGTTTGCTAGTTGTTAAGTAACTTTAGCGGTACGTGCAGAGGGGGATATTATGATTTAAATTTTTTGTGCAAAAGAAAATTGTGGGATAGATTTTGGCGAAGTCGAGAAGGAGAAATGTTAATGTTTTAACTATTTAAGACAAGAAATATACAGTGAATATGAAAAATTGATTTTCTTAACATAATTGCGTTTTCTCTTTAACCTGATGATATATTGTACAAGGTGGGGCAAAAGTAATGTCATAATTTGCACTGGCTGCAATTTTTTTAAATGAAAACAATTCTGCCACAAAAAACCGACTTCGCTGCAAAGATCTGATAGAATATTTTTTAAAAAAATTTATGGGATACAAAATTAAATTTTAATGGGCGAGCCTCCGCACATTTTTTAAGCGCAAGATTTTTTGATTTTCAGAGATCACGGTGTATGCTAAATTTTATCAAAATCGGTATAGTATAGCCACTTAAAATGAAATATTAAATTTTAATGGGCATGACTCCACCCATTTTTTCAAATGTGAGATTATGTCTATTTTTGAGATCAAAGTGTGCGGTAGGTAAGTTTAGTAAAAATCGGTTGAGTAGAATTACTTGAAATATAATAATAGATTTTAATGAGCGTAGTCACGTAGAATTTCATAAAATAAAATAAAGAAAATTGTGGGAATGTCCCGCCCATTTTTTTGCAATAGGACCAATGGGAAGCCATACCCTCTCAGACAATAAAAAAAATTTTACAATCGGTCTAATATGAACTAACTGAGTTATGAACTAACACCGCCAAAAAAATAGAGACGAATTGATAACATCCTGCTATTTTTGAATAGGAGGTTAAAACGCTTTGTTTGCGTGAACAAAAATTTAATTTTCCAACCTTGGAACCGCCTTTTTTATTTTTATTTTTGTCTTTAACACCAATCTGTTTCTTCCTCAAATAGAAAATATGTTTAATAAATAAAAAAGAATTAACTTGCTACTTTTATAAACCAAAAAGGACATACATTTTCCAGCCCTGAAAGACCGAAGTCTACAGTATTTCTGGGAGTTTAGGAAAACCGATTTCTCTTCCAGATAATGGGACAGACGTACATTGCTTACTCGACTTCCATATTCATTAGAATCCCTATATGAAAACAGGGTCAAATTACAATTTTTATAAGATTGTAATTTTTTCTATAGGCACTTCTAACCATAATTTTTAATCTTGACTATGTTTTAAGCAAGAGCTTACAAAAAAAATTGTTAGCACCACTGGATCCACTGTACTCGAATTTCGTTTACCCACTGGGTCACTTCCTTAATATATTTTTTAACCAGCGCAGTGTAAGTGGGGTAATATACTTTATAGGGTCGCACATAAACGTTGCGGCAATTACAGACGGAGTGACACCCGATATATACGCTAACGTGTTATGGTTAAGCTCATAAAAAGATATCCATAAAGTTTTCATTGAACTTTAGTATGTATCTGGAAAATCTTCAACATGAAGCTACCTGATCTTTAGACTTGGAGACCAGGATCCTGACGATCATAAACTACCTCATGTATATATGTACACAGAAAGAAAAAATTACGTGCTAAATTCAAGCTTTTTCTATACTAAATATTATAAAATTAACGATGAGTTTAAAATTCTACCCCGACTGAATTTTAAACACAACATAAATCTCTATATGAAGTCATCTTATGTTTTTTTTCATAAACTTGTTGTTGAAGCCAAAAAGATACAGAGATCAAAGGAAAATAAAACCAACATGTGTGTACGAGTACATAAGAACTGAAAACAAAAAATGCAAATAAATGTGTTAAACATTGAGTGGTCCTTCATGCATGTCAGTTAAAAAGCAACAGCAACAACAGCAAAAACAAAATAACCGAAAAGGAAAAAATGCCACTTGTGTGTTAATATGCAACCTCCTTTTTGCTCCTTAAATCTGCATACAACACTAACAAATACAAACTAAAATCATTACATGGAATCCTCCTTGGTCTTGCAATTAAGACTTGGTTTTTTTTTTTGTTTGTACAAAGAGAGATGATGTTCATATTTATATTTCGTATGCAAAACACACACACACGCACAGAACACATAGAATCACCATTTTGAAGGCACTTTTCTTGCTGATCTTTGTTATCATCCTTTTTGAGTTCATTTTTTATTATTTCTTTAATATTTTTCTCATGACTTTTCATTGTTACATTTTTTTTTTGCTGTTCACATCCCTCTACAACTCAACCACCAGAATGCAAAAAGGACCTCTGAGCAATTTGGAACAAATGACAACAACAACTTTGGAAGAAAATACAAAATGTAAAATTAATTGTTTTTACTCGGGTTTCCTTGCATTATTTTTTTTTTAACTTAAAGAGAGAAAATTTACATATTGTTTTTAATTTTTTTATGCAGCAAATGCATTTAAAAAAATATATTTACATAAACGATGCTCGTATGTGTAATTTAGTGTTTATGTTCAGGCCACTTGAATGTTGGCTCATCAGCACCATTGTGCAATAAGAAATTTCTGTGACGCTTTCACCACCTAAAGACATGTAAGGACAAGCTGAAAATTGCTTTAAAATTATTCTCATGGAGGAAAATATTGCACTAGAATATACATACATATCGTTTTTGAGGGAAATTTTCCCTAAGCAAATGCATCGAAGATCTCGCTGTGTGTGCAGTCGCCCCAACCTGTTGAAACCACATGTGTGAAGAGTACGATGGATGGGCTCGCAGGCTTGACAAAAAGAATTCCGTAATCATGCGTCGATAATTTTCACCGTTGACATTTGTCGCTTGGCCTCGAGAATTTTCGAAAAAAAAAATGGACCAATTATCTCAGGCGTGGATAAGGCACACCAAACAGTTGCCCTGGGGCAATGCAATAATTTTTGATGTTTCAATCGGGGGTTGCGGATTCTTGGAGACCAGTAACGGCAGCTTTGCTGGTTGACGTGACCGCTTACGTGAAAATGAGCCTCGTTGCTCCAAAAAATGTAATTTACAGTGCGAAGACGCTCCAACATTGTTTCACAAAAATTTGTGTGTAAATCAAAGTCACTTTCTTTCACTTTCTTGAACGATTTAGATTTTGAAAGGATGGAACTTCAGATACTTTTATAAAATTTCATGAATAATTGCTCAGTGAGGCTGCTATTTTCCGTATTGAAAGTCGCGGATTTTCACTTAAACTGCTTTCAACCAGTTCAATGTTTTCAGTAGTGCTTGAAGATCGACTGGGCCCTGCCCGTGGGACATTCATAGCCGAAGCAGTTACGAGGAATCTCTGCACCTACAAACGAATTAAATTTACGCTCGATCTATCACGTATTCGCCGAATACCAAACTTTGAACAAAATTGTCGACGAGCAATTACGTAAGAATCATTACTTTAAAAAATGTTTCCACAGTGAAAGCGCGATGCTCACTCGACCACTGCGACATCGTGACTAACAAATTCGCACAATCAATAATTTCAACGGCGCCACCCTCCCTCCGCACCGTTTATTGCTTTTTGAAATAATCGTATTTAAAAATATAAATTTGCCACCAGACACCCTGTATATATATTAAGATAACGATTGATTTCTGAATTTAAATATATGTTCATAAGAAAACTATCAAATAAATAAATAAGCAACTGCTCACAGTGGCCTCGTATGTAATTTATACCTCATTACTTCATTCAAACTCCATCATGCGAGCATAAATGTAAATCTATGCAAATTTAATGGGATATTTATTATCTCTTAGGACATCTTATTTATACTTTTTCTGTCTATTCTCTTTTTGAAAATGTAAATATAAATATTCAAAATGGCGCGTGATGAAGATGGATAATTTTTTAAATTTCATTATGTATTTCCCAAAATAAAGATTACTCGTGCAAGCAAATATGTCTGCTATTCAAAGTATTTTACCAATTTTTTATTCATAAGCAAATTTGTCCATTTTTTATACATCATTTACAGAGATATCCGATTTTTTTTATGTTTCAATAAATAAATATATTAGTCTCACTTTTGATACAAAAAAAACTTTATAGATAAAAAACTGAGATTGATTGTCAAAACAAAGATCATACATCATGAATAGTAAATCATGTTTGGATAAAACTGGCGCAGAGATTTTTGACCATATAATAATGGAGGGTACAAAAAACAAGTTGTGCCACTCAACCCCTAGCATTGAAGATAATGTAAAAACAATTCCAAAAATATAGTTTTTATTTTTTTGCCACGCCTACAAATACCGCCCTTTTAGTATTTTGTTCACTATGTCGCCATTTTTAGTCCGATCATAAAATTTTGTATACCGGTGTTCATGGCTCTGCAAGGGCTACATTTCTATCCTTAATAGTTTTTTTTCATATTCTAGTCATGACTTTTAAAACTCGGTTTGTACTCACCCTAATGCTAAATATTTTTAAACGAAAGTCATGACTAGAATATGACGTGGTAGTAAAAAACTATTAAAGACAGAAATGTTACCCCTACAAAGCCATGAACACCGGTATACAAAAAGTTATGATAGGATTTGTAGGCGTGACTGGCACAACTTTTTTTATGGAAGCCGAATTACTCTAATATACAGCCCTAACATTAAAACTAGGACTCAAATTATTTGAAACTACATAAAATGATTCTGCAATATGGAATGAATTTGTTCAAAAGCTTCCATACACCGCATTAAAATTGAGTAATAAATAGAGTCTCTCCATTTTCACAAACTCTAAACTTGGGTGGAATTTGTTCACTAGTTCATTTTTGACACAAATCTAAGATCAAGCCCATTTTAAATTACATGGGTTTGGTCATAGGTTCACACAGAAAAATTTCAACTTAAAATCTATGTAAACAATGTTAATTAACCCTTTTGCGGCAATTACTTTGCTTTATACTCGTATGTGTTTCATGTTAATCTAACATGTTTTACGGCAATTTTCAAAGGGCATTTTTCCTTTTTAAATAACTTTATTTTATGTTGGTTTAACATACCTGTACCGTTAAATGAAAATAAAGAAGCAGAGTTATTTCAAGTTGGAACAACGTTAATTCGATACTGATACTGCAGTCATTTTATGTTATTAATTACACTGCACAACAAAATAGAGGTTTTTTCGTGCTACTTAAATAAAAATAGCCGATTCTTATGTATTTTGAGCTCTTAATTACGATGGCGTCATTAGTTTTTCCTTGTCAGCTAGATCTAGGGACATTTAGCATTTGCAAAATTTACAGCACTTTTTGTATTATTCCATTAATATTTCACGAATGGTCCTCCAACTCAAAAATATTTTCTGGATTATTAATCCACATAAAAAAAACCCATTTCATTTTAATTGATTTTCATTGATGAGTATATCAGGGTATCTTGCTATTATTGCAAGGATGTTAAAAGTCGTGTGTTTTTATTTTAGTCCTTGAAAATTATAAAAACTACTTTTTATAATCACCCTTATCGGGAACAAAAGTTCAGGTTAAATGTGTTCCCTTTTCCTAAAACTCTGATCGCCAATGTCTGCATTGTAGTAGTGTCAGTGTACTATTTTCTAATTTTGTTCACCATTTTTTGTTCACGATAAATATTTCACGTGAACGTAGAGCTGATAGGGAAAAACTAAGACGCCCTCGTAATCAGGAGATCAAAATACGTAAGGATCAGATGTTTTTATTTAAATGTCAAAACCACTGTTGCGCAGTGTTATTTAACTTACCTGCGTGTATTGGCACAGGCATCAGAAAAAAATTTTGTATGTTTATAATTGCCTTCCCAGGCCAAGTTTTGAACTAGGAACTTATCGCATGGTAGACAACGCGCGCTTACCGTTGCAGCAACTACAACCTTAAATATTTTTCACACTAAATATATGTCTGTCATCATGAATAAAAGTTTAATTTAACATTATACAATTGATCATTTAACATAAAATGTATTTGAAAAGCTGTAGTTAAAAATATACAAACTGCGAAGCTACTTATGCTTGTCTCAAGCACTCGAACCAGCGACCCTCCGACTACAAGACAAGTACTTTGCCTACTAGCCAGCAGCAGGAAATTTTCACAGGCAATGCGAAGTTTGTCGACTATTTACGAACATCAAAATAAACAACAAAAACACAACAACGAGTCACACAACTAAGCACAACAGTGTATTCCAGCTAATACCAACACACTTAAACAACATATTATTTCTTGCAAATTTAATATCATCAGAAATCAAAATTTTTGCATGGTGATTTTAAATCACGGCTTTCCAAACTCGCACCAAAGTAGAGAATACACATACGCAAATATATTTCTCTCGGGGTTCTCTCGGTGGCCAGCATTGTTTTAAATTGTTATTTTTTTCTGTATGTTTGTGTCAAAAGGAACTAGTGAATGAGTTCGACCCAAGTTTAACAAACTCAAATTCATGGGTCTTACAGTGCGCAGCTGTCTATTTAGTCACTCAAATTGAATCCTCTGTTACATCACATTTGTTAGTTGCGAAAACAAAGCTAACTCCATTTGGCCGTACTAGCCTGCCTCGTTTGGAACTCTGTGCAATGTACGAGTAGTGTAGAGTAATAACAGATTCTAGCAAAAATTGTCGTCATCAAATGCTCGGAAATAAAAAAGTTATCAGTGACTTATGCATTTTTTTATATATATTTATTTAAATATGAAAAACGTTAAGTAACGCTTCCATATCTTCCAATATTTGCAGCTTAAAAAGTAAACATTTCCATTAATTATTCTGGAGTAGAGAGTGTAAAACATTATTATATATTCTAGTTAAATAAATAAATATATATGTACTTAATTCTTAAAATAATGACTCGACTCGATATGATTTATTTTACACAATATCAATTTACCAATTAAATATAATAAGAATCATTATTTTAATTATGATAAAAATAACTTCTAACTAAAAATAAAAACACTTATACATCACTTTATTTGTGTAACATTTAATTTAATAGATTTTCAAAAGATAAAATTTCTATATGTACAAATTGATTTTTTTATTTCACATTAATTGCAGACACATACTTACATTCAATAAATACATTTGAAATTTTATATGATTGATTTAAATTCTTTAGAATTCCGAGAGTGAGAGGTTAACTTCTATCAGCAAAGTTAATAATAAAAGTTTTGAAATAACACAAAACGTTTCAAATAATTAAACACAAATAAATTCGTTAGTATTCAATGATATTAATTTAAAACTATAAGAGAGTTATTAACCGACTGAGACCAAGTTGAAAGGAGTTACAAATTTCATAAGCGCGCTGAAACTAAAGATCAACTTTAGTTTGTTTTCATTTTCTTAAAATTGCAATTAGTTTTTATTTTTTCTACATAATTATTTATTTTTTGGAGGAGTTGACTGAAACCTTTAGTTTGATTTAAAACCTTTTCGATTCTTCCTTTTTTGAGTGTGTGTGAGTGTGTGTGTGTGTGTTAAAGAACAAGCGTACTACTCTCAAAAGAGGCCATTGAGAGCCTGCACCGCTGAGCCCAGAGTTGTGCTAGTCATGAAGACTTTCTCGCGTTGTAGTTCTTCCACCGTCGCTAGATCATGTTCTTGGGGATTAAAATACAAATCCGTGGGATTTTCTGTGGTAGTTGTTGTTGTAGCGGATGCTGCGGTCTGATATTCCGTGTGAGTTTCAACTGTCATAAATTGTTGAGGCATCGAAGCTGCAGCTGCAGCTGCTACAAATTGCAGTCAATCAATTAGAATACTCTTGGAAGTATTATGATGAGCTGAGGAGGCGTTAGGCGCACCCACAAAAGTTGGTGAGAGACGACTGTGGACAGTTGTGGCCAAGGAATCTGCATAGTATCTGTGTCAAAATACTTTGGCTATGAAGGGCACGTTATCCATGGCGGTGACGGCTGCTGCGGCAGCTGATAAACGTTGATGATTCGCTTGCGCCAGATGCTGAGCATGACTAGGATTGATGTGAGCCGCTGCTGCTGCGGCTGCTGCTGCTGCTGTTGAGGCCGTGTGTGCCGTTGTAGATGTTTGAGCGAAATTGATGAAGGCCGAACCGCCACCATAGTCGGTGGCTGTTCTAAAATTTGTAACCGAGGATTGATTTAAGCTCGACGCCGCAGTTGGAACGTAATTGAGCGCATGGTTTGTATACTGAGAGGAAGTATGCCACGCTGAACTGCTACCTTCATTACTTGACAACGGGGGTGTAGTCACATTTATGGGTGGTGACATAGAGCCATCCGATGAATTCGAATTCAGTTGACTGTTGTGAAATTCTATGGAGGCCTCTCTTCGGGTGTACTCCCTGCGTCGCTCCAAACGGTCATTGGTACTTTCATCATCCAACTGTAGACTGCTTCCTCCAATATCATGCAATTTGCGCATGTGCTTCTTCAAGTCAAAGTTGCGGCAAAAACCCTTGTGACATACCCTGCACGTGTAAGGTTTCTTATCATTATGGGTGTGCATGTGGAATGTTAGATTGTAGACTTGGTGGAAAGCTTTATTGCAGATATTGCACTTGTAGGCCTTCTCGCCACTGTGGGTGAGCTTGTGATTCTTATAGTTTCCCTTTTGATGGAAGCCCTTGCCACAGAACTCGCAAACAAAAGGTTTGTAGCCGGCATGAATTCTTGTATGTGTGTTGAGAGTGGAGGAACGGTTAAAGGCTTTGCCACAGGTCTGGCATTTGTGAGGCTTTTCGGAAGTGTGTATGATCTTGTGACGGCATAGAGTGGAAGCCTGCCTGAAACCCTTGCCACACACTTTGCACACAAATGGACGGGCGCCTGTATGTACCGGCATGTGCCTTGTGAGATTGTAATGGGCATTGAACACTTTGCCGCATTCCAGACAGGAAAATGTCTTTTGCTTGCCTCCATTAGTAGAATTGGGACTATCGTCCAAAGAACTAGGCGAATCGGCGCGGGCACGTTGAGGTTCGGGCGGTGAGCAGGGATCACTAATAGACGAGGAGGTGTTGTTGTGACTAGAGGCGGGAGAGTGCTTACGTTTATTGGAGTGAAAAGGTGTAGAAGTAGTCTGAGAGGATTCTCGTGACTTGTGTCGTACGGGAGACTTTTCCAAGGACTGCGGCATTTGGGTGTGCGATGCAGCTAAGGCCTGGTGATGGGCAGCTTGAGCCGCTGCTGCGGCGGCGGCTGCTGCTGCCAAATGGTGGCTAGAGGTGGGTTGTGTAAGTTGTCTTCTTAACGTTTGACTGTGCAAAGAACTGAGTGAAGCAGTAAAAGTACTCAAGTGGGCGGCAGTAGCGGTGTTGCTGGCCAAAAGATTTTGCTGTTGAGCTGCTGTTAAAGCCGCATATTGAGCGGCGGCAGCAGCACACATTAACTGATTTGGAGCGGCATAGTACAGCAAAGGATACTGGGTTAGCAATTCCTGATGGCGTGTAGAAACAAATTGTTGCACTGCAGCCGGTGAAGGATTGTTGGCGATGACATTAGAGGCTGGTACATATTTCTTGAAGGCTGAATCATAACAATCAGCAGCGCTAGTGGGCGTGGTAATAATGACTTCACAATCATCACTTGTAACTTCAATGGGACTGCAAGAACGCTCAGAATCTTGGTTAACAGATTGTGATGAGTGAGCACGTTGATCTGGTTCCATAATTTTCGCTATGGAAAATTTCAAAGGGCAGCTGCGTGTGCTCAGAGCTGCTTCTGAACTCGAAGAGGTTGTTGTATTGGGCTCTGGGGATTTTTGACCAGCAGCGCATTCCATGGTGGGACTTTTGGAAGGAGGCATTGCAACAGCTAAAATGCCTGATGGACTGCAGGGTTGCATGCCACAAGGACTCTGCAAATATACAAAAAAAATACAAAGTTAAATGCTAAATAAAAATTCTTATTTCAAACCGAGAGATTTCAAAGGAGTGTTTGAAAGAAAATATGAAAAATCATTCAAGCATCAGTAATTCACAGTTAAATAAATAGTCGAACAACCAAAACAATTAATTCAACTCGTTGACACACCTCCGGCTTTCAAGAAAACTTTCCCGACGGCAGGAAGCCCAAAAAGGGTTGCCATAATTAAAATTGATTTTGCATTACAACAAATGACTTTTGTTTGTTGTTTTTCTTTCTGCTGCTGTTTTATTTAATGCAAACAAAGCGCGTGTTTTGCCTAAAAACGCTAAGCTTTTGTTGGGGCGATCATACAAGTAAAAAAATGCCATTGAGTGATTTTCAATAAAACGTGTACTCGTACATCACCATCGGAACATTGAATAAAAAGTTTTAACCCGTGCTGTTTTAAATTAAAAATGATTGCTTTTCCATACACTTGAGTGCACTTTTATGTACATAATTTTGCATGCACACCTCAATCACTTATTCGCCGATTTGCATTTCGCTTAATTGTTTGGCAAAAGAAAAATAAGAAAGATTTTTATTTGAAAAAAAAAATTAAATAAATATGAGTTTGCAAAATGGAAAGCATATTGTTTGCTTTGATTTAACAAATAAAAACCGCTTAAATATAGCAGCGTGTAATTATTTTGGCGCAATTACATTTGCAGAATGAAGAACTCTTTTGGATTTCTTATGCGGTTTTGAGTATCGAAAGTGATTTTGATGAATTTATTCACACTTGGCTGCAAGTGTGTGTAGGTCTTATTTTATGATAACTATAGAGTTCATTTGTTAAAACTCAAAGACTTCCTACTGCTCAAGTGACACATGTAATATGCCACATCCGTTTTATGTTTATGCAACCAATGTACGTGCGTTCGTTGGTTCGTTGGATCGTTCCTTGATTTATTTTTCCACTTCAAGTGAGCCATTTATCTATGTAGTTATAACTCGACAGCATATTGCTTCATTTTATTTGTAAGTGGTTTAGGGAAGTTTAATTTTATACACATACATGCATATATATTTTAATTAACTCGACTTAGCACTTAATTTAAGTTTTCTTGAAGGGATTTTTTGTGTCAAATTATCACATAAGATGTGTGTTATAGTTTTGTAAATGTTGCTTGTTGTTTTAAGAAATATTTCTTAACAACAAATTGTTACAAAGAATATATTTTGTTTGTAAAATAGCTTAATTATCTAAACATACATAATATGAGTTTAACTAGAAGCCAAATTATATTAATATTAATTAGAAATTCAACCCTCAGTCTAGATTATAAATTTTTAATATACAAGTCGCTTTTGAAACCTATATGGTGCTACGGAATTCAGCTATGGGCCACTGCTTCAGCTGCTTGTAAAGAAAATCCATCGTGATTTATATATGCCACTAGTGACTGAAGAAATTGCCAAATACGCAGGCAAATATTTAACAAAACTTGAGTTCTATCCTAATCCCCTTGCTCGTAACATCTTGAACTTTACTGGACACATCTGCTTAAAAAAGAAAGACACAAGGGATCTAATACCCTACACTCCAGATGAAACTGCTTGAATATAATTTTGTGCTTAATACGACATTTATGTATTTATTATTAATTACAATCACTAAGATTATGTCCGACACTGGTCGTGCCTAATAATTATATTTAGACTTAAGATTTGAATACTTTGTTGCAGATTTTTAACAAACCAGTGGAATCTGTCGCCAATGTAAACTAAAACACCTTTTGTTTTATTTCAATTCAATCAATTTTATTACAATGTAAAAATGCATGTTCTTAGCATGGTGGAGTAATTTAAAAGGAAGGAAATAGCTGATAAGTCAGATAATTGACAGTTTACAAAATTGTAATAGATATTAGATACAAAGTTGTATATATTTTAATTGATAGAGTTGAATTATTATTTCAACATACTTATTGTTAGTTCAGTATTGAAGATACAATAAATAAATACAAGTGTAAAAAAAAAGAAAAACTATCGACTAAAATTTCAAATCATTTTTTTCTATTGAAATGTTTTGAAATTTTCTTTTTCTCCTTTATCGAATAACAAAAGCTGGTACCCAGCAAAAAATATTCTGAATTGGAAGCACTAACAACTGTGGGAAGCAATGCATTGCTTACTTGAAAACAGAAGCTTCGAAAAATGCTTCTGCAACAAAGTAGAAAATTATCACAGAAAATTTTGCAAACCACTAACTTTTGCATCTGATTGTTACTGCTGTGAGGTACTTCAGTAAGGCGAAAAATTCATGGCTTCTAGCTGGCTCCTTTAAAAAAAAAATATGCCTTATTCATGTGCAACAGCAAGTGATTCTGTAACATTGTCTTCCTTACAAAAACGCTTCTGGGAAGCAGTAATTTTTGCTGGGTAAAAGCAAATAGAGAAAATCGAAAAGGTTTAAAAAAATCTTAACCGATTAGAATAAGAAGTCAAATATGAACAAGAATTTCGGTTTTGAAGTTTTTTAATAAAATTTCTAAAAAATCAAAAAATATTCCTGCTACTACATAAACCCCCTGTTTCCACAACACGGACGATCGACTTGACAAGAAAATGTATATAAAAAGCACTAATTTTTTGACAGATTTTCACACAATTTTTCTAGACAAGATATTATATTTTGAAAAATACTGGTATTTTCCCCAGCTAATAAAGTCTAGTTTAATTTTTCTTCTCTTCTTTAGAAAATCGTATTAATTAGCTGAAATATTTCATTCAATAAGAATTGAAATTACTGAACTTAAGCCCGATTCAGAAATTATTTATGATTAAAATTCACTATAGTTCAACTAAAAATTTAAAATTGTCGCAACTTTTATTTTGTTAAACAAGTTCTATTTGTAACATTTTGACTCAACCTAAAGTGGTTTACACATTATCGAATATGAGTGACAGTCAAAAATTCATCAGTTTTGAATGATGGTGTTGGCTGTTCAGACTATCGATCTTGTTCGACACTCAAGCCTTCATTCAAGAAAAAAATTAGACACACAAGCACAGAAAAACACAAATTGGATGCGCATTATTGCTAACAAAATTTTTTTATAATGAATTATTTTAATGTTTTCTTATCTTTAACAACTCCTCGTACGACGTTGTCTTAATATTTTGTCTTTAACATCACACACAGCCTTGCATTTCATAAAAATATGTATATTCCTTAAAAAAATTATTTTCCGCATCCATCTTGTGTTATTTATGCTACAAAAATATCTCTTGACTGACGCTTTTTGGTCCACACTATCAATCAAAAATCAATATGGCCGCTGACTGTCACTGAACCACAAAAAATTCTATGGTTGACTGTTGACTGACGAAATTCGTGTTCACACTATCGATCAATGTAAAATTTGAGCAAAATTGTGACTCATGTTCGATAGTGTGTACCCCACTTAAAGCCATGTTGTTGTTTTCATTGTTGTAGGTATTTTTGTAATCTTGCCATTTCGTGGAAATGGATGTGCCTTGCGTATGAGTGTTACAGTATTTTAATTTTGCATTACTCATACTCAAATTTTATATTACAGGGGGATTCACCCATTGTTTCGGAACAAAATTTTGGTATTCTGCTTGAATTGGTTTATATATACTTGTATTTATTCACACAAAAACGTAATATGAATAATTTCGTAATATCAATTAAAAATTTCATTAAATTTTTACTTATAAACAATTGCTAATATCAATTAAGGTTTTTGTGTAATGTCGTAGTTTAGTTATGTTGTGTGACAAAAAGTAATGAAACATATGGACGTGGTGGTTGCCAGATGATTGGCCGTGCTGGCATGCTGGCGTATTCCCGGCTAGGGCTCGCCGTCTTGGGGTGGTTCTTGCCAATCCATCTGGAGGTCCAGCAACTACAACAAACGAACAAAAAAAATCATGCCAGCCAAGTGGATTCCAAAAAGGAAACAAAAATTGAGGTGGTCTAAAAATAAAAGTTTGGAGCCTGAAGCAAATCCTAATTACCTCCCTGGTTACCTACACACACGCGACTAAATTTGCCTGGCAGGTGTTATACCAGGATAATCAACCCTCCCCTTAGAGATCAGTGGACCTCTCCATGACATCGCACTCAGGCTGCGATGTCCCTTAACCACCCAAATTAATTAATACAATTAAAAATTTAATTGAAACAATTAAATTCTTAATTGAACACCTTATACTGTTTTCACACCGAAAGTCAAAAACTGGTGTTAATGTTAAAACCACAAACAGCTGATTTTGCGTTCCCACTGCAAGTTTGATAAATTCAGCTTTTAAACAACAGGCTGTCTTACAAATTTGTCCAAAATAAAATACGTGTACTGCAGAAATGCGTGTATTTGTTGCTGTATTTTTTCAGCTTTTTAAAATAGTTATCTGACACCCTGTACAACGGTTGTGTTTGTTTGCATGAAAAACTTAGAAATTTTGCAGTGCACCCTAAAATAGAAATTATTTTATATTTTGAAAGTAAACATTTTAAAATTATGTAACTACTCATACAACATGAAGAAGTGCTTGTAAATAATATTATTGTATAAAAAATGCACAAATATATTATAAGCTTAACCTTTTTTCCGCCCAGAGGTCAGTGAATATATTTTCGTTGTTTTCCGTCCAAAGAATACTTTTTCTTCACATTTTTTGATAATTATTGCCGCTGCATCTATTTTTAAGTTGAAAATGTAAACAAGTGGTATCTTTTCTCTTTCAATGGCATAAACATTATCAGCTGCTTCCGGTCATTTTAACTTGGCAGCACTGAATTTCACACAGCGAAAACAAGGTTGCATAAAACCTACTTAAAACCAATTCAAAAATGGTTTTAAGTTGGTTTTAACAAAAGCAATTTGTATGGTAAAGGTTTTAATAAAAGTTGGTTTTAACGTTAAAACCAACTTTTATTAAAACCATGTCAGTGTGAAAACACTATTAATTAGTGAGTACTTTTTTCTGTGATTATAATAGAAATAAAGGAATATTGAAAAATAAACATATACATTGGAGTTGAAGGAATCAATTGCATTAAACAATTCATAAAAAGATGTGTGTGGCACAGCAAATTGTAATTATTTGCCGCTGTGCTGCCACTTTCAAAATTAATACGCATCGTTTACACACGAATTTCAAATGGCAGCTTTGATTTTCCAGGCAAAATGTTGAAATTTATTATATTCGAAATATTTTGCTTACACTTTATGTATTTCTGGCATGAAAGTAGAAAAAATAAACTTTTGAATTTGGCAAATAATAAAACGAATCTAAACAATTATCGTGGAATAGGTTAATATTTGCGAATGCGATTCAATATCTTAGACAAGTTGAGGAATTTGTTTCACATGAAAAAATCTGAAAAACATACATATCAAAGGCAGAATTTTAGAGTTATCAAAGCTACATATGTACATACATATGTACATATCTGTGGCACTAAGGAAAAGGTGCTTAAGTCATATTTTAATATTTTGCAGGAGAGCACTTTTAAGCGTTCAAGTCGATTTTAAGAAATTTATTTCTTTTACAGTTAAATTGGGAAATTTTCTGTTAAGCTTCAATTTTTAGGATGCATCGTTCTACACACTACAAGTAATACATTTAAGTAGAAATATACCAAAGTATAAACTAAATTAAGCTATTTATTATTCCGAATGAGATTAGAAATCTAAAAAAGATAGTCATAGTGCTATAACTTCCTGAAAAATCACACAAATTAATTGAGCTTTCGAATATTTAAATTACGGAGGTATCATTAACTCAAAAACAGCTTATATCGACTTAAGCAATTTTTTTTTGTCACAGATTTATTAAATAACTCAATTGTGAACGCATATAAAATAATTGTGGAATGAGGAGTGGGAGCACAGGTTCTTAAAATTTCCAATATGCCCAACTCTCTGTATAGCGTCTTATTTTCAGGTAATTTAATGTCATTAGCAGGGACACCAGAAATATGTTCTAAAATAAGTGTAAATAAGTCAAAAAATATGCTCTTAAAAATAAAATAAATTGGTTTATTTGTAAAGGAAAATATATTTTTAATTAAAAAATTCAACAACATTTGCATATCCAATAAGATAAAAGTGAAGTAATCAAGCAAGAAAACAATAAAAAAATTTAGAAAGAATAACTGCAGTATTAAAAACTAATTTGAGTTTGAAGTGTACGTTAAAACCGAATTGCTATAAAAATTTTCCATAAAGCAAATTATACAAATTAATTTTTTTTTTTGATATTCACGTAAAAATTTAACTTTAACTTCAAAAAGGATCACTACGTCAGAATTAAGGTCTTGGAACTGTATTTTGCATAAATAATACGAGATTTTTATTTATAATTTTTATTGCAATAAATACTTGCACTTGATATTAAATATATATAAACTTTTTTTAAAACCATTTCAAAATGATGGTTTTGAAAAAATGTGATGAATTCCGATAGAGTTTGAGTATCATTTTCAAGCCAATCTCAATATACTACAACTACCTGTAACTACTTCCTGTGAAAGCAAATTTATCTAAAATCATTGGAACAAAAAACTATTAAAATAATTTTAAAATTATTTGACAAAACGACAATAGCAAACACATCACACATTTTGTCATTTTCAAATCGGTTTTATACCTGTCTAAATCGTTTTTCAGATTATATTTGTCAATTAAAAAAACATTCATTATTAGAAATTATTTCTTGTTGCTTTTTTAAAAATAAATTTTCAGCTTTTAAAATTAAATTTTGAACTTAGAAAAGTATCTACACAGTAGTCAAAAAAATTTTGGAAGGCCGACGGCGGCAAAGCCCCGACTATTTCGACTTGATTAACAAAAAAAAATTATATAAAATTTTAATTATTTATAGTAAAAAATAAACTATTTAAGCAAGAAAATAAACTGCAGCCTTTAACAGAGTAAAATAAATGAACAGATACGTACAAAGTAGACCATATTTGGTTAAACGCTCCAAGTCTATATCCAATTCCTTGGCTGTAAGTTTTACAAATATTTAAAACTTAAATTTTTAAAATCATTCATTAAAATCCAATATTTTTTTCAAGAAACACAACACTTTTTTCAAGTTTTAACAGACAGACATATTTTTAAGTAAATCACTTATTTCTTTCTAATTATGGCTGGCTAGAAACATAAATACATACATATGTACGAGTATGTTAATTTTTTTATTTTTTTTATTTATTTCCACAATAGGTATATTTTTAACTCTTTTTCTTATACAAAACGTATTTTTTATGCTGTTTGTCGTCAGTTTGTGTGCTTTTTAATGCCAAAATGTTTACAATGCGTATTTGTTTCAGACGTTTGTACGGTTAAGATACGAATGATGAGCAATATTTGCCAAGGTAGGTATGATTAAAATTTATGAAAATTCTTAACAAACAAACAAACAAACCCCTGTGAAGCAAAATCTTAAGGGTTGATTTTTGTGCTTGGCAAAAGAGCAAAAACTAAAAAATCAAAATGTACAAGCAAAAATCAAACAAAAGCAAAATAAAAATAGAAATGAGAAACACCCTTAAAGTCAGAGAAAAGTTCTTATTTAATAAATGCAAGAAAGAGAAAGTAGCATGTGAATTATACAAAAAAAAATACAACATAACTGTTGTATGTTCAAGTGTTAGTGAGTGGAGAATGGTAACAAAAGCAAACAAAAAACTGAAGAAAAAAACCCAGTCAGAGAGGGATTTTTTTTAACTCTATCATCATTTTGTGCTGTAAAAGTGTTTGTAACTTACATACCAGGTAGAGAAGTAAATATGACTCTGTTATTTACACTTATGAATGAAATTGTGTAAATATGTAAATAACTCATAATAATGATTACAATGATGATGATGATGTACATGATGAATGTGTGTGTGTATATATGATGAAGGTAATAATGATATTTTATGAAGTCTGAAATACAAACACGCCCTCTTTAAATATTTATGAATCTCTTTCGTATTGATAAAAAGTGAGAAAGAGAAGGAAGTATGATACTTAATATTTCTATAAAATATTAAAAAATGAACATCATTTTGTATTTAATGCACACATACTCGTACATCTGTGCAAACTCATTTATTGAAAACGGTACCATGAAATTTGCAAAACAAAGATATGTGTATACAGTATGTCAAGAATCAGTTTCCACATTGAGTTTTTTATGCTTCATCAGCGATTATAATTAACCAAATTTATTTCAAAAGAACAGAAATATGTGACCTGCTCCACGAAAAGGGACCTCTGCGCCGAAAAGAAGTTATTGAGAAAAACGCGTTTAAAAAAAGCAGCAAAATACAGAAGAACCACCAGAAAAGCTTGTTAGGAGTAAAAAAGAGTAAAATTTTAATATTTTTGTAATTTTGTACCTTTGATATTGAACTTTTTTTAAATTTCAAATATATATGTATATTATCTGTTTATATCACATTTTTAAATTTTTTCATTAATTATGTTCATCTTTACAGGTGATTTGTAAAAAAAGCTAAAAGACATAGAAACTTGCGGTTTGCGGCATTTGAAAGAGCGTTTTTTTCCTATAAGAATCACTAAAAAATTAAAAAAAATTTTTTTCGGCGCAGAGGTCCCTTTTCGTGGAGCAGGTCACATATGGGCAATTCCAGAAAATTGTCAACTATGAATACAAATTGGAAAGTGTGCTAAAAAAAATTTATTTCAATAATAAAGCTTAAGCGGCCCATCCATTATACAATATTATTACATATGTTGTTATACGTATTATTGTCGTTTCGAGCTATACTGTGCAATAAATGGAACAATATTTTCAAAGAAAATATTGCCAAATTTTCCTGACAGTGAAAAAGTAAACAAGATTACACAATGTTGCCACCACATTATACAATTGTTTTTATTGTACAATAAAAGTCAAAAGTCTTTTGATATTTGCCAATATATTGTGCCAGCTTTGAATATGACATACACATTGGCGATATTATTGTACAATACGAAAAATTGCACAATTATGTATATTGCAAGTGGCTTATGGCTTATATTCATACAAAATTTTATGAATATAACGGCATAAATTTTAAAGAAACTTTAAATTTTCTAATTTTTTATCTAAATATCCCAATGAGCGATTTTGCTAGAAATCAAGTGTGAAGGAATTGTTATTCGAGTCCAACATTCAATTGTCAAGGATTCAATTATGCTTGATTTACACTTTATATCAATAGCACTCTCCAGTAAAAAGGGAACTTGAATTCCATTCGAACAATTCAGTTGCAGTACAGTTCAATTCAATCCTAGAATTATACTTCAATTAAAACTTCAATTACAATTGAATTCAAGTATATTTCAAGCTCAGAAACAATGCTTTTAAAATAGAAAGGAAAATGCAATTCATATGTTTTCTAATAATAAGTTTTTGCACCTTAGTTATTGTTTTCACGATTTCACTCAACTTTTGTTATTAAACATTTCTCTTTTTTATTTATTTATATTTGATATTTTTCACCACAATTTCAGTTTGATTAATAAACAAACTAGATATTTGACAAGGTTTCAAAATACATGCCATATTCATAAAAAAAATATTTCAGGTTTATTAAGCGCTTATTTGACATACAGGGTGGGCCAAAAGTTACCATGGGGCTTAAAAGTTTAATAACTTTAGTTTATTAATTTTTTTTTTATTTTTTTTTCTCAGATTATATAATATACAATATGGACATTTTTTTTACACTAAGTATGAAAAATAATGTCTTTTAAATCACCACCGTTTGCAGCTTCGCACTGATGGGCTCGTTTTAGAGCATTTTCCATAACATCTTTCAAAATTTGTGGCTGTAGCGTTCGAATTTCTGCAACAATGTTTGCCTTGAGTTCAAGGATTGTCTCTGCCTTGTTCACATACACTCGCTACTTCAAATAACCCCAAAGAAAATAGTCAGGTGCTGTCAAAACTGGCGATCGCGCTGGGCCAAATTATTTCCGAATTTCTGGAAATTATTCGCTCTCCAAAAATTTGACTTAAAAGTGCCATTGTGTCTCGGGCAGTGCGGGCAGTGGCTCCGTCCTGCTGAAACCACATACCAGGTATGTTTTCAAGAGCAAGACGTAAAAAATTTTCTATCATAAACCGATACCGCTCTCCATTTACGGTTACAGCACTTCCATCTTCATTCTCGAAGAAGTAAGGCCCAATGATATTTTCAGATGTGATTCCACACCATATTGTACACCTAATGGGGTACAATTGGCGTTTATGAATGGCTCTTGGATTTTCAGAACCCCAGAACCTAGAGTTCTGCTTATTAACAAAGCCATTCAAATGAAAATGAGCTTCATCACTCATAATCATAATCGCCCATCAGTGCGAAGCTGAAAACGGTGGTCATTTAAGAGACATTATTTTTCATACTTAGTGTAAAAAAAATTTCCATTTTGTATATTATATAATCTGAGAAAAAAAATAAAAAAAAATTAATAAACGAAAAAGTTATTAAACTTTTAAACCCCCTGGTAACTTTTGGCCCACCCTGTATTTCTATGGAAAATTTGTCAAATAAACCTTTAAATAAACCTTAAAATATTTTTTATGAATTAGACCGATAGTATTTATATGTTATATGTTTTTAATTTCAAAATATTTTCAAACTTGAAAATTGCTTGAAATTAGCTTGAATTGAACTTTGTTTCCAGTTAAATTTTAATTTTAATTTTTATGTGCTTATTGGGATACGACTATGAAAATTTATTTGCTGAGTTTTATGTGACGATTTAAATTAAAATTGAGCCACATGTGAAAACTTTCAAAACTTTTCCCAAGAGACAAGTCTTTGTGAATAATTTTTTTCATAAATTTACCAAATATTTCGCAATCGCATGATGTTTTTTGAAAAAAAAACTGTTCACACGTTAGGAAATTTCCATATACAATTTTATTTATGATAAGCCAGATTATTTGTTTTTTTTTTCTAGTTAAAAAAATTTCTACTAATAATTACCTTACGCATTAACACAATAACAGAAGGTTTTTAAGTTTGCTTTCACTTATATCTTAATGCCGCATCCGTCGCCTGAATTCTCAATATTTTAATTTTTTTAGCAGTAAGTGAGCATTTGATAGACTTTAATTTTTTAGAACAAAGTTCAATCCTTATTTTTAGAAAATTTACAGTTTTTTCTTCTCTTGGAAGAAATTGTTGCATCTATTTTGTCACGTCAGTATTTATACTTTATCCAATATAAAAAAATTAAAAGAAAATTTGCATATTTCATAAATTTACACATAAAATATGATTTTCACTTCAATTTCCATATTCACAAAAAAAAATTGTTTAAAAATTTCACTGAATATAAGTGCTTACATCTTTTAATTAGTTATATGTATTAGTAATTCCGGCCAAAATTTTTTCTGAAATATAGTAGTCCTCCTTGCTTGAAAGCACTGTGGATATATTTCAAATGTTCCATTCCTTTCATGTTTTTCCGTCAACTAAAAAAGCACGAATGTCACGTCTATTACTCAGAAATTGCCCATATAAACCTATTACACATTAAAAAATATTCGCTGTCTAATAAGTCTTTACACAAAATTAAATATTCACGCCTATGTTATGTGAAGTGTCTAAAAATCCTTAGTTTCCTTCAAGTATTTTGTATTTCCGCCCTTGTCATCTACCACACATTGTAGGCCTTTCAGCACGCATGGAATTAAATATCTCTATCAGGTCACAATTGGAGGACATTTTCTGCTACTATTATAATAATGCGGCTTTCAGTGTTGCTTTACTTCTTGGTTAAAATAAGTTAAGTACTGTTTTCTTCAAATAGGCCTACAAACTCTCAAGAGGATTGAAAAGGGAACTTTTCTCGGGGTATCTATAGCTTTTCTACATTTTTGGATCGTTGTCCTAATAAAATTTACACAGTGGCTTGTTTTCGCTTACGAGCTCGATTTTCTTACTGCTACTTCTCAAATGTTCCATCAAAATATCAAAATAATTATTTCGACTTATACCTATCTTGTAAATACTGCACATTTGTATATATACCTATAATTATAATGAGAACTCTGCCACTAGACTAGCCCAAGTATTCTGCAAATCGCTAAAAATCTATAAAGTTGATATATCGATTCTCGGCTACGAATATAATTTTCAAATGTATTTTCAAATGTGTGTTTCTAATATCTGGCAATGGCTTAGATATACAATCTGCCGACATTTTACTGTTTTATGCCATCGCCAAAAGTTTTTAATTTAGCATTAGCTCAGCACTTTAGCGATCGAATTTAGCTTTAGCGAGTTACAGAATACGAGGGCAGATATGAAATTGTCGTATTATTTATTTTCAAATTAATCAAATAAATATAAAATAAATGTTTTATTTTTATTTTTCCTTTTAATACTCTTATTGTTGCCCAATGTGGCAGCTAATTGTAAAAAGGTGGTGGAAAATAAAATAGATGCACAATCGAATAAAGATGCTTGTTTTGTAAAGATTTTTGTTTGAGGCTTTCAAACCTATTATGTTTGTATATTGTGATTCTCAATATAGTATTAAGAGTCTTACTATAAACATACGAAGTTTGTTAGCTAAAATCAAAAATGTTTTGGGTTGAAGTCTACTGATGAGTTCCAAAAAGCGGGAACGAAATGCATATAGACAATCGCTTAACCATAAAAACAAGCAAAATTTTCATATTTTCCATATGTAAACTCATGCTTTACATACTGTATATCTCTACACAAAAATATTTGCACACACATGCATACATACACACATGCATACATACATATATACATATGTACATATGCTCCTTCATAGATACGTATGAATGTGCATGCATTTGTATTCACATACGTATATGCATATACAAATTTATTATATATTTATTTAACTTTATGTACTGTATATTCATATTCTCCCCCACATGGACTCCCACAAAAGACACAATATCTTTAGGAGTACATCCTTCAACACTTGCTCTTCTCCATGCTGATTGTACTAAAATGCTGGCGGAAATGTGTTTTTAAAGATTTTCTGTGTAATACGTGTGTACATATGTATGCATCTATTAGTGATGCACGAATATTCGTGTACGTATTCGAATTGCAGAATATTCGTCCATTTTTAGATATTCGTATTTCTATGCGTATTCGCCAAATTCAAGCGAATATCAAAAATTGACATTCGTTACATCACTAGTATGTCTGTTTTTTTCTTATTTTTAATTTTTTGTGATATATTTTATTGTGTTTTAATGGCTTAAGGTATTATTTAGCTCGTGGCATGCAACCACTGTCATTCTATCAGCATTTTTGCATACTTAACGCTCATTTACTAAAACAACGTCATAACTCAAAAAAATGGTTTGCCAGAAAACAAGTTTAAAATATTATATTCGCATACAACTTAAAGGAAATATAAAATTTTATTTTTCTTGCAAAAGCTTAGTAATCAAAATATTTCTATGAAATTTGTACACAATATACATAACGATATGATTATAAATTCTGCAACATTTAAGTTATGACAATGGTTTAGTAAATGAGCGATATGTATAGGTCTTATGTACTCGTACATACATATGTATGTATGTAAATTGTATTAAAATACAAAATTTGCATACATAATTGGGGTTTTAAAATGAATTTTTTAAGTAAAAAGCAATTACTTTTTTTTATTCAGACAACGCAATGACTTTGAAAGCCTAAATAGATTCAATATCTATAAAACCACACTAATTCATATTAAAAATAATAATGTCGAGAAATTACATACGATATGTACACTCAATTAGATAATTTAGTTTAAAACATAAATGTGCAGTGAAATTATTGACAAGCTCAATTTTTGTTTAAATTTTGACTTAGATTACTCTCACAATTACTGGAAAATGGATAAATTAATGTACATACAGTGGGAAGCAGAGGTGAGTACATTTTTGTATAGTTTTTTATATAGCAGACCCATCTTCCCGATTTTATAGATATGAGAACATATTCTGAAGAAGAATTTGTACTTCAACAGAATGGAGACCCGAAACACACCTGAAAAATCATTAAGGAATGGCTGACTGGATAAAATTTTCAATTGACGCAAAGTTCCGACCTCAAACCATTAATACATAAAAATCTGCAAAAAAAAAATATACATATTTTCTTACATTTTAAAAATAATTTTGTTGAATAATCTGTAATTCTTGAAATTAAAGGTCGTAATAATTATGAAAAGAAAAAGATAATTTAAGGGGAATTGTTACAGCCTCTGTATTTCTCTCACATCACATACATACATATTTTGCACTGAAGCTCACGAATCAGACTGGGAGTGCTGGGAACACAACTGGGACGAATAACGAATTTTTCCTTGCGAACTTTTGTCAAGGAAAATAAAACACATTTGTTCATATGAAAATTAATACAACACCGCCGTCGAACGAAATTCGTCGTGCGTGACGAACTCTACAATAGATTTATTTCTATTTCTTACTTCGATGAATTCTCCAATTACAAGATCTGTTACTTATTAGTCGTTGGTGTGCCGTGGACCAAATTTTGTCGTTCGTCCCAGTTGTGTTCAAAGTATAAACCAAAAATTAATTTTTTATCAATAATTTTGTATACAATATATACAATGACATGAAAATAAATGGAGAAAATATTAAAAAATTAAACAAAACATCAGACTTTATTCTATTTCAAAGTTTTTTTTTCGTAAAATTCACGAAACTTGTGTTGATTTAAGTATAATTTTGTACTATAAACAATATGATAACAAAACAAAATTTGATTATATTACGAAATTTCCAATTTAATAAAAATGTTTTATTTTCTCCTAAATTCAAATAAACGAAAAATATGGTACTATATACGAAAATAATTGTAAAAAATTGTAAAATTTTAGGAATTGCAGTTTTACTACGGACATTTCCCACAGTGTGGTGATATCGTCAATAGTAAGTCAGTACAATCTTACTATTAACATTTTCGCCTTATGGTCCCACAAGAACTACCTAGTCAGTATTGACGCAGTCTACTGGTAGATTTTGTAAGATAGCAAAGGTTGGGGTATAATTTGTCAGTACTACTGGTGACATCGTCAATAGATAATCAGTATAGTTTTACTATTGACATTTCCTGCAAGGTATCTACATCTCAACATACTTACATCCATACATTTATTCTCATGTATGTATGTATGTATATGTAAACTTGCATTTAGTGTTTCATACTCTCTTTATATATTTAATCGCAGGCCGTTTGTGTTTAGCTGTAGGTGTCCTTTTTCCGGTCTGCCTAAGTGCACGAATATGTATGTATGTATGTATTTGTGATTGCATTCAGCATTTTATTGTTAACTTGCCTACTTTCTTATATTTTGTTTTGTTTGTTTATTCGCCATTTTCTTAACTGCAACTTAAAAGTGGCATCAAGTTACTAAAAGCGCTCTGATCTCAAATTGAGCACTGGTTAAACATTATTTTATATTCATGATGATGACGTCAATGTAAAGAGCATTTTTCTTTCGTTTTGTTTTTTTGAAGGCAAAATAAATAAGCAAAAATAGCAATCGTTTTTTTAGTTTATTAAATACTAAAATGTTTATAGTTGATTTAATATTCTGTGCCTTGGGTGAGTGAATTAACAATTGCATACCGTTCATTTTTGCTTCTTTGCTTAAGCACAAAAGATTTGTATACATCAATACATATTTACGTATGTGCATACATACATATAAAAATATGTATGTATTTGTGTATGTATGTGTAGTATTGTAACAACTTTACAAGACTTTTGCATCGCTAAAATTTTCTTATTATCCTGTTCAGCACAAGGAGTAAGTTCACATTATGAAATGTATCTTTAAGAAAGTGTGAGTTTGGAGGTGGCAGCGAAGAATGACATGTAGTACACGCACGGTTTCATGTAGAGATGGGCGGGTGTCTTATTTTTTTCGTGACACGAACCCGCACAACTCAACATGAAGTGTTCGTGACAAAAAATCTGTTTTCATGCATGATCGGATCGTATCGTGTTGAGAAAAATTGACACGATAAAACACGAAGCGATTTTAGGTGTAAAATATGTGTGCATGAATTTCCAGTAAAGAAAAAATGTAATATTTTGTATCGTCAAACATGCAAAACCAAGGGTCTCTTAAGCCTTAAATTCTGGAATTAAACAAAAATATGCATCGATTTGAATATAAAATAAAATAAATACTTTTTGCTATTCAGTGTTAGGCAGTATCGTGTTGAGAAATTTTTTGCGTGCGTGTTTGGTACGTTTTGAACATCTTAGTATTCGTTTTCGGGTCATGTCGTGTTGGAAAAATTCGACATGCACCCATCTCTACTTTCATGTCTGAATTTACTTGGAAATTCTCTTTTGATTTCTAATTCGCAATTGTGAACATGCATTTTTAATGAACAAATAACACCAAAGTTAGTTGTAAATATTCTGACAAACACCAGCAGAACGGAACAACTAGCTGTTTTGGAATTTTTTGGTCCACTGTGTGTGGTATCAGTTGATGTAGTTTTCTGCTTCGTATACTTAGCTCTGTCAGTTCAAATGGAATATGTGAATTGTTTTGATTCATCGCATTGCAATTTGCTAAAAGCTTTCCTGTAATGAAAGCTCAATTTTACCATCTCTATGTTTACAACAGTCTTGCCATTGTCGTTTGTTCTCTAATTTGCTAATTTTTAAAATTTTCTTATTTTGTTTTTCTGTTCAACAAAAGCAAGCGACAGAAAATAACTTATCGACATCGTTGGCCAATCCTTAAATAACAAGTTAAATGTTACACAAAAATTAACCAACTAATTCGGAAGTTTCATAAATATATCTTTTGCCACCATTTCAATTCTATTTATTGACATTGAA
Source organism: Nowickia ferox (assembly GCA_936439885.1). Taxonomy (NCBI): domain Eukaryota; kingdom Metazoa; phylum Arthropoda; class Insecta; order Diptera; family Tachinidae; genus Nowickia; species Nowickia ferox. Next base: position 72,761,967 of record OW387026.1, read on the forward strand.
CAAATATAGTTGCACTTTAAAAGCTCAGATTTATTCCCATTTTTTTATATAAATTGCCTCTTTATTTAATTTAAATCCTTCTGGTATTTGTTTGAAATTAGTTTTCATTTACCGATTGAGTGCCTCTTATTGTTCATGCGGAATTGGAATTGCAGTGCATTATGCCTCTACGTCTGTTAATGTTGTTGGTTTATTTATTTTTTTAATAAATTTTATTGTTTTCATTGCTGGTTGTCTTGGATACACAAATAGCATATACAAGCACTCGAAATATTCACTACAATTATGGCAAAAGCAACACAAGTGAATGAAATGATATTCGCAAATTTTTTTCACTCTTTAATAAATAGAGTGGGGGCAAAGTAATGCATAAATAAGGAAAACGTGCTATAATTTATTTACACTGCATGTATGTATGCATGTGCCTAAATGTACACGGAAATTTATTCAAATATAATGTATTTGTTTTACTTCGGAGGCAAAAACGTTTGAATTGCCTACTTTCTTGTCTTGACTTTACCGGTTTATTTAATAGGGTTTACCGGGCATTAGGGTAACCCTGCATCATCGGATACATTGCTCAACATGTCGGATTGGGCAAAAGCGTAGGGGATTGGATCAACGTAGTTGCCTCTCTCTCCCCAACCTAACCTAACATTTAAAAAATAAAAAAAAAAATAAAAACTAGGACTCCAGCTCACTTGGGACAAATACGATGATCCCTTTGTGCTACCTCTAAGTTGAGAGTAATAGTGAAAAGGGGAATAGGGAGGAAAGGAGAGGATATAGATAAATAGTTTCTAGAGAATAAGAGAGAATAAAAGAGAAGTGGGTCAGGAAGGGGTCTAATGTGTACACAGAAGAGGGTTAACGGCTATACCAGCCTCTACTGCTAATATATAGACTTAGGGTTTTGAGTCCTATTTCCGATAACTTGGACAGGCTATTGAAGGATATTCTGCCACGGAAGGGCAGACGGAAGTTCTCCAAAGCAGGGCAGAATCAGAGGAGATGCGAAATAATGTCCTCCTCTTCTTTATTACAACTGCAGCAGTTATCATTGTACGGGAGATCCATAGGTTTAGCATGGGTTCCGAAAGTGCAGTGGCCGTTCAGTTTGGGCAAGAGTTTCCTGGTGAAGCTAATGAGGTTTTTAGTTCTTTGGATTCTTAGGCGAGGCCAAAGGGATGTCGATATAAAGCAGGTGGGCTCATTGCGGCATATGTCTTAAGATGAGTTGAGAAATGCATCATTGAAGCGTCTCCAGCAGGGTGAGAGCGGGAGCCCACAGATATTAACAATATTGACTACTCTGAGTAGGATTCCCCTCTTCTTGCCAGTGTACTTCAGTTACTAAAGAGGCCAAGATCGACTAGTGAAAACAGCTTCTGCCAGTTTTCACGGTGTTTATGTTCTCTGAAACCATCGTTGGAATGTCCAGCATGGTAGTCATTTGTTTTCTTGGTTCAAATTGAATTTTTCTCTTTGTTAGTCTATGTTCTGCAAGAAAGAGAATGGCCACAATGGGCTTTCTTGAGTTCAGGGAACTTTCTAACGTTGCTAGTGTTGAACTGCAGCGTATTAGTAGCTTTATATTGAGCTCTGGTTGGTTGGATGTGGGGACTCCGCATAAGCAGAGTCTCCGTGGTATCACAATGGACCAAAACGATCTAAGTGAGTCCGGCAGTCTGACTGCCACCCCTACCCAACCTAACCTAACCTAGTCTATGTTCAGACTACACAAGTCTTGTTGTTCAGCTTATAACTTTTTCTTCTTCGAACTATTTTCGGTGTTCACACGTTTTTATGAATAGTTTTGTGTGCGTTTTTTACAATACGAATGAGAAAGCAAAACGCATTGACAGTACATGAACCTGAGTACCCGTTTCTTTTCCCTTCGTCTCTCGCGCCTATAAACTGACAAAAATAAAAAGTATTCACCAACTAATGTTTTCAATTAATAATTTAATTGATTCAATTAAATTTTTAATTGTATTAATTAATTTGAGTGGAAAAATTTAATAATATCAATTAATCAAATTCTTTATAGGTGAAAATTTAATTAATTTTTTAATTAATATTACAAATATTTTAATTAATATTACAAACTCATTCATATTACTTTTTTGTGTGTATCTAATCTGCTGGCAGTATAAATTATAAACTCGAAGCACTGTATCAAATAACGGAGTGATAATAATCCTTATTATTTGAACAACAGTCAGTTTGTTCATCAATTTTGGAGTCATCCCACAAATTCCGCAAGTCAGTAATGGTGATACCGCTGTGGTTTTGAATACTATTTGCTGTCAGTTACTGTTCAGTGACTAATATTATGCCTTAAGCAATCCAACGGCATATTCAATTAATGAACCTTTAGTGATTAAAATTAAACTGTCGCAAGAATTGAACGAACAATCGCGATAATGTGTAATTATCCAAACATTTTGCTTGGACTAATTTTGGATAAGAAAATTTTTGGGAAGTTTTGCCTTAATATTATTTTTATGCACAAATAAATATTTTAATCAAATGTTTTCATTTCATTGATTAATGTTTTTTTTTTGGAATTGTTGCAATTCAAAAAAAAATACTCAGAAAATTTCGATATGCAATTAATGTTCACAACACAAGAGCCGTATATATAACATTAATGCCAGCTTAAAAAGTTATTTTAAAAAATTATCTCAATGAAATTTCAAAGATCTTTTAAGGTTGTCCTGCTAGCATGGCAAATATCTTGTGAATGCTTAGTATGAACACATGTACGTGTTTTATGGCCGTAGTGTAATAGACAATTTAAATAAATATAATTTTGCAATATCACTAATTTAAACGAATTGGGCTGCAATCCTTTGCTGAGCAGTTTGTTGGTGCAATAACACAATAAAAACTACAATGACATTTTTAAGGAAAAAAATTTTATATTTTAAAACTTTTGATATGTTCTTTTATTTATTTTGTTTTTTTTTCTCTCTCTCTTTTAATAATAAAAATAACAAGTAAATAATTGCAATAGCATGAACTACAAATGGCATGCGAACTTTGTTCAAACTTCAGCCGCATTCTCTAATAGTGTAACGAGAAATTTCGCGATGTTTATGCGAGTACTTTGTATGATAGTCGTAAAATAATAAACAAAGCAAACTTTTTGTTTTTACATACATAACTATGTACATACATATAACCAAATGTAAATACGTACTTCTGGAAACGACTCTGACTGATAATATGTCTTGGATGGGTCTTGTAGCAATGAACTGTTCTTATCCAACACACTTCACAACCAGCGTTGTCAGATTTTTTCTGACCTATTTCGCAAAATTGATTTTAAAAATCGCCAAAATCAATTTTATGTAGTTTTTCTTAAGAAATATTCGATAATAAATTTGATTTTATATAATACTTTTTTTAATATAAATTTTTATAAAATAACCGTATAGAAATTTAGCAGAAAATCGCCAAAAGTAGAACTAAAGTCGCCAACGATTATTTTTTTATTTTTAAAATGAATTAATTAATATAAATAATATAAAATAACCATTAAAATCAACTGCCAGTTCATAGAAGCCATGTAAAAATTATCGTCTGGCTATTTATATTAAAAACAAAAACAAATTTTGAGTGCTTTGTTTGTTTGTTTGGCAGGATATATTTTTTTAAACTACTCCTTCAACGAACTTATTTTGCAGCATTACAAAAATTTTTAATTTCAATTTTGTTAAAAAATAGCCAAGAAATCGCCAATAAATTTATTTATAGTCAGAAAAATCGCCATATCAGCAAACCAAAAATTTAGACGCCAAACAAGTTGAAAAATCGCCACGTTTGGCGAGAAATCGCCGTATCTGATAGGCCTGTTCACAACTACTGCAAATACTTTAATGGATTTATTTTTTGTTAATAACTTAAAGTAGATTTTATGATCCAACAAACTCATTTTTGTGTCCATAATTAATTTAGTAATTTCAAATTTAAATAAGTTTTTGGAATCAAACTTCGGAAGCCTCCCTGTTAAAGTTTTAATCTCTTAATCTAACGAAGAAAAAAATTGTATCACTTACGCTCAAGTCTTCCCATGCGTGACAACTTTTCCCCAATGTTAATAATGCACTCACTTGCGATTTTATTTTCTGCCTGTTCAACGATGTCGTAATCTAATCTAAGCCAGTCGCTCGATTTCGAGTCAATTTGTATTCAGCAATGTCGATAGTGCTCGTTCGCATGCACTTACGTTTGCCAGTTGATGTTTCTTACTTGGTAATGAATTAAAACATTGCCAGACAGGAATTTTCAATATATTTAGACGATTTCTTCTAAATTTATAAAAAATAATACTACTAATTTGCCTGAGAATAAATACACTGAAACAAAAAGCATTCTTAAAACAAAAATTTTGCGTTCTTATTTTAAAATTGCTGCATTTTTAAAAATCATTTTTAAAATAAGAATGTTTCTTATAATATTAATACACAACATTGTTATTTTTATAACGAAGCAGTTCTAAAACAAAAATGTGCGCTTTCATTTTAAAAATTTCAAAAACTTTAATGTTTTCTTATTAAAATAAAAATTATAATTTTTGAAATCATAACAAAAAAGAAAATGTATTTTAAAAATTCTAAAAACAAAAATATTTTATTATTTATCAAGAATTTTAATTTTTTTAAATAAAAGAATATATTTTTTCCCGAGTAACATTTTATATTTGTGTCGTGTAAAAAAAAGAGAATTAATTTCTTATTATGACCAAGTGTATATTAATGTACTCGTACATTATCCTGTATGATCCTTAAGCACAATAAATTAAAATTATTGCGAAATTTAAAAAAAACACGGTGTTCATAATAGCGCCATTTTTTGTTAATGCTCGTCATGACCCAAATGAAAATTCGTTCAATTAGCGCTTTGGACTATAGTCGAAAACCGAAAATTGTTCATAATAAGGACATTTCGATTCCAAAAAAAAATTAACATTTTTAATTTTAATACGAACCATCGGTAATTTGAAAATTCTCTTTTATTAATTTAAAACATTTCATTCTTAATTTAAGAACTCTCCATTATTAATTCAAAACATTTAATTTTTTATATAAAAATAATTAGTTTTAAAATAAAAATGCTTCATTATTACTTCAAGAATATTTTATTCTTAACTCAAAAACATAATTTCTTAATTTGAATGTGTTCAACTTTATATCAAGGTTGCTGTTTCTTAAAACAAAAATAATAATTTTTCATTCCAAAATAGTTTTCAATTTTAAGCAAAGAATGAAAATTTTTAAAATAACACAAAACAAACTTAGTTCTATTTCATAAAGGTTTCGTTTTTAAAATCAAAATGTTTCTTCTTGATTTTAAAACTTTCTTTTTTGGGTGTACAACCATATTGAAGCAAAAGAAAATACACAAATGAGACGTTTTTAAATGCTCGTTTAGGGCAGCTCTGCACAATTGCTCTGAACTGAAGTTATAGAGAATATTGTTAATATATTATGTAAACCATTAAAGCTTAAAGGATCAATTCTCGGATCACTTTTATTTTTATTGCGTGCCAATGATCTTCCATCAAAGCTTTCATGTTGCAAGGTGTGCTATATCAATTACCAGCAGTTAGCAATCTAATCGCGATATGCAGGCTGAGTCTTCTATTCCAATTCCGGTGCTGTAAATCCATTGCTTGGATTGGTTGACAACCCATTTCTCCTAATTCCCAATTATTCCCTACCTTTTTTTAATATCCCAAGGAGCCGAGGATCTGAACAGATAGTGAGTAGCTAAAGAATACACACTTCATCGCCACTTCATCTATCCACGCACGCCGTCACTGCGTGAATTGTCTATCCTTTTGCTGGCATACTCGTGGGAACTACATGTGGATAAAAAACTGCAACAAAAAGTAGCAACAACAACCTTCTCGCCACCAGTCATGAGAGAGTAGTTAGTCTGTCAGATAATGAGCGTAAAAGCCATAGTACCCTATTATCTGCACATAATGCTTCGAAAGCAATTATACCAAACAAAAAAAACCCCCTCCTTCACTGTCACTCAAAATGGTGAGCCAGTCGAAGGGCATGTTCATCATGTCGAATCTTTTTATTTTTAACTTATGCAAGTTTACTTTATTAAAAAGAATTATTATTTACGATGGTATATGATGACGAAAACTAGTACGAGTATTTATGAGTTAACACATTTCTTGCATGTATCGCAACACTTTCACTGTAAAATCTTTCCATAAAATTTTAAGACGTATTTCTACAAATCTGCTGCCGCAAATAGGCACACGAACGACTTGTTTTTAACTCAATGAGCATTTCAATCATGAAAATCCCACAAACTCACAAACTTGAACTACTAAACCAATAAAATCATTCACACCTTAGAACAGCCTTCTACCTCCCATATTAACGTGCAATTAAAAATTTACACCTACAGAGATCAGCAGAGATCAACATATTTTCATGAATACGTATGACATGTAGGAGGGCAAGGATTTGGTAACTTGAAGATATTTAATATATAATCGTTATGTAAATAAGCTGAAACTGAAATGGATCAGTACACGCTACTGAGAATATTATTGTAACTTGCATAATCTGTGGTAAGTAGACGTGATTACGGCAGACTAATGTGCACGAATTAACCCTAGAAAAAGAAAGCAACGTACACACTCACACACAAGTAAATAATTATGAAACGGACATTGGCCAAAAGCAATAGAATATAAAATAGAGTATTTATTTATAAATAAAGAAACAAATAAACGAGAGATGAAACAGACTACAACATATTAAATTTGCAGGGAAAGGAAGACAATGCAGAGCAGCTGTCAAAGGTCCTTTCAACTGCTGGGATTGTTTGTTTTATGTGTGTGGGAGTTTGCTTGTGCATGCACACACACACACACACATACGATAAACACTGCATACATACTTATTTTCGTTGCCAATGAACAACCTTTTTGAGTGTATGAAATATTTATTTTTAATCCGATTTTGTTTGTATTACAATTGCGCGTTATTTGACCAATCTAACAATTGTTATAATCCTGTAAATCAGGACATTAGTAACAAATGTAGGTAGACATTGGGCAGTGTTCAAGAAAGGTAAAATATATGTACATATGTGTGTATGTATGTGTGTTTGTGTGCGTATGCGTATGTGAGTATGCGAGTGTACTCAAAAACAAATAAAGTTTATTGTCTAAATGAAATCCTTCAAGTTGAATGGAAGTTGTTGGCAGCATGTAATATTTTTTGTTTATCCCAACTAAGATCAATAGAGACATTGAAACAATTGGTTAGCAAAAATTTTAAATGTTCATTCAAGAGGAAAACAAATAAGTAATTGTGCAGTTTTATCTAGAAATACATAATTGGCAGTTCCTTATTTATGGTTTTTGCTGGAATTACTAATCATAAATAATTACTTTTCAATTTTGTAAAATTTAAATTTTTCGAGAAAATTTTTCTTTTCTCTTGGACCTGTGATATCGTAAGAAGTCACTTTTTTAGGCCAAATCTGAAGGCCTTGAAGTTTTTAAGTTTGGCCCGATTAGTGAATTTAATAAGTAAAACTTTATTTATTAAATTCACAAAAATTTTTTTTTTTTTTTTGGTAAGAGAAATAACATTCAATCAATGAATGCCTACTACTATTAATAGGTGTTACCTTCTTTAGGGAAAGGATAGTGATAGAGAAATGGTGAAGGAAGATATAGAGGAAAGCTTCATTCTTTTACAACTCTGCTTTTTGCACGTTTTTGTTTTTTCAATACTGCAACGTTGCAGCGCCCCTGGTGTTAATGAGACGTATTAAATTTGTCAAAGCTGTATTTAGTAGCCATTTTATTGGTTATTTTACTTCGCCGATGATTCTGCTGCACAATACCGACGAAGGAGGGCGCTCTGATGTTACCTTAGGATTAGTATCCGCTGAAGTCGGTATGAATGATTAAATGAATTATTAAGTCAAACGGGAAACACAGGACACTGCGACCAAAGTAGATCTATTGTATCTCTTGCCAGGTGCTAGAGCACCTCATCCAGACCTACTCTCCTGATGAATCTCAGGATTGCCAGTGGGTCTAGTGTTGGCAGTTCCCAATCCTCCAATAGGTGCTTGCCCAATTGGATATATCTTCTGTGGCATAACGCTTCACAGTCTGAAGTCGGTATAGTTCAGTGACCAGTGACCAGTCATTGTCTTCAGCACTTGAACTTTCCTACAACAACTGATACAAAGGGACACTAATGTACATCAGCAAAATGCATGGTGATGTTATTTAATGACTATCGGAGACCAGGCTCGAGCCCATTTCCTTCGGTTTTGTAGTCAACGTGCCAACTAGTTAAGCCAATGGCACCCTTTAATATATTTTAAGTAAATTAATTTATTAAACAGAAGAAATAGTTAATATTTGTAATTTCATGTTACTGTGCGATGAGGAGGAGGAGAAACCGCTTGAATATCTACTCTCTGATATTGATAAAAGGGCATTCCTTAGCCATTCCCTTTCTTCAGGGCCTTACAAAAATATCGAAATGCGATATAAGACGAATTAATATATCCATACAAATTTCAGGTTGGTTTAATAACGAGCAATTGTGATGTTAAAGGCAAAATTATACTCTTGTCCTTCTCTCCCGGCCATGCAGCACAACGGCATCAAACAGAACTCAAGTGAGCCAGTTCTCGCGAAAATATTTTGATGTTTTGTTTGCAGACTTCAGTCATTCGGAAGCCAAGCTAAACATATTAGACAGTCGCTAGATATTTGATCCCTCTGTGCCCTATGTCACATTTGGAATTTATACTTTCTCTTTAACCGACTTCAAATAAAGAGGAGGTTATTAATACGTCTGAATTCTTCTTTTTTTTGGTTTTTTGTTTAATTGGTATCTATCCTTGCCTGAATAATACTGAAGTGATGGTGCAAGTGACTTGAACTTTTTCTTCTATTGGGTATTATTAAGCTTCGTTCCGCCCAAAAACCCGATTTTGGAGCATATCTTTTTTTTATAAAAAACAAAAGGATGTCACGCAGAATTCATTTTATGAATCCCTAACACTTGTCTAAGTCCAGGGCATATCACGTTCCATCATCAATATGACATTGATGACTACATTGAGAAACCATTTGTCGCTCTACGTTGAGAAAGCATTGTTGCCTCTGCTTGAACTTATTTTCCAGGTTGTACTTTATTTCTTTCTTACATGGCTAATGCTGCTATATAACAAGACTAAGAAATATGTCTTTTTACCAAAAATTAAAACAGTTCAACCATGCAAACAAGTAGCGGCAACGCCAATGATACAAGTCGCAAGGCAGCAGTTTTAAGCTCTTGCAAGTACGAGTATATTGTTGATACTTCAATCGGATTTTAACCTAAACTAACGTAGAATTTTTTTCAATTTCGTATATATTTTTTTCTTTCAAATATCTTTGTAATTAGTTCGGTGATCCTTTTTATCCCTTAAACTATTGTATTTTCTCTGAGATTTTTTTTTATCAACATTGTATTGTGAGTTGTTTTATTTTATTTTTTTATTGCTTAGCTGCTTTATTAAACGTTTAAATAGATTAACCGCCTTATGAATTTCCTTGGTCTTCTTTGAGAAGTATCCGCTTTTGCTAATCTTGGCAATTATTAAGATTTGAATTCATTGTTCTTGTTATTTAAGCAGATTTTATTGTCTCTCCTACTTACATACATATGTATGTATGTGGTTGTTCGTTAAAAATACTTTAATCTTTAGCAAATTAGTTCATTAAGATGTTAATTCTTTTAAACACCCACAAACTATGATAAAAACATAGAAAAAAATCTACAGAGATTTGCGATGACTATCAAAGAAATATACATATAAGTGGGAAGAAGATTTACTTTAGTACACAGAAAAAATTATTGCAATTTTTGTATTTCAATCATCGCCGATATTTGATATTATATTCGAATTGAATTAGGTACTTGATGGGAAAAATAAACTTTTATAGTTCTTTTTTAATCAACCTTTTGATTGATATTTAAATAATAATGTATTAAAATATTGATTAATTCAATCATTCGATTAATTAAAACGAAATAAGTTGTTAATTTTGTTGAAGCGTTTTAACTTGTTCTATTTTGACTTTTAATAATTCTTCGTTACATTTTCGGATTTATTATAAAATATTATTAAAAATATTAGGTTTTTCACACTTTTCAAGAGTTTCAATAGCGAAATGCAACACAAAGAATTGCTAAAACAACTTATTATTATTATTTGATATTTAGTTTGTTCTGGTCGCCATTTAAATTTTTAGGTTGTTTAATCTAATAATTAGATTAAGACTCGATTATGAATGGCAACCAAACTTTAGCTGCATGTCTTGTTGCAAAAATGGTATTACAAAATGGCAACTGGCAACTTATTAAGTTGCCCAATTTCCCCAAATGTTCTCAGAAGGCCGAGAAGATTTGAACGACGAAGAGCGTGCCGGACGCCCGAGCACTTCAACAACAGACGAAAAATTGAAGTGAAGAAAATAATACTGGCCAATCATCGAAACACCATTAGAGAAGTAGCTGAGGACCTAGACATATCGATTGGTTCGTGCCATTCGATTTTTATCAATGATTTGGGCCGCCGCGAAATTCGTATCAAAATTGCTCAATTTCGACCAAAAAGCATCGCATGAAAATTGGTAATGAGCTGTTGAACTCTGTCCACGACGACCCAAATTTGCTCAAGAGGGTCATAACTGGTAACGAATCGTAGGTTTATAGTTATGACGTGGAAACCAAAGCTCAATCATCTCAATGGAAGCTGCCGCACGAACCAAGGTAAAAATCGAATACAACCCAAAACACGTGCAAGCAAAGCAGCTGTCGACAATTAACTGAACATTCAAAATGTCCGAAATTGTCGGCATAAGTGAGAGACATGACGCCACAAAAAAATTAAAATTCGAATATACGTAACCCGCGAAAATTCAAAATTAGCGATACGTTTTGTACAAACCTCGTATGTATATGAAAAAAAATTACACAAAAAAGCAAACAGATATAAAACAATTATATATAAATGTTTATTAATTGAAAAACTTCCGAATCAAAATCTTCTAATTCATCAGTGACTGCAATTTTGATGTGCATGTTGTATACATATTACATTTTTTTCTTATACTCATTTTTGAAAACGTTAAAAATGTTTTTTTATGACTTGACATTCACAATTTTTAAGGCTGGTACTCACTATCTTGCACAATGATGCGTGCGCCTTTGGAGAAAATACAACCCTGGCATGATAGAGTTTATGAAAATTTTCAAAATACAATAACAATGCATTAAATCAGGGTTGTATTTTTTTCGTAAATCATGCAATTGTGTAGGACAGTGAGTACCAGCCCTTAATAATACACAATTATTAAACCTGCGAGTTAAAAATTGTCATATACTATTAAGTTTTTTTTTTCAATGTTACCACCACCAATAAGTAAGACATAGTAACATGAGTTTTAAACAAACATAAAAAAGAAAAACTAAATAAAGATTTTTAATTATATATTATCCCCAAAAATCCGAAGCGAAAAAAGTGATTTTTCCACAAAAATCCCAATCAAAAAACAACATCCCCAAATTCCCAGAGCTCTGCAACTATTAAATGTTAATTTCAGTTGCAATATTGGTATTTTAAAATTTTATTTGCTGCATAGCTTTTAAAGCAAAAAGGTGATAAAATTAAAAAATCTAAATTAGATTAAATCAACTTATCCTTATTAAGAAAAGCGAAAATATGATTTACAGCTAAAAATTTTACAAATTATTTAAAGTATGAAAATTTACTCACAGTAGAAGGTGTAATTACAAAGGATTTGAGTTGTTCATTAAGCGCTCATTTCCTTCAATCTCTTTATTAAAAAATATTTCTGCTGCAACAATCATCTTCATAATAAACAGTTGCACTTAAGAATTTTTTAAGCATTTATATTTCTTATATTCTAAAGCTTTTGGAAACTTACATTATTGCCCGGAAGTTCACTGTTGTGGAAGGAGACTTCATGAGTCTGCCCCAATCTCTAACAGCAGGCGTGCCACAGTCCAGCAAAAAATAATTCTGATTTGGAAGCACTAGCAACTGAGGGAAGCAATGTATTGCTTATTTGATAACAAAAGCTTCGAAAAATGCTTCTGAAAAGCACTAACTTAAGGCGGGCTCTCACAAAAATTATATATTATTGCTTCTGTGAAGCACTTTAGTAAGACAAAGAAAAAAATCATGGCTTTTTGGAAGCTAAATATATTGCTTCTAGCTGGCTCATCTCGAACAAGAAAAATGTCTTATTCAAGCGCAACAGCAAGTGATTCTGTAACACTGTCTCCCTTACAAAAACGCTTCTGGTAAGGAGTAATTTTTGCTGGGAGAGCAGTATACTGGAGCCAATTTTGTATTTGATTTATACTTGTGATATGCCTGTGAGCAGTAATGATACAGCCTGCCTTAGTATGCACGAAGACCCATGCGAGGCATCCCGATATCTTCAGGAACGTATTTTCCAGCTCGAACTATGGTGAAACAGGTGGAAAATAAAAGTAAACAAACTGAAGTGTGTTCAGGTAACATTTACCCTACGAAAAGATACTTGTTCGTCCATTCGAATCAACAATCAAGTTGCTCCTCAACAGTCGCATGTGAAATACCTTGATCGACGGCTTACATGGAATTACCACATTGACTCTAAGCTAACACAAATGAAGCTAAAATTAACTCAGGTATATTGGCTGATTGGTAGAAATTCCACACTGAGTCTAGATTGTAAACTTTTGATATACAAGTCGCTTTTTAAACCAATATGGAGCTACGGAATTCAGCTATGGGGCACTGCTTCAGCTTCCAATGTAGAGAAAATTCAAGGCAAAACAAAATTCTACGGTTAATAACATCGACGCCATGGTATTTAAAAAATTAAAATTTACATTGTGATTTTAATATGCCACAAGTGACGTAAGAAATTGCAACACACGCAGGAAAATATTTAACAAAACTCGAGTCCCATCCTAATCCTCTTGCTCGTAATATCTTGAACTTTACTGGACACATCCGCTTAAAAAAGAAAGACACAAGAGCTCTAATACCCAACACTCCATATGAAACTGCTTGAGCATATTTTTGTGCTTAATACGACGTTTATGTATTTATTATTAATTACAATCACTAAGATTATGTCCGACACTGGTCGGGCGTAATAATTATATTCAGATTTAAGATTTGAATACTTATTGTTGGTTAATTTTTGAAGAGTCAATAAATAAATATTTGTATTAAAAAATAAATAAAAATATTGGCTTTTAGGACACAAAGGTGATAAAATAATAAATAAATAAAAAATCAAAATTAGATTAAATCAACTATTCCTTATTTAGGCAGGCAAAATTTTAATTTTATTTCTTGAAAAGAAATTTTTAATTTTTTCTCTGTATGAATTATTTTTGAATGATGACAATTTCAAGTTGAACATTTTCTCCATAATAAAGGGTCCGCCAGATAACTTTTTTTTTTGAAAATGCTATAAAAAAACTACTGAATATTTTCTCAAATTTGTTTTTATTTGAAAGTACAATCCTTCCGGTTAATAATGAAAAATAATTTCATTCAAATGGCTGCCTCGGCTGGCCATGCAGTAGCCTACATGATCGGTCTAATTTTTAAGCACATTATCGATTGTGTGCAGCTGTATTTCACCAATGGCTTCACGAATATTGTCCTTTAAATCGTCAATTGTCTCTGGCTTGTCGCCGTAACAGTTATCATTGACGGCACCCCACAAATAACAGTCCAACGGTGTCAAATCGCAGCTCCGAGGTGGCCAAACGACATCAGCTCTGCGGCTGATAATGCGATCTTCAAAAATAGGGCGCAAAACATCGAGTGTAGCTTCGGCTGTGTGGCACGTAGCGCCGTCCTGTTGAAACCAAATGTTGCCAATATCCTCCTCTTCAATTTTTGTGAACAAAAATTCGTTCAACATGGCCCGATAACGATCGCCATTGACTGTAACGGCCACTCTCGCACTTTTCGAAAAAAAAATTTCCCAATTAGGCTTCTGGTCCAAAATCCGCACCAAACAGTGACTCGTTTTGGGTGCGTCGGCTTTTCAATGTTTGCGTGCGGGTTTTCTGTGCCCCAAATGCGACAATTTTGCTTGTTTACATACCCGCCAAGATCAAAATGAGCTTCATCTGAAAAGATGATTTTTTTGGCAAAATCGGCATCTTCTGTAAGTCGATCGCAGGCAATATCTCCCAGCGTTGTTATAGCGTATACACAACCATATTCGTTAAGCGGAAGGATAAAACTAATTATCTGTCAAATCAGACATGATCTAAGTGTTACCATTCACGAAATAAGCACTAGTTGAAAAAATTTAGATGGCGGACCCTTTATCAGCGTTTTAATGCTTAATTAAGAAAAAAAATTTGATTAGAAATCGTGAGACAATTTTAAATTTTTATTTGAACTATAGTGAATTATAATCAGAAATAATTTCTTAGTCGGGCTTAAGTTCAGTAATTTCAATTCTTGTTTGAATGAAATATTTTTATTAACTAATATGAGTTTCTAAAGAAGAGAAGAAAAATTAAATTAGACTTTATTAGCTGGTATACACAATATAATCATTTCATTGAAAATTTGCGTTAAATAGCTGATGTTAATAACAATCTCTACCCCAGTAGATAGACATGGGTACTGATGAAGTGCGTGGCTGCACAGAAAAATATCAATATTTCCCCCAGCTAATAAAGTCTAATTTAATTTTTCTTCTCTTCTTTAGAAACTCACATTAATTAATAAAAATATTTCATTCAAACAAGAATTGAAATTACTGAACTTAAGCCCGACTAAGAAATTGTTTCTGATTTATTAGAAATATTCAGAGTAAACGGACCCAAAAGACCTACTTATACATACACACATATATTTGCTGATACAAGTATATAACCAACCTTATCGTTGAATATGAGCACAGGTAAATATTTATATTCTTGGGAGTTATCAAGGGGTTTCGAAAAATATTTGTGTGATCAATTAACAACTAAAATTACCGTGTGTGAACCGGGACTTTCATTTATTATTATTGACTTGGAATAAACCTCAACAAAAAATCGCTGCTCTAAGACTTGAGAATGAAAATTGTGGTGAAAATTTAAAATTTGTTTTTCTTAACAATTTCTTCAAATTCAAAAACATGTTTGACATACACGCATGCATAAATATAATTGAACACTTGTAGACATTTTCATATAAATACATACCATGTACGAGTATGTATGTATGTAATTAATATTTCATGTGCAATTATTATTGATACTTTTATGATTCTTCAACCAGTACGTTTATATTATTTACCCTATTGTTACTTATGTATGCGTACAAGTAGGTCAATTTAATCCTTTTAAACAAATGAAAATGAAAATCCTTTCAAAATACAATACATTCATATATTTAGATTATTTGCAAAGTAAACACTTTGGCCACAAATACGAGCAGATATGAGGAAACAAGTAGATTTTTATACTTTTAATCCTTTAACTCCTTTCATGTTAATAACCCTAAATATGAAATAAACCCTAAAAATATTTTCATATTTTTATAACAATTAAGATGGAACCTTGGAACATTTATTTGTACATATTTGCTAACGTGCGCAGACGCACAACAACAAACAGCGGTAGTAGTAGCCACAACCTGATGAACACACATACACACGCACACACACAAGCTCAACTTTTCAACAAGAGAACAGAACGGAAGGATGGATGGATGGATGGATGTATGGATCGTTACATGGATGATTTAATGAATGGTGCTTGCGTACTTGGACATCAAAAGGAATAAAGAATAATATTTTGTTTTTCACATGCCGAACAAGTGAAATATTTTGACAATAAACTCATCGGAAAATAAATCCCACAAAAACGAAACAACTCAATAATGAACAAGGTGAACTGGCGAAGAATTAAATAAATCACGGTTGTTTGTTTCACAATGTTTTTCTGCTCTTGTATCAGGGGTTATTTAGGACATTTCGAATTATGAGTTTCCCTGCTTTATTTGTTTGTATGTTTGGGTGTATGTGTGTGTGTGTATTTCCTTTTTTTTATATATTGCTATAGAGGGATTACAACTGTTTTGGTCAAGTAAAGTAGTTTTGGGCGGCTGATAAAGGAAAATTAGCAATTATTCACTTTACAAATTAGTGAAAATCTTTAGTAATTATGAACAATTTCTTTGTGCTATTTTCTATGGTTAAAGAAGCCCTGTAACAGACAAAAATCTCAGCTGCTTTGCTTTGACGAGGTTGGTAAAGATTTAAAAATTTTGCAATATCTGCTTAACAAAAAAGAAAAAAATTTAAACGATTAGTACGATTACTGTGTTTTAAGTTCATTTCAGAAATCATTGAAACATTCCTGTAAATGAAATTTGCTCGTACTTACATTTTGCAGGCAACACATACACTTAAGCTTTTCAGTTTTAAACAGACACACACACACACATGCACAAGCATTTTATCTAATTCTGGTGAAATCTTCTTTCCTCTAATTGTATAATTTTGCTTCAATGGTTTATAGAATTTTGTGTAATTTTCATGTTTTCGTGTACGTAATCGCTATTTTCTCAGAATTGCACCTTTTTAATGGAATTGTTGTGTTACTCGCCATTGGCAGTTGTAATTGCATCAACCTTAAATTCACTCGTTTCAGATCTTTTACCGCCTTTTCATTGATCTGATTATTAAGAGATTTTGTTTATTGATTTTCTTTCTATTGTTATCGGTTAACCGCAGCTGTCAAGATTTTTGTTGATCTTTCGATCAAAATTCTCTACAATATTAGAATTAGAATATCTCTATGTTAATGTAAGCACTAACAAAAAGACATACATACAATAAACTTATGCCGAGTACACACTATGGCATTTTGTGACATCGCAAAAGTGTGTACTAGTGGCAACGTTTGTCATTTCCAATATTTTTGGTTGTGTGGCATTGCCTTCCATATAAAAAGCATAATGTGAACGGCGTTGCTTACACGTAATATAGAATATATTATTATATATATAACTTACAAAAAATTCAAAATTGTCTATTGGATTGATTATGATTTAATTAAAGAAAATCCATATACTCGTACACATAATATTTTACTATATTAACGAAATTTAAGGACTATATTTATGATTTGATCAGGCTAAAGTTCGTATCGCTTTGTAAGCCAAATTACATGTGATAATTATTAATGAACAAATAACACCAAAGTTAGTTGTAAATATTCTGACAAACACATAGTTGAAAGGAACAACTAGCTGTTTTCGAAGGCCACTACATCTTCCTCATCAGCGTTCTTTGTGTTTGGTCCATGTAGATGTAGATTTCTGCTTTATATACGCAACTTTTATTGCAAATGGAATATGTGAATTGCTTTGATTCATCGTATTACAATTTGCTGAAAGCTTTTTTGTAATGAAAACTCATTTTTATCATCTCTAAATTTACAACAGTCTTGCCATTGTCGTCGAAATTTAAGGACCACTGACAACTAAATACACTCAGTCCCTCATTATGAGTTGTATTCGATTTTCGAACTTCGCTGGGTTAAACAGTGCAACACGAAAAAATATAATCATATACGGACACCACTTAGTGATAAAGGACCCAAAAAAAACAGATGCGTGTCTCCCAGTTTTGCCCCAAAACATGCATTTTTTCATGGGCCCCCAAAGATTTGGGGCCTCGGTGTCATTTTTGCATTTTCACAGGCTTATATCTTGCAAACCATTCGGAATTTTGATTTACTCTCTGAGGCAAAGTTGTAGCTCTTGTCATAAAGAAAAAAAATTGTGAACATATAAAATCAAAAAATTAGATTTTTTTACCTCTTTTCCCCTGCTCAGGTCCATAGGCCGGAAAAGTGAAAAATTTCCAAACAAATGAAATTAAAAAAATTTCGGGAAAATTTTCACTTTTGCGGCTACCTAAGCGCTACCTAAAATGCATGACTTGGGTCAAAACTTTTTTTTTGGTGTCCTTTATCACTTAGTGGTGTCCGTATATGGTTATATTTCCATGACTTAAAAAATTATACACAATGTTATCGAACATCGAGTATCGAATATCAAATTCAATTCTTTGTATAATGTGCGTCGAAGATCAAAAGTTGCTCATAATAAGGCCCTATATACCTTAATGTTTTTAGTTTATCTTGTAAAAAATATTTTAAATGCAAATGTTTCCTCCTTTTTTATGATATATGACGGTATGTATTTATTAGAAGTGTGCGCAAGCTATGAAAAAGTGCACAGTATTGTATTTTTTTCTAGAACGAATATTGTTTGTAGTGGTGATCGTAATAGAGTGTGAAGCAAAAATAGAGAACAAGGAAACAAAAAACACACAAAACCATTGTACAACAGTTCAATAGACAGTTGTGTCAAGTGTGCAATATTTTTATTGAACACTTCATAGTGCACCATACTTCATTTCACAAACTCAATATTTCATAAAATATTAAGTGATAATAAAACTTTTTAATTTTATATACATTGTGAAAGATATTATTTTTATAGATATTTTATTTTTTAGTCTTAATCAATAAATTATAAAACTTAGAACAGTATCGCATGCAAACTAACACGCTCAAAAAATCTACGTTGTTTGTTTTTTCTTTTACACATACACATATTTTTACACTTGTGTGCTCATTTTACAATTGTCATTCGGTGTGCACTAGTGAAATATGCTTCGACACTAAAATAACTAATGCCTTCGCTTGGCATATAAACAAATGCTGTTGCATTCTTTTGATAAAATTGAGCACCAGTTTCAGTGTTCTCTTAAAATCAAGAGCACTAAAAAGAGAGAACAATTCAATAATATACACCATGAAGATTAAGCAAGCAAACATCTTGTGCTCAGGTCTAGTATTTATATACATAAGACTGCATCATTGTCTTTCGAATAACAATTGCAAAATAATTATATTTAACTTCCTAGTGACACTTTTAAAATTACTTTAGTTTTTGTTTTCGAAAAATTATATATAACATCACAGTAAGAAAAAATTAACGACATGTCTAATGTCGGAAAAACACTGAACCTTTAAAAGACAATCAACCGAGTTATCTAGAATTTTCTCAGACATTTCGATGACTACTCGACAAATTTTCAGTATGAATCAAATAAACAAAATACGTATTGCGCAGACTCGTTAGTTGTATTACTATCAATCAGCTGGTTTTTACACAAGCTAGGCTTTGCAAAATCACGAAAAATAATCGCAATATTTTAAATTTTAGTCACAATCAAAAGAATATTGTTTAAATATATCCATCACCATTTTCACTTTTTTGGTACAAAAAATTTTTTCTAAAGAAAATAAATATTTTTCTGAAAAATATTTTTCTGACACATTTTAATCATAATATGTAAATAAAGAAAAAAATTATCAGTTGACATTGCGTTGCCACCTTGTTAATATACCTTGGTCGGAACATGTTTTAATATTTTGTCAGATACTTTTCCGACATTATTCAAATATTCTGAATTTCATAACTCGTACAGGATTCTCTCGGACATATTGTAAAAGTTTTACGAATTTAATCAACCGCTCATACAATTTTCATTACATTTTTTGACCGACTATTTGTTCGCCGTATAAATAAGGGGGCTGATTTTGTAATTCACTAAATGTAAAACTAAATTTGATCACCTTAAAACTATAAATCGACTTCATAGGTTCTTAGCGATAGAGATTGGCCTTTAGCGAGTTACAGAATAAGGAGGCAGGTCTGTAAAGTGATCTATACGCCATCGGAATACTCATCAATCATTATGGTAGTATTCGTGAAAATGAGTTTGCATGTGTTATACGTAATTAACACGTTGATTGTTTATATGTTTTTTGAAATCCGAATTTTTGCTATTCGTTGGTGAACGGTGTAGTGAAGCAAGCGAGGAAGAGAAAAAAAACACATTCACCCCTATCGTGAATTATTTTCATCCGGAATTTTTTTTCTTTTTTGATTTTCCTTATCATGAATAATATTTTTTACGTGATTTTTTTCACTTTTCCCTTGGTTTTGTTCACTTTATTTTTGCAGGCGAATATCGAATAATTTCAATATTTCCCTTCGAAATATATATTAAAAGTTATAAATATTAATTTTTAGGACAAGATTAGTAAGGAAAGTTTACGATTGTTAACAATAATTGCCTGCAACACCTTTTTTCATGGAGCATGAATCTTTTTGGTTCATACGCTGTAAATTTCATGGTGGTGCACCGCGGTGGTATATTAAACAATTTTTTTCCACTGCATCTAGAATAATTAAAAACTCAATTTTACACTTAAAAATATTTTATTTGAAACCCAAAATTTGTATTTCTTTGTTATTAAACTTAAATTTATCTGATTTTCAATTAATTTTTAGGCTGTACAAATCTTCTTCCCTTTTTTACATTCACTGGGACTGATAGCGGGGAAAAATTTCACGAGAGATTCACGATAGGAGTGATTTTCTGTTCTCAGATATTTTTTTTAATTTTCCCTTTTTTTATGCAATGTGACAACAGCTTTTTATAATACAAAGTAATGTTGCCACATACATACAGGTATTGTTATGACTAATAAAGGAGTGTAGGAAATAACGAAAACATATTTTATTTTGGCCGAAATGTAGGTATTTTTTATTTTCAGATTGCATCTTTTATGTATAAATGTAAAAATAACTATACTTCAAATATATTTTTTGTTTTTTGCCCAAAATTACGTTGACATTTATATGGAGCTTTATTTTCAATTTAATCGTAAGCGACAACAATTAAAATTTTCAGGAGATTTTTAAAATACTCAAATATGTTTTATATACATACGTAAATTGTCGCTTACGATAAAATTTTACAGCCAGTATCTTAAAAGTTATCAACAATTTTTGCATTTTGATAATTTTAAGCTATGGCTATGGGCCCATGATTTTAATATCGATAAAGAAGTTGACTTTTTAATACATCATGTCGCCTACGATTAAAATATAATATATTAAAATAGGGCTCGATATAATGACAGGTACCTCAGGAAATAGAAAATGGGCAACAATTAAACAATTATTTTATTATTAAAAAAATTACTTACAAATATCTAGCTTAAATCTTAATAAACCCCAAATAAAGCTGTATATTAGATTTTTATTATAAGATAATTTCTAATTTAAAATGGCTTGAATTTATAGAGATTTTCGTAGCGGAAAAGTTTTTAACATGTATGTTGAATGAATTAGAATCAAACATACGTACGTTAAATATGAAATGTTTTTGAAAGCAATTTTTTCTTAAAGAGCATTGAAAATAAAACATGTTTTTAATTCCTCGTATGAATTGTATGAATTGTCATAGTTTGATGTGTTCCTTGGTGTCTCTTCATCAAGCACGAAGACATTTTAAGCGAAATTTTAAGTAGAGTGGTTGCTAAAAATGACGTATGAAAAGAATTGTTTTTCTAAGACATTCTTTCACCCCACAAACGTTTTTTATTCCTTACATTAGTTTTATTGTCTTTTTTTCCACATACACTGAAATTATTATTGCTACTAAATTTTCTTTCGACATTGACATATATTTGATAATGAACTAAACTAAACTAAAACTCAAAATGAACTCTTCGCTATTGACATTTATACAATGATGTTGACAGCAACAAACCAAACTGAAAATTAATTCTTGACGGGTCATCCAGCATCAAAACATTCAACACATGTACTACATAAATTTGACATCAAGCATTTCGATGTTATCTTTGCCGCTTAAGCGAAAGGTGAGTGCACTTCTATGCACAAGTTGACAGCTAGAGCGATTAAAAAAGTGACAATGTAGAGTCTTTTATTGACCACAGGCATTGTTAATTTTGCAAAGTCTTTTTTCTCAGTGTAAGATATGATTTTTTCGCGATGTTCCTTCGGCTTAATGGCTTCGTTAGTCAAATCGTTTCGTCTTACTTTTGAAGTTGTCGTATCGTTTAAAGGCTCAGTTAGCCGACTGTAATGTAATGTAACTGCAACAGTAGAAAACAGCTGATCGATATTGTTATGTGAAAAGTAATGCAAATGGTTATAGAGATGTAATGTAACGTAATATAATTTTCATATAAAAATATCGATCAGCTGTTTCCTACATTACAGTTACATTACATTACAGTCGGCTAACTGAGCCTTAAGTCTGTATGTTAGTTAGTAAAAACGTGAGGCTGCCAGCGAAAGTGTCAGCTCTTACTTTGCTTTATACGTGTGTGTGTATGTATGTAAGCCAGAAGTTTACGTTTGCTACGTAAAAATCTAATTTCTATAGAGTTTTACGTAGCAAACGTTCCCAACACATTTTCAATAAGCATCAACATGCTTATTAAATGTTATGGATTTTGTCAGCTGACACGCAACAGCACGATACGATTTCAGTAATTCTACCATAAAACTTCGCTTCAAATCGTTACGGCTGCCCATTTAAAATGAGTGTTAGATTCGTTTTAGTTCATCGTCGAATTCATTGGTTGGTGTTTGCATAAAAATTAATAAATAAGAGATGAAATTCTATAAAAATAAAATTTTTTGTTCTCACAAATTTTCTATTTTGATTTGGTTTCAAATAAATGGTTTCAAATAAATGACTAACTTCGACGTCCTTGCAATGCGAATTAAGCTGTCAACTTCCTTCTTTTTGCTCATTCGCGGAAGGAGTTTAAAACAGAAAACTAGTAAATTTTTGCTGGAGAGGCTCTGACTGAATTGGGCAAAAATTTTCGCTGATAAGATGCTTGACAAAAAATAGATATACCAAATTCCTTTTTGTTAAATCTTAGTTTCAAAATATGTATGATGCTCAGTAAGTTTTTAATGCCAATTACATTATGTATTTCAAACAAAAAAAAAACATTGATTTTAATCCGATTTACAGATAAACGGAAACATGCGTTCGTTAACTGGTGAAATGAATAAATAAATTAAACATGCCTTAAATCCTTAAATGACATAATAATGAATTTAGCGGCAACAAAAACAACAACAACAAAAGTTGCTGACAATTAATTTTTATTTTTTTTTTTAATTTTTCTGAGAAAATATAATGCGAAATAAGTTAAAGGGTGAGCCAGCTTTGGAACACAAATACTTTTCAACAAAATCTGAAAATATGTATGTATGTAAGTGATTGGATTGTCATAATAACTATAATTTATATGAAAAACCTGTCAATTGCAAAATATTCCTGAATAATTTTCATTCCAAGGAGGAAAAATATATTAATTTTAAATTGTCCTTAACAAGTTAATTCTTACAAGTCCACTGAATGTGTTTCGTATTCGTACCCCTTTTATGTACTTCCACTACTTGTTTGCGTTTGCGGCTTTAAATATGCCTTCCATAAACCACTAAAATCATGAAGCAATTAAAAGGGTGTTTCCTTAAATTTTACAGCAATAAACAGACTTATTACTGACAGGCAGTCGGGCGTGATGCTAAAAAGCATTACAAAGTTTTCCTTTTATTTTACACACATTCACTGTACTTACGAGACTATAAAAACAACTGCGTCAACAAACAATTGTCATTTTAGTTTGTGCGACAAACACGCGTTTGTGAATTTTAATCCGTTTGTTTGCCGATGACATTTCAAAAGATTCTTTCTGCGTTCCTTAATGTTCAGTTTAAATTCAGAGTTGTAAAGTTTGTTAAGTCAGTTTTGTTTAGTTAAAGATAAATACTTTTAAGCTTATAATGGGAAATTAAATGTTACACTGTATTACAGAAAAAAGAATAACAAGGTTCCAAGCGGTGGTTCTGGCGGAGGGTGCGAAAAAAATATATATAGTTCGAACAATGATAAATTGCCTCTATCCTCCTCTTTTGCACATTGTTTAAGGTGGAAACTATACATTTGATTTATGTAACACTTTAAGTTCCCTGGAGATTATCAAATAAATTCATCAATCATATAGCTGTGAGCGTGCAGTTGTGATTTTTCGACTATACGCACTCGTTGTCGACAATGACTTTTTTTTTTTGCAATTTATATAAAAGTTCGCGAAGAACAGAGGGCGTTGACAAATTCCAGCCACCGTAATCGATCATTAGCTAGACTCTTTGATTACGAGATTTGCATTAATTTTTCATCATTCTTATCCATGCGTTGCGGGGCCTTCAAGGATTCCTGTGTCCCTGAGGAATCCAATCTAATGCCTGCCTTGCAATTTCTTCAGGTGGCCTTCTTAGTATGTGACCTATCCAAGTCCATTTACGCCTGCAGATTTCCGAATCAATTGGCGCGCAGTTAGCCATCATAAGCAGTTGTTCACTGGTTACCCAGTTCGGCCAAAATATTCGCATAATTTGTTTCAGGCACTTGTTGTAGAACAACTGCAATTTCCTACGTGTAGACTGCGTTGTACTCCAAGTGCTGCAACCATACATTAGTACGGATTTGACACTACAGTTGAAGATTTTTAGCTTTGTGGTGGTAGCTATATTATTCGCTCTGCATATTCTATGCAGGGAATGAAAAGCGATCCAGGCTTAATTGATTCTATCAGTGATATGGGCACTAGAGCCACCGTCTTTGCAAATTGTACTGCCGAGATATGAAAAGGAACCAATATCCTCGATCAGCTGTCCTTGTAGTGTTATGTTGTGTTGTAGTTATATTTTATATCTTTAGCCGGTCCGAAGCTCGGATAAAGGAGGAGGGGAAGCTGACCAACCCCAATTGAATACAGTGTCCTGAGCATTTTTGGAAGTAGAAGAAGAAGAAGCCCGACCTCTGAAACATCAGCTTCACCATGGTCCCTCGCCATTAACGAAGGAGCTTTGTTGAGCTTGGGCTAATAACCCAACCTCGTTAGAAAAAAAACACTATTAGTGAAACGCCTACAAAAACCTTCGATTTCTTTCATTTCACAGCTGATTATTTGATCGCCTCCACTTTTGATTGACAAAAAACATCAGTTTCTTTTTAACTCTTATTAATGATGGAGGAGTGCGTGGACGAACATTATCAACATTCAACAGTATAAAAACTTGCGAGCAACATACAAATAGTAGAACATACAAATAGAATAGTGATTGAAGTAATTATTTGTACGTCTCCTTTTAAGCAACAAGCATGCGACACTCAGACACATGCACTGATTGAAGGGTTTATTTGACCGTCTGCAGGGCATTTTATGGGCTTATTTTTGACAAACAAGTCAATTCTCCAACTCTTCTCCGTAAGCGTTTTTCTTGCTCTTTTAGTAGAAAGTGGGCAAAAACTACCATTAAAAAATTATATAAATGTTTTACAAAAAAATTTGCCAAAAATTTAAAATATTTTTTCCAATGATTGTAATTGTATACTGTAGCCCAGAACAATGCATTCCTTTAAACCTCTTTTCTTAATACTACCGCAGCACAAAGATGCCTTCATTGTTTTTATTTCAATTGTAACGAAAATATTACACAGAAAAATTAGAAGCCCACAAAGTTCCAGCGTTTGTTTCATTCATTCTTCCTGGCTGAAATAAGAATTTACCTAAATTGCTTGCCACCCCGCTTAGGAAGCTGTTTTTTTTTGTACTCGTACTTGTATTTGATTTTTTTTTATTTCAGAAATTTTAAATGTTTAAGCTTATTTTTCTTGTTTTTGTTCCACATCATTCAGTGGTTTTACATTCATTTTCGTAGGTGTGGCATTTTATACCAGAATTTGATTGTTGCTTTAGAAAATCAAAACAAAACAACAACTGAATGAAGAAAAAAACCAACTAAAGTTTGTTTGGTATCTTTTAAGTGCTCTTTAAAAGTAAATACAACAGCAGCAAAGAGAGATGGTGGGAGAAAAAGGAAAACCCTATAAAGGATTTTATTTCACTCCCCTCCACAGCACCAGAGAAAAGCTGTAAATACGTACAACAGCCATTATCAGGGGGATGAATTCCCCTTTATCGCGATAGATTTTTCTTAGCACCAGCAGCACGAATGAAGCTTTAGTAGCGTTCAATGGAAAAGTGCGTGTGAATTGCAATTACATTTGAAATCACACTTGCTGAGTGGATTGATCTGTTCTATATGCATTTGCAGTTGTTGTTGTTGTATTATTTGGATTTGAATTGATTCATAACAGACTCATATGTTGTTGTCAAATCGTCCGTGTTATTTTGATTATTTATATATTTATGTACAGTGTACACACACTCGTACAAATTATTTAAAAATGCAAACAGTGCGGCACAAAAGTGTGCCAGCAAATTTTGTAATATAAGCAATTACAAAATATTTTGAGTATAAAAGCGTAAAAACTTCAAAAAGATTTCACTTTTTGAAGGAAATTAATATTTTCTTTGCATTCTCCAGCTTATGTCAGATATTTATTTAGTTGGTACAAGTAGAGTTAAACTAACAACTGCCAAATTAATACTAATATGTATATATATGCGCTATTTTGTGAACGGACTCATAACGAAATTGTTTTTGATCCCAAATTTCACAAGAAAATTTTGTTCGTTGAAGGAAGCCATTTTTTTTGTTGAGTGTATTTGGCAATAAACAAAACTACTGCATTTAGAGTGAAAAAAATCTTCTTGATCTTGTCGAAACATTATTGTATTCCATAAATCTCAGATTTTTGTGTGTTTTATGGACCAATGAAACTATTATTCCATTTTTCTTCAAAACACAGTGAAGGCCAGAACATTAGAATTAATGATTTCAACAATACGCACAGTGGAATGGCTGCATACATTTTTGTACAAGAACAACAATAAAGAGTGGTTCTAAGTAGAGTTTGCTAAAAACCGATCAAATGAAAAACCGCGATTTCGGTTTATAATTTACTTAAAGCGACCGGTTTCGGTTTCGATATTTTAATCCAGGTGGTGGGATTTGGTTTATTGTACAAGTATTATTCGATTCGGAAGCAGACCTATTTGAAGTTGTATGCTACGAAATCTTTTTCTCTGTCTTATGAATACTATTTTCATAAACCACTTCCATCACTTCAAGATTGATTTTGTGAGCCAAGCATAACTACAGTTTTGTTCAGTTTTCTAATCCAAATTTAATATTCACTGCTGTTCCATTGGCAAACATCCGTACAAAGTGCATCCATTGTTAAACTGTATTTTTGATTATTCGATTTTTTATAATTGAGACATTGTCTGCTTTCAAAGACATTTAAGTTCAATACAATTGATTATCTTATAAATTCAGATTGTGTTGGTTTTCCATCAGATGTGGAAAATTCATCAACCCATTACGAGCTTTGATATTCGTACAATAGTTTCTGCAAATGCGTCTATAAATTTTTGTCCACGTTATAAAGAGTTTTGAACAATTTCCTCATCGGCTTTGCCTTTTTTAAGCCATAATATTGTGTACCACTCTCAAAGCATTATTAATGATTTATACAATAAAAACTGTTAAAATGACAGGAAGTAAATATGTAATCGAAAATCTACGGTTTTCTTGTCGGTTTTCGGCTTCGAATATTTGGCCCAAGAAACCGCGGTTTCGATTTCGTTTTAAACCGAACAGCGAACCCTAGTTCTAAGCCATGGAAAGTTGACACCAATTATATATTAACTACATTAAATTTCATCAAATTCGGCCACGCCCACCGCCCATGCAATCCAAGCCGATTTTGTTGCATAAAATGTTTCCTATCCAAGCAGAAGTCTTTAAATCGGGTACATACACTTTCTAGAATAAAAAAGGCTCATGTCGAGTTTCATCAAAATTAGCCACGTATTTTTAACCGACTTCAACAAAAAGAGGAGGTTATCAATTCTTCCATATTTTTAACAGACTTCAAAAAAGCAGGAGGTTATCAATTCGTCTCTATTTTTTTTCTTGCGTTGTTACTTCATAACTCGGTTCAAATTAGACCGATTGTAAAAGATTTTTATGGTCTGAGAGGGTATAGTTTCCCACTGGTCCCATTGCAAACAAAATTGGGCGGGGACACGCCCACAAATTTTTTTATTTGATTTTATGGTATTCTACTTTCTTGTTTGCTGCGAAACCAAGCAAACACATTTGGTTCTTGCAATTACACAATTTTTAAGTTACAAAAATGGGCGAGGCTAAGCCCATTAATATCTATTATTTTATTTCACGTGGTCTTACTTGACCGATTTTAACGAAACTTACCACACACCTTGGGCTCAAAAATATACACAATCTTCTATGTGAAAAAATGGGCGAAATCACGCCAACTAAAATTTAATATTTAATTTTAAGTGGTTCTACTGCATCGATCTTTACAAAACTTAACACACACCCTGAGCTCTGAAAACACAAAAAAATTTGCATTTAAAAAATTTAATTTTATATCCCATAAATTTTTTTCGATAATGTTCTATCAGATCTTTGCCTTGAAGTCGGTGTTTTTTGGCAGAATTATTTTATGTGTGTTACTTGATAACTCAGTAATTTTTAAACCGATTTTATATATAATTTTTTTTGTCTAAAATCTTCCATTTAGAGCCTGTTTCATTAATTCTATTTAAATATCCATTCATATTTGAATGTTATTTTTCATTTATTTTTTTTAATGAAAAACTACTTTTCTATGTGAATTGATATTTAAATAGAATTGGTGAAATAGGCTCTTAGTTTTCCCTTAAATTTTATGTATTTTTACAGCACACATCTTGGTCTTATGTAATGCCACAAACTCAAAATGATAAGGAAACAGATTCTCAAATTAACAAAACACACAAAAATATACCCTTTTTCAAAATGGTCCAGCTCACAAGAGGACAAAGCTGGAGCCGAAATATTTTAAATGTCATCTTAAAAAAGTCCAAGGTTCATTTTTAAGAAGGTAAATCGAGCACTTTTTTTGATGAGTCGCTCTAATGTATATACATGAGGCAAATATTTTTTTTTTATATGGTATAGCGAAAACATAATTTATACGAAATTCTGATCTCAACTCAAGCTCTATACCGCGCCTCTCGACATAAAAATGTATTTTCTCTTCTTTAAAAAAGAAAATTAATTAAGCAAAATGTTGAATTTCTTCACAATACTGTTTTCATTAATTATTGCAACATATATTTTGCTCCAAATTTCAATCACTTTTTTAGCAACTTTCGCAGAAAAACCTTCAAGGATTGTCTTTCTTTTTCTATTTTTCTCACGCCCACTTACACAGAAAAAAAAGATTTGTAAATACAATTAATTTATTTGTAAATACAATTAAAATATTATTTAAAAAGGCACCTACAACGATTTTTGTAAATACAAACACACATTTGTAACATCAGAAACCAAAATCAACTCAATTATTTCCAATTAAAATGATTGTGTTATTGACAATTGAGTTGTTAACGAAAAACAAAAATTTTTAATGAATTTGTTTTTCAAATTCTAATGTGTGTTTTTTGTTAGTTTTTTTTTATTTTTATTTAGAATTGGTTTCTTGTTAAATTTTAAAGTATTTATTTTTCCACACAACCTTCGAAAGTAAACGTGTTTGGGATGACTCGAACCGGCAATATCTTGACTAATAGACTAACGTGCTTACCACTCAGCTAAAGAGCAAATCGTTTTGATCACGCAAATAATGAATACACGCAAACATGATTGCTATGTTTCTTCTACATGTGCGCTTTGCGCTGATATAATTTAAATATAACTTTGTTGAGTGAAAAAAACAATCCACGACGTTTTCCGGCTTCTTGTCGGAATTCACACGTATACAACACGAGCAATCAAAAAATACAACAACAATAGCACATGAACGCCTTGGGTCAATCAACAAGCAAGATAAACACCAACACAAAGAAATTAAATTAAATGATATTTTAAAATGTGCGGTATTGTTAAATATTGTATTAAATTAATGACAAATATTGTTGAAATTAAAATTTTTTCAATAACATGATTTTGTTGAACATAATTCTTGTCTATTTTTTTCTGTGTAAGAAAATAATATTTCAAAATATCACGATCACTTGGCAAATTTCACTTGGCAAGCCAAAAGCACTAAAGTTCTGAATAGGCAGAAAAATTTATAGGGAAAAATAAATAAATTATCATATTGAGAGGCGCGGTATAAGGTTTGATTTTAGACCCATGATTTCTTCGTATCATTTTCTTGGAATTTAGGGTTTTTTAGATTCTATAGCTTTTGTGGCACACAGTGTTTTTGGTTGCTGACACTCGTGAAAATATATAAATATTATAACAGATGACATATAAAAGATTTTGTTTTTTCAATTTTGATACTTATAGAATAAACTTCCATCTTCTTTAAATAATTCTAAAGTGTTTATTTTCGAATAACAGCTGCCATTTTAGAATTATCGTCTTTATTTTACTTCCACTGTATATAATTTACTAAAGTGTCAAATATTAGACAGGAATAGGACAAATTTACAATTATTTCTCGAACATATGAATGTATAAGTGATTATTTCCTCTTTAATTGGCTTTCTGTGCATTTGCTGACATTTTCATATTTTTGATTTTGACGGCTTTTATTTTTTTTATTTTTTGCCTTTTGTCTAAATATGACATGATTTCAATTCTATAGAACTTTTGGTTTTTGTGGTTACAATCAACTCCCAGTGGTATTTAGGAGGGTGGCTGTTATATCCATCATACATGGTATTTATTTATAATTATATGTATGTATGCATGTGTATGTAGATTCATATATATGTGTAAGTAAATGCAAGTGTTATCTTGGCTGAGAACAAATTGGGTGTTGGGGGCGTTCGTCACACTTGTCTTGTGTTGACAAACATATCAATTAGTGAAATTAGTTGCAGATAAACAGACGTTGAGCAAAGTTATTTGCGGTAACTACTACACATATTATTAATCTCCTAAAGTAATTGGATTATTTGAAATTAAACTTTAACGAGTACACGTATGTATGTAGGAAGTTCCTAAAATCACTTCTTAAGCTAAATGTTCAATAAAATAAGCAAAAGAAACGTTTCTGGACCCCTCGTCTCTCTCTCTCTCTCTTCTAACAAACTAATTTTTGAAATTAAAAAATTTTTCAAATAAATTTATGCAGTAACAATGGAAGCCACAATTTTTTATTAAAAATTATTCTTCTAATGGGTTTTAAACATTCATAGATGAACACGTCATAGTTACGCTCCTAAAATGCTTCTTAAGGGTGTTTAAAGTAGAAAATATTAAAACACCGATTTTTTTTGATTTATTTTAAACTTAAAAATATTTCATTCAACGAGAATTGAAATTACTGAACTTAAGCCCGACTAAGAAACTATTTCTGATTAAAATTCACTATAGTTCAACTAAAAATTTAAAATTGTCTCACTTAAATCATCATGGGCACGTGACAAATATATGTTCACTTGGCAATCACAGTTTCATATACTGGAAAGTAAAATCAACTGTAGAAAGCAAAAACAATGTAACATAATATCCACTACAATAATACTTACATGTACATATGTACCGACGGCACATCGAATAAGTAAAAATAATTAATGGGATGATCGTAAAAGATAAGCAAGAATAATTAAACATACTTAGGTAGAGTGATATAACTTCGTGCTAAACTGAATAGAAAATGAAAATACGGATAAATATATAAATAAGTGTATATACATGTAAATGTACATAGATCAGAGCTGGCCACCGAGAGAAACACGAGAGTAATGTATTCACGTATGTGTATTCATTTGTATAAGAAGCCGATTGATGTTCGGCACTCTGGTGCTACTTTGGGCAGCTCAGACTAGATTGTAGAATTTATTAAAAGAAAATTTACAATTTTCAATACAGCTATATACCCACGCAGGCGTGTTATCTCGTGAGAGCGTGAGAATTCGTGCGTGATTCTTAAGAAAACTCCCGCACGATCACGCATGAGTAATTTTCTTTAAGTCACGGTCACGCACTCACGCGTGATTAATTATAAATTTGATCACGATCACGCGTGACACGATAAAATCACGACGTTTGAACATCTCTAATATTTGCAACTAACTTTGGTATTATTTGTTCATTAATAATTATCACATGTACTCGTAATTTGGCTCACAAAGCGATACGAACTTTAGCCTGATCAAATCATAAATATAGAAGCAAATTAAGTTCGAGCAATATTAATTAAAATTAACTAAATATAAATAGATTTTGTTTTTATGGGAAATCTAGTAAAAAGCAGCAAGATTTTGCTCGAAATCTCGTAAGTACTAGATTTCTAGACAATGCAAATGCCCTCAATAAGTAAATAATCACTTCTCTGAACTTAAAGGTTTTTCATTAGTATTTAGTGGTTACGCTTTTTGGGGTAATTGCTTGGCTGGTGTGACCATAACTTTAGAACTAACATTTCCTATATTATGTTTAGACAAAATTTAATTTTTCTCACGCTTGCTAACACTTCTTTTAGTACGTTTCATTCACATTTACTCGCTTTAAAATTTCCATTCGGTTTTTAAGGGCAAACAACAGTTTAATATTTCTTTCCTGTTTTTAAGGAAAAGAAATAACAACAAGGTTCCGGGGAATAAACCACAAAAACACTTACATATGAATATTCTATGATTAAATATAAATTTCTGCAAAGGGTTGCTGCTGATATTTACAAGCGTTACACCTACGAAAAAAAATTAACATTAACAATTCCTTTCACTCACAAGGCTAATAATAGTTTTTAACCCGCAAATAACAAGTCAAACGCTAAAGTGTGCACTCCATATAACAACAGCAACAACAAATCATCAATTTTTATTAGCAATATTATTTTGTTTAAAAAAAATGTAACAAGTTGAACGGCAATAACGTTTAAATACTTGCGTGCATTGTATTGAAACTAAATAGTGGTGCGTGCGTGTTGGTCTTGTTTAGTGAGCGTGAGTGTATAGTGTGTATTTATGTATGAGTGTGTACACATGTTCTAGATGCTACCCGTTCGCGGTTAAGCCTATTATTTTTATGACATTGTCGTGTGACCGACCACCCAAACCAACCCACCGTTCTTGCCTCTAAGACCAAATTAAAAAACAACCCAATCACTCCAAGTGTAACCGTTTAACATATAATTTTTGTTTGTTGTTTCGTTTTTTTTTTTAATATGCATGTTTGCTAAGCTAAATATCCGTTTTTGTCAGTTTCACAAAACACTCACTCACTCACTTTCATACATACGAGTACATACAATTATGATTGTAACAAATTGAACGACGCTCTGTAACACGCGTCTTAATTGGTCTTCTTCCTGCATATTACACGTCCTTATTTGCCGGTTGTAATATTTAAGGGCAGATTCTAAGAGTCCTCTTTTATTTATTTTGGGCTAATAACTGCTTTTTTTCTTTCTTTTTTGTTATTATCTATTTGTATTTATATTTTATTATTATTATTTTTTTGCTGCTTATTTGTCATACGTAAATCATTTAAGATGATTTATTGACTTTTACTTAATTTCCGGTTACTTCCTTCTTATTTATTTTGGTGCGGAAATCACTTTTTATTGCAAGTGGCTGGTTGGTTGGTTGGCTATTTAAGCTTCTCCTTAAGACACATTTTATTATTGAAGTGTCATTAATGTCTTCAACCGAAATAAGGAATTGAAAATTATTTTCCATTGTGAATGTGATATTGGGAAATCTTGAGAAAAATGCAAAAATCATGTTAGAAGGGTGGGTCAACAAGTAGTTGGCTTTAAAAATGAAACACTGGTTTCTGGATAAAACAAAAACATTTTATGTGTCAACGTAGTCTCCTTTGAGCTGTATGCAGTTTGGCCAATGCTTCTCCAAGTTGTTCATTCCTTCCAAAAAAAATACGATTTGTTGAAGTCATCTAAATAGGAATTTGTATTTTTGAGATGATTTCATCGTTGGAGGCAAATATCTTTCCGCGGAGCCATTTCTTCAGGTTAAGGGAACAAAAAATATTCACTTACACAGAAAATCTATTCCTGCGATAAACAAGTTTAATTGAAAATAAAACCAAAAATTAATTGAGTCAATTAAACTTTGTAATTAATTAAATTTTTAAACAAAAGTTTAATTGACTTAAATACATTTTAAATTGATTTTTGATTTTATTTTCAATTAAAGTTGTTTCTTGCAGAAATATTTTTTTCCGTGTAGAGCCGGAGAATATGATTGATGAACGAGCAAATCGTATAGCATTTCATGGATTTTTTGCACTGTGCACGCTTGCATTGTCCTGGTGGCAAAGAACTTTTTTCGTTGACAAATACGGTCGTTTTTAAGGATCCGAACACCAAAGAAACCCTATTGGTTTTACAACGGTATTCGTTCTTCCGTTTTTCTGTCGGTCGGCCTGTCTGTCTGTCAGGCTGTTTTCTCGAGAACCGTATGAGCTGCGGACTTGAAATTTTCACAGAATATGTCAAGCAGTTCAAAATCAATGGGTGTTCTAAGGCGAGTAACGAAAGATGTGGCAATCCTAATGTAATATACAGAAAATTATATGTACAGGCATGGGATGGAAAATTATCGTGTGATGAATTCCGATCGATTTTGAAAATCATTTTTGAGATTATCTTAAACTACTGACTTCTAAAAAGCACTTTATAAGATGAAATATAAACCATATAATAGGGAAATTTATCAAAAATGTTTGGAAAATTATTAAAACCCATTTTTTAAATGATTTCCAAAATGGCTATAGGAAACATATCACAAAGGTTTGTTTTGGCTCGTCTTCGATTTTTACCTTGGTTCGTGCGGCAGCTTCCATTTATAACCATAAACCCACGATTCGTCGCGGACAGAGTCCAACAGCTCATTAGCAATGTACATGCGATGCTATTTTTGGTCGAAATTGAGCAATTTTGGTACGAATTCCGCGAGACCCGTCTCATGCCCAAATCATTGATAAAAATCTAATGGCACGAGCCAATCGATATGTCTAGGTCCTCAGCAACTTCTCTAATGGTGAATCGACGTTTGTCCAATACCATTTTCTTCACTTCATCAATTTTTTCGTCTGTTGTTGAAGTGCTCGGGCGTCCGGCACGCTCTTCGTCGTTCACATGTTCTCGGCCTTCTGAGAACGTTTTGTACCACCGAAAAACGTTCCAAGGTAGCTTCCCCGTATGCCATAGTCAACATTCGGAATGCATCCACGCACTTAATTTCGTTTTTCACACAAAATTTTATAGAGGTTATGTGTTCCATTTTGTTTAAAAGGCAAAATTCGAAGACGAGCCAAAACACTTGCAAGCAAAGCAGCTGTCAACAATTAACTGAACATTCAAAATGGCCGAAATTGTCGGCATAACTGTGAGACATGAGACCAACATGACGACACAAAAAATCAAAATTCGAATATACGTAACCCACGAAAATTAAAAATTCGCGATACATTTTGAACAAAACTCGTATTTTTATGCAGCCTATACCAATAATACTGAGATTTAAAAAATCAATAGTAAAGGGTATTCCATCAGTTAGTGTTATTTATTTTGACTATGTAATTTTGACAACTTGGTGTGTCTTAGAAACCGTAAGAGACAAACTCTTGGAATTTTCAAAAACGCTAAAACGAAAAACTCCACAAATTAAAAAATGCCGTACAATCGCCTAAATGAAAAAAAGCCCATTAATGAAAAATGTCACCAAAAATAAAATAAATAGCGAAAATGAAAAAAAATAGAATATAGGTAAAAAAAATCGTCGAAAGCCGACAAAACCTTCAAGATCGCCAAACCAAAGAAAAAGCTCTAAAACTTTAAATATTGCTAAAACGAAAAATATGTATTAAAAAAAAACAAAAAAATATATGTCGCCAAAACGAAAAAAAAGTCAGCACTAAGAAATCGTCAAAACGAAAAAAAATCACCAAAAACCAAAAAAAAATTTAAAAACAATCGCCAAAACTAAAAATGAATCGCTGTAACTAAAAATATCGTAAAAACCCAAAAATCGCTAAAACGAAAAAGGCGCCGAAACTAAAAATAAAAAAGTAAAAATATCGTCGAAAACCGACAAAAATTCACAAAACGAAAACAAGCACCAAAACTAGAAAATCGCTTAAACTAAAAATATTTATTGTAATAAAACAAAACAAAAGCGCAAAATAAACACGAAGAAAACATCAAATATAAGAAATCGTCAGTACTAAAAAAATTACCGAAAGCCGAAAAAATCGTTAAAAAGAAACAAGCGCCAAAAATGAAAAATTAATCGCTGTAACTAAAAATATCTTCAAAAAACAAATCAAAAATCACCAAAACGAAAAAGGCCCCGAAACAAAAATAAAAATTTAAAAAAATCGTCGAAAACCGACAAAAATTCACAAAACGAAAACAAGCACCAAAACTAGAAAATCGCTTAAACTAAAAATATTTATCGTAATAAAACAAGTCAAAAGCGCACAAACCGGAAAAAATCGCCATAACTAAAAACAGCGTCAATACTACAAAAATTTCCAAAAAAAAAACCAACAACTTGTCAGTAGACAAGCGCTTAAACTAAAAATTAACACTGTAACAAAAAATGTCGTCAAAAAACGAAAAAATCGCCAAAACGAATAAGGCGTCAAGACTAAAAAAACAAAATCGCCAAAATCCGAAAAAAAATCAGGAAAACAAAAAAACGCCAAATCTAAAAAATCGCTAAAACGAAAGAAATCGCTAAAACAAAAAATGTCCAAATTAAAAAACTCTTAATATCGAAAAAATCGCATAAAGGAAAATAAGCGTCAAAACTAAGAAAAAGTGCCAAAACTAAAAAAAGTCGCCAGCAATGGAAAAAAACACTAAGGCTAAAGTTCGTGCAGTACTAGTATTAAATACGTACGGAACCCTTCGTATGACAGTCAAAGTCACACTTTAATTAATTTATTTTATATAAATCCTCATTAAATTAAATGGCATAATATCCGCATTGAATGTTTTACTCCTTTGAAGGTACTCAATCTGAATTTTACAGCGTGCATTTCAAAAAATGGTCACCATGACTTTATTGGCTGACAAACCCACCTTTATCACAATGTACCCAATTAGGTCTCCGAGTGGAGGTGTGGTATAGCACCACCCTTCCTAACCTAACCCACCTTTCCTAATTTGGCGCCGATTCACACCACTACTACTGACTACTATTTGGTTTCTGATGTGTTGTGGTAGATCAACGTTTTATTTACGGTTATATAAAGGTGCAAAAGCTCGTCCATATTGCTTGCGAACATTGCCAAACGCTACTGCGAAGTTGTCGAAATTTGCGGGCGATTTTATGAAAAAGGCTTTATAATACCCAAGATATGTGAGATGCCTAGGAGTTCCACAATCTCTCTGACTTTCAATTTGCAATTGGTCATGAATGGTTTAAATTGTTTCGGTTGTAGAGACCCCAACCGGGCGTCCAGAATTATCAGTATCTTCCGTGCTTGTACGCCCATAATGAAATTCATTAAACCACTTGTTTACCATTAAAATTTATAGTGTAGAGTACCCATAGTGTTTATCAACCTTGCCATTGCTTAATGAGCGCACGAAATTCACTTTTTTCAATTTTTTTCTTAAACGCAAGCTAAAGGTCTCGTCACAGAGAATCCTTCATGCGTTATACATCGACATTTTTCAACTGACATTAGCACAACAACGGATGAAGTTGTTGGTGGAAACATTTGAGCTGCTTCAATAGCTTTCTTCTCCATTTCATTATTTAAGCTTACGTTTTTTATTTATTTATTTTTCTTTATTTTTCCTCCCACAAAACACAAAAACCTAAATCAGAAAATATAAAAAAAAAATAACAAATAGCTGTCAAACTACTCAACGTACATTAAATGTTAAAAGTTGCCCTACTTGTGTATTTTGAGTTGACGGAGATGTACTGAATGTGACAAAGCACATAAGCTGTCAATTGACAAAGACAATGTATGACGAATTCTATGTGCCTCAGCCTTAACTGACACAGCTTGTTCACATTTTGACAGGAGTCAACTGACAGTTGCTGTTGAAAGGAGCAACTTTGCCCTTTCAGTTAAGAGGCGAAAAATCCAAAAAGCCGCAGACACGTAACTCTATATTATTAAACTAAATAAGTAAGTCTGTTAAATGCGGTCTGCAAAAATATATATTTATTAAAATCCAGCAATTTACTATCCTTAAAGTATGACAACGCTACACTAAGAGAAAAAACATTCATTCAGCTTATGAAGAAACATCATTAGTAATTCCTCATTGTTTGAATGAAATTGTTCATTAGCTTATTGAAAGTTTTCATTATATGCATGAAATTCTTCATTAATACAATGTAAGAATTACGTTAGCTCATTATCAATGATAAAATTCATTGATCAAATGAAGCTTTTCCTTTCAGTGTAGTGTAGATTAAAACTTTTCCATCCAAGCCACACTAATAAGTTAAACATTTAACTATTGGCACGAGTCCAATTTATTGCTTTTGTATTTATATGAACAAACTGTACAATAATATGTTGCTCTCATGCAGCAAACACATTTTGTCTGTTTCTTTTTAACCACACTGACAGGAAACTTATCCTCATAAAAATGACATGCCAAAAACCATTTAAAATCGTCTAAACAAAAGATTTTAGTTTTAAGCAACACCTAACATATGTATGTAAGGACCACATTAATTTGAACAAAGAAAAAAACAAAGATTAAATAAAATAAAACATTTCGCTTTCATTTCACGGTTTTTCATTATAATTTAGTACGTGCAATTAAAATAATCAACCGGAAATAGAACACGAGCCAAAATGTACAAAGTATGAATATAATAATATCAAACAAGCAACCAACCATCCATCACTTTAACAAAAGCAAGTAAAGAAGCCAACAGAAAAAGTTTTATATTACATCAAAAAAAATTAAATAGAAAAAAAGATTAACATAATGTTCCTGCTCCTCAATTCATCATCATGCAGCCCGGCAATAAGCGTTCTTTTGCGCGTACTTGTGATGTCAACAAACCCTAAAGAATGTCAGTGAAAACTGAAAACTAAAAGGAACACACGTTTCCGGCGTAGAGGTTTTTGAAGTGAAACTAAAAGTGAGGAGTCGTTGTAGGAGCAAAATCAAAACTGGCAAAGCAAAGCTGTCGGCAAGATGTTCTTATTTTAATGAAGACTTGTGCAAATGTCTTTTTAACGTTCTGTTATTTCACAAAGAAAACTCCACGCCTCCTCTCTGAAGGCGTATCGTAGTAAGACATCAGCACATGTCCTTTTTGCCACAACAATAGTTTTTCAAGCAGCAAACATGAAGTGGTAGTCGAAATTGTTGAATAAAGGGGAAAGACAAATGTAGTAGCACATTTAAATGCGTATAAGAAGCACTTGCGATTTTTCAAAGAGTACACTGAACAAAAAAAATTTAGTTAAGTTTTTAGAGAAAATATATAAGTATGTCTGAAACTTTAAGATTTCTGTTACTCCAGATAGTTCCTTGGAAATTTTTCGCCAACAATATGTAGAGCATCATTTAATCGAAGCAGTTTTTCAAGTTCCAAAAGTAAATGAAGCCTTTCAGAGTTTCACATTAAAATTATTTGAGTTCCGTACGCCAAAGATGAAAAGCAACCCTATTATTTTTGCTACGATGCACACTGGTCGAAATAACTGATCTAGCGGCGCTTAAGTCAAAAACTAAATGTTTAAAATCGATAAATGTTTTGCATTGTATCGATTACCGATACTTTTCTGAGCAAGTCTGCGTTTTTACTTTTATTTTGCTTTCAATATTCGCTCAGCTGTTACACAATTACTCATTACGTGTTTTTTTTTGTCACCTTTAAGTCAATTGTTTATCAATTTTGAGCCAAAAAGATGTAATTGAAAGACAAAGGTATGTATTAACTAAAAAATAAATGTTTGTGACCTGTGTGTATCTAGTTTAGTAGAAGTGAATTGTAGAAGTTGGCATTTGTGATAGGGTCTTTAAAGTGCAACTTTTGGGATTCGATCGTGTTCGGTATAATTCTTTTATTGTTTATTAATTTGGATTATTTTTGTTGTGAATCGTCCAATATGATATGCCAGTTCGCGCAATGTAATTGGTTAATTAATTTTTTTAGGCACAATGAATGTTTAAGCCTATTATTTCCAACATAACTGTACCTATATATACATAAGTATGTCGTTTTATTAACAATATATAGCACTGAAATAAATAAAAATTGTTGTTTAGCCCAAAAGAATGTGAAACATTAAATTTATTAACTTTATAATATTTTCCTGAAAAAAAAAATTCCAACTTTCACAAAAAAAAATTTTAATATATTTTTAAAACAATTTTTTTTTTGTTTAACATTATAGCTTAATCTATTTTCAACTAAAAAAAATATTACACAAAGAAAAAAAATTTCCCTAAGCGCTATTAATTAAACGCCGCTAAATGAACCTTATCGACCACTGTGCGATGTCTGTCTGTAGGTCAGACGGTTTTTTTCGAAAACCGTAAGAGCAACGCACCTGAAATTTTCGCAGAATGTTAAAAATTAAAGGGTGTTCTTAAACGATCAACGAAACATGTGAAAACCTTAATGTAATATACAGAAAATTATATATAGACACTCGAAATTTTCAAAGTTAGTGTATTTTTATGCAGACTATAAGAATTAACACTGGAATTTTAAAAATTAAATTAAAATTAAAGGGTATTCTATCAGTAATTGTGACAAATTGCTGTGTCTTGGACACCGTAAGAGGCAAACTCTTAAAATTTCCAAAAACGCTATCACTAAAAAATCCCAAAATAAAAAAATCGCCAAAACCCGAAAAAATCGCCACAACGAAAAAAGCGCACAAAACTAAAAAAAATCGCTAAAACTATGTAATTATAACAACTTGCTGCGTCTTGGAAACCGTAAGAGGCAAACTCTTAAGATTTCCAAAAACGCTAACTAAAAAATCCAAAGTAAAAAATCGCCCAAAAGGAAAAAATCGCAAAAAAACGGAAAAAATCGCCAAAACGAAAAAAGCGCATAAAACTAAAAAATTGCTAAAACTAGAATATATTACCAAAATCGGAAA
Source organism: Nowickia ferox (assembly GCA_936439885.1). Classification (NCBI taxonomy): domain Eukaryota; kingdom Metazoa; phylum Arthropoda; class Insecta; order Diptera; family Tachinidae; genus Nowickia; species Nowickia ferox. Next base: position 72,803,001 of record OW387026.1, read on the forward strand.
ACGCTAAGTACGAAAAAAAACGTCAAAACTGAAAAACGCCAAAAGTCGAAAGAATTCCAAAAATCCCAAAAATAAAAAAAAACGCTTAAACGAAAAAAACCGAGAAAAAATTAAAAAAAATGTGTAATGTCCGTACGGAACCCTTCGTGTGTGAGTCAAAGTCGCACTTTATTTCCAACATTTTCGTTAACAATATATTACAATATTTTTGTTGTTGTTGGTAACTTAAAAAAAAGTGTGTTCTAATCATACGATTGAATTTTACATGTTAGTTTTTACAAAGGAAAGAAAAGTGTATCCTTAATGTTACTTTTATCTTCAGATCTCAACAATTGATAGTATTTTATATACCTTTTGGAACTTAAGATTAATATTCATTAATAGTTTTAACTAATAATATAATAATTGAACTTCAAAGTGCCTTTTTGTTAATTGTTAGGTTTTTTTTAACACCTACATCACGCACAAATGAATTTCGCGTGTGTTTTTAGTTAATTAGAAAAAAAAATTTAAAGAAAAATAAAGAATTTCCGGTACATGAGTACTGAAAAAAGTACAACTTTTCTTGAAAAATAATACAATTTGTAAATCCGATTTGTCATCCCTGAAGCAATTGCCGTCTTCTCAAAAAGCTCTCTTTGACATATTCTGTCTTCCGCACCATAATTCAGCACTGATCTTCGACCGATGTCAAATACTCGGGCGATACTTTTGATAGCAAGTTGACTTAAAATTGACATATTTAATGTGTAATACAGAAGGCCACTAGAGCGAAGAGTTGTGATGGGTGCACCAGAGGCATGAGCCCAAAAATGATGATGTGGATCTATTCAATGATCGTTAGGACAATCATAAAGTAGGGCGCGATACAATCGCAGTGCAGAAGGCTTGACAGGTTCTCCCAACAACTAAACTCTGCAAGGTTCAGAAATTGGCGTGTCTTCTTCCAACAAGCGCAATGAGGTCATGTCCATTGAAGCTCTGTTTAGATTACCACCCATACAAATCTTTATAAGATCCTCTGTGGTAATGGCAGCTTATATGATGTATCTCGGGAGCTCTACCCGTTGTGTGGGCAATGGGCACTCATCGGTCCTGAGTGCAATGCCTTGCATAGGGCTGCTAGAAGAGAGAATAAGCTGTGAACTGAGTTTCGAGAGGAGATTCAATGTCATAATTTCACCTAGGGCATTGTGGGAGAAAAACGGTCCCACTGTGATACCAGAACTTTATGTTGATATACGAATTACTGTAAAAGGAAAGATGAAGTTGGTGCTCAAGTCTTTGGGCCCACGGTAAAAATCTCTGTGCACATGGGCAAATGGCAATAATAAATCAGCAAATGTATTCACATTAATTTAAGTAGGGGCATTAAGGTGCACACACAGCTATCTTTTACGATACTCAGGCAGCTCTTAAGTCCCTCCTTATATGAGAATTCCATTCCAAACTTGTTTAAGAATGCTTTGACTCACTACAGAAGCTATTCATGCGTAACAAGGTTTCCATTTATTTCATACCTGGCCGCAGCAGTCATACGGATAACTAGGAAGCAGATGAATTGGGCAGATGCTTTTGCTGCTCGTATTATGAGCCCAGGGCCATTTTATAGTGCAAGTTGGTCGACTGCAATCTCTCGGATCAAGGAAAACTATATTTATCAAAGGAAATATGGCTGACTTCTTCTGGTTAAGACAGGTCAAAGCTTGCTTGGCTTGTAACTGATTTTCTTTCTGGTCATTTTGGACTGAACTAACTTCTGTGGAAAATTAACCAAGTTCGTTCAGCATTGTGTTGTTTATGCTTAAAAGATAATGAGACAATAGTATACATTCTATGCGAGTGTATCGTGCTCCTGTGGTTGGGTGATAGCGATTCTAACATGTCAGTCCAGAGATCGTGGGTTCGATTCCCGCCACAGACCCTGGGTGTTTTCTGCAGACAATCTGATCACTTCGCAGTTTGTGTTTGTTTAAAAAAAAATAAAAAATTTAACAGTAGAAGCAGTGTTTTTCATTCTGAGTGATATAAGGTGAGCTACTTTAATTTTTGGGCTGACTTTCATAAGAAGAGTCATACAGAGTCTGATTTAATTTTAAGATCCATTTGGTCCAGATCTTTCCCCTATTCTATACTGCTATAAGCAACCTCCCGACACCAATGTCAACAACCTAATAGCAAATTAAACTCACCATTTTTTCCGTTGAGTGTATGTCTGTAAGTTTATGAAACTCAACTACTGATCTTTGCAAATGCATAGTCTCTAACAACTTCAAAGTTACTCCTGCAAAGTCGATTTCGTTTTAAATAGCATTTGATGAGTACGAGTATGTTCATTATTATGCTGCAATTATTGTTTAATATTTCGCGGTGCTTGACAGCTGCAATGTGAATCTAAACAAATCGCAACTTTAATTTTCAATTTGCTCTCTTAGAATTATTATGGTTTTATACAACAAAAGGAAAACGTAAGAAATCAAGTCAAGGCGTGTGCTGTTCATCTTTGGCAGAGCAAGCAACCAACACACATTGCTTCCTGTTAAACCAGATTTGATGCTATTGTCCTGCTACCTTAAGATTCCCATTGACAATTCTTACCGGAAGGATCATAGTTTGAAAGAAAAAAGTGGTGGTTTCTCTTTATACGGCTATCCAGCACAAATTTCTGATAAATATTTTTCTTTTTTATATAATTAAATCTCAAATACGAGTATGTTGTTAATCTTTGTGTAACAAACACTCATTGTGATCTACAAACTCACATACATACATTCTTACTTTGCGGATCGTGCTGTTTAATTTTGATGTTTTGATTAAATATTTGGAGGTGTTTCACCATATGTAGCAATTAGATAAACATGTGCATACAATTTTACCCAGACTGTTTTGTTTTCAAGGACAAGGAAAGGCGCGTGTTCTATGTGTTGAGAGCAGATTTCAGATCTTAATTTATTTTAACATTTTTAGGTGGCACTTAAGAGGGTGGAATTGTAAGAAAAACTTGCATCTGCCCTTTCAAAGGAATGTTTTATAATATTTTCTAGGATGCGCAAATAATATAAATTTAAAATTTTAATTAAGAGGTGGCGAAATATTGAAAATCAACATTTTTATCAGATCATCAGGGAACGTTTACATAAAAAAAAAATTAGATTAACTAGGGATATTATATTAAACACTCATTGAAACAAATGAGAAGTCTAAAGGCATGATGAAATATTTGACAAAATTCGTTAAATATTTGCTTGTTGTACGATGGTGTAGGATGGTGAATCCTTCAAATATGTATATCCGAAAATGCGTTTTCCAATGTCTGCACATGGCTCTTAGGGCCAATTTCACTAACATATTTAAATATCAATTCGTATTTAAAAGTCATTTTTATATACAAAAATTAATGAAAATCGACATTTAAATATGAATTGATGTTTAAATAGAGATTGTGATATTGACTCTTAGCATTAATATATAAATAAATGCAGGTTTTTTTGTTGAACTAAACTTAAATTTAAACTCAACAGCAGTAAATCATAATCACGTCATATTTTACGAGCAGTTTAATTAATAGGATTGTGGCATTACTAGAATAAGTGTAAAAACACAGCTGTTTTGCGGCAGGCTATCAATTCATTGCATAACCAAAAAGGCAAAAAAAATTTAAAAAATTAAATAAGACATCCCCAAATTTTGCACAGACCGAAGAACATCTGAAGAAAGAGTAGAGGATAAGAATGGAGTTTAGTGCTCTTTCAAGTTTTAAACGTTTTCATGAAATTAATAATTCTTTTGCTTATTTAACAAAACGAAGGCTTTAAAAAAACCTTGCGATATAACGAATGGGCCGTTCATTGTACCGAGATTTGCCTGTATATATATGTATATGTACATTGTACATACATACATATATGCTCTTAATTACGAGTATGAAAGTGGTATAAGTCATATATTTCTTTGGTCGACATATTTAGTAGATTACATTTGAACAAATCAAAAAATGTTTTTATATTATGCAACATTTTAATTTAGATTTGTGGTTGCCTCGTTTTATATAAATTTATTTAAAATTTTTGAAATATTTATTGAAGGTTTTTTAAAATTTATTTAAAATTTCGAAGCAAAAATGCATATGAATTAGGGATAATAAATCAGTGCAAGTTAATCTCTATTTTTGGTTTAAAATGTGTTTAAGCTAGCAAGCCTATAAATCAATACAGTATTTAAGCCATCTGTAAACGAATAAAATTGGGCGCTTAAACTACCAATACAGTCCATAGGGCTTTGTTACTTAAGGGCCACTCAGACTATTATACATGTATAAAGACTTTAATCACACTTTACGAGAAAAAAATCTAAAGACATTTGTTTCGACTGTCAAACACCATCACACCCCATATTACATTAAAAAAAAAACAAGTAGAAAGCAAACAGCTGTTGAGGATTAACATGCTTACATTAATTGTTTACTATCGGCGGCAGAGCAGTTTCAAGCAAGCTGTGGTCGTGCCGGCCTTTGAAAATAGACGGCGGTTAAAGTACTTGATATAAATAAGATAAAGAAAATGAAAATATGACAGTTTTGTTAACTTTCAGGCCTTACACGAAAAATTATTCAATACGATAAGCATATTCAATATTTATATAGGGTTTAAGACAAAGACATATACCATAAACGACGGCACGGCATCGGCGTCGAGACAGGCGACTTGTTACTTTGGATTTTGTAATAATTCAACTCTGATCAGATGAAAAGCATTATCGTTTAGAAAATTTTCAAAAAATGGTCAAGTATTATGGGATGTCAGATTTTTATCGTATTATTTACCATTCGTTATGACATTTTGCATTCACAATATCGCACTTGCACGTATTATTTGAATATTTGACATGTATAAATATAAAGTATAATAGTCTGAGTGGCCCTTTACAGACCATATGTTTTGCATTAAAAGAGCACTCAACTTTTTGCCAATTTTCTACTTTTTCTTCAGATCTAGTTGGACCTGTTTTCTTATACTCTATTATTATTTTATACTATTCTACTTCACCAGGTATAAATATAATTCCTTTCTCAGTAAAATTTGGCGACTTTTAATTAAAATTTTTTAACTTTTTCGCATTTTTTATTGTGCTGCTGTAAAACAGATGTTTTTTACTTTTATTCTAGTGCTGCCACAATATTATTTTTTAAACTACACATAAGTTATTGTTCACTGATTTATTCCTGTTGAGTTTAAACTACATATAAATTTCAGTTTAGTTTAACTAAGCCAGCGTTTAAACTTTGACTGATTTATTAGCCCTTAGGCCACTTTCATAATTAAGGGCACATATGTGGCCGTTTTTAAGATGTATTGTTTTTAATATAACTTTATATGTATATTAAAATAAGTATTGAATTATAATATACGAGTATAATCACATATTTAAATAACTTCTCAATTAAATTTATCAAATTTTAAACTGCACCAAATTTAAAAAGACTTACCCAAAAGCAGGTTTAACGTTGCTTCATGTTCGTTGTTCAGTTTGATTAATTTGTTAAAAAACTTTAAAGTGCAGACAATGTAGATTGTAATAAAAAGCGCACATTGAGTAATTGCCTGAAATCACGTCAATCCGGTAAAAGCAAACGAAAGCGGGTGGATTTCTTTTTTATTTTTACACAAAAGTATTTAAGAAGTCTGTCCCACAGACGGCTTCAAAAAAAAAAAGAAAGCAACAACAGTAACAAAATAAAAATAAAAAAAAACATCTAATCATTGTTTCAAATGCGCATACAAAACCCATTTATTTCGAAACAGCTAAAAAAGGAACTACTCGTAAAAAAAAGATCATTTGTAGCGATAACATTCTTTGCAGAAAACACACTCCGTATGCAACAAACAACAACAAAAAGAAGAAAAAAGAAAAGCCAAAGCGGTACATAAATAAATGGAATTTAAGCAGCGAATTGAGCACTTGAAACAAATTACCCTAAAGGGCAGTAACTAACGGACTGTGAAGAAATTTTTAACACATCCACTTATTACTCATTTACTGTGAATTACACATGCATACGAGTACAAACACACACTGTGTAATGAACTCAGTATGTGACACACTTGCAAGTATGGCAATATATTGTTGTAGATTTTGTTGTTGTGCTGTAGTTGTTGTTTTATTATTTGGCAGTATGCAGCCTGGTACGTAATGAAACTAAATTGTATGCATTATTAGTTTCTGTTAAATGATCAAAGATAAAGTGGGTTAATTTTATAAATTGTTTAGCAAAGTAATGTACCCCTATTTTCTTATAATTTCTTTTTACGGATTTTGTTTAATCATATGAAGTAGATAATCAATAATTGAAAACATTAGTTGTATTCACTTAAGCTTGCAGCAATATTAATAATGCAAGAGAAATTAATTTTTTTTTCCAAAATAGTGCCCTAATAAATAAATACAAATAGATTTGCAAGTAAAAAATTTAATATCAATAATATTTAAAATATGTACAGTCGCAACAAATAATAGATACTACGAACCCTACAGAAAAATTCTTTTTTTGGAAAAACTAAACGTTCTAGATCGAAATTTGTTTCTGCAGTTACAATTCAATAAAGGTTAGGTTCCTCTGTATTACATGAGAGTAGGATGGTGAAGTGCGAAAGGATAGAGAAAAGAGAAGCTTAGCTCAATTTATTTTAATTTTTACAGCTCTGCTATTGTGCGTTTTGTAATTTTTATAGTATCATTACAGCACCTCTGGTCGCATTACTGTAAGTTGTGTAAAAATTTTATTGGACAGTTTACTTCGCCGAGGACTCATTGCTATATATATCAATGAAGGAGGACACTTTGATATGACACAAATGTATAGTATAAAAATCGATGATATTGATATGTAGGGAAAGGATTTTCATGCATTTAAAATCGCGTTTTATGTACATAAAATATACATTAAAAATATATAAATATGTATTAAAAACTAATAAAGTATGCATTTATTAACTCTATGATCAACATTCAATAACATTAAAAACTTAAAAAGTCAGCTTCATTGCTCTTAACAAACATTTTGTCAAATCCTATGGAATGCAAAATAAATTTAAGAACAACTTTTATTTACGTAAATGAATAAGTTTTTTTGTAAATTGTCAAAGGTAAATCTGACTATTTTTTCTATCTTTCAGAGACCGCATCTTCAATTAATTCAAATTGAGCTGTTAAAGAATCAAAACCATTTAATTGGGCTATAGTGTCAACACGAAAGCCATTCCTTGCATGCTGCTGATAAAACTACGGGTCATACCAGGTTAACAGTGTAGTCAATATAAAAAAATTTAGCAAAAATTACTAGAAAGCAAACTTTAAATTGGTCGTTGGAGAGGCTATCATGTCTCTATATAACTGCGGCAATTTGAGTGGTCGGGGAACTCACACTTCTGACGATTGTGATAGACTCTACTGCCAGGCAAAAAGTTAGCACCGTTGCGGGAAGAAGTGCATATGACTTTGATAAAAAAAAAGCTTGTTACTGTTCTGGTGGAGGAGGAGATGACACCGCAATACACTCTCAGACATGGCACTAGCAGGTGGTATAGAAATAGTTCCAGAACTCTGGAAGGGAGTTGTAGGTCCGAAAATTATCATTCACAGATGCATACAGCTTAATTTCGGAAGGACTACCGAGGAAGAGAAATAGACATCTTCTCGAATACTGAGACTACCACTAATGCATTAAGCTTATTCAATTTATGTCACACTCTATTGGATTGTCGGACACGATGAAGGAGAAGGAAACAGTAGTGCCAGAAGGGCGACTAGCACACCCAAGTTAAAACCACAACCATTTTGTGGAGTCGGTCCGAATAGAATCCGAAAATATATATCGGTGAAAATAACGAATACTAGGGAACAAAACATTAATACATTCATTTAATGATCATTTGTTGGCTCAAAAATGTTAAAAGCACCTTACATGTATGTATTGACACGAAACTGTGTTGAAAATTTCAGCTCCATATCTCAATCTTACAAGCGATTTTATATAAATGCATACTCGTATGTATGTGGATTAACCAAGCGAACGATTTACGATCCTATCTATTAGAATTCAATAGCACTAAGCAACCAAGTCCAACTTTCTCTACAATAACTAGATTCTAGCGACCGATTTTGACAGAGGAGAGCAAAACAATACACGTATATCGCCCTTGAAAGTTTAAGTATGAATCAAATATAAAAGATGTTTGAAGTCTGTGCTTTTTTATATTCAGAGACTTGTTATATCCCCATTTAAGGGAACTAATTTTATCACTTTCTACGCATTATTTATTCGAAAAATTTTAAGCTCGTATAATTTACAATTGCATTTCACCGGTAAAGTTCTAAGTAAATAATAATTTTTTACAAAAATTCAAGCACATTGAGTTTGTTTCCCTTGTTTTTCCATTAACTACCAAGTCGTTATATTGTATCATTATTTTACATCTCGTTAAATATTTACCTTGTTTGGTAAACATTTTAATAACTAGCAAACAAACTTCTTTCAAACATTTAAAACATCAATTGAGCAAATATGTACTTTCATGGATTGTGGAAACTACCCACTTGACAGCTGTTGCAATAACACTTCCACACCAACCCATATCCACTCACTACATTCAGCACTCCATTTCTCATTAGTTTATTCAATCATCCTGCTATTAACTCTCAACTGGATGAAATGATGAGTTTATTATCTGCTATTTGCGCTTAGGATTTAGTGGGATTTTTTTTTCGGAAGTGTAAATACTGTGGCATGCATTTGCTGTTTGAGTTTATGTTTCTTTTCCCTGCTGAACTAGTCCTTAATTTTGGGGGATGTTCGTGTATATTTGATTTGAAAGATTTATTTTATTTTGATATTGTTTAAATATAAAACTAAAAACAATTTGTATTATTTACATAAAAAAATTATATTTGTAACGATTTGTTTATGTATTGTAGATTTAATGAATGAAAATATTCAAGCGTTCGTATGTACAGTGGCACATAAAACTTTACGTACCTGCTTGCAAAATATGCATTTTTCTATTCAATAATTAATAATAAAAAAATATGTTTATTATATTTTTATTTTTACATAATCAACCTTGTCATGAATTTCACATGTGAAAATTTCTGAATCAAATTTTTCGTGCACATGGATTTTAATTTCGTATCATCAATTCGAGTGAAATTAAAAACTTACATATTTCCACTTTTTCCCGCATACAAATCTTTGTGAATAAATTTCTTCATAAATTGTCAAAATATTTCGCAATCGTATGAAGTTTTTTGATAAAGATTGTTCACACGTTCGGAAATTTCCATGTGAAATTTTATTTATGATAAGCCTGAATATATTTTTCAAGGACAAGACCAATTTACCTACAATTTCGGCTTTGAATTTTTGAATTTTAAAAAATTGGTCTTGCCTCTCAAAAATTTGTTTATTGAACTCAGTTGTAGCAATCAAAAGTGTCTCTACAAAATATCAATAGTAAATTATCATGAAGAATTTTAGTTTGTTGTTGCTTAAGCAACTTCTATATGCATTTCGTTTCTGCTGAACGAACTCATCAGTAGACTTCAACCAAAAAATATTTGTGAGATGCTAAAAAATCGTCGTTTATTTATAGAAAAACTCGCTAAATGTTATTGAGAATTATGCACACAAACATAATAAGATAAAAAATCTCAAACAAAATCTTTTTAACAAAACATTTTTATAAGAAGTTTTTAGTCTTTCTCAGGAGTTTCTTAATAAGCAAATATTCTTTATGTTAATACATTACACGCTTAAATAAATATACTTGAGTATAAAAACAAAAAATAAATAAAAATTTACACACCCTCAGCCAGTTTAAATGCAAATAATTCAAAATCCCATTTTAACTGCCTGTTTAAGGATGTCACTCATTTTCGTTCGCAAGCATTTTAAACGATAAACAGCTGTTTTGCGTTCCACTAAAAGCCTTTAGCACGACAAGTCGAAAGAAAATGAGTGCGAACGATAACGTAAACATTTCAATAATACAAATTTGAGCCCAAATAAAATTTTTTTAAGTAATTTGTACGAACTCAAATGTCAAAAGCAGTCACTTGTATTTTTATTGTCGACTGAGACAAAAGGCAACAAATTATTTTTATTTACCTAAATAAAATATTTTGTTTTGCCAATGAATAAATAGAATACCGGCTTTGCTGGCAATGGATTTCTTGCGTAACCTATCGTTGACGGTCTCCTCACGTCTGGGCTTGTAAATAAGCGGTTTTGCGTCCTGTTTGTGGTCTTTGTGATACTTTCCTCTAGGTATGTATGTATGTATTTATGTGTGTTCGACAACAGCTTCGATGAGTAAAGATTTGCTGCCTATCACCGCTTCCGCTAGTTATAATGAAAGTTGGTTAGAAACTATCGGTCTTATGTATAAGAAAACACTCACAAAAAGTTAGCATAAGTGGCAAAATTGAATATGATCTTAACGAGTTTCGTGTGTTAAAACTACATTATGTATGGAGGATCTCGTTAGCACCCAGTTCAATGTAGTTTTCTTATATATTTATTCATCTAAGCAGTTGTTCTACATAGACAGAGGTGAAAATCCTTAAGCCATCCTTCTTGAAGGTTAAATTAAATAAAATAGAGTTTCATTTTTTAAAGCACAATTTACACATTTGAATGATTGTTTATTTCCATTTGACGATGAATCTGTGAAATTGTTGATGTGGCAATATGGATATTTGACAACGGGTATACGGCTTACGTTAGAAACGTAAAGCCAATCGAACGATAAGTCGAAAGATAGTGTAACACTTTTATAGAAGAAAATGAGTGACTTACTTTCGTTCTCTTAAGTTTTCTTTCGACATCGTGGGAGACGCAGTTAATTAATTATTGGGTAATAAATATTGGGTATAAAATTTAAAAAGTCTAGTTACCTGATTTTGCATTTCAACTAACGATATATTAAAAAAATATAATCTTATGTGTTTTGAAAATTCATATAATTTTTAAAGTTTAAATAAACGAGACATACGGCCATGTCAAAGAGTTCAATTCCATTCGGAAACGGGATTCAATCCACCTCATTTTTTTAGGAGAGGCTGATTAAAAAAGAAAACTAAAATACGGAAATTTGTCAGGTGTGACCAGACTGTTAAGGGCGCTGGCTTGCTGGGGTATACTCCGGCTAGGGCTCGACATCTTGAGGTGGATTAAATTCCGTTTCCGAACGGAGTTGAACTCTGTGACATGGCCGATAGAAGTATTTTTATTTTTCTGTTACATTGCCAAACAATATAATTTTTTTTCTTTAGAAAAATTATATCATCTTGAAATACGTATTTGTTAAGGCGGTTCACATAGTTTTGTGTGCCACTGTATGTACATTTAATTTATAAAAACAATTTGATAAGTAAACGATAATGAAACAAATTGAGGTTTTGATTTGTAAATAATGTTTCTCGAGTAATGAGAAGGAGAAAATAGTTAAGCCAACAGATATTAAGAAAATTGTCTTATAATGAAATATAAATTTTTGAATATTTTTATCTTTATTTTAATTATATTTCAACTAAATATTTCAATAGCTTCTCTTATCTTATTAAAATAATTTCACAAGTTCGAATTAATATAAAAGAAAATTTTGAATTTTCATGTGTCTTAAAATCTCTGGACATGATATTCTTAAACCTTTTCTTCAAGTACCGCATGAATAATAACCATTAAAGCATGGTAAAAAATATCAGATTAATATTTATACATAATCTAAGCCCAACTAGTTTTTCAAGGAAACAGCACCGCGGCGGCAACCTAAATAGCAATAAAAAGATGTAGGCCCGGTGACAAAAGTCTTACCTGATGAAATTCAATTGCACTTTCTTAAGAGTACATATCTATATATCGTGCCATATGCGTCAAAAAAGCTTAAGCGGAATAATTTTCGAACTTAATTTTTTTACCAAAATCGATCAATTGCGATCGTAAATAATCGATTTTCATCAAAAATCGAGGTGCAAAAAATGTAGCGGTTAAGGTTTTTTGGCGCTTATGGCTCCATATATTTAATTAACAGCCTGTTTTTAGAACGCGACAAAGCCGACTAACGACGCGCCGACTCATGGACTTTGTCGTGCAGCTTACGTTAACTCGCGTATTTGTCAAATATGTACTAAAACGTACTGTTGCCAACATGTTAACAAATAGTGTTTGCTTATATTTTTCCATATGAAATTGTTCTTTTAGATTAAAAAATCGACAACCCTAGTCTTGTGCATAAATGACATGGACATAAATAAAAACAAATTTTACTTACTTAAAAAAGAGCATACAAAAATTTACCTAAAAATTTTTTTATATATTTTCTACTTGAAAATGAAAACATATCAAAAATGGATGAACTAAACCGCAAAACCACAGAAAAGTGTCAAGATATAGAAAGCTGCTTAATAGCTCTGCAAGATAAAAAGCCTTATAAATGGTCACGCTTAAAAGTTGCTGATAAAAAGCTCGATTATGTTCAGAAAGCTTTGACGTACCATCCGGGCAAGGGAGATTCATATAAAGTACTTATATATTGGCATAATAACTCAGTCCTATCCATCTCATGATGTTAGTAAACAAAGAACCCTTACTAAACAAAGATCCTTATAGTTTTACTTTGTGGCAGACATTAATAATGTGTACCCAAGGTACTATGGCTCGCCGCATTGTACCTGAGGTTAAACGTACATATCTATGGGCAACAGATGCTGCATTTTTTTTCTTAAGACTTGAGAAAATATCTTAAGTATTTAAAAATAAATAAATAATTTAAGCAAATTTTAAATAAGTTGTTAAAAAACATTTTTCTCTGTTGAAGTCTGTATTATGATTTTAGTACTTTCACATATAGAAAATGCCAATTCCGAGCATTAAACTTAAGGTAGTTTCATTTCAAGCAAGTTCTTCGTTTTTCGTTTTCTGAAAAACCTGCATTGAAATAACTTCGATCGATTTTGGTTTCTGTGATAGACCTGAATATAACAAAAGTCTTGAATAAACCATTTGCTGGCACTTCATGCCTCGTCCTCTAAGAACACACAGTATTCTTAATAAAAGTAGAAAATATATCCTATTTATGTCGTGTAATTGTAGTACTAACAACTGGCTTGCATTAAGGATATTTCAATGAATAATATTTCATATAACTTAACAATGTGTACCCAAGGTACTATGGCTCGCTGCACTGTACCTGAGGTTTAACGTACATACATATGTATATACGAAAGATGTCCGAATAAAATTTTTCATAATCAAAAAAAGTCAAGTAAATGATTGTGTTATGTTGGAGGTGTTTTAAAATTGTTGTCTATTCCTATTTTTATATTTTTATTACACTTTTTTGATATTTGTATTTATTCGGCGCATTTATTTTTTTAAACGACTAGAATTTTTTAATCGCCCATTTTGACATTTATAATGAGTCAAATCGCGTTGTACAAACCCAAATAAACTGACATCTGTTACGTTTTTTAATACCAATCGTCAACACTCGTGTTCTAAAACTCCAAAAAATAAATAATGCTAACAGTCTAGCGCTTATTATGGACGAGTCGCGTTCTACAAACAGGCTGTACGCCTTTGGACACAATATTTATACTCGTAAATGTTCACGATTCCATTTTGTACGAAATGAAATTTCGTGTATTAAATTACAATATTAAATTACAAGACATATGTACAATGTAGATATGTGTGATTAATAAAGAGCAAACAAATAAAATGGATTAAATGGATCTCGCGCTGTAGTCGGTGAATAGTTTTCAAATACATAACAAAGCTTATAATAATATTATAATATTTTCGGCTAAAAAGTATCGTTTAAATGGAAAATTATGCAATTTATATACAGAAAGCAAGAACAAATAGAATTTCCTTTTGAGTTCCCGGCAATTCCCAAAAAAAATTCACAAAATCCCAAAACTTTCAGTGTTTTTGCTGTATTTTTCTTATCTTTTGCCGGGTGCAGATAATATTTATGGAAATATTCAAAACATATTATGTCTTATGGTAGCACAATAAATTTTTTGGTTCCAGCTTTGGTATTTGATAAAAAATGCCTTCATTTTCATATTTATATCAAAAACAGGTCTATTTCGAAACGATATGGTTCCTTCAATAACCAAAATTTTGAAAATAAATTTCTTTGCAATATTTTATATATATTAGTATTACCTTTTGAATAAGTAAAATATGGAGGTTTTATTTTTGCAATTTTGTTTATAATAGCGAAATAGTTAACCCACTTCTTTATTCAAAAATATCGACTTTTTCAAAATTTTAATTCAAAATGCGTATTACTTTTGACTTAATTGTCCATTTGATACCAAATTTTATTTTTAATGTTACAAATTTTGTTTTTAATTCATAGTAAGTTTTCTTTTCTAAATTGCACAAGATTTGACCTCTCCATTGGCATAACAGTGGACCAAGGTTAGTAAAAAAAAAACCAAAATTTAAATTTTTTTCTCGAATATTTGCTAAACTGTAAGCGAAAACCCATAAATAAAGCAGATTATTTTTAGATTTTGGATAGAAAACAAATTCACTTGCAAAAAATCTTTTTTATCGGATCAAAAACATCAGCTTGGCATCGGTTTTAATTTTTTATTAACCCAAGGTTATCCACTTTGGGGCTTTGTGGCTCCGCCCTCTTTAAAGATATATAGTGCAAATTCCAGACTTAAGCTTTGTGATACCTTTTCAAATGTTGTATGAAACTACATAACAATCGGACTGCCCGTTTAGAAACTGCAGAATTATTTCCATTTTTTTAACAAAATACTCCACTTTGTATCGGGCCCACTCGGCACCAGAAGGCACCGTCGAAAAAAAATCATATTTTATGTAATACAAATATATCAATAAAAGAAAAAAATTTTTCCGACCAGTATAATACACACACTTTGTCCTTTATGTTTTTAAATCCAAACCTCCTTAAAATGCAACTCTGAAAATTTAAACTTTTCATGTGATAATTTCACACAGTCAGCCATGTCACAGAGTTCAATTCCGTTTGGAAAGGGAATTCCATCCCATTTTTGTAGGAGATGGTGTCTAAAAAAGAAAACATAAATATGGGAATTTGTCAGGCGTGTCCCGACTGTTGGGAGCGCTGGTGTGCTGGGTTATACTCCGGCTAGGGCTCAACATCTTGAGGTGGATTCAATTCCGTTTCCGAACGGAATTTAACTGTGTGACATGGCAGAGTGTTGCAATTTTAAGTACATGAGGCTGAACGGACCATGTTTGGCAAGTCGAAGTCTAGATATTTAAGCACTAGAAGAGACTCGTCCATAAACGTTCCATGAGAAAGTAGTGGAATCATTTTGATCAGGTGTAAAGGCAATAATAATTGTTCATCAGAATACAATAACACCAAGTTATCGAGAATCATTAGAAAAGCATGCCCTCGGAAGTCCTTATTTGATCACAAGTTATTTTTTCAATTTATATAACTCAAAATTCAAAATTCCATTGATTATTTTAATTGTTCCCTTTGAGTTACAAATTATCGAAAAACAAGCAAGAATTGCTTGTGCCCAAAATAGTTTAAACATACAAATTGTATGTATGTACAATAATGTTGTATTTTTTAACTACTAACCGCAAAACCTAATCAAACAAATGATGAACTACATACAAAAGTATAAACCCTTTGTTATCATCATCAAACAAACAGACAGCCAAGCAAATATTCAAACAAATCTTCATTCTAATCCTTGATACTTGTGCTCACATAAAAACCAACAGGGAAAGTTGCAAGTAAACAAACAATTAAAGTGTCACAACGTATTACATGATAAAATGTCGTATTATATGAATATAAACAGGAATATGAGAACAGCTGAAGCAGGAAAAAGTCACCACTGAGCGAAGTCCTGAATGGGGTTTCCTCCATAAATCAAACAAATAAATGTTTAACTTTAGACACATCCTTTTAAATTAAAAAGAACTTCTCCTTCTCTTTAGCAGCGGTTTTTTTTATAAATTTAAGGCCTCTAGGGACCTGCTGAGCGACGAGTCTGTGCAAGAAAGTAAATAAAAATATGAAGAAAAAATCCAATTAAAAATTTTGAATGCAAACAATGCCCAAGCAATAATAAGAAGAACTTGACGTGATGAAACCTACAGTCAACGAAAGACATTTAAAGAATTCAAACATTATGAGCAAATTCTTTAAACAATTTTATTCATGAGTATGTATATTTTTTTTGGTTTAGAAAAATGCTGGTTGGAATTTTTGGAGTGACATTTATGCCATGTCCGGCTATTCGGACATGATGAAAAGCCTTGCCTTTTCTAACAGAACTACGGAAATTTTTGAGAGTAGTCTCATGCAGTCGAAGAGAAGGAGGAATGCATTCCATATCGGGATAATCAGGGCATAAAGCCAGTTAAGAGCTGTCACAATTTCAATCTGCAAATATTGTAGCACCTACTTATCACTTGTATGATAAACCTGAATCAACTAGAAGAACCATCACAATGCACTACGCCATTCCACGTATCTAGCTTTTCTGCTGACGCACCTATCGAAACTTCTTAGACAAATCAAAAATTAAAAGAATGTCTGCTTATTTAATACTTTCTCGACGACACTTACACAAGAGTCTCTTGCAATTAAGCAATTTCTTCTTTCAGAATTTTGATTATTTCAACACTAGAATCCTGAATGGGTTTGGCCTTGACAGAGTTCCTTACATGAACCTGCAGTGCACGGAATTTCAGGTCATTGAAATTGAAACCCCTTTGGAAAGTAGTTGACAGGATTGTTTTTTGAGTATGGCAGCATCTACGAGGTTTGCATTGCATTCACAAACGGGCTCAAGGAGGACATAGAATGGACTCTCTATTTTACATGATGGAAAGTAATGTGCTCAGATCATTCAGACTTCCAAACAAGTGTACTATTTTCCAGGCTGAGCCCCTAGCGGTCATAATAACTATGGAATTGGGGAGCGAGAATATGACTGAAGACAGCAGTAGAAGGTCACCACCTATTTCGACAGCCAGACTATGCTAAAGGCTTTGAAGGCATATCTTGTCAGATCCAAACTAGTTAGCAGCAGGGTATTCAATGCATTAATGAACAGCCATAGTGCAAGATTATGTTGCGATCCAGGGTAGTGCATCATTTAGAAGACTTATAGTTCCGACTAGTTGGCAAGTTCAGAGTCAATATCAGTGTAGTTGGTGCGCGGACACGGGATTAATTCAGGCAACATAGTTGCGAATGGCCTGGCAAAGAGCGGAACCCTGCTCAGAGTAGTCGATATCGTCAATCTCTGTGAATTCCCATCCTGCTGGAGACGCTTTGATGTTATATTTCTCAATTCAGCTCAATACAGATGGCGGAATGAGCCCACCTGCTTGATAGCGAGAACCCTTTGGCCTAGCCTAAGACCCCACAGAACTAATAATCTTATGAAGCACTTGAGAAATCTTTTGGTCACACCAACTGGAACTCATGCCAAACGTATAAGTCTCCCGTACAGTGCTTACTACTCCAGCTGTAATGATGAAGAAAAGAAGGAACGTGTCTCTCATCTGGCCCGCTATGGAAGATCTTCATCTGCATTTCTTTGGCAGATTATTCCTCAGTAGCCTATCTGAGTTATCGGAAATAGGACTCCAAAATCTGAGTCTTTCTATTAGGAGCAGCAGGTGCTATACCCGTTGAACCACTTTTTTACCCTTTTCCTAACCCACTCCCTTCTCTTTTACCTATCTCTCTTATCTGTAACCTCTCTTTCTCTAATTCTATATATTGGTCCACTTTGCAAGTAGCACAAAGGGATCATAGTATTGGACCCTTAACTTTCATCTTTCATCAGAAACTTGCGAACCTAACCTAGATCCAATAAAAAAAATTAAACGTACTATCTTAGTATAATGCATTCCTTTCAAGTACTGTCGCGTCATCCTTGGTGTTTACTCTCAAACTGCAAATGATATAAATTTTTATGTATACATATATGTGTGCACTACAAAGATTTTAGTATGTCTGAATGAACTTGTATATATAAAAATAAATATTTAAACACCCGCATGCAAGGGCGTGCTGAAACCAAGGTTAGCAACAAAATTATATTCTGGGAAAATAGACTTTTTGCTTCGTTTTGCTTGTGTCGAAACGTTTGTTGAAATTTTTATTCAAGCTTAAACGTACGACACTTTTGACAATTCAATGAACTTATTTCTAACAATTTGACATATTGTTAAACTGTTGGACGTCTTCTTAAGGCTATAAAAATTGTATACCAGTAAGTGGCAGTGCCATCAAAATAAATGAATGAATAAACTTCTGTATGAATGCTTTCACTTATGCTGGCTGACGAGTTGGTTGTCTGACTGGCACTTTCCATTTCATTGACTGCGCTCAAACGAGTTTCTTTTTTCACTTCCATTCATCTTAACCACTGAAATTGTGTTGATTTGTTTAACCAACTTACTTGAAGCATAACAAAAGCAAAGAAAATACCCTTAATTTTCCTTCTGATGCCGCAATACTTGATCTTTAAGTGATAGAACGTAAAGATGTACAAATGTACTCGTACTTGTGTGTGATTTCCGTTTTCGCACACCAAAAAGAAAATATATTAACAAAATTAAAAAAATTTCTCATCCATCATATTGATATTCGTGTTTTGTTATACGGCGAATAGCAGCAGCTAGTGAGTGAATGAGTGACCTTTTCTTATTTCTTAACCCTTGTCTTTAATCCTTCTTTTTTCAATACTTAGCATTTTGTAGTATTCCTGCACCCTGTATTCCTGTATTGTTCATTGTTCTTCCAATTGTTCGTTTTATTTTAAACAAATATTTGCGGTTTTATAATTGAATTAATATTTTAAAAAATTATATTGATTTTACAAGTAGATAATAATTTTCAATTTCTATTCTAAAGATTTTTTATTTTGAAAATTTAAAAAGGGTTACATATCAAGGCATATTCATATAAGGTAGACTCGCCTTAATATGCTTTTGAAAATGCGTTCTGGGAATGTCAAAAAAAATTAGCTGCAGAATATGTATTGACATCTGAGGGATATTGAAGCTAAAAGCGGCTGAAAAAAGTCACCTGCTATGAAATATGAGATATTATTGATATATTGATATTGACTGTATTTGCATAAATCAAAGCTCTAGAAATATTTTGCAATGTGTTGACAACATTGTATAATAATTATTTCCAATTACTCCACTAAACATTGTTTTTCTACTTTTTTAAATTACTTATACTGCATTTACATGGTCTCGAAATTTAGGAGACTTGATTTGAAATCTTAATCGAAATCTATATCGTTTACAATAAGCTTTTTTGACATTTTTCCAGATTTAGTATCCAAGACAAAATCCTTTGTTTAAAACTTTTCTTAAACTGTAACCCAAAAAGTGCCGACTTAGCTCATTCACACAACTTCAATAGAAAATTGTGTAGAGCTTAGCTAATTCACTCACATTCTATATAAATTATGTTGCACAGGGTAGTAAAAAATAAATAAAAATATTAAATTTTTAGTAGATTTCCTGCAAATCTATTGAAAAATTAGATTTTGTTTTGTATGGGGAATCAAGTAAAAAGCAATTAGATTTAGCCCGGAATCTTGTAAGTACTAGATTTTGAGACAATGTAAATGCCCTATAAACGCGTATGTGTATGTAGATTTGTTCTATGGGTTCCTTTAGAGAGTTCAGCAATAAACTTCATTTAAAAATCTTATTTATTAATGTCTAAGTTCTTTGGGTAGAAATTAAGAACTAAAGTAAAAATTACATCAATAATAAAAAATAATAAGAAGTACGTAAATAATGATTACACTATACAAAAAAAATAGAACTTGTTCCGACATAAAAGAGTTCTAATATGTGAATCTGCCCGTGGAAACCAAAAAAGTGTGTGGGCATATCGAAAATCCGCGTCTGAGTTTTATTTAACAGGATAATCGAAGTTCCCTTGTTTTGTGAAATTTCTGTGCTAAATTTACATAGGAAACCATGAAATTATGACATTTTAGGTGCAGGATGTGCTCTGGATATTTATATAAAATTCTACAAGAATACTTAGAATATGTAGAATACTTCAATCCTGTAACTACGAATATGATCTCAAAGAGCATTTTTTGTATATAAAAAAGTTAATGTCTGTTTTTGTATGTTTGTATGTTTAAAAGTTAGGTTCTCCTAAGACAATGAAATAATCTTGCTGAAATTTTCACAGTATGTATACTACTGATGGCCTGGAAAGAACAATATCTTTTTTTTTAATTTTAAGTGGGTGTGGCACTTACCATGCAGAGGGCATTTTCATTTTAAGATATTTATAGAACTAATGCAGCTAAGTACTTGAAATTTTATGCGAGTAACTATTTTTATAATGTTTTTAGAGAGAAAGTATTAGGGAGTGGACAAGTGGGTGTGGCACACTTTTTTTGGCAATTATTTATTTTGTGTAATCTTGGGAACTAATATGGCATAACACCTGTGATTTTATAGGAGCAAGCCAGTCAAAATAAAATTGATGGGCGTGACACCTCCCAAAATTTTTTTTTTTTGGTACGTCTTTGCAGCTAATGCAGCAAGAAAGCTTTGATTGGACATCCCATATGCGCCACTCTGCTGATGATAGAAAATAATCCGGATGGAACTAGTAGAGCTCCAGGAAACTATATCTGCTTTATCAACGCATATTTGTTGAAAATGGTACAAAATCACTTTCACTAAATGTTGGAAGCAACCACGTTGATATTTATAATTATCGTTGGATAGTGTACCTTTTCGTTGCAAAATCTGAATGATAAAATTATGCATTATGCAAGTAGCTCGACACATTAGTAGCAATGAAATAGTTGGGCGATTTCTTCCTTTTCACGACATAAAAATTGGAACGAGATTCCAAGCAAGTTCCACCAGACCTGGGTGGATTCTGTTGCAACCCGCACTCAAAAATGCAAAATTCTAAAGGAGTAATATATTTTTTATTATTAATTTTAACAATTAGCATCAATTTTTCATTAGTTTAATGTTCACAAGTCTTTGGTATATGCTTTGCAAAAAAACTGTCAAAAAACTTATGTCACATTTCAATCAAAAAAGATTAACAAAACATATTTGAAATTCTATAAAATGTTTTATTTTCTTATAACTAATTTAGGCAGTTTAGTATATTTTTCTCGTTGCATTGGATTGGTACAAAGTAAATTTATATCAAGTATATGCAACTACTCAGGTGATTCATTTTTTTCTCGTTTCGTGGCAATGCCTGAATGTCAAAAGTTGTTTACAATGTTCGTACGCCATTTTGTTTTCTTTTGCTTTGTTATACACAATTGTGTATACTGAAAACGTATGTGAAAAAGTTTAAATAAATTTTTAATTAAAAAATGTGTTACAAAACATTTAAAAATAATTATATTTAATTATTTAATATTTTATTATACTTATTTCACATATTAAAGGTTTATCAATTAATAAATTTAGTTTGGTTTTGTCTATTCATACATATCCTTTTTGTTGTATGCAGATCTGGGACTATTGCATTAAATAAGCAAACGCATTGACCATTTTACCATACTAAACCAAATCAATGCAAATACAAATTTATTACATTAGCACTAACTTTGATAATATTAGTGCATTTTTTTTTTTCATTAAACTAAAATCCCTTCAAAGTAATTTATGAATATTGCATTGTTACTTTTATTTCACTATTTTTTCACCACTTCACAAATTATGAAAAGTATTATTGCATTATAGTGCAAAATACAACGTAAATGTGTACATATGTACATAAAAACATACGTACATACATAAATATGTAAATTTTTTCCTATGTACACCCAAGACGAAAAATCATATCACTACGTTTTTTATAATTTTTTCGAGAGATGTAATTGTTCCAAGCGGTAGTATTTTTCGTTTATAAAATCACCATTTTTTAAGATATAACTACAATAAATGAAAACCTAAGTTCTGATCTTTTGTCAATTGCACGGTTTTCTGTATAAGGTCAAGATGCAACGTACTTGAAGTATGAAACTTTTTAATTTTTTCAATTGGTTCTGAAATCTAGTTTGCATTTATATTGACAGTTTTCTTTAATTTGTACGTACATACTTATAAAGGTGCCCTCAATGAACTTTACTGTATTTTTTATTTTATTATTTGTGCTATCTGATAAAATAGGTAAACGTTTTATTCAATATTACCGTGTACAACATTTGATAATGCAATAATATTGCATTACTTCATGATGACTAAGCACATCAATACAAAATCAGTGCATTTTTCGCCATGCTAATGCAATATTAATCCATTACTTTTACGAGATTTTATTGAAGTGAAAAAAATAGTGCACTACAAGCATTAAATTTAAATTTGCACTAAAATTTTTGTTTTTCAATCAGTGCTTATGCAAAAGTGATGCAAGTTGCCCAGGTCTGGTTGTATTCATCTGTTTTTGACATTCATCCATTATTCTTACACAAACAAATCGCCTGTTGTTTTTGTACTTTCTTAGTTGTTGTAGACCTGCATATACTTTATATAAATATGCTTTGGATTGGTAATAAAAAGGGAAGAAAATCGGCTGGTATGTCAAAATGTATATGTCTACTAGTGTACGTATGTCTGTATAAACATATCTCTACCTTAATATAGAAAGGGCCTAACTCATAATTTTTTTGAAATCGTGTTTATTGTATATTTCGATAGAAGAACATTTAATGTATTGATAAATGCAAAAATCTAGATTTAAAAAAATAAGGCATTTATATATTAAGGTAACGATATGTAATTACTTAGGCATACAGAGAAAACAGTGCCTAATAATAAATAAACTAGAACAAAATTAGTAAGATATATCTGTGGTTTTTCTTCAAGAAGGAAGTCTTATTAATTATTGATAAGGAAAACATTTTTGAACAAATCAAGAAGAAATCTTTTAATTTTTATTAGGTTATCTTATTGATTTTTTCAAAAAGCTTTTCTTCTTGATTTAAATAATAAAAAAAATTTGTGTCTTTATTCTTTGAACTTATTTTGATTTAAATTCTATACAATATATGTATGTAGTATATGTACATGTTATTGATTTATATACATATACACATATTATATTATATTCTTAATAAACTCACCATACAAACATATTATTACTTGGGAGGAGACAAGTATTGCACCAGCAACCTTCTGACTGGTAGACAAGCACTCTAACCAATATGCTAACAGGCAGCCTGAATAAGCATTGAAATTATTGTACAAACATGCTATGTTAATTTATAGATATGAAATAACAAGAAAGCCAATATATATAATCAAGAAGACATCCTTATTAAAAAATATTAAGAAGATGATTTACACATACTCATATAGGAACCTAATGAAATCAATAAGGAAACCCTTTTTGAAAAAATCAATAAGGCAACCTAATAAAATCAATAAGGAAAACCTTTTTGAAAAAATCAATAAGGCAACCTAATAAAATCAATAAGAAATCCCTTTTTTAAACAATTTAGAAGAAAACCTAATATAATCCAAAAAATTTTCTCTATGTATTGTTTTTTTTTGTGCCAAAAATAACGCAAATTGAGTAAAAAAAACTGTGAATAACAAGTTTTCTTCTTGATTTTATGTGGTTACTTCTTGATAAAATTAAAAAGATTTACCACATAAAAATAATAAGGAATCTCTATGGAAAAATCTTCGCTTCTTTCTGCTGGAATACCCCTTAGCCTAAAAATGTTTCATAGAGAAAATCTTCTTGATTCTATAGGCAGTTTTTTTCTCTGTGCAATCGCTAATATACATATGTATATGTAATTATTTCTTAACCATTTTAAGATTCCATTTTCCAAATTTCGTATGCTGAAATTACTGAAATTTATTTGCTGGTGGTATGCTTTTGATTAAAAAAAAATGGTACCAAAATGGTACTCGAATTTTCAATACGTGACATACTTGAAGTCTAATTTTTACAGAAACGAGCAAACAATCAAAAAACTAAAATAAACTCACAAAAATAAGGTCTTGAAAAAATCTAATCGATAAACTCTCTTCAAATACAAACACACTATACAAACAATTCATTCATTCATCCCGACAACAAAACATGACCAAGTTAAATAAATATTTACATGGCATTCGAGCACAAAAGAGGTATGTAGTATGTAAACTATAAATTGGTATGTATGTATGTGCTCGTACATGTATGTATTCTCGCATGTATAGCGTATTCGACAAAAGCTAAAAACAATAAGCAAAAGGAACAAATCAAAATAAATACACGCACACACACACAGATGCGAATGACATCGAAAAAAGTAGGAGTTTAATAAACGCCTTTCGTCGTACCTACAAAGTGGTAACGGAACAATCTAGGAGAAGAGAGATCATATTCCACTTGGAATATACATACATATGCATTTACGTTTATTTGAGCATGTATATGTATGTGCTATGTGTATGTGACTTTACAATAGACTCGCTTAAATATAAAATAATATAAAAATTTCATACATTCTATTTATTAGTTTGCTTCACTTGCATATCGGGGTAAAAGCGAGCAAATATGAACAAAATATCACATACTAATATCAGCAAAAGAACAATAAAACAGCTGTACGGATTTCTGACACACAATTCACATTAATGTTGAGCGATACTGTGATTTTTTAATAATGTTGCTCCTTGCGAACGTGATTTCTAAATTGTTGTTCTTTTAAACTGTGACTGTGATCACAGTTTAGCAGTATTTTGTTTGTAACAGTTCTGTTATTTTGACAAACTCTAATAAGAAGAGCAGCAGTGAAATTAAACCAGTCACTGTTGATCACGGTTCAACACATTTCAGCTTTCTGCTTTAAAAATATTTATTCGTATTGATATTTTGATGAATACTAATAAGAAGAGCGATAAGAACAAACAATTAGCATTCAATCCCATCCAAATATTGAGAATTGCCGTATAAGAGGCAGAGAGACAATAAAATTGCAAATACAAAAATGTGTAGTTGCCAGAAAAAACGATTTGACACGATTTGACAATTTTTTTATCGACAAACGATGAAGGTATAAAAAAAATTCATGTTGTAGCTTCATTTTCTGTAAAGGAAGCATACAAGAACATTCACACTTTATATAAAAGAACTATATTTGCACAACCTGTTACTTTATAAATTCAGTCACAGTTGTAATTAGTGATTTTTCAATCGCTGTGAAAAAGTAACAGGTTTCAAAAAATCGCTCATCTCTAATTCACATACACATGTAGACACATACAGCTCGGTGTGATTCTTTACTTTCATCAGCATTAAATTATTATAAAAAAAAAATTTAACATCATAATTATTTGTAAACTTGAACTTCAATTAGACATGCCATAACCGTAACCACACAAAAGAGCTGTTCAAGCCGAACTTAAGCTAGTTAGTTAGTTCGCGGTATATAATAAGCCACATGCGCAAGAATTTTCAGTAATACTTATACGAGGTCTTATCAAAAAATAACCGTTATTTTCAAATTTCGCGAGTTACGTATCTTCGATTTTCGCATTTTTTTTTTCTGTTATGTTGGTACACATGTCTGTTATATATGTTGGCAATATCAGCCATTTTGGATTGTCAGTTTGTTTTTGACAGATAAAAAGGTTAGTCGTGTTTTGATGTGCTCTTCGATTTTTTACTAAATTTTGAGCAAAAACAACGTCGCATGGACATCGCTCAGGAGCTGTTGAACATCGTCAACGAAAAACAAACACTGAAATTGAAGAACACTTCAAAGTGCATCGTTGCGGAATTCGGCCCCTACATGTCAATGTTGACACATGTGTACATATCGCTCATTTACTCAAAGAACGTCATAACTGAAAAAATGGACTTTTTGAGTTAGTGATGCACAATTAATCCTCATGTCGTTCTTCGTATTGTGTAAAAATTTCATACTAATATCCTGCTCACTCAACTGTGGAGAGAAATATAAAATTTTATTCTTCCATTAAGTTGTGTGTAAATTGAAAACTTCAAACTCGTTTTCTGGCTAACAGTTCTTTTTTTTTTTGGTTATGATGTTGTTTGAGTAAATGAGCGATTTGTATATGGATTCATGGACCATCCACAAAATTAATCTACCAAAATCAGCAATAAGCGTCCCGCAATATGGACTCAAACTACTGACTTCCTCAGTAAGAAGTCACGATCCAAAATGGTCTTGAAAATTATAAATGGTATACCACCAGTATCAATCTCGCATTAATTCTGCTCTGAAATCAGCAAAAAGAACACAATTAAAAAATATCGAGCAAACACCAATTATACAAAGCAAACTACTCGTATAAAGCAACATGAAAAAAGTTTAGCAGTACTCGTATACAAACACTGATAGACAAAAGGTCTAGCGACCGACCACTTCTTACCCCTTTTTTTAGAAATAACAAAAATACTTTAAGCACCAGAAATTAAAAAAAAAAATGTACTTGTAGGTTGTTATGAAAAAAATATTATTTGCGCTCTTGAGTTAAATCAGCACATGTTGAAAGGAGGAATAAACGAAATATTGGAAATACAATTTAATACATGCTTTACAATTCAGAGCTTGTTATAAAACTATTAATAACGGCTACAGTAATTTTGTGTGCTTTTTTACGAATAACCATAAAATTACAATAAAAATATAAGTATATTTTCATATCATTAATAATGCCAGGCTATGCAACGTTAGGCCCCCAGCAGATGGTTTGAATGCACACATAAATATTCCTTTCCTTTAAACATTTCAATTATTGGGTTGAATTACAAGTTATCTCAAGAAAAGGTTTACATTTAGTAGATCTAAAGGTTCAATCCGACGTGCCATAACCACAACCATAGAAAACAGCTGTTCCAACCAATCTTATGGGCAACACTGTATTTGATTATAGGTGACTCGCCATAACGCCATAGCCAACCAATTGAATTTTGGTTTGATTGTAGCTTTGACATTATGGGTACGGCACGTCTAATTTAATCTTAAAGGGTGGGCAAATTTGAGGTAAGGAAGTACGAGTAAATTGGCTCTCAAATGATGGAAGGTCAAGAATTTATTTAGTAAAAAGTTAAGAAATTTAAACGACGCAACACACTTGAACAATTAGTTAATTGTGATATTTGTGAATTTTAATTTGAAAAACTCTGCTTACGTGAACAAAATCAGAAACAACTGACGTTCTGAAAGATGAAATTCGGCGCTGCATTGACGAGATAAGCGAAATGTGATTCAAAATCTTGTGAAAAGTGTGGAAGCCTGTCAAAAGTCTGTGTTTTTAATCCAATTTACTTTTTTTCCAATTTATTTTTTTTCGTTACAATTTTAGACAAAGGATACAAAATCTTGGAAAATGTCAAAAAAGCTTAGTGTAAACGATATAGATTTCGTTAAAGATTTCTAATCAAGTATACTAGATTTCGAGACAATGTAAATGTAGTACAGGCAAATCTCGGTATAACGAACCTCGCTTTAACGAAAATCCGCTATAACGAACGTTAAAATTTTTTGCATTAACAACAATATATAGCGAATAACATCTCAAAATAAAAAACAAGAACTTACTAGGAACATATTTCTAACATTTAGTTCTCTTTATATAGCGATAAATATGTGCTCTGTATAATGAACGGCAAAAAAATGTTAAACAAAATCTACAGCTACTATGTAAATGCAAAAAAATGTGATACCGTTAGTTTGTATTTGGCAGATTATTTGAAAAAAATTTAACTCATTATTTTTATTGTATTGTATCATGTCTACAATAATAATAACTTAAATAATACTTAAAAAAAACTTTGCGATATAACGAACTTTCCGGTATAACGAATGGGCCTGACATTATATCGTTCGTTATACCGGGATTTTCCTGTTTTATCTTATTTTTACTACTCTGTACAACATATTTATATAAGATATGATTGAATTAGCTACGGTCTACTTAAAAAGGTGTGTGAGTTGGCTACATTGTAGTTGTTTGGTTGCAGTTTTGGACATTTTTCAGTTAATGGGTTTGGTTGTGGATAAAAAAGTCTTGATAAATGTCAAAAAAAAAAGAAAGAAGAAAGAAGGTTTAAACGGTACAGATTTTCATAAAGATTTTAATTAAAATCTGCTAGACTTTGTGCAGGTGTAAATGCCCTATAAGTCCTTTATCGAAATAAAGTTTATCACTGATTTAAGAACACAATTTAGCAACTTATTTCTTCACAAAAAAAGAAACAATATCGTTCGCGTTGGCAGAATTTTTATAATCCAGTAGTAAAATTTCTTTTGAGTTCGGTAGGTAGATTACGTGGTGGCTTAAATTTGGTGACGGATTTTTTTTTTAAAGGTGTCTGAAGTCGGTTTATTGGTGTAAGCTTTAGATATGCGATAAGGTTACGGGATAAAGTCCATAAGGGTTAAATTAGGAGTGCATGTGAGAAATTGGTATCTATAATTACACCCAGCTTTTGTGCACTCTGGGACAGTGTTAGTACATGTTTCTATAGCCGTAGAAATTCCCAACTCTGTACCTTGGTATTTGTGGTGAATAACAACAGTTCTATTTTATTTGGATGTACTTCTAGGCAACAGTTTGTGGCCCAGTTGTTGCTGAGTGTACTAATACCTTTCGGCAGTATCAAAATTACTATAAAATACGGTAATTACTGCAGCACGGTTAACTTCATTGATAACAATGCAACTGCACTTGTTCTTTACTTTACTTTTATGATGCTTTCCGCCAAAGGTTCACATAAGATATTTCTGTTGTTTTCATTTTGTGTTGTACAATGTTATCTGTTTTAATTAGGCCCTATCTCTGCTCTAAAAATGTAGACCCAAATGCTGAAAATTAAATGGAAGTCTTCCTGAAAGACGTAACAAAGGTGGTACATTCATATATATATATATATATATATATATATGTATATACATATATATTTCTTTCAAAATTGTTTAAGGCCAGCATAAACAAAATATGCATATGAATAAATTCAACTAAAGATGATGGTGGTGGTTTTTCTAAGCCCAACATTTTAAATGCAACAAACAACCCTAAAGCGATTTGTGTGTGTGTATCATTTCTTTATTTCTATCAAAATGCAGGCTGGGTCTAGTCAGACTGAAAATATCCTCTTGTTAAAGATGACAATTACAACACACACACACACACACACGCGCGCATCTAAACATTTACAAATAGAGAAAGGTCAGCCAACAGGCCGTCATTAAGTATTCTTACATGGTGCATGCATACATACATACATATGTATCTATGTACATATGTATATGTTGTGTATGCATGTATGTATGTGCATATGCTTTCATTTATATCTATGTATTAGATTGTAGGTTATGTGCAATACACATTTGCAACAAAAACAATGCAAATTGAAACAAAATAAAAAAGCAACAACGGCCGGCATTTGCACCCTCTTGGCATATTTTTTACCCGCCAGGCAAAATGGTTTCCGTCTTTTTACGCCGTAATTTGTATACAACAAAAAGTACAAGACCATGCAATGTTTATATGGATGTTTTACTCCTTTTTCCCAGCCCAGCAATCACAATTAATACGAAACTGGAAATCTTAATAAAAAAGTTAAATGACAAAAAATATTTGTAATGAAATTTCGAATTTTAAGCCTGGTACGGATTTCATATGGCATTTCAGTTTCTCAAACAAACTGTATGTAAAAAAAATATGGAAATTCAGGTTGGTAAATTTCATAAAGAAATTTCCATTTGCTAGTACGGACTTTCAAAAGAAAAGTACACGGAATTTTAGAAATTTATTGCCTATTTAGGGATGTAAGTGGAGACTTTTTTCAATCAACTGAAACTAAAATTACGGCCTGTCCCACGATGTCACTAGAAATCGTTCGATAGAATACGTATGTATATTGAAAACAACAACAAATTTTCTAATGTTATTGTTGTTTGCAATACAATTTGTCGATCGAACGATTTCTGGTGATATCGTGGGACAGACCGTTAAAGTTCATACAATTGTTTGGTAACGGAAATTTTGGAATTTCTAATTTTAATCAAATTGTAATTAATTTGTGTGTTTTTGTATGTTGAAAATTCAATAATAATTGAATTTGTGTGTATGCAAACATAATTCTACACAAAAAACTACACGATTATTTTTCCGTGCAGAAATAAATGTAAATTTACAAACGTGAAATTCCGTAAGAACTTGTTTTGACAAATTGAAAGATGTCAATTATTAGATTGCATTCTAATACTGCATTTACATTGTCTCGAAATCTAGTATATTTGTTTAGAGATCTCTAAGGAAATCTATATCGACATTTTGAGTTTTTGACATTTTCCAAGATTTTGTATCCGAGACAAAATCATTTGTCTGGAATTTAGTCTTAAATTGTAACGAAAAAATGCCGACTTAGCTCATTCACTCACCTTCAATAGAAAATTGTGTAGAGCTTAGCTAATTCACTCACCTTCTATATAAATTATGTTGCACAGGGTTCTAAAAAAAAAATAAAAATATTAGATTTTTAATAGATTTCCAACATATCTATTGAAAAATTAGATTTTGTTTTATATAGGGAATCTAGTAAAAAAGCAACTAGATTTAGCTCGGTATCTCGTAAGTATTTGATTTTGAAACAATGTAAATGACCTATAAAGGTACTAGAAATACGGGAGTTAGAGCAAAAAAATCGCATTAAAATGTTATATTTACAATAAAAATCTTGGAAAATTGTTTTATCTCCACAGAAAACATTTCGTCAAATGTCCACAGATACTCGTATGTATCTGTACCAGAAAGGAATAAGTGCTTAAATTGATTTCAGCGGAAATTGAGATTTCTGTGACATGGACAGAAAGCAATTCAGATCGAGAGTAGTTTCAATTCCGAAAGTTGAATTTTTAGAAAACGAAAAATTTCTTCGGCATGAAACCACTTCAAATTTTCAAAGTATTTTTAATTTTTAATATTTTTAATGATTTATTAAGAAAAAACATTAATAAAAGTAAAGGGTAGATTTTGCATTTAAGGCTGGTACTCTGTTCAAAGTTGTGAAAAATTTTCAGCACCATTGATTATTTCGCGTGAAAAATTTGACATGTACTAAATGTAGCCCAACTCGCGGTTTTTTTATAAATTTCTTGCTTTTATTGCTTGAAAGTATGCAACATTGTTAAAATTCCGTGCGAAAAAAGCACTGCTCATGTAGTTTCGCAGCTAAACTAAAATGATGCCAGACTAATTTTGCATGGAAAGACATGATTTTATGTGTTTTTCACAACAAGAACAGAGTACTACTTTTGCGAATTTATTTCGCAAATATTTCACACCAAATACTTTTAAATGTAGTTTGACAGCATTTCGCACGAAATTGTGAATAGAGTACCAGGCTTTACAAACGATTTTGTTATTACTTTGATTTTTAACAGCCTTATTGATACAAATTATTACGGCTTTATATAGAATTTTTAAAAACAATTTTAATTAAAAAATTTTCTTATTAAGCCTTTATAAGACCTTAATAATTTTTATAAATAAGGCTATAAGCATTTATTTAATATTTATGCATAAACATTTTAATTTCTTTAACTTGTTGAGACAAACAAAACAAGCAAATGTGGAGCCATAACCTCTAAAAAAGTTTAAGCGACACATTTTGTGGATTTCGTTTTTTGACGCAAATAATCGATTTTGGTAAAAAAAAAATAAATTCGAAAATTTTGTTGCTTAAGCCTTTTTGGCAGTTATGGTACGATATATTTTGTAATCTAATTTTTATATTTTAATATTATCTATTTTTTAGTTTTGAAAATAAAAAGAAAATAGCATACTTCACTAAACAGTTTTTGTTTGCTGGGATACCTAAATTAACGGTCTCTCGCTGTATATGAACATCGTTTTTTTTATAGCCATCATATTACAATCGCCACGGTTTTTTCTTTATCGCAGGAAAAGAACTCTATGATCCCTTTACTCATGAGTTGAGTGAGAGTGCATTAGCGCGTAAAATCAACAATTTAACAATGCTCACACATACGAGTATTGATGTCTGCATGTGTGTGTAAATGAATAGTAAGTATGTACTTACTTATGTGCGTTTGTCAGCCACCCAACTAGTTAGTGAAACATTCAGTATTTTTTTGTTCAGCTCAAATGATTTAGGCTGAAGTCTCTTTTTGTGCACACACATTTGTATAACAATATTTGTTATTTTTTTCGTTATTATTTATGTAATAAAAATAAGCAAATAAATAATTTTTTATTAGCATAATGATTTCAGAAAGAACTTAATAATAGCAACACAAGATGAGGGTGCACTATGGGTTGTCATGCCATTTAAATATGCACATACGAGTACATATCTGGCTGAAGAGGATTATTTACTACAAAAATTTTTAATCACTCTAATGGTGCGAATTTTATTCTTTTGGCTGGCTAACTGACGTATGTGTAGATACAGTTCAATGATTTTCAAATTTAATATTATGAATATAAACAATGATTACCAACCAAGATACACATAAACAGGTCAATTTGATTTATGGTGGTTGATAGAAATTTTGTAAATTATTGCAACTATATTTAATCTTCTTTAATTGAGTTTTGAGCATATGATATTGAAAATCTACAGCACTGAATGTTTTATGAAATTTAGAGCCTGTTTATGTAAGACGTTGGCGATTCTGTAATAGATAAAAGAAAAGTTGTATAAAATTCTGGTTTTTTGACAAGAAGTGCAGAGAAAGAAATAAGCGTGTTAAGAAAAATAATGCGACACAAGGCACATTTACTTCCAGGTAATAGCAAGGCACCACGCTAAGTCATGTATCAGTGATCACTTATGGAGCCTCATAGAAGATCGTAAGAAATTAAAGCGTTTGGCTTTCCAGAAACCATCTGCTGTGATGGTTTCCAGAAACATCAAATCTGTATATAAAGACACTGAAAAGAGTGTTAAGATATCAGACCTTAATAAAACATAACTTTTGCGATCAAATAAGTAGAGAAGCGAAAATTTCGAGCATGTGGAGCAACACGAGAGAAGTCTATACTACAGTCAGAAGGCTCAGTATGGGCATTAAATATAAAGAACTCAAATGGAACACTTCTCACAACAACAGAGGACCAGCTGAAGAGATGAAAAGACAGGCAACTGAAAGCTTAAACTCTTTATCGTACCCTTCGCGTGAGAACCCTAGAAGAGATGTCCACAACGCCATCTCTATTATTAGTTAAAATGTTATTAATTACCTGGACCATACAAATTGTACCCCCTCCCCGCCCCAGTACCCCAGTATGCCCCAGCACTGCCGGAGCACATAATGCCCCTAAAAAGGGTGGACTGGGATACTGACAATATCTCCTCTGACTGGAAAAAGAGCAAGGGTAACGATACCGATGAAAAGAGATGTTGCTGATTGGAAAAAAACTGGAGAGATATAACACTTGTCAACACAATCTAAAAAAATTATGGCCCTCTTGGCACTTAAGAGCATTATTTCGGCGATAGCGGAACAACCCTACGCAAGGAATATACAGGCTTCAGACAGAACAGTTCATGCATTGACCACATAAATTCCTTGAGAATTATTGTCAAATAATCTACAGAATGGAGATCCTCGTTTTACCTAATACTCGTGGGTCTTGAAAGAGCATTTAAGCCCCTTGACCAAGATGCAATTTGGGCAACATTGGAGTTCCAAAAAAATCATTCATATAACACGAGTACTTTACCAAGGCGCAACAAACAAGGCTCGATTTAAAGGATATCAGAACGATGAATTCAAGACTTTCAGTGGAGTTAAGCAGGGATGTGTTTTGTCACCACTGTTCTTCCTGCTTGTGCTGGACAATGTTATGGCTAAAACAAACTCTGAAGCAAGAGAGGGCATAAAATGGGAATTAAACTACTGTCTTTATTATATTGACTCTGAAAATGACATATGTATGTAAGTCTGATGTCTCACTCGATAAGAGTGAAAAGTAACAGCCTTCATGAAAATAGCAACAGAGTACCACAAAGTAGACCAGAGGTGTCACGAGCACAAAGTAAGACGGAAGATAATTGTAATTTTGTGGTCTTTTTAGAGGTCTCGCTCACACAGTCATCAAATACTCTTTACTTTTTCTTTCGCATGGTATTATTTTAAAGTAATTACGTTTTATTCCTTGTGGTCTCATTCGCAGCCAAGTTTTTGTAAATAAATGGTAAAAATTAATATTTGCGAACGAAAATGCTTAAAACAAAGTCTCTAATCATTTGAAAACAAATTTTAGTCACTTAATTAATACTAATAATCCTTTTCGCATTGTGTTTTTTAATTCAATACCACAAATTCCTCCATTTCATTTTGTGCAAATGTTCATGTGCTCAAGTGTATTTTCAATTTATGCTTTGTGGTCTCATTCGTTGTTTCCTTTTTGCAAGTTGAAGTTAAAAATTAATATTTTTGAAGGAAAATGTTTAAAATTTAGTTTGTAAGCATTTGGAAACTAATTTTAATCACTTTTATATTACTAATAATGTTTTACACATTGTTTTATTTAGTTCAACACTGCAAAATCTTTCATTTAATTTTGTAAAAATGTTCAATTAACTACTAACTAAGAACTAAGTATACATTTTCTCCTGTTTGTTTTGATTATTGTACTAAAAATATTCAATAAGAAACACACTGTATTGTCCCTTTTTAACAGTGATCAAATCAAATAAAAAATAAAAAATAAATATAAATTTCCGCAAAACGAGAGTGATGAGGATCGCTTTCCCAAAAAATTCCTTTGTCTAAACCAGATGGTGATGTTATCAAATATTATTATCAAAGCGCGTCACACGTATGCTTACCTTGGACGAGTGTGGAAATCCTTGAAATTGTCAGTAAAACATCCCCTCAGGGGGATCTCTTAGAAGATTACAGGTATGGCAACCCCGAGGATCTTATCCGAGGTAAATTGGTTTTTTCCTCTTGGCGTACCTTTCGTTTTTACCCATAGAACTTATGTGTTTCTACCCAACCTCTAGAATAATAGAGCAATGGATGTGCACATATTTATAAAAGGAAGTAACTTGCTTGCCTTTCGTTGTAGAACTTCGAGGTCTAACCAGTGGCTTAAAACGGGTGCCGGATGTCTAACAGCAGAGCTGCTCTAGAAGTTGGATGGTTGTAATATGTCGGTATGGTCTTTTACTTAAAGGTAGACTTCATCTAGACCTACAGATCTAAATAGATGATGTTCTCCTGTTTAAGTATGTACTGTGCCAGTAATTGGTGAGGAGTTCTCTTGAAGAACTCATTGTAGATGTGAACAACGACACTCGCAGCGCTTGATCGTGGAGAACTGTGGTTGCTACCAAAAATCGCTGGGAAAATAGTTTTTGTTTCCCAATGTCAAATCAGTGATAGTTATAGGCGTGACACGGTCGGCCAGACACTATTTTAAGTGCTGTTGCCAAACAACAGAAGCTATTTTGACTACAGTCTTAGCAGCAAGAGTTTAGAGTGCTCTAAGTATATACTTCAGCGAGCTAATTGTTCATAGTTCAGGGTTAGTTATGTTCAAAGATTGCAACCTGTATATGTATTCTTGGTAAGTCACATGGCGCTTTCTAAGGGTGCATGGGGGCGATTGTTGGACGCTCAACTTCACTCGGTATTTAGACCACCGTACAGGCAGGTGCTCACGTTAATCTGCAACACATCTGTCAGTTGAACATAAATTAAAAATATTCGACGCATGTGTGAAATTAGTTTTGCGCTATGGCAATGAGATTTGGATTATAACGCAAGAATAACAATATCTTACAGGCTGCAGGTCTTGCTGAATAGATGCATGAGACAACAAGGATTTACTACAGAAATGTAATATGATGACCGTAAGCACCGAGATAATGCATCAAAAATGGGGATGGATCGGGTACACGCTGAGGAAGACAATAGTCGCATAACCAAAAACTGTTTCCAATGGAATCCGCAGGTTATTAATTTAAAAGTTTGAGATTTGTCCAATGGACTTTTGCACGAGAATTCCCGGGAAAAGTTAATTTTCTTAATTAAGCATATTTATTAAATAAAATTTTGCGAATGTAATGTAATGAAAGCATTCTTTAAAAAACAATAATATAAAAGCTGTTCTAAAACAAGTTTTTAAGAATTTTGAAGTGAGTTCAAGCTAATTGAAGGTATTACCGCAATTAGAAAAAGTTTTATTACAGGGCCTACAAATCATTTTTTTAAGAACTTGACATGCTTGTTTCACATTCTTCTTGAAAAATTTCCAGAAAGAAGTTAAGTAGAAGTATGTTACAATAATATCGAGCCATAATCGCATAAATAGCTCAAGTGACCATATTTTGTTAGCTTCGTTTTTTTTTTTGGACGGAAGTCAACTATTTACGACCGCAAATAATCGATTTTGGTAAAAAAAAATAAAGTTCGAGAATTATGTCGCTTAAGCTTTTTTGGCGGTTATGGTATGATATACTCAGCTGCGCCGAATTTTACATACCCTGAGCCACAGTCTATCTAAATGTCTTTGAGTTTTCATTTTATTTCTCTTAAAACGTTTTCTTCTGGATCTTAATAGTAGCGTCGGCTTATCATAAATTTAAGTATTGTCAACTCGAAGTTTTTACAGCTTCTATAATCTTAAAATGTTCACTAAAAATTCCAAGTTCGTTTAAAATCAAATTATTTACTTTAGATCACGATTATATCACTGCAATCATTGATACTTATACAAATTATGTATATCACTTTATTCTGTCGTAGTGAATAAACGACACTCATTAATTTCTGCTTAAAAAGTTCCCAAAAATAATAACAACTCAATATGTACGACTTTCATTTTCTACAAAAGTATTAATACTTGTATTATAGTCTGAACGACCTTTACTAAATTCATCTTGCATGTATTTTTCGAATCAAACAATAATTTTTCATATGTATAGTAAGGGTTTTCATGAGAATGTTCAAAAATCTCGCAAACTGTGCAATTGTGCATTTTTACACTCTCGTAAATAAAATGTCAAAAATTGTAAAGAAATTTATTTACACGAACCTGTTAAATTTGCCCAATAGTTTTGACTCGTAAACTTAAGCTGTGCAATTGTGAATTTTGTAAACAACAACTTCTTGCTTTTTTTGATTTCTTGAGGCATTTCTAGACACACACACACACTTTTTCATTTTTACAGATATATGTAAATATGTTTTTTTTTAAATTAAAAATTACTTGAAATTTTCTTATTTTATTTTTATAAATTAACTTTTTGACGTTTATTCAAAAGGGGCTTCATGAAACAAGTCTCGCAAGTTTTCCCAAATGCACAAATGGCAATCTTAAGAGTTCTCATGAAAACCCTTACGGTCTAATTCATAAAAAATATTTCTACTAGAAATTTTTTGAAATATTTTTTATGAATAAGGCAGTTAGTATTTTCTTTTATATTAAAAAAAAATTTGAGCAAAAACAAAATTTTCAATTCTTGTTGAATGAAATATTTTTATTAATTAATGTGAGTTTCTAAAGAAGAGAAGAAAAATTAAATTAGACTTTATAAGCTGGGGGAAATACCAATATTTTTCTGTACAGCCACGCAATTCATCAGCACCCAAGTCTATTTACTGGGGTAGAGATTGTTATTAACATCAGCTATTTAACGCAAATTTTCAATGAAATGGAATATGAAAAATGTTGCGCATACAAGTATTGATTTACCTTTGGTAAACACATTTGTAAGTATCACTATTCATTTTCTGTTTATCCGTTTTTTCATTTTTCTATTCAGGTTAGCACGAAGTTATGTCACTCTGCCTAAGTATGTTTAACTAATCTTGCTTATCTTTTACGATCATCACATTAATTATTTTTACTTATTCGATGTACCTTCGGTACGTACATGTAAGTATTGTTGTAGTTATTATTATGTTACATCCATATTCCAAAGGTAGATCAATAATTGTATACACAATATAATCATTATCTCATATTCCATTTCATTAAAAATTAAATAGCTGATAACAATCTCTACCCATTCATTGGGTAAATAGCGGGTAGAATCCCATCTTTAGCAATCAGTTATCATCAAGTCCCGCCAGATCTGTAAAAATAATTCTATAGTACAGTATACTTTCCCAATACATTTTTTGTCTTTCTTTTTGCCATCCACCACTAGTTCTAATTGGTGGACCGAGGGCATTAAATGTAGTCGCAATACTTTAGTACTGTTTCTTAAAATTATTAGAAGCACTGCCCCTGCGGAATCCTCTAACAGAATCCTTCTCTCTTCTTTTCCACTTTTTTAAGAATTTTTTTTCAAATAAATATGCATGTATACTTTGATATTTTTTATATTTCACTTTTTTACTTTTTAAATTATTTTTCAAATTCGTTGAGGTATACACACAACAGAACACGATATCAAAAACACTGACGACAAAACATACATTTTTCTTACAGAATACCAAACATATGTTGACAGTCATCGATAAATGGCAATACTATCTAGTGGAATACCGATTTGCCAAAAAAAGATTAAAAACGACGCCAAATAGAATAAGGGTGATTGAATATTTTGATATTAAAGTAAAACAGAGTTACAATATAAATTTCTTATATTAATCCAAATAAATTTTGACTGTCACTTAATAAGTATGTATGTGATATATGAAAAATCGTGTCACAAAAATTTCTCTGGGAGTATTAGGCGGAATTTTCCTGAAATAAGAAATTTCAACATGACTAGACTTTCGTTAATGTTTCTTATTAATTCAATATGGTTTTTATTGATTTTAAGCTGTTTTTTCCTCTGTTTGTGGAAATTCCCCAATGCCAAACCCTACTAATGTAAAATTCATACAGAAAATTATACATATCTAATGAATATATAAAATGTTGCATAGATTATTTTTAGTGAAGGCTATATAAGATTCGTCACAGCCGAATATAGCGCTCTTTTTTGTTAAGACTTCTTTAATTATGTGTAAATTATATTAATACAAACAATTTAGAAAACTAGTTACTCACCTTTTAAATCAAAATTTCGTGAAGTGCAAATATCAATGTAGTCAAAATCGTGTGTGAATATTTTTTTCAAAATGTTATCCGTTCCCATAAATTTTATTATAACTTTTCATACACATGTATATGGTACATACTTACATACATAATTAAGTACATAAACGCATATGTACATATGTATACACACTTAAAAATAAACATATGTCGACATTAATTTATGTATTAACACTTGTTATGTAGATATTTATTTTGGTTCAAGTCAAATTTTTTTATTTAAACAGATTCGATGTTACACATACAAATAGTATAAATATGTATTACTCATATGCAGCTAAAAAAACACTTTGATCTAAATTTTGTTGGTTGAATATTAAACAAATATTTAATTAAATATGTACATATGTATGTGCATATTTCAAGCACGTGAAAAAGTTAAATCACTCACATTTATCAATTTTCGTTTAATAAAGTTGTTGTTGCAGTTTGAACACAAATGCAACAGTAAAGATACATATGTAAGTTTACATTGACAATATTCACCGTTAATTTCAACCACGTAACGACAAAGTCAATTTTGAAATGCAAATATTTGTGTTATGACAGAAGAATTATGTACATGCCATAAATGTGAATTAATATAATAATAGTATTTTATGTAGTTATATGAAAACATTCATGCATACGTACACATCTATTACACACATCCATGCATACATACTACTGAATCCCTACGTTGCTGTGCACAAATACACGTAGTGAAAAATTTAACCCAGGACCAACAAATTGCTAAAAAAACGCAAACTATTATTTGTATACCTACATATGTATGTATGTAAGTATGACATGCATACATATGTACATAAATAATATAATTGTGTATGTATGTATTTACATAAAGGTATCTTATTTTTTCAGCAAAAACATCAAACACAAAATGTCATTAAAAATTAATAAAAGAATGCAAAGAAAGGCGATCACTTCCTAATGAGGTTATGCACACACACAC
Organism: Nowickia ferox; assembly: GCA_936439885.1. Taxonomy (NCBI): domain Eukaryota; kingdom Metazoa; phylum Arthropoda; class Insecta; order Diptera; family Tachinidae; genus Nowickia; species Nowickia ferox. The sequence continues at coordinate 72,843,080 of OW387026.1, forward strand.
ATACACACGAATGCAAATGTGTATGTATATATATATATAAAAAACACTAGCGTGGGTGTGTTAATGCCAGTGGTGTAACCAACAATTGGTCTCATGAACATTCCAACATTATCGTCACCATTATGTATTTTAATATGCACTCATACATAGACATACATATATAATATATTACAGGCGCCATTTTCATACAATTGAAGGCCTTTACAACTTTTCTTTTAAGTTTTGTTTTAGCTTCTTTTTTCAACGCTCACTGCCGACGGTAACTTTTTAATGCTAAAGTAGTTTCCTTAATTTTAATGCGCTTGAGTTGTAAATATTTTCCCAGAGAATTTCTCACGTACGCGTGCTCTCACAAACTACTGTTATTTCTCTAAAACAAAATAAAATTTGCAACAGAAATAAAGCAGAGAGCATTATGTATGGAAATAAAAACAGTTACATAAAAATTAGAAAGCGTCAGAGTCAGCGTTGCCACTTGTGGAAAGAGAAATTACACAGCTGCAAGTCTAAAATAGTGCAAAAAAATCTAAGAAAAAAATTTAATTTTTAATTAGTTTTTTGGTTAATTGAAATTTAAAAGCAGATAATTTTTTTAATTTATAAAAAACGTAAAACAAAATTAAAAATATTACATAAAATTAACTAATTCACAAATACTTACTTCAACGAAGAGTAATTTACCACTTTTCTCTTAATATTTTGTCAAATTTAATAAAATATTATTTAAGCCAGGCGTCTGAGAAGAACGTGCTCTCACTTTTTCTTTTTTTAATTTAAACTCATTTAACTAAAACTACTGAGCGATACTTATATGTACATTCTTTAGTTTTTTTAAATCATATCATCTTTTCATCATTTTAAGCTAAAAATTTGCACCACAATTTTAAAATCGGTGCTACTGTATTAGCTGATAACTAATTTTTGGCGTATCATTTTTAATTAAGTTCAGTTTACTAAAAAAAACTCTCAACAGAAGCGTTTAAGAATGGTAATATCACAATTTTAAATTTAGAAAGAGAATATTGCCAGCACAGTTTTTACTTTGAAACATTTTAGACTTGTAAATTCCGAAACATCCAATTTGTCGCATAGATTAAGTTCTTTATGGTCTAAAAGTCCATATTCACGACACTCATTTTCCACTCATCTTTATAAATTACAATTTGTTGTGTCTCGGAAGAGTATTTTAAGCAGCTAAATAAATATAAATTTCACTTCGCTGTATGAAAAGTTCCTCGTTTTTATTGGTCAACCAAAATAACTCATTTTGTTTAAAAAAATATCAGCTTTTATGTAATTAGACAAGAACAAATTTGCACAACTTTGATTACTTCAGATTGTAATTTGCACAAAAGCAGGGATTCGCTTTAAAACATTAAATTAAAATTACTTAAACGTCCAAGAGAATGTGAAAGGAACTCCAAATAATATTTTGTAGATTTTTCATCTAATACAGAAAGCATTGATTCAGTTAATTTTGAATGATCTTTAAAAACTTCCAATCTTCAATATAATCTCAATACTTCATATTGTTCCGGAGCACTTTCACTACAACAAACTGTTAATGATAAAAATTGCGTTATAATAGGTGATAAGATTGTATGGCTCTCTAGTGGGAAATATCGTAGAAATTCTCGGAGTTTGCATTACGTTTATAATGGGAACCGAGATTTCTTAACAAATCTTCTAAATATGTTTAGTATAATTTGGGACTTTTTAAAAATCATGTTGGTTTTTCATTAAGACTTACAGCAATATTGTTTTATTAATATCTTTATAATAAACGTTGCTAGAGACATAGGGATAAAGTTTCATCTGTAGAATTTTGTAGGATGAATAATTCGATTTTGTCTTAAATCGACTTATGCTGTTATCGATTTAAAACATATAAAATAGTGCAAAATTACACAAAAAATTTATAGTGCAAAAATAGTGCAAATAACTTTAAGTAGTACAGATTTTACACTATTACACAGAAAGTGGCAACGCTGGTCAGAGTATATTTCTATAAAGTAACACCCCAATTAACATACATACTTACACACACACTCTGTCTTGCTCTTTCTTTCACACTCTGCACATCTTGCTATATTTCTTTGTTCAATACAATTAAGGGGTGTTTCTGATTTTTCAAAGTTGTTCATCTATAAATTGCATCATATGTCGTATTAAGAGCCATTATCGCCTTCATCATCATTACTGGAGTTCGTTGTTGTTGTTATTTCTTTGGGTTCTTGATATCATCAACACACTAAGGGCGGCAGGCAGTAGCACCCAGTGCTAAATCTTTGTGTAGCAAGTTTTGTTTGCTGTGAGTGCGTGTGTGTATTAAAAGTTTCGTCTTTTATTTAACCCGTTTGAATTTATTGCATGTTGGGTGCTTGTGTGCGTGTGTGTGTGGTTGTGTAATGTGCCTTTTGTGCGTTGTGTGTGTATGTACAGATTTGTGCTGTAATTTACTTGATTTGCTCCTTTTTCGGTTCTGTTTGCAGGTGGTCGTTTTCATTAATACAATTTTTTTTGCTCTGTGTTGCATTTACAATGGCTGCCCTGAGATTTTACTGTTCAAGATGTTGTTTGGCAATGTGGCATTTCATGCTTTCCTACAATGGCTTTTGTAGTTTTGTTTGATATATCCCGTTCTCATCTTTTATTCATTAGAGTTTATTTGACAGAGTGAAAGAATCCTACTTATGTACATACATATCGCACCCTAAATCATAAAACGTTCAACTCAAATTTATCAGAATGGTTTTGTTTTTTCATAGGTATGTAAGCCAGTTCACTTAACAAATCTTTAACGACCACAAAACAATTTTTGTTACATACTTTTGTCATTTGTACAGTATCAACAGTTTTTTGACACTCCTGCATATCTTGGAATTTTTTGAGTTATGACTGACTGTTTATAATTTGGTGTGCGATATGCTAGTATGTATGTTCATACTTTACATACATAAGCTAGTGTCTAAACCTGATGAATTTATATTATCCTGAATGTCAAAATATAGTATATTTAAAGAACTAACATAAAAATGCTGTGGCAAAAAGGAAAAAGTGCTTAAGTCGAGATAAGCTAAATTTTAGTTAATGGCACCCCTGTAATCTTCATACTCAAAATTGAGCCTTGGAAAAATCTAAATTATTTTTTGCGAATTTTCAGGGAGATATAACTCAATGACTCCATATTTATCTGTTTTCGTCGTATAATTTCATTTCATAATTTCAGCTATTACTCCTTAGCTTATTTCTGTGGTTTTCATGAATAACAACCTCTATTACATATTTCTCTTTTCGAGTTTATGCCGTCAAATTGTTATATTTTAAATGCTTTTTAAAAAGGTCTAAGTAAATTTATTTAAAATATGAACGCATGTAAATCTTTTTTTTTTCTTCTAAAATAACAACAGAACTTCTGCCTTCTTTTTAAATAAGCTTTAAAAATAATTTTTTTAGTTCTACTGAAAAACATTATGTATATTTCATATTAGATCATATTAAAGTCCCTTTGCACAATGCATGATTAAGAATTAATGTGAACTTTAACTGGAAGTTCTTCATACAAAACTTGCCGTTAAAGTCCCTGTTAGCTTTTAATTGTACATTGTGAAAAGGGCCGTAAATGTATTATTTATATTGTGCAGAACGATGTTCACCTAAATGAAATAAAAGTGAACACCTAGTTTCCCAATTTAACTGTAAAAGAAATTAATTTGTGAAAATCTGCTTGAAAGCTTAAAAGTGCTCGCCTACAAAACAGTAAAATATCACTTAATAATAATATGACCTAACAACGAGAGTAGAATATACGAGGGTGGATCAATAAGTCCGTGACTTTTCGAACTTCCCTCGTAGTTATATCAAATGCAACACTGTTCCCATCAAGTACCACCTGTTAATATATTACTGTCAAGTTTTGAGCAAGTGTCGTCATTTACTTTGCGTTTAACAGCTGTTCAAAACATACAAGCTCGTGTATTTTTCTAAAAATGAAAAAAACTGAGTTTCGAGTGCTCATTAAAAATTATTTTTTGCGAAAAAAAACCGTCAATCAAACCAAGGAAAAGCTCGATAAATACTATGGGGACTCTGTTCGTTCTGAACGGCCAATTGAAGTCGGTACAGCCGAAAATCTCGAAAAAATCCACGATATGGTGTTGGCCGATCGAAGAGTAAAAGTGCGTGAGATTGTTGATGTCGTAGGCATTTCATATGGCAGTGTGGTTTCGATTATAAGTGATCAGCTGGGCTTAAGAAAATTGTTTGCATGATGAGTGCCGCGTTTGCTCTCAATTTACCGTAAACGTAAACGTGTGACAACTTCAAAGGATTGTTTGGAGTTGTTTAACCGCAGTCCGAATGAGTTTTTGCGGCGTTTTGTAACTTTGGATGAAACATGGATCCATTACTGTACTCCGGAGACCAAGCAGCAGTCTAAACAATGGGTTTCTCCGGGTGAACCTGCTCCGAAGAAGGCCAAGGTGATGGAAACAGTTTTTTGGCATGCACGCGGGATAATCCACATGTAGTAGCTTCAAAAGAGAAAAACAATAAACGGCGAATATTATGCCAACTTATTAGACCGATTTAATGAGGATTTAAAAAGAAAACGACCCCATATGGCCAAGAAAAAAAGTTATTTTTGATCAAGATAAGGCACTTTTGCACACGGGTGCACACGTGTGCAGTCTCAATGGCAAAACTCTATTAATTGGTCTACGAATCGGTACCTCATCCGCCATATTCTCCGAATTTAGCCCCTAGTGACTACTTCCTGCTTCCAAACCTAAAGAAATGGCTAGGTGGAAAGAGATTTAGCTCCAACGATGAAATTATTGACCAAATAAATGCCTATTTTAAGGACCTCGAAAAATCCTATTTTTTGGAAGGGATGCAAAAACTGGAGAAACGTTGGACTAAGTGTATTGAGTTAAAAGGAGATTATGTTGAAAAATAAATTTTTGTTTTGCAAAAAAAAAACGTGTTTCATCCACCCTCGTACTATTAATTTGTATTTTTTTCTAAATTTCTTCTTTAAGAGGTGTAGCAGCTGTTTTAACATCCGAACTCACAAAAAACATGTGAAAACGACTCGAAAGCCACAACATACACGATTATATTAAATTAAATTCATGTTGTTTCAACTTGAAATAATTTTGATTCAACATGATTCTTCGTACTATTTCAGCATCGAATTTACGTTGTTCTAACTAGAAATAACTTTGATTCAACATGATTCTGCATTTTGATTTAGCAGAGCTGGAATGTTAAGTCAGATTAACATGAAACACATATGAAGCAAAATTATTGCCGAAAAATCGTAAATTAACCTTGTTTACGTAGATTTTAAGTTGAAATTTTTCTGTGTGTATGTATTAATATAAACAGAACACACTCATACTATACATATTTACAATTCTATATGTAAGCTCTTTTTGAAATAATAAGGGTTTTCACAATGTGTACATTTGTACACTCATTTGCATCGTTTATGCACTTTGCACTACCCATCGTGAAACCCCTTATTATTAATTAACACTGGTTATGAAAATTTTTATCATGGGAACATTTCATCTGTCAATAGCATAATGACAATCTTTCCAGACAATCAACTTTATAAACTCAAATCGTGCTTAACTTTACTGTAGCTTATGTCTTTTGCATGTAAGAAAATTATTCAAGCTGGTGTTGCGTTGTTATTTTCGCAATAATTTCATAATATCTTAAATTTCATATGTTATAATTGTTCTTTTTCATAGTATTTTGTTATTGTAAATATGAACAGCGGGTCGACGATTGTCTTCAATCAAACAAAATAATGTGAATTAAAAAAAGTACGACCAAGCCGACGCCACTATGCCCTACGAAAGTTTCGAGTTGCAGTTGAGGGTAGACATAAACGAAACAGAATGAAACTTTATATAGTTCTGCTTAAAAACAGGCACTGCATCATGAAAGTTTTTTCTTGAAAAATACATTATACAGTATTCAGAAAACTAAAGTAATTTAAAATAAAGTTTTATTATTGTACAAATTTCTTAAGGCTAGGAAGATTCACGATCCTACACAATCGTACGAGTTTTTAGAAACTACAACCCTGGTATGATGGAGTTAATGACAATTTTCAAACGACTACAAGAATTCATTCGAGCAGGGTTGTATCTTTACAAAAGTCGTACGATTGTGTAGGATAGTGGGTTCTATCCCTATTCCTTATCATAGAAAATTTTAATTTCAAAATACAAAAATTCATTATAAGATCATAAGTAGAATAGATATTTTATATAAAAATCGTTTTTTCCACCTTTTTATGGTAATTTTTTTATTATAAGAAGAGACTTCTAATATTTATTATCAAGAACTTTCTGTAGTGAATTTTAAATTTAGTTTAAGCAACAGCTGACAGCACATACGCAGCAAAACCTGTCAAACTGCTGCAAACTTGCACAAAATTTGCTGCACTAGTTTAGTAGATAGTGACTGAAAGTTAATGTTAGTCCACTACTTTTGTAAGTAAAAAACATTTCCAAATGGCATTAAACATTGACATAACTACATATTATATAAGTAAGAATTAGCTTAAAAGCATAATGCTTCACAATCGATGTTATAAATATACAAATCCTGGAACAGAACTTTCAACCAAAAAAATTAAATATTTAATAAAAAATACTCTAAAGAGAAACCAACTGGGAAAATTAAACATTTAAAACACCACAAGTGGTACACCAGTAGGCAACAATTCATCACGAAAACAATACGTACACACATACTATAAATTTACTACATGTGGATGTAATATGAAATAACACCAACAGAAATAATACTGAAAGGATTATACGCAATATTTTAACTATAAAGTAATCATTAAATCTACAGGAATTTTAATATGACTGCAAAAATTGAAACCTCCAACTGCCAGCAAAAGAAACAATAGAATACAAATTCATTCAATCCAACTTAGGGGCATTTAAAATATGTACACGCACTCTTACACACACACACATGCACAGACAAAGGAATGTAAAATGCATTTACGTTGAAAATGTTTGCATATAAAATCTAAAATCAAGAAAAGGTACAAACTCCAAGTACAGACAATAGCACATGCATACTCGTACAATTCAGACATTCATCTTTACACTGAAGTGCCACTGAGTAAATTGAAAAGGGAGGCGGAAAGGCAACAACACAACTTAATAAAAAGTACCACGAAACACAACGGTACATACATACATACAAACATACACACATAGAAAAAATACGAGCAATAAGACAAACATACATACAAACCAAAAGACAGTTGCCATCTGGTTGAAAATTGTGCTAGTACACAAAAAATGTATATGGCAATATTTTCCTCTTTTATTTATTTCGTGAAGCGCACAATGCAAACATTTTTTTTTGCCGGAATTTCTTGATCTTTGTCATAACTTTACTTCCAGTAGGCCTGAATGTTTATGCGAAATATATTTTATGGTGTTTATTTGTCTAATTATGGGGTAGTAGTGTTGCCGTTTTCGAAAACGATTTTCTTCAAATAAAACTCTTTTGTGTTTTATTACAGAATTTTTATTTTTTTATGTATTTTTTACAAATAATGTTAATGTATGTAAAGTAATATGTGTTATGCTTTATGTTATTGTTTTTCAGTTCCTGAAGAAGAACACCGAAGGTGTTAGAAATATTGCAGAAGACAAAAATAAAACTTCTGTAATAAAACACAAAAGAGTTTTATTTGAAGAAATACGTTGACCTACAGCCTGAAAAAATAATAAAATAATTTAAAACACATAATAAGGTCGAATAAAAAATAAACTAATACGTTTTTAAAAATTAATTTTTTAAACTAAACTAAGAAACCTAAAAAAATATATAATTCTTACAGAAAATTGTCTGATCTTGAAAAATCAATCTTTAAAAATAATTTATTTAAAACATTTACAAAACCGGAAATGATGAGTTCACCTTAAAATTTTTCTAACTTCGACATTTTTTATTATTTTTCTATTAAAATTAGCCTGTTTTCTCTAGATATATATATTGCAAAAGTTTGAAAAGGGAATGTCCAAAACTTGATGAGTTGTACAAATTTCTTTACATGCGTAATACCGAGTACACACTATGGCATTTTGTGACATCGCAAATATGTCTACTAGTGGCACTGTTTATCATTTCCGACATGTTTCGTTGTGTGGCATTGATTTCCATATAAAAAACAAAATGTGAACGGCTTGCACACATTTTAAAAATGAGACCACATAATGACAACACAACAGTTGCCAGATGTGTACTGCTGCTGATTTCATTTTTTCTAATTTTGCTCCAATTTTAATATATTTTTAATTTGAAATTAGTCTTGGGAAGTAATTTTAAGTAAAGTCCGGATATTGTTGAAGTGCTTTTGCCGGGGTCCAGAAAAAAATTCAATAGCTGCTAATTTAAAATTTTTATTTGCCTTTTATAAGCGATAAAATATTATACTCAAAATTGATCCGAAAAATTATATTACATATTAATATCTATTTTCCTTAAAATGTAATTAAAACAATTTGGCAACTCCGCTCAGCATATTATCAGAATCCAAAAATTCTTACAAACATACATACATACTCGTGTGTATGTGCATAGATATCCTTATGCATATATGTATGTATGTATGTATGTACATAACTATTTACAGAACAAGAATAAAGAATCCAAATGAACGAGTAGCAGCACCAAAACTAAAAAGGAAATGAAATCCAACTTCTAAATGACAAACGTCGTGAAGAATGACACATCAACAAATTGTAAAGTGTGGAGAATGAATGATGGGGGAACGTTACAAAATGAAATTTCAATGTTGTTTAAGATAAATAAAGATGCCATAATTCAAAAAAGCCAGAACGAGAAGGAAACATAAAATGCAATAGCCAAAAACTTTAAAAAATTAACATAAATATTTATTAACATCTTAATATATGTATGTATGTATAAGCAAAGCAGGCGTGTTCAAAAAAGAGAACAAATGATAAAGCTTGAGTGTGCGCTTTTAAGCTTCAACTTTCTCTCTAATACAAATGCATACATACATACTTTAGAATGAAAGTGTACCACATAGATGTGAATACTCATACACACGCGTACATACGAGTACATCCATACAACGCATATGCATGTGGTAACACATACAGAAACACTTTCATACACATACATATCGGTCGTTTATTTCAACAACATCATAACTAAAATTCGGCATATCGTATTGAGTATTGCATATCCTTTAGTGTCAAACTTCCTTAGCCGCTGTTTAAGTAAGTCCCAGTTCAGACTTGCGGTATTTGTTGCAGCAATTCTTGAATATGTGTGAGAGTGCAGAAATAGAAATGTATACTTTTTGTTTTCCTCTATCGCTATTTGGCACTAAAAAATTAAAAGTTGCTGCAACGAAAATTGCAAGTCTGGACCGGCACTAAATGAGAGATAGTTGCACATACAGTTTGTCAAAAAAATCTTTGCAATTAACCCTTTATAATTCAACATCGTAAAACTCTTTTTATTCATAAGATTTTGAGAGCTCGTAGCATAAGCAAAAACATTTCTTCTAAAAATTTTTTGAAATTTAATTTTTACTTTTGTGTCGAAAATGGGTAAAGAAGGAAATATGAAGAACTTCAAATATGTTGGCGACAAGAGCTTCAAATTAAAAATAATTTCACTCACAATATTTTAGAAATGAAAACAATAACTGACTTGGCCATTCACAAAATTTAATGAAGTAAAACGTCGAAAATATATGTAACTTTTTTTAAAAACTGCACAACGGCAACATTGATTTAATAAAAGCTTAGGGTTACTTTAAATATATTTTGCCGTAGCAGATAAAGTATTTTATTAAGATATTGTACCAAAGCTATTGAGTTGAAAAAAAAATTTATAATTAATATAAGTTAATAGTTTTAATAGAAATTTAATTTGTTTGTAACATATCTGTAACATGGAGTGATAAAAGGTTAGAGAATATACATGTTATGAACCTATTTATAATAAAAAAAATTTAAATTGCAATAATAATATTGTAGTGTCAATCAAAATAGGAAAGCAATTCCATTTCTGTAATGTTAAAAAATGTTTGCATTCTTCATAAAATATTGTAGTAGTACCTATAGTAGTAGTACATATTAGTGAAAACCGATTATGGCCATAAGGCTAGGTTTTCGTGTTATGAATGAATAAATTAAATTAAATTAAAATATTTAGTTTAACATAAATCTTGAGCATCAATTTGTCCTAATTTGTCTTTATTCGTTGGTAGTGATGCATAATTAATCCTCATATCGTTCTTAATATTGTGTCAAAATTTCATACTTGTGTGGCAACACTCTATTCTTGAATAGCTGTTGTTGTTATTTACTTTTATTTTCTATGCTTACTCTTACATTGCGCACTCAGTCGTACAAAAAAATTTTCTACTCCGCATCTACGTCAATATAGAATACATACGTGTGTTTGTTGTAAAAAGTGTGTGTGAGAGAGAGAACACATTACATTATTATTTTGTTTACAACAAAATTCTATGCCTACGTCACAAGCAGAAAATAAAATAACGGACCTGCGTAATGCGCAATCTTGTTTTCTTGATTTGTGCTAATGTAGCAATAGTAAAGTAAGAAAATAAAAAAAAAAAGTTGATTATTGAGGTCTTGTTTCAACTTTGTTATTTGTTGAGCTTCTAGTTTCTTTAAATGAAAGTTTAACATAATACCTCTAGTTGTTCTAAGAAAAGTTTGCATAAAGGTTCCCTTATGATCTGCACCCTCAATAATCAATTTCAATGTATTTTTAATAAATATATATTTTACTGAATAAGTAAAATAATAATTTGGGATTATTAGTGCGTTAACAAATGTTAAACTTAAATTTTAACAATTTCCATAAAAAACACTAATTCATACAAATATATTGTTTACTCAACTTATGAGGGAAAAATTAAATTTTCTTCTACTTGTATGTAAATTGAAAACTTCAAACTCGTGTTCTTGCAAATTGGTTTTTTTAGTTATGACGTTGTTTAAGTAATTGAGCGATATGTATATTATTTTGAGCACATACATACGCATGTATTTATATTATTTTTAACATAGCTGAATTTCTTTTGAATTCTTCTTCGGTGAAAATTTTTAATGAAATACCGCTTTCGTGACGACAATTTCCGAGCTTTCCGACATTAGCACTATTGCTGATCTGATATATAGCCGCAAAACGTAAGCCATTAGTAATGATTAAGATACTGACTAATTGTCTTCTTAATAAATTTATACTTAGTTGGAGGATATGCTATCCAAATAAAAACTTTTTAAGCAGACACGACCACACTGAAAATAACATATAGAAGATGTCTGTCATTTTAGTTGTTGTCTATGAAAGACTGCAGAATCTAGGAATGCCACACGAAATTAATTATTTTTACCAAAAACGAAAACATATTTTTATAGTACATTTCCATTATGAGCAAAACAAGTTGTTTTTCGCATAATAATCAAGGCCGCAAACCTTATTATTTAGATTAGTAAATTTTTCACTCATTTACATAGTTATAAAAAACATAAAAATACAACTGATGTGGTTTGTGCAATTGCTAAAAACATTTATTAATATTCTGTATTAGTGCCATCTTTTATCAGCATATTGCGGTTTTTTTTTAAGTTTCAGCCAGCGACGCAGTGTAGCACTGAAAAATTTTGTAATGTGTTGGAGGAAAATAATTTATTCGAGCTGTTTTGCTGAAATGAAAAATGTATGGGAATATATGTTTTTGAGCAAAACAAGTTTTCTGCTCCAAAGCACGTATATGAAAACGTACTATAAAGCCTATCCCACAAGCGACAGTGCAGAGTAGCAGAGCAAAACCCTTAATGTAAATACCTTGTTTCTCTCTCTCTCAATTTAGTTCATCGTCATCTGTCAAAAGACCACGTAATATATTTTTATTAGTGAAGTTTCAGTTTTTTTCGTTATACTGGACCTGCATAGATTAATAAGCATAAATAAATTTATAACGCAAAACAAGTGCATTATTAAACAAATCAAAATTCTCATTCACTACAACTAATCCTTGTAAGAGTGCGAACATCAACAATGGCAGATGCCGGTCAATTTTATTCACAACTCCCCAGGTTTTCAAAATACTGGTTGACGGCTGCAGTGGTCATGAGTCTTATTGGTCGCTTCGATATACTGGACTTGCACCAGTTGGCCTTATCACGAGAAGACGTGATACTAAAGTGGGAGTTATGGAGATTTATCACAAGTCTTTTTACATATCCGCTGTTGGGTTCTCGCGGTTTCAAATTTCTCATCAACTGCTATTTCATCATACAATATAGTGTACGGTTGGAAAAAGATCAATTTGGTCGCAATCCGGCCGATTATTTGTTTTTGCTACTGATTTTGTCTACCCTAGCTGTTGTGGGAGGTCTGCTATTCGATATACATTTTCTTATGGACGTATTGGTGGTGGCCGTCACATATATTTGGTGTCATCTGAATAAAGACGTTATTGTGACCTTTTGGTTTGGAAGTCGTTTCAAGGCTGTCTATCTTCCATGGGTCTTAGGTGCAATGGAATTGATTTTTAGTGCGTAAGTTTTACAAGTAATATATGTACATATGCATGTATGTATGCAGATATTTACATATATGGAGTGAACACAAAACCACTTTGTATGTACATCAAACTCTTCGATCTTTTATTCAAAGCATTTCTGTAGCCCTTTAAGACTTTAAGCTACAACCAACAAAAGCAATTTAAAGACAAATTAATCAGCTTTTCTTGAAAATAGTTAAATTTTTTTATTACGAAATTTAGTTTACTGTTAAGAAGTAAAACATTCGGTCGACAACTTTAGACGTTGCTTAAGCAAAAATAAAACGAGCGGGGAATTCGGGGAAAGAAGCGAACGTTGAATTTAAATTTTTCCATACCCTAGGAAAGAAGAGTTTCCAAGGAAGTCAATAAAATGCAAAGTACAAATCTGGAAAAAACTTACCACCACACTGTGTTATAGAGCTCTAAATCGCAGTGGACGTGCTTTTTGAAAACCTGGCATCGATTTAATTTGCCTAAACATGTTAAGCAATGCACACTTATTGATACTTTGGAAGTAGAGAAAAAGTAGTTCCTCAATAATTACTTCCAATTTTTTCACTGGGACATAATAACAATAATAAAAAGTTTTCTGTGAACAATTAATCTATGGAACATTTTCTGTCGACATAAGGAAATACATATTTACGTATGTATTTATGTACATTAGGTGCACTTCAAACTAAAGAATGATGTTGGGTACTTGTTTTGAATTTTGCCGAATTTTCTTTCAAGGCAACATGTGAAAATCGTTACATTATTTGCAAGGTCTGCGTCTAGTGGTGTATTGTATTTGACCTTTTGTATCATAAAATATTAGTTAAGATACTTAGAATTTATTTCAATATATAAACACTTGAAAAAGCTTTTTTATGAAATATCGGGTTGATGATCAATAATTGGACATTATCGTTGTTGGCGTGCTTCGACGTTAACTAGGACGACTTTGTCTTAGATTAAAGAATAGACAAATTTTATTTATATCTAGCTTTTGTAATTTACATTTTTTCCATATAAAATTTGTTAACGCTTAGCGTTGCGCTTTACACAATAAGGACTTAAATGTCAAGAGTTTTTCCACAAGGGGGAAGCTATCGTTTTTTTTTTATCCTGAGCAACTCTAATGTACGTACATACATATCGTTGGTCTCAAGTCGAAAGGCCCTAAGTCAAATTATTGTAACTTTACAGGAGAAGGTAAAAACATAATAGGAACAGTGACGCCAACTTTTTTGGCTCTAGAAGCACATCAAAATTTAAAAAAATCACAAAAAGCGTAATTTTGTGACCTAAAAAGGGTAAAAAGCACTAACGTGAAAAACGAGTGAAGGTCCAAACGAATGAAGTTCAATAGTGTTTAATATTTTCTAAGCTATTCTCTATTTCGGCAATAGTATAATCTTTAATGAAATATATCAGACGAAAAAGGAATGCTTTACACTGAAAAAATAAATACAAAAAGTTTTTATTAAAATAATTTTAAGAAATACACAAAGCACCATGTAGTGCTTTTTCTTAGTTTGACACTAACGTTCAAAATTTTGCCTTTTGAGTCTACAAAAATCACTAAAAAATAGTGCCAAAAGCACCAAGTTGGCATCGCTGAATAGGAACTGTAATATTCACAATGTAAATTTTTTGTACAACTGCTTGTAAAAGCGTTATTTTTTACACTAATGCAGTAAATTTTTGTGACGAGGTGTATATGTGTGAAATAAATTGGAATCACTGAAGAACTCTAATTCGTACAAAATACGAGTTCGGCCTTTCTCCTTAAGACCATCGATATTTACATACATATGTACCTATTATACATATCTTTAGGTTGTAGTGTACGATACCCAAGTGCGCATGTATTGTTATCACTTGAATGATTTCAAAAAAGTTGCTTTTAAAAAATTACAAAAAATTTAGTTACACAGTTTTTTATTAAAAGTGAACGAATTTAATATAATTTCACATAACATTAAAGCTTCTTAAATTTACTTCCTTTTCAGTTCTCTAGCTTCTCTACTTGGCGTTTTCATTGGACACTTTTATTACTTCCTAAAATTTCAATATCCTCAAGAATTGGGTGGTACTGCTTTCTTAGAAACGCCTCTGATACTGTAAGTACTATTAGTAAAACTATTAATTTTTCTTCAAATTGATAATTTATGTTTTTGAAGGAAACGATTTGTGCCCGATGTAAGAGGAGGAATGGGTTATTTCGGTGTAGCACCAGCATCTAGAGCTGATCAGAGAAATGATAGTGCAGATAATCCAGCAAGTGTTTGGGGTCGTGGCAACACTTTGGGTCGCTAAAGTGTACTTCAACTCGTTTCTTTCTCATTCCCCAGCGAATTTTGTAAAAATAATATATTTTTATAAATTATACTGAATTTCTAATTGTTTAATTTTTTCAATATACACAATTTGTTATTTTTAAAAATTAAAAATAAAGTATTTATAACTAATACTAAGAAATGTATGCATCTTTGTTTAAGTTAGAACGTTGGTTTTTGAAATTAACACTTTCATTAAAATGTACCTAGAACATTATTTCATAGAAAACATAGAATCCCATTGTAACATGTATCTAGTTAATTAATCTAATGAAGTGGAAATAGATTACTTCAGACGATTCATTCCTTCGTTCCTAGTTGTTATACTTCGTTTTATATGATGTAAGTCACAATGGAGAAGTTCCACAATCAGGGCAATCATGAATAAAAGTACAACTAATATCAAGTAATAGGGAAAACAAAAATTCCAATTGGAAAAGAGATAATAAAAATTTCATTCCATGTCTCATATAATCTGTATGTACATAGTCCATAATAATTAACATTTTAAAGAAAATTTGTATAATTCTTTCATTTTAAATTTTCCACACTTACAATGCGATTTGGATTCCAGAGAATGACAAAAGTATCGTTTTAAGTACTCTTTGAGTATTGGCGTAAAATGCCAATATAATAAGTAAAACTATAAACTTCCAACAACTATGGTTATACACATTTCTTAAATTACGCAGCGCAAACGATAGCAACTAAAACTTATGTACATACATATATAGTGTGTGAGATATGGTTTTAACGTTAAAACCAGGGGTCAAATCGTCACGTAAAAACGCCATTTTCGTATTATGACATACGTGAACGTAAGACTTAATTTGTTTTCGTACGATTGTCGATACGATGTCTAGACCTAGTCGAAGTATAACCCAGAATACCAGCGCCGCCAACAGTCTGGACACACCTGACAAATTTCCGTATTTTAGTTTTCTTTTTTGACACCATCTACAAAAATGGGGTGGATTGAATTCCGTTTCCGTACGGAATTGAACTCTGTGACATGGCGGTATATATCCCCAGTAAATGATTGATATACTGACAATCAGGTATGTGATGAAAAACGATTTAGACACAAAAACAATTTGAAAACGATAGAAGGTGTGATGCGTTTCCTATAGTCGTTTCGTCAATAATTTTAACTTATTTTTAATGGTTTTTCCAAAAAGTTTTGACAAATTTCTCTTCACAACCCTATTATGTGAATTATATTTTATCTTCTAGTGTACTTTTTAGAAGTCGGTAGTTTAAAATTAGCTCCAAAATTATACTCAAAACTGATCGGAATTCATCACACTTTTCAAAACGATTGTTTTGAAATCGTTTTGAAAACGATCGTTTTCCATCACATACCTGAATAAATATAATTTTTATATTGTTTTCCTTTTCACCTTTGGTGTACGGAACCCTATTGTTTTCGCTACGCTTTCCGTCTGTCTGTAACAGGGTGTTTTCTCGAGAACGGTAAGAGCTACGGATCTAAAACTTTTACAGAATATACGAGTATAGGGGTGTGTTCGTAAATGCATCACTGCGCTGCAAATGGATATTTAAATGTTCTAAACTGGTTCACTGAAGTAGATAACGCACAAATAAATAACAAATATGGTATACAAACATGATTACTACTAAAACAAATTATCAGCGACAACAACAATTATATGACAATTAAAAATTAAAGGGTGTTCCAAAAGGAGCAACGAAAAATTTTAAAATCCCATGTAATATACATACAATTATATTTTTACACAGATTACAGTAATTAACACTAAAATTCAAAATATCAAAATTAAAGGGTATTCTATCAGTAAATGCAATTTTTACTTGCTGTATCTTCGATATCGTAAGAGGCACTCTTGAAATTTTCAAAAACTAAAAAATCGAAAAGCCGAAAAAATCTCCAAAACTAGAAAAATTTCCAAAAACCGAAAAAATTTCCATTCTCAAGCATGCGAAATAACTTTATGCTGAGAAAGTGGAGCTCAAACTGAGCCAGGTGCAGATGCGAATGGATTGTATGTACAAAGGATATTGTAAATTTTCTAAAGTTTTTCTTAACGTTCTTGGTATTAGCGAGAAACAAATCTTTCATTTACCTATTAAATGAACTTAAAGGAGGCGTACTAAATTTTGTGTTTTATTATTTTTTCTGAATGCAGAAGTAGTTCATGTTCTTGAAGATTTGCGGTTGTGACTTGAACTCGCAAAAGAGGTGTTTTACAAATCGCAATCGCAAGGCTTTTGGCGAGCTCAAATCGCTAGAGTATACTGAAGTGAACTTATGAATTTCGCCTAAACCAAACTTTAATGAAACAGATAAATGGTTAATAAATAAATTTAAATATGTTTTCTTTTGATTTTAATCAAAAATAGTAATATTTTTTAAACTTTTTATTATAAAATTGAAATTTATAAAATGATCTTTTGTTTTGTTAATTTTGTGTTTGCATTGACGATTTCAACCAACAGCTGACCTAAATCAATATGGCAAGTCGCAAGCAAAATGTATGAGTTACAGAACATGCTTGGCGATTTGCAACTCAAATGCGGTTTGAAAACCATGCGAGTGTCAGAACATACCTGATAAGTAATTTATTATAACTTTCGCCAGATATTTATTTATTTATTTATACATATACAAAATTTGCATAATATGGTTGCACAAATATGGGCGGAGACCATATGCCCAAGATGTTATTAACAGTATTTTAAAAATGTTTTGTGACTGACTGTACACGACCTATGCCTTCAGAAAGGAACTAGCAATGTGGTTGTTAAAGAAATTCCACAAAAGAATCGCAAGAATATACGGTTATCCATGGCAGATCAGTCAACCAGTGCGAGCGAGACGAAAAACTGTCGAAGGCCAAACAACACACAACACAACAACACCGCACTTAAGAAATAATTACGATGCCGCGGGAGCTGTTTAACGACTGTTTTCGCCAGATATAATAGTCGCAAATATGTATAAAAAAAATTATATACACAGAACACCTTTGAACCATGTGATTTTCAGAACATTAAGAAAGAGACTACTACTACTACCTCTGTCCTTCACACAGCTGAATTAAGACTTTGGAAAGTAAGCTTGGCGTGTGGAAAAGGGGTATAACTACATCAGATTTTTATGAAATTTTGCAACTAACGGCTATACATTGAAAGATTCCCTATTAAAATTAGGCCTTCGTTTGGAGCATAATGAAATTTATTAAAAATTTATCAGTTTAATTTTCCCACTAGCCGCAAAATAATGCAGGAACTAACAAATTTTTAAATGTACTGTGGAAATAATAATAATAATAATAATAATAATAAGAAAAACATTAATGATTTAAATTAATTACACATTTGTATATTAAAACCAACCAACAGTGTTTTTAAGTAATTATAATAACTAGCAAAAAAGAAAGTATGTATAGAAATGAAAGCATAAACTTTTTAATACATTACAACTAAATTAAGAGAAACATTTTAACTAATCTATAATCTCTATTTTTATATTGATTTTAAAAATTTATTTAATCTTTAATATAAGTTATTTATTTAATATTTTGTAAATATGTATGTATTATGTGTATTTTCTTCAGTTTTTTTTTTATCTTTTTTACTGTTTTATTTTCTTTTATAACTACACAATGAAATAACTAACACTACTACAAATATTTAAATAAGAAAAAATATATGAAAAATATAGTTTTGATAGTTAAAATATCTATTTACAAACTTTTGCAAAGGTTTACTTTTTACATAAATTTTTTCCGACAGAAAATGAATTGAAAGTATTTATGTATGTATGTATGCATGTAGATATCCATATAGAGGAGAAGCCGGGGCGCAGAAGGAAGTTAAGATTGACGGGGTGCATTTACAAATTGTGATTTTTTTTCTATACGAGTTTTAAAAGAAATCTTATTTATATATTCAAAGTGTGCGTTTGTTGTTGAATGTTTTTTCCCTTCATTTGCTTTTAGACAACATATTATTCATTTATATGAATTTAGTTAACAAACTAATTAACAATGAAATGTAAACTATGTACATTATTAAAATTACAATGGAATCAATTAAAAAATCTAAGACTTAAATATTAATAATAAGATAAACTTGTAGCAAGATAAAATATGGATATATATTTTTTTCTTTTTAAGGTTCAACCTGTTGTGTTGCACTGTTGTTGGCTGTTGCTTCTCCTTCTGTAGCATCATTGTCTGTTGCTGTTCTTGTAACTGCTGATTCAGTTTGCAAGCTTTCACTGCTGCTTGCTGCGACTCCTTTATATATATTTTCACCAGACATGGCCACAACTAAATGATTATTGCTGGTAGTATTGCTGTATTTCATATCTTCTCTATTTGAGATTAAAGTTGTGGCGCTCGTTCCTGTTTTCTGTTTCATGCCACTTTTTAATGCAGTAGTAGTAGTAGTAGTAGTAGTTGTTGTATTTGTTGTCGTTGTTAATACATTTGAGTTGCCACCATCTTCTTCGATATATTCCAAAGCAGTATTTTCATCAATTTCGGTAACTTGATAAAAAATAAATTTTAAAAAATACATACATATGTATTACATGTAAATCAGAGAACTGCAAGGGGTAGTAAATTGTCGAGTATACGCACGCCATCATTGACTCATTATTTTTTATGTTGAAATTTTTTTGTTCAACAACAAGGAATGAATCACCCTTATCGGGAATAAAAGTTCACGTGAAATGTGTTCCCTTCCCCTAAAATTGTGATCGCCAATGTTAGCGTTCTTTTTGCGCCAGTACACTATTTTTTAATTTAACACTCAGTTTGAAGAAGTCGCATTTTTGGTATTATTGTATCCGTTCTGAATCGAAACGAACAAGTAGAGGCTCGAGAGCTACCGCGTTTTAATACACAACGTTTATTAAGCCTGCAGTATACGGCATGCAAAAAGTCACATGCGCATATGTACATATGTATGTATGTATGTACATTAGAGATGACAATATTTCCTTTTACTTTTTGATGAATTGATGAAGTAACAGGTTTTGGGTATATAGTTCTTTCATACAAACTGTGAATGTCCTTGTATGCTTACTTCACAGAAAGTTTATTAGTTTTTCTCAAAATAACAGAACAGCTACAAGCAAAATACTGCTAAAGAGATATCACAGTTTAGGTTTAAAAGAACAATGATTTGGAAATCACGTTCACAAGGAGCAACATTATTAAAAAATCACGGGATCGCTCATCTCTAATGTACATGTGCTAATTCAAATGTTTAAACAAGTGTTGCGTCTGGAAACGCGTACGCTTCGATTACATGTGTCACATTTAGAACTGGTGTTAGAAGAGGCGTCCAAATACTTGTGTGTTTTCCTAGATATTAAGCTTTTTTGGAGAAGTAACACGAACAGGAAAGGCTAAAGAAAGGCTTCAATGCCTACTACGCATGCAGGAACTTCCTTGGTTGCAGAGAAAGATGATTCATATGCCGAGTACACACTTTGGCATTTTGTGACATCGCAAGCAAAAATAAATGTGTGTACTAGTGGCAACGTTTGTCATTTCCGACATTTTTTTTGTGTGGCATTGCCTCACAAACTCTTTACGCATCAGATGTAGACAATTGTGAGAACAAGTTCGCAGTATTGCAGACACAAAAACAAAATGTCAGCGTGTTGTCATTTTCTGTATTGAGTACATACCGAAAGAATTTAAAATTCATACGGGTATAAAAATTTAAAATTATAGAAAACGAAAAAGAAATTGGAAAAGCACAGACGCGTGTGAAAATTCAAGCATCCTGTACCTGTAATCCATAACTTGCCAGAAGTTTTCGCGTTAAGAAAAATTAAACAATTATATTGGTTGTCCTGTTTTCCACAGGCTGATTCATATAAAACTAACTAAGTTTTTTGTTACTCAACCTGTGTTTCACAGAATGATAACAAACTTCTCTTCTGGAAAAGTTCTCACCAAAGTTACGGAACATAGGCACTGGACGCATGACATGACAACACTGCCAATTAAGCTTGTGGAGGTTCGTGAGTCTGTATGGAATCATCTATGTATATATATCACATATAGGAATAGAAATGCAAGGCAAACTGCATGGGCAGAAATTTCGAAGGAATTGGGGCTGCCACGTTCAAAAGTGGTAGCCAAATGAAACAGCATTGGCGGATCATTTCGGGTATTTATATATTGAATTTAAATAATGCAGAGTGCAATAGAATCATTTGGTGGCACATAAAAACACCATTTTCGGATTATGAACTACGTGAACGTACTGAAATCCCATTCAGCTTATACGATTGACGTACAGAGTAGCAAGCCGTAGCGGCGCGGCTGGCGGCTAGCCGGTCAGCCGATTTCTTTTCAGAAGTCGAGCCGCCGCCGTATTACTTGGCTTATCGGCGGCTTAATACTCAGCCGATTTTTATCTGTTTTTACATTTTATCCTTTTTAAATTATTTTTGATTTTGTGACTTCTTATCATACGTATGGTTTTTATTTATATTTCGTATGGAATATGAAGCCAGTGCCTTAAAAGATAGTTGTTTTCGCTTTTGTTGTGCAAAAACTGTAAATCACACAGAAAGAGCTGTGACAACGCTTACGTTCTCTCTTTGAGTCGCTTATAAAAGCCATGCTCGTTTACACAAAGGCTTTTTGTAACAGCATTCAGGCGACTTTTTGATTGATTTGTGGTTGGCGTATTACAACTTCGACTACTACAGTTTTGTCCTAGATAAAAGAACAAGTGTTCTTTAATCTATTACAAAACCGTCGTAGTAAGAGTCGATAAGGGTCATTGATTTGATCAATGCTTTTTATTCGTTCACCCCTAGCAGTGTTATAAAGTAACTAATTTTTTATTTGGGAAATCGAAAGGCTTAAGTAAAATTTATTTATAGTCTATAATATGTTTCTATGGTTTATCAAATAATTTGCGAAGGTACTTTTCTTGGCATTTGGGACATCAATTACTGCAATACTTAAAATATTGCAAATAAAATAATGTAACAACATGGTGATTCAATAATTCACGTACTTCTCCAGAGCTAGATTGGGAAAAAGGTAAATGCTTAAAAATTCGGCGTTAAGCCGTTCAGCCGCCGCCGCCGAAAATATTTGCCTTTCAGCCGCCGCCGAAATATTTTGATCGGCTTGCTACTCTGTTGACGTATGACTTAATTTGTTTTAGTACGATTGTCTATACGATCACGGATGTGACGATTTGAGCCCTGGTCTTTTCCACCACTTTCTTTGCCGTTTTTAGATTGTTTTATTTTTTTTTCTTATTATTGCTAAACATACGGTGGCACTAGCCTATTGAATAATTTTGCGATTATCCACTTGCATAAATATTAACCAAGTCTCACAATTGCTAAGAGCCATTTCACACTATGCCTTTTGAGCCTGCCTTGTTTTCCCAATCTTCTTTTCAGCCCTCTACGAAAAGTCACGCACATTTACATTAAGTCTTTTTTCTTCATGCCTTTTTGATAATTATATACACGCTTAATCCTGGGAGTACGAAAATGGCAAACAGAAAATTCAAAAATCCTTTCGAATTTTCTTTACGTGCATTTTGTTTTACCCCTCAAGCTTTTCACCCTTCTCAGCAACAAACCAAAAATGCCTGTCTGAACAAGCAAGCAGAAAATGCACAGGCGTATTATATCAAAATTAGTTATTAATGCAATGTTGACGTATTGTCATTATTGAGGTTTGGAACACTTTCCCATAATTGTGTGTTATCGAAAAACTTGATGGGAACGGCATTGCACACATTTGAAAATGACACCACAAAATGACGACAAAAGAAATGCCAAAAAAAACTCAGCCATAGAAGACGTCAGTCTTCACCTACTTCCCATGAAGGACTTTGTGATGAGAACGCCGGCGGGAAGTCTCTTTACATTTGTAGAGGCAGGTTTGCTGAGGACAGGATTAACAGGTCACACGTAAATCTTGAATGATTCAGGGGTCGCTGAACCGGATAGGGACAAATATATTGTCACACTATGGTTAGGTTCCTGGTCACTGCAATGTTGAAATGAAATTGCCGACGAACTGGCAAGAATAGGGTCGGCGTGAAAGAATGCGTGACAGATCGGTTAAATTGCCGGGAACTCAGTAATTGGGTGGTTTACAGGGCCAACCGATCATGAAGGATCAGGGGAATAGAAGAGTCTCAAGGGTCAAGTGGCCATAACTTAACTTAGGAAGAATCAAACTGCTGTTCGAAGGTGATAGGAGTCTTGATAGAGGCGTTGACTGGTCAGTGCTCGGTCAGAGCGAAAATCAGCATTTGGGAAACTGACACTCGAGATTTCTGTCCAGGAAGAGAAATCAGAAACTATCCTGTGTTAAAAAAAAACACTGCACACTTTAAGTCTGGCAACTCTCATTTTAATTGTGACTTTTCTTTTACCTTTTTTTATATATATAGTAACATAACCTTTTTTTCACTGAACTCACGTGTAATGAATTTTCTGAATTCTCAAATATATATACTTTTATAAAATCTTTAAACTTATGTTTTTTCTTTATTCAACACTGAAGTAAAATTCAACAGGTTATGGGCCCAGTCGTCGCAACGTTGAATAAAGAAAAATTTTAATTGTCTAGATAATTAAATACGTAAAAGTCAATATTGCAACTGCATCAAGTAATGTCTTCAAATACAGATTTAAAGCTACAAGTGGAAAAACTAGAAGGGCCTGAAGACTGGGCGAAATGGAAATGGCACATCAACATGATGTTTCGTGCACACGCGCTTGAAGATGTTGTAAATGGTGTCAGAAAGTGTCCAAATCAAGGCACGACTTCTGAAAGCAAAGCAGCGCTTCAGAAGTGGCAGCAAGACGATGCAAAGGCTGCAAGTATTATTGCCAGCGCATTAAACAGAACAACAGCAGAATTAGTTTTAACTTGTACAAACGCAGCTGACATATGGAATAAACTATGTGCCCGTTTTGAGCGAAGTAGTACGCAACGTTTAAATATGCTGATTGAATCGTTTTTCCAAGCTAAACGTGATGAAAAGGAAGACATTAGTATCCATGTGGCGAAATTGCAGAAACTATTTGTAGATTTGAACAACGAACTAGAAAATCATAAAGAAAATAAATTATCCGAAAGAATGCTGAATGGTCGAATATTATCAACACTCGGAAGAGAGTATGATAATTTCAAGGATTTATGGGATATTATTCCCACAGATCAACAAAAATTGAACCTTCTTATTGAAAAGTTATGTTCAATAGAAGCTCGTGAGTTACGAACCGATAAGGCCGAAATAAGTGAAGCAGCTTTTATTGCAAAAGATGCAAAAAGCAAAAACAAGCCAATAACAAGCAAAAACAAATGCAGCGATAAAATGGCTCGAGCAAAACAAAAGTTCCCATGTAATAAATGTGGCAAAACTGGTCATTGGGCAGCAGAATGTTATTCGAATGTAAACGACAAAAGTAAAATTGATTTTAAAAGCAAAACAAATGCTTTTTTGGCTTATAGTTTAACAGCAAGTTGTAGATGTTTGGTGCTGTGATAGTGGCGCTTCTAGGCATATATCTTGTAGTAGGAACCATTTCGAAAAGTATGTTAATTTTGATACTCCTAAGGAAATATGTCTTGGCAAAAGAGGTGCTGTAATGTTGGCGTATGGACATGGTAATGTAAAAGTCAAAGTATTTTGCAATAACAAATGGGAAGAAGTAAATCTGATAAACGTCTGGTATGTACCTGATGCTAGTATAAATATATTTTCAGTGATAGCAGCAGCAAAAAATGGGTTTGTAGTTACATTTGATAAAAGCGCAATAAAAATAACAAGAACAGATAATCAACAAGTAGCAGCAACCGGGTATCTAGGTGACAAACTGTATATTTTAAACATGCGGGCTGTAAACTCGACACAGTCTGAAAAAGTAAGCCTCGCTAAAGAAAATAGTAGTCTGCAACTATATCATGAACGCCTTGCTCATCAAAATAAAGCTCATATAAAGCAAATTCTAAAACGTATGAATATTGAAATTACCGATGATACAGAAAGTCTTTGTGATGGGTGTGCGTTAGGAAAAATGCACAGATTACCATTTAAGACAAGACCTTATCAATCGGTGGAAACAGGTGAATTGATCCATGCAGATGTTAACGGGCCTATGCAAACTAATTCCTTAGGTGGAGCCAGATATTTTGTTTGTTTTAAAGACGATTATAGCAAGTTTAGAAAAATAGTTTTTCTTAAAAATAAAAGCGAAGTGTTTAAGAGGCTTGAAATATTTTTGAATGAGGCCAGAGCAAATGGACATATTGTTAAAAGATTTCGATCTGACGGAGGGGGAGAGTTTGTGAATAGAAAGGTGGCCAATTTATTAAGTCAAAGAGGCATTGAACACATAATTACACCACCGTACACTCCACAGCTAAATGGCACAGCAGAGCGCGAAAATAGAACCATAGTAGAAGCGGCTCGTTCAATGTTAAGTTCAAGTAAGCAGCCAAAATTTTTGTGGGATGAAGCTTGTAACACCGCTGTTGACGTCTTAAATCTAACAGGTAAAACAAGAGTTGAAAAAAAATTTCCATACGAATTGTGGTATAAACGGAAAGTTCAGAATATAACACACTTAAAAGTATTTGGTACTGGCTGCTATGTGCATGTTCCAAAACATTTTAGAGAAAAATTCGACAATAAAGCAGTATACGGACATATGGTTGGGTATGTAAATAACAAGGACGGCTTTAGAGTTTGGCTTCCATCAAAGAACAAAATTATTTTCAGTCATGATATTTTATTTAAAACTGAAACAATTTGCAATACAAATCGTACTGCAGATATTGTTATTGATGAAAATATATCAGTAGAAGAAGCCAACTCTAACATTGTTAATGAAAAGATATCGATAGAAGAGGCCAATCCTAATTTTGTTAAACAAAAAGTCAAAGTAAATTCAAATGAGAATATCCAAAATTCTGAAGAACCACAAGAAACCGTTGATCTACGACGCAGTAATCGTGACAAACGACCGCCGAACTGGATGAATGCTGAAGACTATATATTAATGTCAAACCTACCGTCAAGTGCCAAAGATTATAATCCTCAAACTTTTGTTGAAGCTACAACGTCACCACACAAGGAAGAATGGACAAATGCTATGAAAGAAGAATTGAAGTCTTTACGAGAAAATGAAACATGGGATCTTGTGCAACGACCTGCCAATATAAATATTGTAAAAAATCGTTGGGTTTTTCGAGTGAAGCCCCAAGATGACGAAAAAGTCAGATTTAAAGCCAGATTAGTGGCAAAAGGCTATGTACAAAAACACGGAATCGATTATGATGAAACATTTAGCCCAGTAGCTCGTTATGATTCCATTAGAACACTTTTGGCCATTTGTGCAAATAAAAGAATGAAAATGAAGCAGTTTGACATCAAAACGGCATTTTTGAATGGTAAACTTCAGGAGGAAGTCTATTTAGAACAACCTGAAGGTTTTGAGGATGGTACTGATCGTGTTTGTCGATTGAATAAAAGCCTCTATGGCTTAAAACAAGCTCCACGTTGTTGGAACGAGCGTTTTATTAAGTTTATGAGAAAAACTGGTTTCAAAATCAGCACTGCAGATCCTTGTATCTTTTATAGAAACAACCGTTCAAGTATTTTGTATGCAGCCATTTATGTAGATGACGGCTTGTTAATTGGAAGCGATGAGAAAGAAATAAATAACTTTTTACAGCTTTTGCAAAGCGAGTTTAGCATTACTATAGGATCTTTACAAAATTTTCTCGGTATGCAGATTGAACATCACAGCGACGGGTCAGTAACAATTAATCAAGAGAGATATGAACAGAATTTTAGATCGTTTTCAAATGCATAACGCTAATGCGGTGCTTACTCCAGCTGGAAAGGAAGAAGTTGAAAATAGCCCCAAATTGAATGAAAATATCCCTTATCGTGAAGCCGTAGGAACCCTAATGTATCTCACAGTTGCAACACGTCCAGATATTGCTTTCAGCGTAAATAAAGCCGCAAGATGCATGGAGAATCCAACAGAAATGGACTGGAGTAATGTGAAGCGAATTTTCAAATACCTAAAAGGTACAAGTAAATACTGTTTAAAATATAAAAGCAGCGAAAAGCCACTTCAAGTTTATAGTGATGCTGATTTTGGCGGCGATAAAACCACACGAAGATCAACAACAGGCATTGTTGCAATATTAGGTGGAGGTGCTGTTTCTTGGTGCAGTCAGCTACAAAAAACGGTTTCCCTCTCAACAACTGACTCTGAATTAATAGCAGCAAGTGAAGGTACTAAGGAGCTAATTTGGATCAAACGGCTATTATTAGAATTGACAGATCAAGAACAACTTCCTACTCTTTATGTAGATAATGCAAGTGCTGTTAAGCTGACGAAAAATCCTGAATACCATAAAAGATCCAAACACATTGAAGTTCGATATTTCTTTGTTCGAGAAAAATATTTGAATAGAGAGCTAAGACTGCAACATATTGCCAGCGAAAACCAACTAGCTGACTTATTTACAAAACCTTTGGATGGAAATCGACTTAAGTTTCTCCGTTCGAATATTGGAATGCTATGCCCGGATAACACAGATTAGTATGCAGCGTTTTGGAGGAAGTGTTAAAAAAAAAACACTGCACACTTTAAGTCTGGCAACTCTCATTTTAATTGTGACTTTTCTTTTACCTTTTTTTATATATATAGTAACATAACCTTTTTTTCACTGAACTCACGTGTAATGAATTTTCTGAATTCTCAAATATATATACTTTTATAAAATCTTTAAACTTATGTTTTTTCTTTATTCAACACTGAAGTAAAATTCAACATCCTGCATATTGTGACATTGCCCGATGCAGTAACGCCATTCGTGAAAGCATTAGTGTTATCGCAAAGTGCAAACTAGAGGATATCAAGAGCATAATCATGGGAATTGAGTAGATTAATGACAGGAGAAGAGAATCGCAATGAACCCAATTGGGTCTCCGAGTGGATGTGTGTTACAACACTATCCTTCCTGACAAAAAGTATCTTATCTCAATTTCATATTAAGATAATTAGAAATTATTTTAAAAATATTTTGTTAAGATTTAAAATTTTCATTAATTAATTAATTATCAATAAGTTGAACAAATTTACCAAGTTTTGTCAAAAACCGTCACCTATTACGAAAAAGTAAATGACTTTTCCTGGAATTATTCATGTTAAAATTTGAAACTTGCAAAATTATTTAAACTATTGTACGAATATACATATTATTATGAACTTACCAATTGTTTCATCAAATCCAGCGGCGGTTTCACTTTCGAGGTGTGGCAACTGTTGCTGCTGCTGCTGCTGCTGCTGTTGTTCTTTAGCATGCACTTCTTGCTTTGCCGTATCAATTTCCCTTCTGGTGGATTCTTGTTTAGATTGGAACTTTTTATTATCGCCCTCATTATCATCATCATCATCATCATCATCATTAACATCTATATCAATGTCATCATCATTATTATTTGTTTTTATTTGAGCGACCCTATTGTCACGACCATCATGCTGTTGATATATTTGCATATCCAATATTTTTGGTATGTCATTATCGTTATGCTGTTGTTGCACCTGGTGGTGCCTGTCTAGGGAAGTAATTGATGATGCATCATCTTCGTGTTCTTCCACAATAACATCATCAAAACTGTCATCAAGTACAATTACACTATTTGAAGAATGAGATGTCATGGATGGTATTGTTGTTGTAGCGACCTTTAAAGGATTCGATGAATCTTTTGCTTTTAATTCCATTGAAATATAGTCGTCCTTTAGGTGCTTTTGCTTAGCCCCATGACTGCTGGTGGAGAAAGAAGAACAGTGCTGATTGTTGGAAGAAGTCGAGAGAGTTCTTTTGCTTTGCTTGAGGTTTTTACTGTTGTATTGATTTTGCTGTTCAATGTCCAACTTCATTTCCCAGTCAACATTAAGCACTACTGTTTTAGATGGTTGATGCAGCTGTGTTTGATCTAAAATAATTGGTGTACCAAGAGCTGAGGATGAGCTAACATTGCTGGCGTCAATTATATTACTCTGTAATACTGTTACGGTTTCAGCTGCCGATGATGACGATGTTACTCCAACGCCTGACTCCATAACTATTGGCATATTGAGAATATCTAAAGGTGCATCTTCGTTCATTAACTGTGAGTTTTGTAAACTTTGCTCCTTCACCAGTGTGGTGGGAGATGGAGATAGCACCACAATGTTCGACTTAGCCATACTTTTATCACTAGCGGCGGTTGCAATTGTCGTAGTCGGAGAGGTGGGGGTCATTTGTTGGCTCGCAGAAGATTTAAGGAGTATATTGTTGCCCATTTTAGAAAGCGTTACTGGTCGTACATTGGCTGCCGAGGTGGGCATAAAAATCATATTGCTTTTACCTGTTTTTGTATTAATATGATTAGCAGCAGTTTGTAGAGCACTTCCACTAGCTGAAGCTGGTATTATCTGTATGTTCTGTATCGCTACACGCTGTCCACTGCCTATAATTCCAGAGCTGTTCGCAGTGGGAGCATTTGATATTATTTTGTGAGGCATTGAGCTGGTGTTAAGTTTCATTTTTGATCCGTCCATTAAACCGGCTGACTGTATGAAAACTTTACCGTTAGGTGACTGGCATATTTTTACACTTGTTCGTACCATTCCCGAAGTCGATGGTAGCACATTTTTGAAGGTATTAGCTGTAGTAAGATGGGTACCAGAGCTTGATGGACTTACACTCACTGGAGTTAGTTTAACATTGCTTATAATGTGAGGAACGGACGAGGATGGGGAAGATTTTGTAGATGCAGTTGCAGCCACAGAAGTCTTTATGATATTTGGAGGCTTGCGAAACACTGCGGCTCCAGTGCCCAGTGTGGAGATAATAGGATTATTTGTGCTTGTAACAGTGACTGGAGTTAAGTTACCAGTACTAGCATTTAAAACCATACTGGAAGGCATACTCTTTACAATGGTGGATCCTCCTGCAGTCGATGTGGTTGACGTTATGCTTATGGAGCTTGTGGCAGAGGATGCCATTACCAAAGCAGATGTGTTAAGTAAAGCATTATTTGCGGTGTTCTGATTTCCAGCGCCAGCCAATACCAAAGGCAAAATCTTTGTAGTAACCATTTTGCCATGAGTGGGAGCAGCCGAAAGATCGGAAGAGATTGCTGCGGAGCCTGTGCCTGTATTATGTATTTGAATAACAGCCGGTGGTGTGTGTAAAGGTGTTCCGTGGGTGACATTTGCGGGGTTATTGTTTCCTCCAGCTTCAACAACATGCAAAACTTGGCTCTGCGTACTGGCCACATTAGCTAATTCATGCAAGGCTCCGGCGTTTATTGTAGAACCTCCAGCGGTTCCCAATGCAGTTGTGGTCGAGGAACCCAGAGTACCAGGAGTAATTTTTTTCGCTGCTGTGGAAGTTATTTTACTACCTGGTGCGATAAGTGTAGTGTTGACAGCACGAAGTTTTGTGGCAGCAGCAGATATTTGTGGGAAGGTCATTATTTGGGGCTGCTGCCCTGTGTTCGATACCTGTATAATATGGGTTTGTGTTGATGTCGATCCGTGGGGATGTTGTATATTAACTAATGTGCTAGGGTTTGAGCATGTTGGCAAATTAATAGCAATTCCAGGCTGACGTTCTTCTACAATATACTTTTGAACAGGTGTTGTAGAGATCAAAGTTTTTTCATTTGATTTGCCTTTATCACCAGATGATGAAGCAGATGCAGCAGACGACGACGATAATATATTGCCCAAACTTGTTTGTAAATCATGCGATGGTATGGGCGCCGCAGTAGGAAGAGCAGAAGATACATTTGAAATATTCGATGATAGTTGTTGGCTTTGCTGCATTTGCAACTTATTTAGATTTTTGGATATATCACGTTTTGAAGCTGCTATCTGTGGCGCAGATAATGGAGTTATTAAAGATGGTGGGTATTGATTTGGAGATGATCCGGGTGCTTTTATTGAAGCTGCTGACACAGCTCCCACTGGTAGTGTCGATAATTGCGTATGTGTCCCATCAATATCTTTTTCCTTAAATATTTGTTGGGGCGGTTGATGATTTGTCGCGTATGTCACGAATTGCATATCGATTTGTTGTTGTGTTAGGATTGCTTGTGATACAGCTGATGCAGCTCCTCCAACAGATGGAGCTACTCCGCCCGAACATGTTAAATCAATTTGCATTGGTACTTGTTGCTGTTGTTGAATGTCCATTTGCAGCTGCTTCATTGCAAGTTGCTTTTGCTGTTCCTGGTGTAGTTTTTGATTAGTTCTTCGACCACTTTTTGCCGGTGTGGCATGTCTCTTTGATGGTATACCTCCACCCATTGCGGCACTATTGGCAGAGGCAGCAGCAGCAGCTAAAGCTGCTGCCTTTTTCGCCATTTTTTGTTTGGCCAGTTGATGTTGACGATGGAAAAATCGTTGTTTTTCTAAATGTTGATCCGCAACATTAGATTTTTGCTTGCGATCACTGTTTCCGCTAAACGCAGAAGATGACGCATTGCTCATTTGAGGAGAGTTGGCGGTAATGTGTGGGTAGTTTTTGCGGGTTACTTGGGCTTGACCCTGCTGTGTTGAGGTATCGCCCAATGATCGTTTTTTACCCACACCACTGTTTTGCGGTTCACTATTACGTTTCAAATTCTTTTTTGGATTTTGTGGTATTTCTGGTATTTTAAACTAAAAATTTGTAAGAAGATAAATTCATTAAAAGAGTTATTTTATATACATACATGTGTATGTAAATATATGGATGTATGAATATGTATGCAGATGTATATATGTATGAATGTATATACATAAAACTAATCAAAACACCACTGACCACCACAAGCATGGGATAACAGAAAATCCTTCCAAAAGTATATAAAACTACTTCATTTAAGCGCGCAATACAACTTTAGGTGTTGTATTTAATTTTTTAAATTTATTCAGGAATTTATTTATCAAATGTTCAAGTTTTGAGCAATTTCAAGCTTAAAAAAATTTTTTATTTTATGAAATCGCAGAATCATGCCACTTCATGAATCAATAGCATAAATTTCAATAATAAAAGTTCATGAAATACA
Organism: Nowickia ferox; assembly: GCA_936439885.1. Taxonomy (NCBI): domain Eukaryota; kingdom Metazoa; phylum Arthropoda; class Insecta; order Diptera; family Tachinidae; genus Nowickia; species Nowickia ferox. The sequence continues at coordinate 72,875,150 of OW387026.1, forward strand.
TACATACATACATATGTTTACAACTATTGGATTAAATCATTTATATATATGTATATGTTTTATATGTACTAGTGTATTCACTCGGTTAGCCGTTAATCAGTTATTTACTACCCGATTAACTGATCGGTTAATTTAAAATTAGATTTTTTCGATTAACGGTTAAACCGGTTAATTTCAGCCGATTAACCGATTACACTGTGTGTAATTTTTTAAGTCGTGGAAATATAAATTGCGTTCGCGCACCCAAAATACAGTAAATGAGAACACAAATAGAGAGAGTAAAGTGACAGTAATTGACTGAGTATTTTGCAAATTTTTGCTGCAGAAATTTGTCGTAGTAAAGTTTAGTAACATAAAAACATATGATTCAAAATTTAAACAAACGAAAAGTAAGTAAACGAAAAGTGTAAAAATTTTAGAAAAGGTTAAATAAAAATTGTGAAAGTCATTACAAAATAGATAATTTATAAAGAATGATAATAATAACTGTTAAATATACATATTTTATAATTTAATTTATTAATTCTTTTGTTTTGTGGATGACTTTAATTATTCAGAGTTGTACAACTGTAAAGTATCTGGTTACTTACTGCACTTGTTTTTAAGGTAGTCAATAACAATTTTTTATAAACTTACCCAACAAAAAATCAGAAAAATCAAAAAGAAATTAATTGCAAATATTACATAAAATAAGTTACAAATTTATTCTTAGATTGGTCGTGTTATAAAAAATATTGTATCGAGTACCAATAAGAAAAAGAGTTGAATAGTCAAAAGCGCATATATTTTTCAGCACTATGTGGAGTTGGAGTCAGCTGTTTCCTTAATCTTAATAATTTTTGCTATTTTTCTGTTCGCATACTTTTTTCGGCAACAACTCTTTTTGAGAGTAAATTTTAAAATTTTTGCAGTAACTACTCATTTACTGCATTTTACTACAAAAGTAAAAAAAACACACCTTTGCACATAGTATGTACATACATATGTATGTATGTATGTATCTATATTAGAGCAACTCACAGAAAAAAAGCTTTTGTTATCCTTCTCAAATTATCTGTTCGTGAGCTTTCAATCCAGTGAATATGTTCTGTACCTTTGGTGAGAACTTTTCCAGACGAAAAGTTTGTTCTCATTCTGTGAAAAACAGGATGCGTAGCAAAAAACTTAGTTTATAGCTCATGTTTCTTGCAAAGTAAAGTAAAATTATATAAAGTATATGAAAGTACTCAGGTGATAAATTTTTTCTCGTGTAGTGTTAATGCATGAATTTCAAAAGTTGTTTACAATTTTCGTACGCCATTTTGTGTTGTTATGCTTTGTTATACACAACTGTGTGTGTTGGAACACTTTAAATAAATGTTTACTCAAAAAACTTCAAAATTTTTGGACACGGCTATAAAAGATTTTAGTAAAGACTCTACTGCTCTAATTGAACTAGAGGGAATTTTTAAGTTTTTGCTTAATATAATTTAATAAATCCCGATAGTACTGTTGCCAACGATTTAATGATGGGTTAGATTTAATAAGAGACGAATTCAATTGTGAAATATTTTTTTCTAGCAACAGTGTTTGAAAATACAGTGTACAAAAAGGAAAGCTGAGAAATTCATAAATAAACTTTTTTGCACAATGGTCGATGCTGAGCTCTGCCAGTATAGGTCAGATGATGACCTGCCAACAGAAGAAACTATCGATAGTAACACCGTTCATACAGTGAAACATTTGCTGCAAAACTTTTGAGTTTGTCGATGAAGGGGGAAAGAGGAAAAAAAGGGTACTTTGTTTCATGTACATGCAGTTCTTGTTGAGCACGTTATTTTCGTCTCATTCTCATGAGAAATACATATATGAGAAAATGTATTGAGCTGCAGAACAAAAACTTCACAGTGTGGACACGAATGCAGTTTCAAAAGACGGGAGCTAACAAAATTAACTCTTAGAGAAATCCAAGAAAAAACTGAGAAACTCTGGACTCCCTGAAATTTTTACTTCTGAAAAATTATTTTCATTTTTTTCAAAAACTGCAGAAGATGGGGAGAAAAAGAATATTGCAGGAGAATCCTGGATGCTTTTAGATTAATGACAAATAGTCGAAAGTCATAACAGCCTGTAACAATTTCCAAAAAAAAAAATAAACCAAAAACCAAACAAAGAAAAAAAGAAAAAAAACACCAAATCTTGGGTAGTATGAATAAAAAGAAAAGTATTTGCGTTTTACTCAAAAATTGGTTTTACCTTGAGGGTTACACGATCAAGGTTTGCCCTTCCAACTTTAATACACTCACACTTTTTCAATAATACCCAGCAAAAAAAAAAATCAAATCATGTGTTGAATCATGGGTTAAGTGATGAAGCATTGGTTTGATTTAGGTGAAACATACATGATTTTTACATTACCTTGTCATTGGAGATCATGTGTTTGTGCGAGAATTTAAATACTTTGATATCCATTAAAATTAATGAATTTAACAACATCAAGCGTCGTTGGCAATTATCTCTTAAGTGCAACCAGGCCACTGTTGTTTATTGGCCTTCGAGAGTTTTGCGTCTCACTCGCACTGGTTGACTGATCTGAAACGGATAACCGTATATTCTTGCGGTTCTTTTGTGGAATTTCTTTAACAACCACGTTGCTACTTCCTATGTGAAAGCATAGGTCGTGTACAGTCAGTCACAAAGCCTTTTTAAAAAACTGTTAATAACATCTTGGGCATATGGTCTAGCTACTCCGCCCATATTTGTACAACAATACTTTGCAAATTTACTTTGTAAAGTATTTCTTAAATAAATAAATAAATATTACCCAGTGATGTCGCATGAGATTTTAACGAGTTCAAAAACTATGGCATTATTTACGATTTGCGACGACATTCCGAGTGCATTCGAAGAAACAAATGCTCAAGAAATCATGAAATACTATTTCATTTTGAAGGCGTTCATTTATTTTTTGCTGGGTACATTCATACTTTTAAAATTTTCTGCGAATTTGCTTTCAAATTTTTCTTTACAATTCCAACACATATTACGCCGAAAAATAGTGAATTAAAATAAATATGTATGTATACATATTTGTGAATGAAATAATAATTACAATGATGTGTGGCGATGGCTTTTTGAAAATGAAATTGTTTCGAAATTGCATACAGACTACATATCACAGCTTTCATTTTAAGTGAATTTTGGCGACCAATATGTGGGAAAAACCTGAAAGAAAATCTTGGTCGTGTAACTTTGCCGTAATAGACAAAATTCTGGAAATTATAGAATGCAAAGCTAATGTGAAGTTTTTTCAATTTCCATCGATAGATACCATATATCGTCAGCTGAAATGCAAAACCACATAACGAACAAAAAGCTCAAAATCGCATTTATAATAAATTATTGAGTATTAAATCGAAACACGTCTCTACAAATTTCCAACCATTTTTAATAACAATCAGCCGATTTAAAAATTAAAATCTAGCAGATGGCTTTAGTAGCTACTGATTCTACCCTTCTTATAATGTTATGGCATTTAACTATAATAACAATGGTAATAAATAATAAATATATAAATAAAAATTTAAATCAAGGAATTAAAAGAAAAGTTACGTGATTTTTCATTTCAGCTAACGATATGCGGCAGCAATTAATGGAAGCTGATTTGTTATAACTTCTAAGCGCCTGGTCCGATTTTTTTCAAACATAGCTAAGAAAACTATCGACCAAGTTCTCTCAAACAAAATAAAACCTAAATCAAAATCGGTCAGCTGTTTAGGCTCTACGATGGCGCAGACAGACACACACTACAACATAAGCAACATTAGAGCAAGACCATTTTTTCGATGTAGGCAGCGCCACAATTCGGCTAATTAAATTATAAATTCAGAGTTTTATTACATCCAGGAAAATCAGAAACATGTAATTGCACATTTTCGCCATTTTGAACATTTTGCTCGACAAGGACAAATATTGTGACAAGGTAACTTACATTTTCGATGACGACACTTTACCTGTGGTTAGCAGGCAGCCACGTAAACCATACCGTTGCATATTATAATCGTAAGGAATATATGGGTTAGAATGGGTAGAAAAATTCTATAATGAGATAAGGTACAAGAATTTTTTATATTGTCTTTATATACAGTGCAAATTCGTTTAACGCAACCAATAGAAATTTTGGGCTGTTGCGAAAACCGAGTAAAAAATTTCTATACCTGTTTTAAACTAAAAAGCTTATTTTAAACCAAATAAAATGTTAATTAAAGAATCAAAGATTAACTTTTAAAATAAATGCATTTGCTACGAACTTCGTTAGTAGTTGATCGTTTTTTTAATTCTACATACGGGCCTTTTCTGAAAATCACATTGATTTATTAAATCACTGTGATTTCAAAACCAAACTATTAATAGCTGACTTGTTAGTGGGTTTTTATTGTATTTGAAGTTTTTGTCATGTATAATAAAATATTTTATTCCAACTTTCATCGCTATAATGGTAAAACTTATAAAAGCAATGATTTAGCTTTTATTAATTTTTTGGAATCATTTGGAATGATTTGACATGTCGTGATTTGCAGAACATGCCCGATACTTTTGATTTATGAATTTTGTATGCATTGCAAATGGTTTTCACAGACATGCCTCTTTAGAGTTTCTTCAGAATTTCGCTCTTTTGCTTTATTGTTAGTTTCGTTACTACAAGCATTTTGTTTGTTTTACTAGAACAACTGCCCACAATCAACAGAAGCACCACTCAAAAATTCTTTGTCATTCCTAGAATAGCGGTAAATTAAAATGATTTTTGTACGTTAGCATGCACAAAGGTTTATAGTTTTGAATTTATTTATTAATATTTATTATTTTTTATTATTATTATTATTTATTTTATATTATTTTTTTTAAAAGTTGCGTTAACTGAATCACCAATGTTAAGAATTTGGGTGTTCGGAATATCGAGGTGTTGCGCATATCGAGGGTTGCGTTAACCGAATCCGCACTGTCCCAGCAAAAAAAAATCAGATTTGGAAGCACTAACAACTGAGGGAAGCAATGTATTGCTTATTTGATAACATAAGCTTCGAAAAATGCTTCTGAAAAGCACTAACGTAGGGCGGGCTCTCACAAAAATTATATATTATTACTTCTGTGAAGCACTTTAGTAACTCAAAAAATGCATGGCCTTTTTGGAAGCTAAATGTATTGCTTCTAGCTGGCTCATCTCGAACAAAAAAAAAAATGCCTTATTCATGCGCAACAGCAAGTTATTCTGTAACATTGTCTCCTTTACAAAAACGCTGCTGGTAAGCAGTCATTTTTGCTGGAGTATTATAATAATTTATTCGAAATTTGTATTTAATTTATATAAGTTTAGGTCGTTTTTTAAAAAATTAATAACAAATTGTTTGATATTCCTTTTCATCGAGCTAACTCGTGCTTTTGTGTTTCTTAATGAAATTAATTTTAAATTGCAAAGAGAACAGTGAAAAGCGATTTTAAAGTTTTTCTTCTAAGTGTAATAAAATAATATCGTTATGAGTATATGTATAAAATATAATAAAATAATAAAATAAAATAAATAATATGTACATATAGTGAAGTAATTACATATTCTATTTTCACGGTTTTGTATATTTTGTGAATTGGAATTTTTTTCAATTTAGCTATTTATGTATTTAATTAATCATTTCGTCTGCAACCAGTCTTTTTTAGAAATTTTTTTCAACCTAGATACTCGAAGTTTTATGATTAGGAAAATATAAAATAATTTCTTAAAATTTAAATTAATAGAAGTATGTAAGTTTATATCTCAGATAATAAATATCCGTTAAATTAAATGTTTCCATATACAGATAAAATACGCCATCTAAAAGAATCTGGCATCACATTTAAAATCTCTTTGAATAACTTCTCATACGACTCTGTCATAAAATTGTTTGCTTGCTGCTATTGTGAATGAGTTTATCCTTTGAAACTACCAAACTTTGCTAACAATATGCTCGAATATTTAAAGTAACAATTTTTCAATATCTAACTTTAGGAATGCAATTTTGTGAACACAAAATCACACAATAATTATATAATACGTTAGGTTCATATTGCAAAGAGAAAATGCGTACTTACCGGATCGTCAGTAACTACATAGTTGCTGCGTTCCACAGAGCCTTCCCTTGCTTTTTTACTTTCTATTAGCATTTGCTCTTCTTTCACTACATCCGCAGTTTCTGCTGGGTACGGTAACTTTGAGTTTTCTTGAGCTGTTTCCTCAGCTACTTTGTTAGCCAATAGGGCCAATGCAGTCTGAGGAGCCACACGTGGCAGCATGGGATAAGGACGCCTACCTTCACGAGACCACTCTTGCCATGTATTAGGACCAGATATACTGCAAACGGAATTATGTATTTCAATAAACTTTAAGTGCCACTTATAAGAACAAGAACTTACGCTTCAGCAATGGTAGCTAATTGTTCATCATTCGCCACTCGCCTGGCTTCAGCTCGATGACGCTCATTAGATATATGAAATATAGCACGTAATTCCTCTAACAACTTGGCCTTGGTATCACTAAGGCCTCCCTGAGCGCGAAAAACACTTATCACTTGAGAATATGATTCCAGCTCTAAAATATAAAAATCGCAATTCACATAAAACACATTTATTAGCATATTCATATCAAATCATTTAACATTTATATCCCATAACCACATTTTTTCCACAATTATGGCGCTCGCATCATATTAATGTTTAACTTAATGCACTACAGTACTTCAAATAGTATGTACAGCACACGACGAACGACAACGTACCAAGTCTCCGTAATATGCCTCGACATTCGTCCCTGGTCATTTGCAATGCTTGTGGCCACATTATGCCTACGTTTTGTATTTGTTTCTTTCAAGAAACCTGTATTTAGTTCACTACTTCACCAATAAATGTGTTATTTATTTGCTAAAATTTACAAATTGGAGCGAAATCTTTCGAAAAATTGGAAAAATTCCCACTGCTGCTTCTTCGTTCGAGAGAATTGGCAGCCATTAATGTTTATTTGTCAAAAAAAATGTACAAAAAATAGTGATAGCAATTAAGTAATAATAAAAAACGCTAATAAAAATTTATGAAAAATCGCTCGATAATTAGAATATTTTCTCCTTAGAAACAATTCCAGCGATTTTCTTTTTTTATACGACGTGGAGAAAATCTTCCCTACTATAACAGTATCAATCAAATGAACGATCATTTAATTGGTAGTCCTGCAAGATATATTCATCATTTCTTAAAACAGAATATGTATAACATTACTCTACGTCAATATCTGACATGAAATTTTGTTGTAACTTGGAGATATAAGTGAGATGTTAAAACAAATCCACTGATAACAATCACAAATTATACAAAAGTGACACGAGACGGAAGATATGTATATTTTTCTATTTGTTTCGCTCTCCCGGAAGTTTTGTCAGTTTTATTTTTTCTCGTTTTAGACTTGGCAGTTTTAGCTACTCAGCTTTTGATTTTGTATGACAGAGTTGAGAATTGAGTTGTATGTATATCTTTTGTATACCTATATTTTTCTTTCTCATTATAAAATCAAAAGTTGAGCAAGAAAAACCGACGTGTCTAAAAAAAGATATTGCTTCTTCTCTCTAGTACAATAAAATCTAAATGTTTCTTATTAACTATGGTAATTCGCAAGTAGTAATACACTACAATAATAAATACACTATATATGTCTCTTTATGCTACGAATTTTAGAAAACCTCATTCTAGCTTTTCTTACATGCCACTTTTTATACTTCTGTATATTAATTCATGATGTTGCATCTTTCTACAACTAATGAATTCCGTGAACTATGTAACATGTATTCGAAATGCTCACTCTACTTCTTTTACGAATCAATGCGCTGATTTACACGGGCACAATTGTGCTTGCATAACTCGCCAGTTTGTAGGTGGGAGAGGGAAAGAGAGCGGTTTTGTGGTTGTCTTAACTTTTCAACCAGATACAACCCCGCATTAGCAGCATAAAACCAATACACACTCAACTTAAAAAACAGCAAATGTTAAATGAATACAAAAAACACTATACACACAAAGCTGTGTATACGTATACATTTTGTGCCAGATGAATTAGTCTCGTGTAATTTGGTAAAGAACAAAAATTGTGCGGCTTAAAAATTTTTCTCGTGTAAACTTCCTCAATGATAGCATAAATATAAGTCAAGTTTGATTGATATCAATGTAATTGTTTTTTATTATCAAAAATAACTTAAAAATATAAAAAATTATAAATAAAATATTTAGAAACGAAAAAAATGTGCGTAAGTAAAAACACAAAATAACCTGGGCGGTATCTATACTTCTTCAGCCTCCATTGCTTTCTACAAATATCTAAAATTTTAAGAAGATATCAATATTAAATTAAACTTTGACGGGTGGGTAAAGTTAGCTGACGGTCAGCTGTGCTGATAATTTCAGCTGTTACTGGATACGCCTTTGAAACATTAACAAGACTACACACTATGCGACCAACAATCAAATCTGCCTGTACAAATGGTTTTTACTCATATCTTTATTGTATTGAATTAAAAAAAAAAATTCAACCGTCGTGCGTCAATTACGCATTAAATTTTTTTATTGCTTCTCGTAGTTGTAAATATCTTCATGGTTGGAAAAAAGGAGTTTTTTATACAAAAACTGCGTTGTCCATTGCAATTTCTTATTAATTTCGTTGAATTTAAGTAAATGAGTAAATTTGGGATATGTCAAAATGTATAGGAAATTATTTAATTTCAACTTGATTTCGACCGACATCATGATATGACTTGATTTCGGGGCACGCTGAATGGGCTATAAGGTATTCTCAGTTCAATTAGTTTTGACAAATTTATACTTTAAATGTAAAACAAATGTACTGAAAAATGTGTGTTGACATCCAACATTCAAACTAAAAGCGGCGAACATAGGTCGTGTACAGTCAGTCACAAAGCCTTTTTAAAATACTGTTAATAACATCTTGGGCATATGGTCTAGTTACTCCGCCCATATTTGTGCAACAATACTTTGCATATTTACTTTGTAAAGTATTTATTAAATAAATAAATATTGTGCACGTATGAGGCTAAAAACATACTATTATTTGGGTTATCCTCAAATACGAATAGTCAGTAGTTTTGTATGGTGTTTGACATTTCCTATAGGAAAAATACACTCTGACGATGCTACCCTGTTTTGAAAAGTAAGATGGTAATATATACCAGCAAAGTACATGTTGTTATTGCTGTTGTAATATATATTGTAGTAATGAGAGTACCTGATTGATGTGCCTTGCGTGTAACAGTGTAAACACTTGTCAGACCTTTTTATTTTGTGCAAAACTTTACATAGTGTCCACACCTGATGAATTTATATCATGATGAATGTCAAATTGATATCATGATGGAAATTCATCAAGTATAGACTCAATTTATTAATATTATGGCAGCGTTATGATATAATCATCAGAGCTCACGGCGTGATAAATTCATCTTGATATCAAATGTCATTTTATGTATCACTGTGCATTTAAAAATTATTTATGAAACAATTTTCTTTTAAAAAAGGCGATGCAACAATTATTTGTGACAGAAAATTAAACAACACGCAAATTAAATATTTTTGGCAAGAATTTTGCAAATATTTGTCTGATTCATCATGATATAAAAAAAACATCAATGTCTACTACTTTGTGTTGATATTAATGAAAAAATGACAGTTGCTCTGCCGGCCATATATTACGAGTTATGATATAAAATCTTCAGGTGTGGACACTATGTTATGCGTCTGACAGTGGCATAATTGTCAGACAATTGTTGGGCAATAAATTGTAAGCTTTTATGTCAGATTGAATACAAAAGTGAATCCAATTATATTATTATATTCCGAGAAGCATAGAATAAGCCGAAAACTTCTTATTTAACAAACGCTCTTTGCTTTGAAAAATGTTTCTGTATATTCGTTTCGAAAATTATGGCCGGCAGATAATATATCAGTAAAATCATGAAGAAATCGCTAAGTCCCAACGCCTCAAGTTCATTACATATTCACTGCTTTATTATATCTTCCTTCCATAAGTCCTCTTTTACATTTGAAACATTTCTTGCCGGATATTTTTTCAATTCTCTTTTGTTCTTGCCCGAAGCTTTTACACATTGGAAATTAATAGACAGACAGACATTATGTAGTTTGTTTACTTCTTTTTCGCGATTGCTACTTATACACATACACATAAATACCATATGCCTTGATAATACATATATATGTACATCCGCTGAAATGAGAAAAATCATATGAAGCAACAAGATAAATTGCGAAAAGTAGAAAAGAGAAACAAAAAAATTTCCATTACAGAGGGTCGTGTACTACACACTGCATCTTCGCCCCTTCTTCAACAAACTTCGTCTGTCTGTCTTTCAATTTCCCAAATGTAAAAGGGCACTAAGATCAAAAGTTGCTCAACTAAAGTTACCATGTGTGAACCTAGTGTAAGCGAACTATCTCCGAGGGCGCGTAGCAAAGGACTGGAGGTCAACCCAGATAAGACTGATATACATAGTTCTACACCAGGAGGAACAAAATGAGTAGCTTTAAGCTACTCAAGTTTGGAGGTGTAGAATTGAAACTGGCGAATGATGCTAAGTACTTAAGTATGTACATATATACTTATTTATGTACATATGTAGTAAGTTGTATTTTAAGAGGATACAGGCTTAACACACAGCATGTGCGGAAACGATATAAGAAAGAACTACATAGTTCAGCTCTCAAGATTTTGAGAAAGGTTCTTAGAACAGTTATCTCGCACTAGTGTTTGTGTGGAGGGCTGCATTGAATTCAAAGTCGTTGAGATTGACTTTCGGTGATGCCCGATAGGGTATTTGGGTCAAATCGGATATTCTCTACAGTTGGACCTATAGCTGTTCGAGTGGAAGTGGTTAGGCACTACCCTTCCTAACTGAACCTATGATAAAAAAGCAAGTTTGAACACAATTTACTTTGTTTTAAAATTACCCAAATCAAATTTGTGGTTCCTCAGATATAGAAAAATTCATAAATTTGTTGTAATGAGTACTATTCCCATACCTCTAGTCCAGGCCAGGATTATGTTTATTTATATATATTATATTGAAAAACTCAAATGCTTTATATGGGGTGCAAGCTTTGCACTCGAAGGTTTGGAAAAATTGAGTGTAGCTCTACTTAAGTTTATTTGAGACTTTAAAACAGAAATACATAAAAAGGAATTAAAAGCCGAATTAAAAGAAACCATAATTTTTTATTAGTGAATATTATTATTTTATAGTAGTTAACAAAGTTATCAGTGTTTGTGAAAGCTTCAAACATTGAAGATTATGATGCTTGCTCCCGGCACAACATTTTCGAATAGAGTGTAGCTCAATTTTTAATTCTTAGGATATGCACAAAGGGATCGAAATTAATGGATTCACTTTCTCTTTCTTCGGCAACCTGTTAACCTAGGGCATAAACATGTTTATTTACATATATTTATTTTCAGAGTTGCTACTTAATTACAAATTGTAAGTTAACCTTTTTAGGGAATAGAACGTCAATCTAAAAATGCATACAGATTTTCAACGAAATTCATCCGTAACCATTGTTTAAGCACTGCGAATAACTGTTGGCCACGTGCTAGAATCCCATGCAATGCGGTTACGAATGAATGGTTCTATAGTACTGCGAATAGAATTCACTAGCATCAGGTAATGAATAGATAATTTTAATATGAATGTATTCACAAGCCATTACATAAATTTATTCAAATTAATAAATTTTCTCATAAGTTGAAGTATGTAAATGTATTGTAATATTAAAATTCCTAAATTTTGAAGGTGCAAAGTCTGCAAAGGATAAAACAAAGTTCTAATGTAAAAATTACGTTACTCTATACAAAAGTGTAAATAAATCTACTATGTATTACACATGTCTTATGTGCATAAATCAAATAGAAAGCTGTTTTTTTATTTCAATTCACCACAAGAGTATATTACAACTTTTTGTGAAGGTGTACCAGCTTTTGAACCACAACGTTCAATTTTGCGTACCACATCAGCGCCACTTATAACATGGCCAAAAACAACATGTTTATTATCCAACCAATCAGTTCTGAAAAAGAAAAATTTAAATACTTCGTTTGCAAACGTAATTTCCAAATTGCATCGCTGTATGTATTCATGTGTGTACATACATTAGCTGCAGAGCACAGCTTTTTACGTTAATTAAAAAATGATATATCTTATTAAGATAACAGTCCATTTTTTAAACATTGATACACTCCTGTATGTATACACATACATATGTACATACTTACGAACAGATATGCATGTAAATATGCGCGGGTACTTAAAAATTTCACTTACTTTGTAGTACATATGAAAAATTGTGAACCATTGGTGTTTGGTCCGGAATTAGCCATTGACAAGGTACCGAACCCATTATGTTTCAAACTAAAGTTTTCATCGGAAAACTTCTTGCCATATATTGACTTACCGCCGGTCCCGTTGTTATTAGTAAAATCGCCTCCCTGACACATCTAAAATTTAATTAACGTAATCAGACTAGTATTATTATAACAAGAAATATTTCACTTACGAATTCAGGTATAACACGGTGAAATGTACTTCCTTTGTAGCCAAAACCATGCTCATGTGTACATAGAGCTCGAAAGTTTTCTGCTGTTTTGGGAACGACGTCAGCTCTCAAAAGCATTACTATTCGTCCAATATCACTGCCACCAATTCGTATGTCAAAGAATACCTGAGGATTACGCTTTTCGGACTTTTCTATTACCGCCGGACCTGCCGATTTTGATTCGTTGTTGTCCTCTTGGGCTAATTCTACACTTGTAACTTCCTTTTCGCTATTTTCTTTTAGAGTGGCTCCAGCATGCTTTTGCAACCAGTCATCATCTGCCCAAACAGGTTTAAAACTGCCTTCCTTTATACGCACTGGTTTGGCTAAATTAACACGTATTGTCCGACCACAAAGTTCAGCATCATTCTGATTTCGATATATTAATGTTATAATACTTTTAAGTAGATACATATATTTATTATATAAATAATTATATTACCATGTTGTCTATCGCTGCAGCAGCATCTTCAGCGGATTCATATTCTATAAATGCAAATCCACGGTGTTTTTGCGATTCGTAATCTACGGGTATTTGTATGTCGGCTATATCACCAAATGGTATGAACGCATCATTTAATAGTTTTTCCGTCACTTCATCTGCTAAAGCACCCACATATATAGTGCGTTTGTCATTAGACATATTATTTGTTTTATCTTACCAAGCGTACAAAACTTTCTTCGCCAGCGAATGCACAAGACAAAATTTGAGGTTAAATGCACTATTGTTTGTTTACATGCTTGTTCTTGATAAAAGCATTTATGCAAGTGCAATTCACAATAATGTTATGTAAATAAGGTACATGTGATGGGCGTACGAAACTTTCATTGTACACAAAATATGATATTACATTCATATAAATAATTTTTCTTATTACAATGTGTATGTTCATAGTCAGTTTCATCGTTACATAGACGTTATTATATATTTGCATCTGTGCATATTAAGATTTTGAATTCATAGTCATATATTAAATGCTAAAACTGTACCGAAGTGCCAACAATGTTTTTTATTCCATCACTGACCAGTCATATGTTTGGTTTGTGTTGGTGTGAGTTTAATAAGGCACTTTGCTTTAATAAAATAAAATAAACAATGAAGTTATGATAACCGGTGCTGAAATAATTAACAAGTTTATATAGTTAAAATTACATTAATCATAATGTTTCGTACAGCTAAATATAAGTTCGAAGTTACAGAAGTCACTAGGAAACTGTTTGTTTCCTACCGAAGGCTTTTTGCAGTGATGGTAGCAGTATGTATCTTCTTTTATATATTGCCACCAATATTTCGATACCTCTTCATGAGAACACCGGAAAAGAAAGGTCTGATAAGTTGTAGTTTATATATGTATGTATGCAAATATATATTATCTTATGACAAATGTATGCATTTAGATCCGTTAATGCAGTGTATGGATGACCGTTTGACACCATTTTTCTTACAAAATTTTGAGTTTGATGCCAACATACGCCACATTCCTCCCTTGGCAGGAGAACGTAACATTATTCCTTATGTTGGTAATGGATACATAGGTTTGGAGATAGCCCATGACGCTCCATTGAATATAAAATATGGTCGGGCAATGCAATTGCCCACTCCATTTCATCCAGTCGTATCAGTTAAAGAAACTGATGAAGCAGGGAGGGAAGCCACTGCAGTAGAATATTTAACTGGAATTGCGTGGAGGTAAGAAATAAAAAAGTTATTTGTGCTTACAATCCAGTGTTGGAAGTTTTAACTCACCATCTCTGAAATTTTAAAATTGGTTAGATTTAACGTCAATTCCAAGCTAAATACTTTCCGTGGTGCAGTTAATTTAAGTCAATCATGGAAAGTTTGATATTAAAATTTCTCTAGAATTACTCGACCTACCAGATATAATTAAGAGATGCCAATTTTATTAGTTCAGAATGGAAGTTACTATAATTTATGTCTCAAAAAGTACTAAGTCGACCAATGGTAAAATATATGTTTATAATGACACCATAATGATTCCAAAATTAATTGTAGCTATTGGTTTAATTCCATGTCAAGAAAATTCACGTCAAATTCTGACAAAATACATTAAAAAAAAATTGGCATGAACTGTTAATAAAAAAATGTTGCAGAAGCTGTACTCTATTAATTTAAAAAAACATCAACACAAAAAGTTGCAAATGGTTTGGGGTTACTCATAATTTTCTGTTCCTTGGACAAGAGGAACTGCTTCTAAAGCAATTTATTTAAGAAATTAATTCCTCTACGGCAATGAAGAAATTTAGCTTGAGATTCACAATCACCCGTATCTAAAAATTTCAATTAACTGGTCCAGCAGAACACTGTTATATTTAATATTGCATAGAGATGATAATTAATATTAATATTATTAATAGTGCATAGAGAAGTTCATCGCCTAATGATATAATAGTACAACCAGCATCTGTATCCTTACGGAAATCATTAAACGAACTTTAGCCTGATCAAATCATAAATATGTACCATTAAAATTGGTTGGGATAAAAAAATCAGCATCTTTAAGTCATTTGTTAAGTTGGTTGTATTCTTTCCAAATTCATGCTAAAGTAATTTGATTTTGATAAAAGAATAACTGAAGAATCTTGGAATATTTGAAGCTTATGTGAGCAAACTATGTTTGAAGCTTTGTAATTCTCAATAATTAATTGGCAACGAAATGCATCTATATATGTAGACGTGCTGAACCAACCAACCAACTGCAAACTTGTATAAATTCAAGTTGTATACAGATTTCTCGCTATCCACCGTCAAACGTCATTCCATAAAATGTGAAGCCACAATACGCTATCACGTAAAAGATCTATAAAAATAACATAGTGTTAGTTCCTAAAAAGCTTTGTCATAACTTGTTGCTCTTCTTCATAACTGCAAAGAGTTGAGTGTTGAATTATTCTTGTCACACTCAACTAAAAATCCAGAAATTAATAATTATCAAGATGTAGTATTTTCGCAAGCATTTTTGTGTTTAATAATTTTAAACCAACTATTTTCCAGCCCCTCAGCATATGCAAATAAAAATATATTATTTTTATTAACTGTATCTCTAGATTTCAGTGTTTCTCAAACATGTTTGTATCTTATTCGTATTATGCACATCGCACACATCCAAGTGTCCTTATGCAAGAAATTAAAATCACCAATACTCGCAACATTATGGAAGAAGTATACATTATATTACCACGATTGCATTTCGAGAGTTTTAGCTCTCGCATTATACAGTTGGGTTCCATCGATAATGGTAAAAAGTTTGACGTAGTAACTGGAAGAATCACTCCCAATCCAGATGATGCTTCGATCATTATAATTGTAACAGTCGTGAAACCGCAAATGTCTGGTGAACTACAATTAAAAAAACGTGGCAGCATAAAAGTGGAAATACCCATCGCTGTTCACTACTCCAAACCTATAACAAAAGATCAAAGAATACCTGCTGCCATGGAGGAAACAGAAAAAAAGGCAATATTAGCTATGACAAAAGTTTTACAAAGCTTGCAAAGCAAATCAGAAACAACTATCACGGCCATTCACAATTACAGACAATCTCATATAAATGTTTGGTCCGATCTTTGGGCTACTGGTTTTACAATAAGTACATCTAAAGCAGAAAACAGTTTGAACGGAGATCGTATTAACGCTACCATGTATGCTGTGCTTTCTCAAACGCGCAGCTATGAGTTTGAGGAAATCTTTTCGGTATCGGCACCCTCAAAGCAAGATATTGCGAAAGCATTAACATATGCAGAAGGCTGTTACGATTCATATCACACATTACAAGCAGATAATTTGTGGTTACCCATGGACACTTTGGAAAAATTAAATAAACTGGTTTCAACGTGGATGCTTACCTTGGAGAAACAAGGTTGCCATAATCTTATACGGGCGGGAACTTCGGGTGTTATTCAGGCTATGGTGCTTAGCTTTGGAAGTTTTCGTTTCAGCAATCAGCATTTGGAGTGCAACATGCATCCAAAGTATCTACATCGCGATTTTCATTTTCGACGTTTAAATTATGGCAATCGAACGCATGTTAATGTAACAATAACAGTGACCGAAGATAACAAAGCAGTCATTAATGTAGCATTAGATCGTTCTGATCGTAGTTATTATGCCTGCGATGGCGGTTGCCTGGATGAACCGGTTCTATTAACGTAAGACATTTTATTACATATTGCAAAACATATTTATAATACAATCTTTGGTTTTTCAAGCTTAAGGTCGCTATTATAAAGGTAACATAATGAAACCAATACTTATAAATACCATTTTACAAATGTGCCACATATGTATATGAGAACTGTTTTTAAAAAAGGGAATCGGCTGAACTTGTAGCTCATCCCTTAAACTTCCCGCTAAGCTACATATTTCGGTAAAATTTTGAGTCATCCGCTACATATTTTAAGTATATAAAAATTAATTAATTATAAAATTAATTGGACGAAGACTTTTGAAGTTGTTAGAAAAGATTTTTTTCGAAAGGCTTAGTGGTTAAAAATTTGTTTAAGAAAAACAGTTTTGTAGAAATTTTATTTTCGAAAAATTTCGAAATCTACTTAACCGAATCGATTCACTATCTCACGACATCTAAGTGAGCTCAACATCTTTCGAATGCGGTGAATTTGCTTCCGATCTGTTGACCCGTTCTGTTAAATTATGAGATGTTTACATACGAAAATATTCAAAATCGACCCCTAGGAGCTCGAAACGTGGAAAAATTTATAAATCAGGGGGTCTACTGTGTAATTCGAAATGAATGAAGATGCTTTCGAATTTCCATGTTATTAACATACAAATTCCAAAAGACTTCGTTTCGAATTACAGAGTAGACACCTCAGTAACTACCTATAGCGGGAAGTTAAAAAAAATACATTTTCGATACATACGAATATGTATATTTTTATATTTATCAGTATCGAAAGTTTATGTTTTTTAACAGCTCTTAATCAGTGATCTATAAATAAAAGATTCAGTGATTTATAAATATTACTTCATTGTACTAGTTTTATATATTTCCTCATGTGGCAAACCATTGAGAATAGTAAAATAAATAAATAAAAATAATTCAAAAATATCAAATTCGGACTGCAAAATAACAATTTATATGCACTGCAAAGATAGAACCAATATTGAGAATAGTATCCAATCACACTTGGACTTAACTGGGTTATATAAAAACAAAAGATATGCTCGAAAAACATAACCTTTCTCTTACAGTCGTGTAAAAAGAATTGTGACCTTAAGCTTGAAAAAATATACAATATACATTCATAAAATCAAACAAATAAATAACAAAATATATTTACATACATACATATGTATGTGCATTTGTAAATTTATAACATTTCAGCCAAAATCGTCGGCAGTTTCCAGTCAAGCTTACAGAGCCATTGACAGCTATTCTTTACATAACAGAAGACAAACAGCATATGGTAGAGTTACATGATGCTTTACATGTGAAGGAGGTGGTTGAAGGTATGTTTTCGTTTTTTTTTATATATATATAAAAATATGCTAAATATACATATGTATGTATATTGTTGGTCTCATGTAGAAAATCCCGAACTCACTTAATGGTAAATTTACAGGAGAGTGTAAAAACATGATAGAAATAGTTAAAATCCAACACAAATTTGGTGTTCAGACTAGCTCCTACTCGCGACTCCGCTCGCGTTCGCCTATTAAAAAAAAAAAACACATTAAAACCGGTTTTAAAATTGATTAAACAACCAAACCCGAAGCAAAAATTACCCTAATCAGCCCAAAAATGTGTTTTTCGAAAAAAAAAGAACGGTACGGACTGGATAAAAAATATTCTATATTTGACGCTGGTAATGTAGCTTTCCATTGGTGAATGAATTTTAAAAATCGGTTTATTGGTTTGGGCGTGAAAGCGTAGCAAAAAAACAAACAAACTCACTTTCACATTTATAATATTAGTAAGAAAATAAAAATTTGATTCCGCAATACGATGATGATTGTTGCCGCAATAATATTTTTCGAATCATTTTCCTATTACTTTGCTTGTAGGGAATAAAGCGAGGTAGGGCTAGGGAAATAAATTTTTTGAGCAAAAATGTTAGTTATTAATAAGACATTTTTCATTTAAATAAGCTAAAGACCGAACCCTTATATAAAAAATGTTATATGAATTATTATAAAGCCTGTTCACATTTTTTATGACAATGATAATAAGACGTGTCATTTTGCATAGCTCGGCATTTTAACACTTGTCATGACTCATCCTGGCAGATGACAAGCTCTGCCATTAATAAAAATGAAACGATATTGGTTTCAAAAACGCATTCAAATTATTAAAATTCACTCCAAAAATAGTGACAATTTCGCAGACACAGTTCGAAGCTGTAAAACTGAAATTGAAAAATTTTATCTGTTGAGACCAGGGATCGCAAATAACGATTATTTTCCAAATTTAAAGTGAAAAATCACACTAATAGAGAAGTGATACTCCATGTTACATGTACTATCTATAGATGCATTGATTTTTATTTGTTTAATTTTTATTAAAAAACCCAACTTCACTGATTATTTCTTGAGTTTTATTTATTCCTCAGTAAAGAACGTTTAATTTTTGATTACAAAAAATTTAATTTAATTTAACATACATATAAAAGTTTTTTACGGACCCTGCCGATCAATTCAATTTTAAATCGGTTAATATTAATTTTAACGCAAAAAATGCGCCTTCTACAGTTTAAAAATTACCTTTTTATTTAAGCACAAAATAAAAATAAAAAATTAACTTTTATTTACTGAGGTATAAATAAAAGTCAAGGAATAATGATTAAAAAGTAATTATTAAAATAAAACTTATAACCGTTACGGTCCCTGTTTTTATAAAATTCGATCGATAAAGAATTTTGAAAATAAACTTTGATAACTTAATTAAAGGCGACATTCCTTAAATAAATTTCATATGAAATCAATTAAAAATAAACACTTAGCTACAATAATTTCAGTAAATACAATACAATTTTTGTATTATTGCATTAAATTTTTGTGAGCCTGTGTATTTGTGTGAGATGCATCCCTGCAGGAAATGTCAATAGTAAAATTATACTGATTATCTATTGACGATGTCACCAGTACTACTGACAAATTATACCCCAAGTAATGCTATCTACTATTGACATTTAACACAGGCTTGTCCTACGAAGTCTAGACTGCGTCAATACTGACTAGGTAGTTCTTGTGGGACCATATGGCGAAAATGTCAATAATAAGATTGTACTGACTTACTATTGACGATAAAAAAAGTAAAACTGTACTGATTCACTATAGACGCTGTCATCACATGCAGGAAATTGTTTGTCATTTCTATTAAATACATATACATATGTATGTATATTAGGCCGGGTCGATTTGTATGGAGGCAAAAAAATCGTTCAAATTACAAGGAAAATCGTATTCTAGGGATCAAAATAAGAAACTTTGCTGAAGGAACCATACCTCTAAAATGTATTTTGATGTCCCGACTTTTGATCCGAGGGGTAAAATTTTGAAAAATCTCACTTTGACCCATTTAGAGTTCCTCAATCGAGTCAAAATGTATGACCGACCCCCCCCAAATTTTGGAGGACCGACCCACCTATGCCAGTGAACGTGCGAAATTGCTCAGACTTCAAAGCAAAAAAGACTTCAAACAATAATTTTTTTTTACGTAGATGCCTTGGACTAACACGTTCAACACCTGTGCATGTCATCTATGCCCTTGCTGGAGAATTACCCCCTAATTTCAGATGTCAATTACTTGCAGCCAAAGAAATTCTAAATGTCAAACTTAACAATCCCTCTGTCTTCGAATATATCAGAATTACGCCTGGTATCAAATCGAGCTATGGTTTCATATATAAAAAATTCCATCAAATCATTGAAAACACGAACACAGATTGTCACTTCTCCTGCTTTAAAGGTTTGAATGTTCGCATGAATATATTGCCACATAGAAAGGACAATATGTCCAAGGAACAAATTAAGGCCCTTTATTATAAGGAAATCCAATCATATAAAGATGGCGGCTTTACTGTCTTTGCTACAGATGCCTCTGTATCGGAGAATCGTACTGGATGTGGCGTCTTTAATGTCACTGCAAATCAAACACTACAATACAGTATTCATCACAAATCCTCTAGCATGTTTGGGAAGCTCTTTGCCATTAAAATGGCTATTGAAAATGCTTGCTTGAACAATGTTACTAACTTAGCAATTTTTACTGACAGTCTCGGCCCTTGTCAAGCTCTTAAAAAACATACTTCTAACAACTACTGTACTGCTTATATACCCAACAAATTAACCACATCCTCCATAGCTCTGTTTCATATTATATGGACCCCTTGCCATGTTGGAATATCTTTCAATGAAAAGGCTGATACTATAGCGAAATCAGCAACTAACTCAGGAATTCCAATTGAAGTCAATCTGACTATAGACGAAGCTCTTCGTAATGTGAAAAATCAACTCTACAATGACTGGAACATGGAATATGTTAATAGATCGAAAGAAAAAAACAAATTTTTTGCACAGATCTTTCCAGCAATTCCGCAAATTCGTTTGATGCTGAGGAGATCAAAATGTTAAACCGTCTAATGACGGGTCATACCTTTGGAACAGCCTACCTCTTCAAAATTCAAGTTTTACAATCGAACACATGTACGCAGTGCTCAATTTCTGAAACGGCAGATCATGTAATTTTTGAATGCAGTAGATATCAACAGCAGAGAAATAAATACCCTTTTTTCGGCACTTACAACACTTTAAAACAAATTTTCCAAATAGGGGACTTATCTGTGTATAAATCCCTTATCGAGTTCATCAAGGACGCTAAAATTTAACTTTGATATGAAAGTTAACTTACTGAACTTTTTGTTCAGTATTCAGGACTAACCTGGCAGTTTGTGAATATGCTAATATTCCGCCAACCATTCGAGAGTTAATAAAAAAAAAAAATTTATGAACGCTTCAATTTTGCTTGACGTCACGTTTATTTTCAACAAACCAATAAAACATTAAGAAGCACAGTTATGTATATCGGAAAAAATGATTTCTACGCATTAAAAACAACATTAATAGACGCTCTGTTGACAATGTCAGCAAAATAGTCGACAAAAGTGGTAACTTGGGGACACTTAACACCACGTTTCCTTCAGGGATTTTTGAATGAGACAAACTATATGTACATATGTATGTTCAAATGTAGACTTACATATTTATGTATGTATGTATGTACATACATATCGTTACCTTAATATAGAAAGGCCCTAACTCATTATTTTTTTGAAATCAATTTTTTTGTATATGTATTTCGATAGGAGAACATCTAATGTATCGAAAAATTTAAAAATCCCGATTTCAAAAAAATAACACAGTATTTTGCTGTTAGGTATTGTCGAGTATAACAAGAATCTGTAATTGAAATTGTCCAAACACCCCCAAAATCTTGAGTTACGGATAAAAACCCGGCTTTTCGTACCCGTATGCACTTATCAACCTCTAGCTATCTTAAATATCAACCGATTTTAAATTTATAAACGGATTTAGAAAGAAGAGACCAAGACCTTTCAAGCATATATTGTTTCAGTAAATTTCAAATATACGTGTGAAATCCTTCACCAAATATAATAATTGATTAAGAGTGATTCGCAGGTTTTGTGTAAATGAATTCCTTAGAAATTGGCTGAGTTTTTAAATATTTTATTAAAAGACTTTTTATTAAAAAATTACCTGCATAATGTTTTTCGCGTTCTATTTATGCGCTTTCTGTGTATTTAAGCTTGCAGGATGATAAAAGTACAATTTAATAGACGTATATCAAACACAACGTATAAAATTGGCACACCAGGGTCAAAAAAGATTTTTGATGCCAGTTCTCACCAGGTCGAAAGTTCCCTTCATAGATGAGAAAATGTTTGCTATTCCCTCGCTCGAGTAGTTTTCTCAATCCTCGGTTCCAACTGCCTCGAGTATGCCGTAATACCCAACAATCTTTCAATTATTTTTCAAAATAAAAGTGTAGTTAGTTAAGGACTTCTTTTTGGTTGCAGCATTTTGTATTTTTAAGCATATATTCGTATGTATGTACATACGGGCATATCCAGTCTTTTTCTAAATTTTGACTGACTTCCAAAACGTATCAATACAAAGTTTGTATACTTTTCGGATGCATTATTTATATCGTGTATACGAGTAGATACAAAAGTTGCTAAACTTTGTTAATGTTTTATACTGCGGCGTTACGAAACACTACAATTTCTGTGTGTTTCTGTCGCTTACGGCCTTTTGAATGTGTATTTACTGTTTTTATTTTATTTTTTAGCCCCGGCCCACGAACAACACTTAATAGCTCTACATAAACATGGACATCAGTTGGGTGGCCTGCCAGCACTCTTTTGGGTTTCCGTATGTGCAATAATTGTAGTATTCCATATATTCCTGTGTAAATTAATAATTAAAGAGTATTGTGAACCCTCTGATAAAATAAGATATCGTTACAATAAACCGTGATTTTAATTAAATTCTCAATTCTTACTCAGTTCTCCCTGTTGAATCTAACTCAATAAGAATAGTTTTAAGAATGTTATTAGCGAAGTTCATTAGCTTTACAACGTAACGCTCTACAATATTTATATACATACATACATACGTACATATCTATGTATGTATGTATTCACTAACGTCTTTGTTTGTTTAATAAAACTAAAAAAAAATATTATTATAAAGTAAATAAAGAAAACATACATGATATTTTTCAATTATCTTTTTTATCATTATTATCATATGACTGTATAGTAAGTGCAAAGTTTTACTGAAAATAAGTGCAATGTATCTCAAAAATATACATTTATGTACGTATTAAAATTTTTGCTAAAACTTAAACTCTAAATTGTTCAGAATTGTCAAGATTTTGATTTTATTGCCTATTTGGTAACTTCGTGCATGGCTTTTGCCAAATATTCTACATTTTTACTAGTTACACCAGCCATTGAAATGCGACCATCTTTAGTTAAATAAATGCTAAATTCTTTGGCCAACCGCTCAACTTGTTCCGGTTTCATGCCAGTGTAACAGAACATGCCAATTTGATTGGTAATATGGTCCCACGATTTCTTAGAACCGTTTTTAATTAAATTACTTTTCAGTTGATCACGTACCCCAATGATGCGATCTGCCATAACTTTGACGTCTTTCAACCACTCGCCACGTAAAGGTTCGTCGTTTAGAATTTCAGCTACAATACGAGCACCATGAATAGGTGGATTAGAGTATAAAGCACGAATTAAGATTTTTACTTGTGAAGTTACACGATCGGCTTCTTCCTTGTTAGTACAAGCCACGGTGAAAGCACCAGCACGTTCACCATACAGACCCATATTTTTCGCAAAACTTTGTGATAAACAATATGTATGGCCTTCAGATTCGAAAATACGAATGGCTTGAGCATCACGATCGACATCACCGGACGCAAATCCTTGATAAGCCATATCAAAGAAGGGATACAAATCTTTTTGTTTAATCAACTTTGACAGTTCCAGCCATTGTTCTCTAGTGGGATCTACACCAGTGGGATTGTGGGCGCAAGCGTGTAACATTATTATCGATTTAGCGGGGATTTTCTAAGAAATAAAACGAAAGAAATTAATGCTTATAAAATTGGATAGTTTTGCGGACTTACAATAAATTTGCACCCTGTTTTCAGTACGCAAACGGTCGACTTGAATAGAGAATTTATATGAAAAGCATTAATTTTTTTTCACTGATTTTCATAAAAATTTTCTTGACGAGTCCACTGCCTGGATTGTAGAAACAGGGATTTAGATTATTCAAACTTTAAAAAGTTTAAGTCTAGTTTACATTCCATACTGAAAATTAATACTACTCACACTAATGTCGTCTAGGCATCCTTTAAAGTCCAATCCACATGTATTGGGATCATAGTACCGATATTTCTTAACTGGCATACCGGCATGTTCAAAAATTGGTATATGGTTTCCCCAAGTTGGGTTTGGTACATAAATTTCGCGATTACCTTCCCAAAATTTGCTCAAGAAAGCCGAACCGATTCGTAAGCTACCGGTACCGCTAATGCCTTGTGCGGTGGCATTGCGTTTTTCATGCAACACTTGAGACTCTTTTCCCAACGCAAGTTCAATGGCTTTGTTGTAAAACTCTGGTATACCCACAATTGTAGCATATTCTTTGTTTAAGTTTTTGGAAATAACTCGTTGCTCAGCCTGCAAAATAGAAAAACTCAACATTTATATATGTACATACATATGTATATGTATACAAAACAAATTTAAGGTACATACGAGTACATATATACATGTATGTCGCTTAAGCGACATATTTTTCGAATTTAATTTTATGATCAAACTCGATTATTTTTCGATCGTAAATAATCAAATTTTGTCAAAAAAAAAACTATTTCCAAAAAATGTGTCGGTTAAGCGTCTTTGGCTGTTATGGCTCGATATGTTTATGATGTATAACTATAGTTATTTACAATTTAAATTTCTAGGGTTTTCTTGTTTAATAATGGTCGATCCAAAAAGAAGATAAACTACATAATTAATTTATAATTCAGTGTTATTAATTTTATTAATTTTTTGATGAGGAAAATTTATGCCTCATTTACTCAACTAACGTCATAATTCAAAGAGTGAAATTTTTGAGTTAGTTTAAATTGTTTCGTTTTAAGTTGTGTGTAAATTGAAAACTTTAAACTCGTTTTCTGACAAACTGATCTTTTTGAGTTATGACGTTGTTTGACCCCCGACCAAAAACTAAATAAAAATATAAAATTGATTTTTGGGTTTCATTTAAATTGTTGTCAAATTTTTCGAACACTTTGTATTAGAATAAAGAGCAATCTTGAGTTGTGTTATTAATCTGTACAATATATTGTCGAAATATTCGAAAATCGTGTAGCCCCTCATTAATCAATTTTGTTGAACGAAACGTTCAATTTTAACTTTAAATAAAATAACAAAAATTTAAAATTTAAAAAATCCCCAATATATCTAGAAAAGATGTGATATCTTCTAAACGGCTGCACCGATTTTCTTAAAACATAGTTAAGAACCCTCTCGATCAAGTCACAAACTTTCAAACAGAAAAAACTAAATCAAAATCCGTCCAGCCATTTGATCTGTACGAGGACACGGACAGACACACACACACTACAAACTTATAACACCCCTTTTTTTGGTCGGGGGTTAATAAGGTTTTATAAATATGTATATATGTATGTATATACCGAGCCTTTATATCAAGAAAGTCATAACGCAATTTTAAGTTTTGAATTTACTAACAACTTAGAGTAAAATAAAATGTAACTTTCCTGTTAAGCACGATATGGCAATAATTTCTATGATAGTAAGTTTAAAACTCTATGTTTGGGTTATGACTATCTTGCAGGTAAGGTTCGATGTAATCTTACTTTTCGAACACTCGGCAATACCCAGGGGTTGCCATTGTCATCACGATATGCACCGACGCCCAAATTTATGCGATTTGGGTTGGAGTCACGTTTAAATGCTTCAGTAACACCCAGAATAGCATCAGGTGGTCCCATTTTTACGCCATCGAACCATGATCTGAAAATGTAAAAGTATTTGAAATTAACATAAATTGTATTAATTAAAAACAACTATTTGAACTTGATGATGATCTATTTACCATCGTACATGTTTGCAGCTATTTATAAATACCTATAAGCGGCAAATATAAATTAAAAATTTTTATGTCTGATTTCTTTTTCTTCTGTTTAATTATAAATTTCAATAGATTCTATATGTGCATATGTAGCACGTGCATTATGTATATACATACATTCATATGTATGTACATAAGTACATGTGTGTATATTTAAAATAGATAATGAAACCATAAACAAATTTTATTTTAAAAAGTACGTAAATATAAATATTGTACACTAAACCAAAAAAGCATTCTTAAAACAAGAATTTTGCCTTTTCGTTTTAAATAATTATTAAAATAAGAATGTTTCTTATAATATTAATACAAAAAATTCTTATTTTTATAACGAAGCAGTTTTAAAACAAAAATGTGCATTTTTAAAAAGCAGCATTTTTAAAATAAGAATGTTTCTTATAATATTAATAAAAAGTTTTAAAATCAAGAAGAAACATTTTGATTTTAAAAACGTAACCTTTATAAAATAGAACTAAAGGCAGAATTAGTTTTTACTTTGTCTTCTGTTACGAATCAGCTGACTCTTTTTTGTTTATAGAAATCTACATCAACTGACACCACACACAGTGGACCAAACACAAAGACCGCTGATGATGAAGGTGTATTGGCCTTCGAAAACAGCCGGTTGTACCGTTCTACTACGTGTTTGTTAGAATATTTACAACTACATAACTTTGGTGTTATTTGTTCATTAATAATTACCACATGTAATTTGGCTTACAAAGCGATACGAACTTTAGCCTGATCAAATCATAAATATAGAAACCACAAAATACAATAGAAACAAATGAAGTTCGAACAATAATAATTAAAATTAACTAAAAATATTAGCGGTTGAAAGTGGTTCAGATAAATTAGCGACAATTTGTTATCAAAACTAGATATGATAGGAATTTCTTCATGGTTCGCAGCAATGCTCAAACTAAACTAAGATTCGACCGCGAACCGTGAATGAGAGAGCGAACCTCTATAATTGCTGTCCGCGTGAACATGCTATTAGAAGACTCATTTAAGTGATTTCTGGAAAAAATCATCACCCAAATGCTAGGTATCTGCTTAAGTATTTATACATATGTGTGCGCATGTACAAACAAGGATACGAGTACACACAACGCGTCACTTAAAATTCAAAAGGCCGTAACTGACGAAAATTTTAAAATATACTTTTTGATTGATTATGATGTATTTAACAAAAATATTCATATTTTCATATTTCGCCAAAATTTTACTTTGATGTGTATGTTAAAAAATAACGATTTTGTTAACGGAATTCAAAGGCCGTAACTATATTGCCAACAAATGCGTAATGCCAAAAATCAGTAAAAAGTTTTTACTAAAAACATGTTGCAACAGTTGTTCCAGCCGTATTGGCCAGTGAGGTTTCCGACTGGCTCATTTATTCTGCTCGGAGAGTCACATCTCAGAAAGGTCCCAACCCTCTCACTGGTTACGCTGGGCATAAAAAGATTATAATTGCATAAAAAAAAAATTAGTACTATACTCTAACAAAGTGAAAATCAAACGTCCTTTCCCCATTTCTTTCCCTTTTCAGGCAGATGTTATACCCTACTTTGCCCTCCCAACCATGTCACCGGTCTATCCTCAAGAGTTTATTTTCAGTGACCCCAATAGTATATCGACTTTCTTCTCCAACTTTACATTACCTTCATGCCGTTAACCTTTAAAAAAATTTATAGCCAAAACATATTTTCTTTTCTTACACGTTATAAATCATAAATAGTTTTTTTTTTATTTAATAACAACTAAACCTATACAAACTTTTCTTACACTAATTTAATGTTTAATTTCTTTTTGTTTTCCTTTCTTTGATTTTTTTTGATTTATACTTATTTACTGTACTACCATATGATAATTTTATTATTTTTACTTAATTAATTCATACAACATTAAAATCTTTACAATTTCTTATTCCAACATACATATACAATTCTTAATTTTTTTCCTCTAATTCGTATTTCCTTCGAGTATTCACTTTGTTTCTTCGTAAACTGATTTTATAGCATTGATTCTTTGATTATTATAATATGATTTGTTCAAAACAAATTTTCAACCTTCCTTTCACCTTCATTGATATAGACTTAAGGTTCTAATTACTCCCTATGAAATAGCGGCAAACAGATTTTTCCTAACCTAAAGGAGCTCCCTGAGGCTAGTGCTGTCTACTAATTCCTTTTTTTATATATATAGGGTTATAAAAGTTTAGTGCCTCAATTCTTTTTATTAATGAAGCTGTTAGGATTTTATTTACTTTCCTACTTCCGGCAAAATTATTTTCTTTTGTTTATTAACTGCCCTCTAAGGGAATGTAGCTCAAGTCTTGCGAAGAAATAAAGTCCACACTCTAGAAAAAAAAACTAAAACTACTTTTAGGCGCGACGCACTATGGTACCTTTTTTTAACGCAATTCATATAACAATGCAAAAAAAACATAAAATAACACAAGTACAATATAAATGATTTTGGCAAAGAAAAAAGTTCAAATAAATATACATAGATATATGCTTCCTTTGACCATTCCTCGTCTTTCTTTTTTTTTTTCTGCCTATAACGGCTTTCGCACACAAAGGATTTATGATCTCCTTTTCTTTTATTTTCTTTTTGTTTTATTTATAAGTAAAAGGTTTACCTGGCTATACATTTAAAAAGCGAGTTCTAGAAAACCTGGAGTGCTTACGCCTTTAAAGTTCTGTTCGACACGCTCCTCCTATATATATTTTATTCCTGGTTCCTGTGTCCTCCTTCATTTACCTCTAGCCAGCTCTTGTATTTTCTCCTTGGATAGAGTTTTCAGCTATAGCCGAATTCTTCAAAGGACTTGGCTTTGTTAATACCCGTTCCACACTATAAAGGTATTTTAAATGAATATTCGCTTCTTTGATTCGTCCTTTTTTTTCAGTTATACTAACGTTTTTTTTTCACTTTCACAGGCAACTTCCTTAAATTACAAAACTTGTATATGAAAATTTTTCTTTTTGTGTGTTTACTTTGAAAGACTTGGTATGATTGACTCCTAATAAATTTTCTCTATACTAAGCTACTATACCTTTTTCCATTCGTCTTAGCTTTTTCCAAAAAAAAATTTCCAGACATTTCCCAACTATTCCATTTATCCCGTTTTTTCATGCTTCTAGAAGTTTCTATTTTCCCTCCAAATCTCCATCTTTTATTTCTACCTAAATTTCTTAAGTTTTTTGTTTACTAATTACTTTATAAAAACAAATATTATCATTTCCACCATTTTAATTTTCTTTAGAAAACCTGTTTTCCTTGCTCCTAAGGTTATTCCTGTCCATTTGTCCTAGCTCAGATTTCCCTTTACCAGGTACTCATAAGCTCTTCTATGAAAATAGAAAGCAGCTTTTTCTTCAGTATTTTACCATTTACAAAAAAAAAATCTTTCTTTTCTAACTCAACGGCTTCGGTAGTGCGTTTTTCTTCAATGAAATTAGCATCCCTGCTTTTCAATATGTAGGCCTGTCCTACACCAGCAATTACACTACGCCGCCATGCAACAACAAATGTGGACAGCATCCACAACAAAAAAATAAGTTTGACAGTCGCCAGAAGAAGCATACAGATTCATTTTACTACCACATTAAATAAAAAAATTAATTTCTCTTTTCTCCTGCATTGAACACCACTAAATTTCACTTCTTCAACAATATTCAGATATTCCAACCATAAATTTCACAGCGGGTTCACCACGGATAATAGTCATATTGTGATACTGATCACCCAAAAGCATAACATTTGTGGTGTTCGCTGGAAGACAAAAATCTTGGTGGGAAAATTTGAACTTATTTGCTTTTATAAATAAGAAGCTATCGGAACAGCATAATTGAAAGCTGCTGCAGAACCAAAAGTGTTTACATTAATGTGGCAACAACAATTAATTTGCATTTCTCCCGCAACAAAACTCCGGGTTCTTCAGCGTTCGATGTAGAAAACGGTGTGCGGAACTAGTTGGTCTGATATTCCACATGTCCAACGTGGGGAACTCCCACACCCTGAAACGAGTCTCATGTCCTATCAATTTAGCCGGGCCGCTGTATACATGCTAATAGCAG
The DNA here is from genome assembly GCA_936439885.1 of Nowickia ferox. Lineage (NCBI taxonomy): Eukaryota > Metazoa > Arthropoda > Insecta > Diptera > Tachinidae > Nowickia > Nowickia ferox. The sequence continues at coordinate 72,905,645 of OW387026.1, forward strand.
TTTCAATAAAACTTGGAAATTTTGGATTCATACTGCATTGTAATACCCCCTTGCTGTATTAAGTATGTTACTATTTTATCAGAAAGTGTTTTTTTCAACGTTGGAAACCTCTTCCAACCCATCCTAGAATATAAGCCGACTGCTAATCTTTCTTAGAGAAGAATGATCATAGTGGCAACCCACATCAAAGATCTTTATTATTTATTTCTTGTGATTGGTCTCTTCTTGACCAATTGGACACACGAAAGTGTCATTAGAATCCGAACGCCCGCAATAAGGCAAGAGTTTTACTAAAAACTCGTCCATATTATGTATGTATATATGTACATTATTAGTAAATTTTTTTTTCAATACATTTTTTTTTCGTTTTATAGTATATGTGTAAAATAATATTTTTGTCATTGAATTGTTAAATTTCGCATTTTTTTATATTTTATTTGTCTGGTTTTCTTTCAGATCTTTGCTTCACATGGATCCGCCTCTACTCTCTTCCTATCTTCCTAAAATTCTAAGGGTTTGGCTTTACCTCTCGACTCTTTACTTAAAAAGAATCTGGAGATTTAAAGATTTCTCTATTTCGACGTGCTCATCTTTCTGGTCTAGTTACCGCTGTTTTACGGGAAGTATTATGTCATACATCATAGTATAAGTGTTTACTTTGTGTATCCCTTTTTCAGATTTTCTTATTAATGAATCAGGTACTAATTATCTTTAAACTGTCGCCAGCTTTATGATATTTCACCTTAAAAATAAAAAACGGGACATCACTCACAAATATATCACAGATGAATCACAGGTTTGTTTCTCCTCCTAGTACTAACGCTAAAAAAAAAGGTATGTCCATACTAGTTCTGTCATTAGCTTATTAGTATATCAGGTACTCGCAGTATATTTATCACAGATATTAAAAAAACTTGCTTAATCTAATAAAAGTGGGACAACACAACATGCATTTCAGTGTATAATTAAATGAAAAATAATAATTGGTTTACGTCCTACTATTGCACTAAAGTTTCGAGTAAAACTCATTCATGAAATAATTTTTTTGATTAGCAATTTATACTTTAATATCTTTCATGTGATAAATGCCAATTGTCTTTCCGTCTAATGTCTCTAGTTCGTACATATTGTTACCCACAGGTCGAACCACTCTGCACTTAAGAAATTTTCGGCAAAATTTTGCGTTTAGGTTCTTTGCAAAGTTGCTCTGTACCATATTTCGACGGTAAACCTCTTGGCCTGGAACAAATCTTACACTTCGAGCTCCTTTGTTGTATCTGGCTGCACTCTTCTCATAAGCTTTGTTCATGTTGTCTTTTATTTGCTCCCGTATGAATTCCATTCTCTCATTCGGTTTTTCTAAGATGCGATGATCTGTAATGGATTGTAGTTTTCGGCTTAATTTGTAATCTGCCCCACTTGAGTACATATGGAAACCGAATAATGCAAAAAATGGGGTGAATCCTATAGCACTGTGGAAGGAATTTCTCAAGGCACATGCAATCTCTGATAGATAGAGATCCCAATCCCGGTGATCATCTTTCAGATAGGCTCTTATTGCCGATAATATACTCTGATTAACCCTTTCTGAAGCATTACTACTCGGTTGGTAAACTGGTGTCCTTATGTGCTGTATTTTATATGTATCTACTAGATTTTGGAAAGCTTTTGATACAAATTGTACGCCATTATCCGTATGAATTTTTTCAGGGACGCCAAATTTGTGAAACACTTCATGAATCAGGAATTCTACTACATTGCCAGCAGTTGCCTCTTTCATTGCTTTGATAATGGTATACTTCGTAAAGTGGTCAAGTACGATGAAAACATAACAATTTCCCCTTTTTGATCTTGGGTATTTTCCTAAGAAGTCTAGATATAATTTTTGAAACGGTCGATCTGTAATGACTTGGTTTCCTATTTCCGGTCGAAGGTTTTGATTGGTCGGTTTAATTTCCTTGCATACTTGACAATTTTTTATGTATTCTTTCACTTGGATGGACAATTTTGGCCAATAAAAAAATCTTCTCAGGCGTTCTAGTGTTTTTGCAACACCTCCATGAGCAGCTGTCCAACTCGCATGGGCTTTTTCAATTATAGGTTGCGTTATATTTGGTGGAATCCAGATTTTCCACGGACACTCGGTCTCATTGCCATAATCGTAATCCATCCTTCTATATACTATCCCATCCTCAACTTTTAAATCTGGTAGACTGTCTTTGTTTTCATCGATGTGCTTAATTAAGTCCACATATTCCTCACTTTGAAATTCTGTGGTTTCGAAATCAAATATATCTTCTAATTTCAGTTCTTCAGCCCTCATTTCCTCTTTTTCTAGTCTTGAAAGCATATCCGCCACTACGTTATCAGAACCTTTCCGGTGCTCAATGTCAAAATCATAAGATTGTAATTGGAGTGACCACCGTGCCAGCCTCCCAGTCAAATCCTTTAGGGACATTAGCCACTTTAGACTAGCGTGATCCGTAATTATGGTAAAAGGCATCATTTCAATATAAGGGCGAAATTTTTTCACTGCCATTACAGCCGCCAAACATTCTTTTTCCGTCACTGTATAATTTCTCTGACATTTATTTAATTTTTGGCTATAAAATGCTATCGGGTGTTCCTCTTTTTTATCATTCAGCTGATATAAAACTGCACCGATTCCGTAATCGCAAGCGTCACACTGTATCCAAAATCTTTTACTGAAATCTGCATGTCTTAAGACTGGCGCTGAGGTTAGAGCTTTTTTCAGATTTTCAAATGCCTGGATAGCTTCGGGAGTCATTTCAAATCTTTTAGCTTTCTTAAGTGTGTCGGTTAACGGAGCGGATATGGATGCAAAATCCTTAATAAATCGGCGGTACCAGCCTGCCGTTCCAAGAAAACTCCGAACTTCCCGGGTTGATTTTGGTACCCTGATTTCCTTTATTGCCCGCACTTTTTCTGGGTCTGTTTTAAGACTTCCTCCGCCTATAATGAATCCGAGATACTTGAGTTGCTGAAAACAGAATTTTGATTTCTGGAGTCCTATCGTCAAGTTAGCTCTTTTCAAACATAATGCCACTTCTTTCAATATCTTCAAATGTTTTTCAAAGCTATCAGAGATTACGAGTAAATCATCCAAATATATAAAAACATTTTCTTTGAGTTTCTGAGGAATTACTTTGTCCATAAGTCTACATAGACGTTGAGCCGCATTGCACAGGCCAAATGGCATAACTCGAAATTGGTAGAGTGGTCGACCTGCTACGGTAAATGCAGTGTATGGTTTGCACTCTTCCTCTAGCTCTATCTGCCAGAATGCGAATTTTAAATCGACGCTACTTATATAATAAGTCTCATCGATTCGACTTAAAATGCCATCTATATTTTGAAGAGGGTAGGCGTCTTTAATGGTAATTTTGTTTAGCTTTCTAGCATCAAGGCAGAATCTATTTTTGTCTGACTTTCTAACAATCGTTGTCCTATTCGACCAGGGACCTTCGCTCTCTTCAATGACTTTCAAGGCTAACATTGTATCTATTTCTTTATATACTATTTCTTGTACTGCTGGAGATAGGGGGTAGTGACGATCTTTAAACGGCTCAGCACCTTCTATCAGTTTTATTGAATGTTTCTCCAAAGGAGTGCAACCTAACCCATATTTTTCAAACGTTGGAAAGAGCTCTATTACTTCTTGTAGCATTTTCTGTTGTTCTGAGTCTAATACATGAGGACTGGATCTGTGGTCCTCTACTTTGAAATCTTCTTGTAATTTTTCCGGATTTAACTCTTCAACCCTAAAGATTTCAGGGGCCAGATTGAATATTGTCCAGAAGTCTACTCCTAAGTAGGCCTCTTGATTCAAATCTGGGCACAGGTAAAATATTATTTTCTTTGTTTTATTATTGTACGTAATATCTAATTCCACTTTGCCCAATAATCTATGCTTTTTTCCTGCTGCTGTCGAAACTTCTGAAAATATTGGTTTGAAATTAACGCCTAGCTCATCTATCAGTTCTCTGCAACCTTTACCCAATAAACTGACCGATGCGCCTGTATCCAACAAACCCTTTATATCAGTCGCTCCGATTCTAATAGTGGCATAAGCACGTGGATCATCTATCATATCAACTGTCTTTATCGTTTCTGCTATCGCTCTTCTCAATTTCCTTTTTGCTGCAAATCTTTTCCGCAATTTTTGAATTCTATTTGAAATTGGTTTTCTAATACTAATGGATTCATTAAAAATTTTGTCTCTGACATTCTGGTAATTTAATTCGCGTTCTGTGAGGGAATATCTATGTCGCATTTGGGGAATAAGTTTATTAAATGTCTTAGCATTTTCTACTAGATTTATTTTTCTTTTAGCTTTTACCTCTGCATTGTCTGCGGGGGATGCATCAGGCGACGGTTCCCCGCTGATCCTTCGCTTCTGCAAAAATTTTTGGTCTTACAATTTTCGCAATTGGGAGCCTTAATGTCTGGCATTCCACATCCATAGCAAAACAACTTTCTCTCTTCTGATGGACAATTATGAAATATATGTCCGTTTTGACGACAATTCCAACATACTAGCGGTCTCCTGACGAATTGATTTGTTGGCATACCAACTTCGATTTCGGCTACCTCATCAACTGGCTCAGCTGTGTTCATGAACTCATCGAGTGAGCTTTCATAAATTTCATTGACATGTCTCGCATAACGATTTCCTGGAGCAGATGACGACATAGCTCGCGAATCCTTTCGACAGAATATTTTCTCGACCTCTATGCACTCTTGTCTCAGTTCCTCTACTGAGCTGACACTAATCGGGTAAACTCTACTTCTTATTTCCTCTCTCAAATTCTTTTTCATCATCTTTATCATCTCGTTTTCAGCTATGGAAATATTCAGCCTAGACCGCATTTGAATCATGGTGAAGAAAAAAGCGTCAATGTCTTCTCCTGGCTTTTGCTTCCGCTCTACCAAATCACTCATCAATTCAAAGCTCGACCTGGTGGACCTGTACTGTTTTAATAAGGCATCTTTTAAAGTAGTCCACTCAGTAACCATATTTGTTTGTACAAATAGCCAGTACCACTTTTCTGCTACTCCTTTCACTAGCAGATGGAAATTATCCATTACCTCTTCCCATGAAACTCCGTATTGTCTTCTCAAACGTTCCACCCGGAAAACAAAATCCTCTACAGCTAGCTTATGGTTATTCCCATCGAATTCTAGCCCCCATTTATCGATCCTCAACTTATGACTAGTCCGGGACGAATTCATGAGCTCATTATTTTCCACAACATCCCTGGAAGAGTGTAACGATGTCGCGGGTGAAGGGTATACATTACTGCCGTTTCTCCTCAAAGTCGGTACTATTTCGTCTAGGATACGTTTATTATCCTGCTGGGTATTTTGCACAACATCACATAATTTACTTAAAGAAGCTGTAATTTCTCCTATTTGCCTTTTAAGATCATTTATTTGCCTCTCACTACTCTCTTCTGGACCCCCTGCTTGTTTATCCTCCGGTGGTGGTAATCCTGTTGCTCCCTGTCCCCGTACATCGATATTTACAGCCGAACCAGTTGATGGGTTCGTCGTGATAATCGTCTGAGATATATCGTAGAACTGAGGGTCGGCATTGGCCGTAGCTTGTGCCATATTTATTTCCCTACTCGTGCTTGCTTTTCTACTAGGGGTGTTAGACTTATATGCCTTACCAAAGGCCAGAGGTGTAGATCTACTTGAATCAAGACAGACTTCTCTATCTCTTTTTCTAAACCTAGAAATTTGCTCTTTGTCTTTTTTTATAGCCCCTGTATTCGGCGGTATTTGGGACATAACTTCCGAGATTTAATTGTTATTTGCCCTATCAATTTGGTTACACTTATCACCGCAAAATTGGAAAGCCAGAAACGACTCTTAACAAAATTAATATAAAACAAACAAACCAATAAAAAAAAAAGGATTTTTGGTAAATAAAAACTAAAAATTCTACTAATATAAAAAAATCAAAACCTGAATAAGGGTAATTTTAAATGTTGCTAAATAAGTAATACGTAAAAGATAATTACTTTCTAATATTTAAGTTTAATATATATGTGTTTTTTTTTTCCAGGTTTGGCATGAAGATAATGAGCGGTTGTCGATTAGCTCAAGGAAAAGAAATAAAAAAAATACTTTGATTTGCACGTAAGACGAATTACTCTAAGAACTTTTCAAAATGACTGCTATAGGAGGTTTCTAATACGGACATACTTATGAATTCTCTCCAAATATGTGTTATCAGAAATCCCCTCGGTGAACCTCGGTACAACAGACCCTGTAGCAAATACGCAAAGCTTACGCCCAGGCGGTTACCGACATAATTTACCGTAATAATATATCTAAGCTGAAACTATAAAAAAAATCAAACGAAAAAATGCGTTAACAATACAATTAGATACTTTAATTAAAAATTCACTAAGCTATTGTTAACTTTCCCGATGAACTGATGGAAGTCACCGCTTCTCCTGTAGCTAAAATTTTCATCCTTTGGTACTACCTTTCTAAGACTCCTTAAAATGGGCTACTCAGAAGACTGCACTTTAAACTACCTGATTGGCGATTCGTTCTTGGGCTATTTCTATTTTAAAACTAGTAGGCTATGATTACATGTTTAGCTGGCTACATGTTATTAGTATTAATTTTTTTTGTTTTGGCGCTATTTAGCGCCAAACTACTTTCTTTGGGCGCCATTTATGTTCCAGCCGTATTGGCCAGTGAGGTTTCCGACTGGCTCATTTATTCTGCTCGGAGAGTCACATCTCAGAAAGGTCCCAACCCTCTCACTGGTTACGCTGGGCATAAAAAGATTATAATTGCATAAAAAAAAAATTAGTACTATACTCTAACAAAGTGAAAATCAAACGTCCTTTCCCCATTTCTTTCCCTTTTCAGGCAGATGTTATACCCTACTTTGCCCTCCCAACCATGTCACCGGTCTATCCTCAAGAGTTTATTTTCAGTGACCCCAATAGTATATCGACTTTCTTCTCCAACTTTACATTACCTTCATGCCGTTAACCTTTAAAAAAATTTATAGCCAAAACATATTTTCTTTTCTTACACGTTATAAATCATAAATAGTTTTTTTTTTATTTAATAACAACTAAACCTATACAAACTTTTCTTACACTAATTTAATGTTTAATTTCTTTTTGTTTTCCTTTCTTTGATTTTTTTTGATTTATACTTATTTACTGTACTACCATATGATAATTTTATTATTTTTACTTAATTAATTCATACAACATTAAAATCTTTACAATTTCTTATTCCAACATACATATACAATTCTTAATTTTTTTCCTCTAATTCGTATTTCCTTCGAGTATTCACTTTGTTTCTTCGTAAACTGATTTTATAGCATTGATTCTTTGATTATTATAATATGATTTGTTCAAAACAAATTTTCAACCTTCCTTTCACCTTCATTGATATAGACTTAAGGTTCTAATTACTCCCTATGAAATAGCGGCAAACAGATTTTTCCTAACCTAAAGGAGCTCCCTGAGGCTAGTGCTGTCTACTAATTCCTTTTTTTATATATATAGGGTTATAAAAGTTTAGTGCCTCAATTCTTTTTATTAATGAAGCTGTTAGGATTTTATTTACTTTCCTACTTCCGGCAAAATTATTTTCTTTTGTTTATTAACTGCCCTCTAAGGGAATGTAGCTCAAGTCTTGCGAAGAAATAAAGTCCACACTCTAGAAAAAAAAACTAAAACTACTTTTAGGCGCGACGCACTATGGTACCTTTTTTTAACGCAATTCATATAACAATGCAAAAAAAACATAAAATAACACAAGTACAATATAAATGATTTTGGCAAAGAAAAAAGTTCAAATAAATATACATAGATATATGCTTCCTTTGACCATTCCTCGTCTTTCTTTTTTTTTTTCTGCCTATAACGGCTTTCGCACACAAAGGATTTATGATCTCCTTTTCTTTTATTTTCTTTTTGTTTTATTTATAAGTAAAAGGTTTACCTGGCTATACATTTAAAAAGCGAGTTCTAGAAAACCTGGAGTGCTTACGCCTTTAAAGTTCTGTTCGACACGCTCCTCCTATATATATTTTATTCCTGGTTCCTGTGTCCTCCTTCATTTACCTCTAGCCAGCTCTTGTATTTTCTCCTTGGATAGAGTTTTCAGCTATAGCCGAATTCTTCAAAGGACTTGGCTTTGTTAATACCCGTTCCACACTATAAAGGTATTTTAAATGAATATTCGCTTCTTTGATTCGTCCTTTTTTTTCAGTTATACTAACGTTTTTTTTTCACTTTCACAGGCAACTTCCTTAAATTACAAAACTTGTATATGAAAATTTTTCTTTTTGTGTGTTTACTTTGAAAGACTTGGTATGATTGACTCCTAATAAATTTTCTCTATACTAAGCTACTATACCTTTTTCCATTCGTCTTAGCTTTTTCCAAAAAAAAATTTCCAGACATTTCCCAACTATTCCATTTATCCCGTTTTTTCATGCTTCTAGAAGTTTCTATTTTCCCTCCAAATCTCCATCTTTTATTTCTACCTAAATTTCTTAAGTTTTTTGTTTACTAATTACTTTATAAAAACAAATATTATCATTTCCACCATTTTAATTTTCTTTAGAAAACCTGTTTTCCTTGCTCCTAAGGTTATTCCTGTCCATTTGTCCTAGCTCAGATTTCCCTTTACCAGGTACTCATAAGCTCTTCTATGAAAATAGAAAGCAGCTTTTTCTTCAGTATTTTACCATTTACAAAAAAAAAATCTTTCTTTTCTAACTCAACGGCTTCGGTAGTGCGTTTTTCTTCAATGAAATTAGCATCCCTGCTTTTCAATATGTAGGCCTGTCCTACACCAGCAATTACACTACGCCGCCATGCAACAACAAATGTGGACAGCATCCACAACAAAAAAATAAGTTTGACAGTCGCCAGAAGAAGCATACAGATTCATTTTACTACCACATTAAATAAAAAAATTAATTTCTCTTTTCTCCTGCATTGAACACCACTAAATTTCACTTCTTCAACAATATTCAGATATTCCAACCATAAATTTCACAGCGGGTTCACCACGGATAATAGTCATATTGTGATACTGATCACCCAAAAGCATAACATTTGTGGTGTTCGCTGGAAGACAAAAATCTTGGTGGGAAAATTTGAACTTATTTGCTTTTATAAATAAGAAGCTATCGGAACAGCATAATTGAAAGCTGCTGCAGAACCAAAAGTGTTTACATTAATGTGGCAACAACAATTAATTTGCATTTCTCCCGCAACACAGTATGAATTTAAAATCCATAATGTTGCTTTTGCAATGTAAACTCCTTTTTTAAGATTGTTTGCTCGTTTTTTTAATTTTATTAAAACCCACTTTTGGGATTCTTTTTTTTTTGTTTACTTTAAAGTAGGAGGGGACTGTAACGTTCCGTCACAAATGACTCTATACTTTTTCCCGATACTGTATATTTGTCTTTCTTTAATAAAAAATATTTTTCTCTAATTTTTTTTAAATACATGGTAGGTAGTAGTTGTATTGAATTTTGTACATTTTATATTCAAAACAAAATGAAAATCGAGTAAGAAACATAGATTGACTAAATATGTACATACATATTTACATACTACTTTTATTAAAAAAAATTAATTATTTTACGGCTTTTTGATTCCGGAAAATGCTATTCCAAAACGCCGTAACTTCCATTAGGAAAAAACTACTATTATTTCTTCACTGTTTTCCTTGATCCTAAAATTTTGCTACTAAGAAATAAAATTAAATTTATAGTTTTTGGCTTTTCCTGTAAAAAATAGAAAATGCAGTTACGGCATTTTGAATTTTAGGTGACGAAATATGCATACATATCGCTCATTTACTTCAATAGTGTCACAACTCAAAAAAACCAGTTTTGCAGAAAACGCGTTTTAAGTTTTCAATTTGCATAAAATAAATAATATTCTTCTAAAAAAGATTCTTCTCTCAGGAGGTGAAATACATAAAATTTTTACACACAAGATAAAATACGAAATGCCGCATTACTCTGCATTATTATCTCAAAAAACTCATGTTTTGAGTTATGACAGTATTGAAGTAAATGAGCGATATGTAAGTATGTATTATCACATATATGTATGAATGTATATGTAGATATGAGATGTGATTAGAAAAACAAAAATGTTATTTTTCCATTTTTATTTTGCACTTTATATGACCTTGCATTTAATTGTTTTGTCAGTAAAAGAACACATGGAAAAATCTCATTTCACATTTACATACATACATACATACATATGTATGTATGTGTAGATTAGTTGTGGTTCCTTTATACCTAGTAACATAATCATATCTAGTATAATGCGATTTGATGCAGAATAATTTCTGATATTGTATTTTATTTATTTTGTTAAAAATGTCACAATGTCTGGTGACATTGTCAACAGAGTGTCTATTAATAATGCGTAGAAACCATTTTTTCATATACACACAACTATGCTTCTTCTTAATGTTTTATTATTTATTTATTTATTTATTTATACATATTATACAAAGTAAATTTGCATAATATGGTTGCACAAAAATGGGCGGAGTAACTAGACCATATGCCCAAGATGTTATTAACAGTATTTTAAAAATGTTTTGTGACTGACTGTATACGACCTATGCCTTCACATAGGAAGTAGCAACGTGGTTATTAAAGAAATTCCACAGAAGAACCGCAAGAATATACGGTTATCCGTGGCAGATCAGTCAACCAGTGCGAGTGAGACGCAAAACTCTCGAAGGCCAATAAACAACAGTGGCCTGGTTGCACTTAAGAAATAATTGCCAACGACGCTTGATGTTGACTCGCCCAGAGCTGCAAATGTTTTATTAGTTTGTTAAAAATAAACGTGACGTCTAGCAAAATTTAAGTGTGTGAAAATTATAAGATTAATATAAATGTATTGAACAATAATTAAAAACATAGTACACAAAAAGAAATTAAAATAAAAACAAATAAAATATTGTATAAAAAATGTGAAAATTGAAGACTTTTAAGCGAAAGGTGCCAATTATGGAAATTTTGAAACTGTGGAAGATTTTGTGCCATCAGGTAAAGATTTGTCACATTTTAAGATCCATACGTAAGTGTTTGACTTTACTAATTCAGCGAAACATAAAATTTTTAATTTTAATATACATATGTATGTATTTAATAGAAATGACAAACAATTTCCGGCAGGTGGTGACAGTGTCTATAGTGAATCAGTACAGTTTTACTACGGACATCGAGCGAGGAAATATCGATATTGTAGACTAGAGCCCCTAAAATTTACTAGTTAATCTTTGGTGCCAATGTATCCATGTGATCCCAAAAAAACTACTTAGTTAGTATTGCTACAGTCTAGTGGTGGATTTTCAATGACAAGCTGATGTTAAATATCAATAGGCGATTACATTGGCTGGGGTACACCTGGTCAGTAGTGCTACTGACAATGTCACTAGTAAATCACTACATTTTCACTATTCGCACTTTCTGCAGGGTACATACACACATAATATGTTCTTTAGATGTATTTTAAATTGATTATATCAGGAATGAAATAATTATTAACATATACGAAGATTTTAACTCGTGTGCTTAGCAAAATTTTAAAATTTAATTGACATGGTCAAATGGACTCCTAACCAAGATAATGTTCAAGAACAAAATATGGAGCACTTACTTTCCACGTTGACTGCAAATGGTTGTTTTTGTTGTTGATCTCAAGACACGGTTTGCCGGCAACAAAGTTTTCACACAAATGTTAGCCATATTAAAAAAAAAAGTATGTATGTATGTATGTAATACTTATATGGACAGAAAACTTGATGTTACTTTCTTTGCGACAGTGTGTTTTTGATGAAAATAACACACTAAGCAGAAATTACTTATTTTGCCTTTAATTAAGAGAACACAGAGCTACCATTGTGTTACAAAATTCCCGTTTTTACTGCCTTGCCACTTATTATATGACCCTTTTTAAAATGAAAAATATTGCCATATTTTCTATGATTCCGTTACGCTTCCTTTTAAATTTGTTAATTATGTACAGTGTTTATTTACATTCGTAAGTGTTCTCGCGTACTTCAGCACATGATACTGACCAGTTCTCTGCTTTATTTTATTTATTTATTTATTTATACATATACAAAGTAAATTTACTATTATAGTTGGAGATTTAAATTGTAATCAGCCATGGTAAGATCTATGTGCCTTAGATATGGCTTGTCCATTTTTCATAAATCTAGACCGACTCACTTTGATGTTTATCACTCCTCTACTTCCCTTTTGGATTTCTGGCTGGTTAACGAGGCATGCGCTGATTTTTGCAGCCTTTTCATTTAAAGTCTTAACCTCTGATAAATTCTATGTGTATAGGGATTTTAATAAAATTGACTGGAAGGGTCTTCTTTTCTGTTTAGATAATGCTGATCATCTAGCTTTCTTTCTTTCAAATTGTGTTGATATTCAGTCGTCTTACCTAAATTCCTTAATTGCAAAACTTTTTACTTTCGTCCCAGTCGTTCGTAAGAAAATGAAAGATGAAGAGGATAGGTGGATGAAATCAAGGTCTGTGTTAATAGCTATTTCTTTGAGAGATCTATCTTTTACGGCTTTTAAAGCTGCTCCTACGGATGAGAATTGGAGAATATACTGTCGTCACCGTAATAGGGCGAAAAATATTATTCGTAGTGAAAGAAGGAACTACTTTTCGAGTATTTTTTCTGGACTTGACTCGGCAGGTATGTAGAGGGTATTGAGAAAAGGTGGTTTATTGGGTGAGGCCACACTGATAGATGACCTTAATGTTGACGATATTAATAAATATTTTGGTGATATGTCTCAATATTGCAATGATGAAGTTATTGATTTTGATATGATGTCTGGCCCCTTTTCTTTTCGCAATATTACTGAAGATGAATTATTTCTAGCAATTTGTAAAGTAAAGTCTAAATCTGTTGGTGTGGATAATATTCCTATCAATTTTATCACAAAATTATATACAATCATATATCGCATCTTATTCTACACCATTTTAATACGATATTAACCACATCCAACTTTCCCTCTGCTTGGAAACTGGCTCGTATCGTCCCTATTCCGAAGACCAGTAGTGTAAACAGCACTGACGATTTGAGGTCTATCTCTATCCTTCCTGCACTTTCTAAGATTTTTGAGCATATTTTGAAAGATCAGATTCCTTTGTCTCCGACCGTATGTATTTCTTCCTCTCAATATGCTTTCCGTAAAGGTCACAGTACTGTCTCATTACTTATCGGTTTGACGGATGTTATACGCAATAATATTAATGATAACATAGGGTCTGTCTTAGTGTCCCTGGATTTGAGCAAAGCATTTAACTCAATTGATTACGGTGTTTTAATTAAAAAACTGGCACAAATTTTTGGTTTCTCTTCGTCTGCTTGTAGACTTATCTACTCGTACCTATCGGGGAGGCGACAGTTTGTTGAAATTAATAATGTCCGCTCGGGTGATCTTTCATTGAACTCGGGTGTGCCCCAAGGATCAGTTTTGGGACCACTTCTCTTTATTTTATACGTTAATGACCTTTCCAATTACATTGATAGCAGGATATGCTCGTTGTTTATGTTTGCCGATAATGTTTTTCTTTTGTTTAATGCTGGATGTGATACTATTGAAACATTTGTGATGGGTATAAAACGTTCTCTTGAATTTTTTTCGCGTTGGGCATCCTTAAATTGTTTAACTATAAATCCTTCAAAGTCGAAGGCTATGTCGTTTGGATATTCTTTAAGTATTTCTCCGCTACTTGATATTTCTATCGGTAAAAACAAGATTTCATTTGTTGATAGCATGAAATGTCTAGGCATCTATATCGATGAGGGGCTGATGTTTGAGACTCATGTGAATCATGTTTATCGTAGAGTTTTTGGGACACTTCGTAGGATCTATTCTAACAATATCTTTCTTCCATCCTTTGTAAAAGCTAGGATAGCTCATGCATTATTAATACCGCATTTATGCTATGGTTTAGAGGTTGTATCTGGGTGTTTTGGGTACACACTTGATAGGTTAAAACGTTTGGTAAATTCTATAGCTCGCTTCGTATATAATGTAGGTAGAAGGATGCATATATCTGGGTATGTGATATTGCTTCTTGGTTGCTCTTTCTATAATTACATAAGTTATCGGATTTTATTTCAGCTTTTTAGAGTTGTTAAGAGTGGACAGCCCGTTCAACTTTGCTGGAAGTTTGTTTTTTCTCGTTCTACTAGAAATCCTCAATTAATTATTCCTAGAATACGTTGTGGGTTATTTGAGCGTTCGTTTCTGATTAGGGTTGCTAGATGTTGGAACTACTTGCCTATTGATCTTCGTTTATTCTCTTGCTATAATAATGCTTTTCGTGTGAAAATATTTAAACATTTTTCAGATTACCTCCATCGTGACTTGACATTGCCTTGAACTTGTCTAGCTACCTACATTGATTGATTGAGGGATTTTATGGATAGTTTTCATTGATTCGTCTTACTTTATTTTATTTATTCTTTTTCTTTTTTCTTGGTACTGATTCACCTTTTTGGGATTCTGTTTTTTTTCAAATTGTTTCTAAGTTAATCTTTTCTGGCTGGGGAGCCACTGTTGCAACTTTTTCTTTTTTTCGAACTATTCTCATGATTTTTTTTATTAATGAATTAAATAGTTATTTTTTTTTATTATTAAGTATAGATTAATTATATTTCAGTTAAATTCAGGAATTATCTTTGTAATATATTTTAATTGGCCGATAGGCTTCCATACTACTTTCTTGAAAATAAATAAATAAATACATAATATGGTTGCACAAATATGGGCGGAGTAACTAAACCATATGCCCAAGATGTTATTAACAGTATTTTAAAAAGGTGTTGTGACTGACTGTACACGACCTATGCCTTCACATAGGAAGTAGCAACGTGGTTGTTAAAGCAATTCCACAGAAGAACCGCAAGAATATACGGTTATACGTGGCAGATCAGTCAACCAGTGCGAGCGAGACGCAAAACTCTCGAAGGCCAATAAACAACAGTGGCCTGGTTGCACTTAAGATATATGTAATTGCCAACGACGCTTGATGTTGACTCGCCCAGAGCTGCTTTACGGCTGTCTCTGCTTTAATATTTTCTAAATTGCTTATAACATTTTTTAGCAAAAAGTGTTTAAAAACTTTTTGGATTGTATATGAAGTATTAGGATTTTTAGCATTTATTGAATAAATTGAATATGTTTATTGTTTGCTAAATTTTTCCATTCAAGTTATACATTGCAAAATTTTTATTAATTTTTAATTTACAATATTAGAAAAATCATCCATGTATGTAATAAAAACGATATTATGTATCATTTCTAAGCCAATTTTATGTTACTGACTTTTAAAAACCACACTAGAAGATAAAATATCAACAATATAGCAGGGAAGTGAAAAAAATTATCAAATATTATTGCAAAAACTACTAAGAACATAATTTAAAAAAATGATTGACAAAAAACGACTAGAGCAAACAAATCGCACCTTTTATCGTTTTCAAATTGGTTTTGTGTCTAAATCGTTTTTTTTTTTCATCACATAATTGATTAACTATTATTTAAACATTTCGCAAAACTTCGACACCTGGTAGACCTCTGCCTTTCAACAATTCAAGTGAAGCTCCACCTCCTGTTGATATATGAGACACTTTTTTCATTGCATTAAATTTCTGACAGCAAGCAGACGTATCGCCACCACCAATAATTGAAGTTGCACCATTTACAGTAGCATCAACAACAGCATCTATAAGTGCTTTAGAACCGAGTGAAAATTTGTCAACTTCGAATACTCCTGGTGGACTATAAAGTAGAAAAATCGTATAAATATTAAAACGAATAATAAAATTGTCAATACAAGTCAAATAAAGTTGCATGTGTAGTTTCTACATTACAAGCAGTCCACTTTCTAGAAAATTTATATGAAAAGCAAAGTTGACTGCTTGTAATATGGAAACTACACCGTAATAAATTAACTTGCCCATTCCAAAAAATTAATTTTGCTCGATATATGATACATTTAAATATTTCTCGCGACTCCAATCCTATATCTAAGCCCATATAACCATCAGGTATACCCGATTGTATTGTGGCATTGCAAACATCGGTATTATTGTCAATTTTGATCCCGCAAATGATATCATTTGGCAAGTGAATCTGTACATTATTATGAAAAGCCTTTTCTACAATATTCTGCACTAATTTAGAACAAGTCGTATCAAATAATGAATTTCCGATTTTCATATCGCATATTACTTTAAGGAAAGTAAATGCCATGCCACCTACTATTATCAATTCATCAATCTTTTCTAATATATTTTCGATTATAGGTAGTTTATCCGATACTTTGGCACCACCCAATATGGCTAAAAAAGGTCTCGAAGGTTTGTACAAAATTTTTGAAAAATATTGCAACTCTCTTTTCAGCAAAATTCCTGCAACCCTACATTCATATCCTTCACCCATCATTGAACTGTGAGCTCTATGTGCTGCACCGAACGCATCGTTAACATAAATGTCAGCCAATTGAGATAAGCTTTTCCGAAAATCATTCACTTTATTTTTACTGGCTTTTACTTTAATACCACTTGAATCGATGCCTTTTCCCTCTTCCTCGATATGAAATCGAAGATTTTCTAATAATATTACAGAGCCTATTGGGGGATCTTTACATATTCTTTCCACGTCTGGCCCTACGCAATCAGTCAAGAATTGTACGTTTTTGTTTAATAATTTGCTTAATTCTGCTGCCACTGGTTTTAAAGAGAGTGTTGCATCCTTCTGACCGTTTGGTCTACCAAGATGAGACATTAATACAACGGACTTGGCTTGCTTATCTAAAGCATATCTTATACTTTCTAGAGATGCCGCTATTCTTTGATTGCTTGTTAGCTTACCATCCTTCAAAGGTACATTAAAGTCCACTCTGATAAAATTTAATATATTCATACTTTTAGTAATGACGGAGTTTT
The DNA here is from genome assembly GCA_936439885.1 of Nowickia ferox. NCBI lineage: Eukaryota > Metazoa > Arthropoda > Insecta > Diptera > Tachinidae > Nowickia > Nowickia ferox. The sequence goes on from OW387026.1 coordinate 72,922,697, forward strand.
TAGAGACTTGCTTACCTTATTAATATTCTTTTATCTTTTAAATCTAAATTTTCAATGCCCATTTTATTGACTACGGACGTTTTATCTCTTGGCAAGCAATTATATTTATTACGAAATAAATTGGTGAGGATTTGATTTGATTTTAAAAATCTAAGCTTGCAACTTTTGAAAAGCAGCAAATTTTGGAACGTAATCATTTTATTTTTGATGTGCTTAATATTTTACGACTTATTATGCATACATATATACAATACAAACTAATAATGCGTTACAATTTAATTTAAATATTTGGAAAGTTGAAATATTTGATATATGTATGTACATATGTATATTTGTACATATGTCTGTACATATGTATTTACGTATGTATGAGTATGTGGTGTACAGTGTTGCCAGTGAAATTTCGAGAAAGATGCATTTTGGTTTCCAAAAAGATACATTTGTTCCCAAAAAGATACATTTTGTAAAAAATTTTAAAGTCCATTTTTAACGTTTAACATTTATTAACATAACATTTTTATTTCATATTTAACCAATGTTGTAAAGAAAATGATATCAGGCATGTAATTTTAAAAATACAGTAAGCAAACTTTAAAATTAATTATATGTACGTAACTATCTTTGGATGTTATCAAAACAAATTCATTTTTGTAAAAATTAATATAAGAGTTAAGGCGATTATATCAAAAAGTTCATATAAATTTCCTGAAAATAAAAAAGATGTTTATATTTCCTCAAAAAAAAAAATTATATTTTCTTTACATTTTGCGTACAGATTCAAAAGATACGAAAAATGTTGGGATTACACATGGTACCTGAAGTCATCAAAAGATACGAAAAATGTATCTTTCGTATCCTAACGGCATCACTGGTGGCGTATGTATCATTTTCATTAGAAATACCTATCATTTTTCAAGGTTGCTGAAATGCCTCACAAATTTTTAACAATTCTTAAATAAATATTTTTATCTATATCTATTCATATTCCGCAATATTTCGTTAAATTCATTCTTATGTATGTAGTATATTAAAGATTTTAACAACGGTACATGTTTTTAAAATGGTACCATTTGTTTCGAAATATATCAGTTTTATCCACTTAGAACCCATCACTGGCTGCACTATTGTGATTACATCTTATTTGAACAGCTGTTTGATTAAATTTGCTTATCTATTTCGTGGACGTAGTGTGCAAGTTTTTAATTTAATTTTCTTGTTTGAATCATATACTTTATATCTCAAGTTTAATAACAACATCTAAATTGAACTATGGGTGGTGGAGATCTGGTAATTTTATTTATAACACAATTTTGATTTAAAGTAAATAAATTCCGACTATTAAAATAGAATTTGAAGAAGTCATGGCATCCGCACACAATGAAAAACCAGGAAAAAGTTTGGAAAGCCGAGCAAGCTAAATCTCAAGAAGAAAAGAAACTAGGCGATTTACGTAAAGAAATAGAAGAGGAAAAGAATCGTGATGAACTGAAGCGTATTGGTCGAGAAAGTGGAGTTTTGGCGGGATGCAATGATGGTGAAAAAAAATTGGATTGGATGTATAAAAGTTAGTTGAAGACAATAAATTTGTGGTATTACATGTCTTAAAAGTAATATAATTGTTTCGCTTAATTTACAGACTCTGCCGAGTTGATAAACAGAGAAGAATATTTGCTGGGCCGCAAAATCGACAAATCCTTTGAGATTCTACAAGCAGAAGAAAAAGAGAAAGACCGAAATAATCTTGTGGGTGTTAAGCAGCCATTAAATCATGTCGAACACGAGTGTGTGCCATTTTCCATAAGGGCATACAAAAATTTGGAAAATTCAGAACAAGTCGACCTACAACGTAAAGTTATGGAAGATCCATTAATGTTAATTAAACAGCGTGAAATGGAATCCAGAAGAAAAATTCTTGAAAACCCAGTCAAATTAAAAGAACTACATCGTATATTAAAAACAGATGAAAAGCTACGAAAAGTGTCTAAAAAATCGAAAAAGAATAAAAAGTCAAAAAAGAAATTGAAAAAAAGAACCAAGTCCTCGTCTAGTAGCAAATCTACTTGTGACTCGGACTCAGATTTAGATAGCAAATTGGCTAAGAAACTAAAAGGGAGTATCTTAAACAAGGATGAAGCATCAAGCTTAGGAATAAATTTGACCAAACTACTAGATTCCAAATTTGAAAAAATTTCGCAAGAATTGGACAAAGCTGCGGGAAAAAACAAAAAACGATCCAAGAAAAATAAGTCAGAAAGTGATGATTCGAGTACAGAATATAGCTCTAACCGAGACAAAATTCGTAAAAGTGGACCGAAATCTTTTGCTGAATACCGGGAACTAAAAAAAAAAGATAGAAAATCTGATCTAGATTCGAGAGGTGGAGACAGAAGATATGACAGATATGAACAAAAACGATTTACATCTCCTTCAGCAACAAGAAATCGTTCGCGGACAAGAACAAATAATAGAAAAAATAGCACAAGTCCTAATTCTGGAACTATAGAACATAAAAGTGTAAAACTACCGAATCGTTCAACAGCATATTCAGTAGAGAGCGTTGCAAGAAGTAGGAGAGAATCAACATCAGCAACAGATAAGCGGAATACATGCAAACCTGATAAAAATTCTCGTTCCAAATCCAGGGACCGCATAAAGTCATACAGATCCAGAACAAATTCACCGGCGCAGTCTTCATCACGAACTCATCGTCGGCCAGAAAAAGTTGATAAGTCAACCTGCTCTACTGCAAAAAGCTCTACAAAATATACAGATGAAGAAAAGCAGGCTAAACTAAGGGAAATGTTGTCAAACGCAGCATGGCGAGAAGAAGAACGTACAGAAGTAGTACGCAAACACCGCGAAGCCTATAGCAGAGAAGAGCAACGCCATGCGACACACGACTTTGACAAAGATTTTGTTAATAAAGAAGTTAAAAAAGCAATGGCTAGTCAAACTTCTGTAGGTACACGAATACGGGCAAATTTAAACAATATACAGAGAACCTCAGCAGCAATGAACTCAAATTTTGCCAGAAAATAAATTTCGGTAATTTTAAATACTAATAATTACAAAGACAACACAAATTTATTTCAATATTTATTGAACAACTAAACATTTTCAGCCTTATTTATAAAAATTATTAAGGCTTTATGAAGACTTAATAAGAATCATTTTGTATGAAAATTTGTTTTTAAAACCCTTTATAAAGCCTTAATTTTATAAATAAGGCTGTTTGTATATGTACATACATACATATATTTCATATTAGGTTTTACACAAATATGTATATCGTTACCTTAATATAGAAATTATTAACTATTTTCTTAAAATCGAGTTGTTTGTATATTTCGATGGCAGAATATCTAATGTATCGAAAAATGCTCAAATATCGATTTAAAAGAATGTTTTTGGGCCTTTCTATATTAAGGTAATGATATATCCGTATACCTTTATATAATTTTGCTGCAATTGATTATTATAACAAGCAGATTATTAAGTTTTACTATAAAGTTACTTTACATAAAAATAGATGTATTAGTTCAATTTAAGCGCTGCTTAGTGCAGCAACTCCAGGCAGTGTCTTGCCCTCCAATAATTCCAAGGAAGCGCCACCTCCAGTGGAAACGTGAGATACCAAAGACTCTGTATTCCACTTAGCACAGCATGAAGCGGTATCTCCACCACCAATGATTGAAACACAACCACTTTTAGTGGCAGCTACCACGCCATCCATAATTGCTTTAGTACCCTTAGAAAAATTGGCAAATTCAAATACACCGGGAGGGCCGTTCCAAACAATAAGTTTTGCGCGAGCGATAGGGGCAGCAAAGACTTCTCTAGTTTTAGGTCCTACATCTAATCCCATGTGGCCATCAGGAATACCAGTTTCAATTGTTGCCTCACTAACAGCTGCATCTTCGGCAAATTTGTCACCGCACACAAAGTCGACTGGCAAATGAAGCTGAACATTATTTTTCTTTGCCTTTTCAACCAAATTTTGAACGATTTTCGAGCCTTCTTCATCGAACAAAGATGAACCAATCTTCATGTTATGCAATACCTTCAAGAATGTGAAAGCCATACCACCGCCAATAATCATCTCATTTACTTTGTCCAAAAGATTTTCAATCAATTGAATCTTGTCGGCTACTTTAGCTCCTCCCAAGATAGCCAAGAAAGGATTCGGAGGGTTATCCAAAGCTTGAGAAAAGTATTTGAGTTCTTTGTTGAGCAGCAAACCGGCAGCACGCTTTTCAAACCCTTCGCCCATCATTGAGCTATGTGCGCGGTGAGCAGTACCGAAAGCATCATTCACATAAACGTCTCCAAGCTTAGCTAAGCTTTCCCTAAAAGTTTTTACCTTAGCTGGGTCTGCCTTAACTTTTGCACCGCTGGCATCCACGCCCTTTCCCTCTTCTTCTACGTAAAAGCGCAAATTTTCCAGCAAAATCACACTTCCTTCTGCTGGGTTTTTGCATTTTTCTTCCACTTCAGGGCCAACGCAGTCATTTAGGAATGTAACGTCCTTACCAAGAAGTTTTTTCAATTCTTCAGCAACTGGTGCTAAGGTATATTTGGGATTTTTATTGCCATCGGGACGACCCAAGTGCGACATTAACACAACGGATTTTGCATTTTTGGAGAAAGCGTATTTTACGCTATCTAATGCGGCTACAATACGCTGGTTGCTGGTAATTTTGCCATCCTTAATTGGGACATTGAAGTCAACTCTAAGAAGATAATACTTCATCAAAAAGCTTTTATAAATCAATTCATCTGAAACTACCTCATTAATACTCGTTTACCAGCCAAATCTAGATTTTCAATGCTTAATTTATTTAAAGCCATCTTTACAGTATTATAGTGTACGAATTTAAGGACAAGAAATCGTCCCAGACGAAATATTTTATTCTCGGCAAGTTTAACGTTAGAATGACAAACGAAGGTCATTTAAATCAAATTCCAACAAAAGTCATGTTTGATTCACTGAGTACATTTTGAACAATATTCTCAGCACCAGAGACGATAACTAATTATTTAAAAGTGCACCACAAAATTGTACCAAAAATCATAAAACCAATGCGAATTCAATAAGGTGAAATAATTTTGATGAAATAAGGGTAGGAACAAGGCAATTTCACATCAGGTAATCTTAATTCACCAGCTGACATAATTCTCTGCTGTCAATCAATGCAAAACGTTAGAAAATATTCTGACTGCAGGAAATTTTACACTAACAAATAAACAAGGCAAATATGCAGAGTTGCAAATTAAGACCAGCTGGTATCAATTCGCTTTGGGTAGGCCTGTCTACCATTTCGCCCTGAAAAAAGAGCGAATATTGTGTGCAAGGCGAATTAACACCAAGTGGTCTCAATTTGCAATTCTGCGTATTCACCTTGTATATTTGTTAGTTTAAAATTTCCTGCTGTCGGAATATTGCCGAATTTTTTACTTTGATTTGAAAGCAGAGAAATTAACAGCTTATTGTCAGCTGGTGAATTAATATCACCTGATGTGAATTCGTCGTGATTGTGTGCTCTTAAAAATTAGACCAGTGTCACAAAACATACAGAAGTGTCACGAGACAGAAGATGTGTATTTTTCTGTTTGTCTTGTTTCCCTCAAATTTTGTCGGCGTATTTGTTGTGATTCTTCTTTCTAGCGCAATAAGACTACAATGCTTTTTATTACACTATATTTTTGTCTTTTTTCCAGGAATTTTAAAAAACTTGATTGCACCTTTTTTTACCGCTGTGAATGATATGTATACGGAACTAAGCTTTGTGAAGAAATTGGCTTTACGGTGTAAATACCGGATTGTAGCCTGTTTCAGATTTACGCCCATTATGCCCCTATCTCCGACAAGATACTATTCAATGCTATCACTATTGTGCTCGTGTGCGAAGACCCATTGAATACTCTTCTTCAATCACAATAACTAATGTGGAGTACACACTGTCTTTTTGTGACAATAACGTTTGCAACATTTGTCATTTTTCGTTATATGTCATTGCTTTCATATAAGAAACATTGTGAACGGCGTTGCTCCCTTTTGAAAATGACACTACAAAATGGCAACAAAAGAAATGTCGGAATCAGGGCAATCATGAATAAAATTCCGCGTGAAATTTTTCCCGGGGAATAAATCCAATTAATAGCAAGTAATAGGGAAAACAAAAAATTCTAATTGGAAAAGGGAGAAATTTCACGCGGAGTTTTATTGATGATTGCCCGAAAAAGTTGACAGCGGAGAACGAGGCCGATTTGTGAATGGCGGCGGCTGACCAAAAACATCCACAACGGCAGCTAGCGGCACATTTTTCTGTTGATTTAAAAAAGTGTATTTTAAAAAATGGCTAAGCCGAAGCCAATATTACACCTCTTATAGATACGGTAAGTTTACTTGCCAAAGTCTTAATTCAGCGGAAGATAGGCAGAAAGAAAAAGTATTCCTTCCTCTGTCTTTCGCCCAGCTGAATTGATATTTAACAAAGTAAACTTTGCGTGCCTAAAAAGGCAAATAGTTGCAGGGGCAGCGGCGGCTGTGACTCGTCGAAAAATGCCGACGGCGGCTATTAGCAGGCTCAAAGCCGATCGGCTTAAATGTGTGGTTGACAGTTTGGGGAGTTTTTTTGCAATCATTAAGTTTTCCAATTTCTCCAAGCTAAAAACGCATTAGATGAATACATGTTTCCTGATATATCGAGAGCAGGTTACTGAATTTTGTTCATACCTCACTCTTCTGCAAATGTCGAAAGGATTTTCTCTTACCAAAATATCATGAAATCAAAGCAAAGGAACAAGCTTTATGATCCAAAAGTATCAAATTTTAAAGTACAGGCCAAAGATTTATTGAAGTCTAAAAACTCCTCTTATTATAACATTAACATTTGTACCTATGTACATACATATGTATATGGTTTGTGTTCCTTTTTTATTTCTTTGTAAATGAATTTTATATAATTTTTTGTTAATAAAGCTTATGTACAGTTCCTACAAGGTGGGCCAAAAATGTTTAGCTCTCATTTTTTTCTATGTAAATGAAAAACTTCGATTCTGTTTTTTGAACCTTTAGAATTTTATTGGTCAAGTCGAGAAGATGATATCTGCCAAATGGGTGCCGTCACAATTGATTGCTCGTTTTATTGCATTTTTCATTACTTCGGCGAGAACGAATGTTGTCCTTGAGGGCTTCCAGGGTCTCGGGCTTGTTCACGTAAACACGGGACTTCAAAAAACCCCCCAAAAATGTCTGGAACGGTTAAATCGGGCGATCTTGCGGGCCAGTGTAAATCGCCAAAACGGGAGATGAGGCGACCCGGGAACGCCACGACACGATTATTCCGCGTTCTTGGGGAGTGTATCGCTCCATGGCTTATTCACTTGTATTCTACATCTGCCTAGTTCACAAATATTAAAACAAATTTGACATTGGCCTCCATTTGCAAAAATAAGATCATCCTTCAATAGGGTGATTTCTTTTGGCCCAATTTGTACAAGTCAGGCAGGCGACTCGTCTAGCAAATTTGTATGAAAATCACTCAAAAATATGAGTGCTTTCCATATGAATATAATACTCAAGTCGTCCGTCTGGGTTGTAAAAACAGGGGTTAATTTAATTTTTGGAACTCTCAGGATCAAAAAAGTACTAAAAAAATTTTTATTGATACCGAAATACACATTTCATTTCCCATCACTGCCCTGCATAGCATTTCTTAACTTTTTAATACTAAAATTTAGAACTCTAGCTCTTAATGCGATACATTACATCTCTGTGTAAAAAAGCAAGAAATCAATTTCTCGTTTAGAAAAATTTTTTTGTGTGAATTAAATTGAGATTAAAACAGATTTATAAATATTTATTACACTGACTAGAGAAAAAAGTAAACTAATCATTAGAAAACCTGAAATATTGTTAAAATTAAGGAGAAAATAGTAAAGTGAAAATATACAGCATGGATCGCCGTAAGTCGCCATTTTTTCCTCATAGTTGAAAGTTTAATGTTCAATGCAATAATTTCCAGTACATGCTAATATGTACATATTTATATGGCACATTGTGTTCTTACATGCAGTAGAATAATAATATGGAAATTAATACTAATTAAAGAATAGATACGAAAAAAAAATTAATACTAATTAATACCTTATGTTGAATAATAAGGACACAAGCAAGAATTTTTTTAATCAGATGCAAAGATTTGTAGTGGCGACTGACATGACAAAAGTTCGCAAGGCAAATTTTTTTTTTTACGAAAACGTAGGAAAGCTTAAAAAAACAGAATCCGAACTGCATTGTACGAATATTTCCCCTCGTGCAGAAGTTCTGGTACTCGGTTGTAGAAAAATGGAAATTTTACTTATCTAAGGGAAAAATGTAAATTTTCTTTCGTGCAAATCAAATGAAATGATTAACTATTTAAATTGTTTTTATACTTTTTGTTGGGTTTATCAAGTTTATCCCCCTCCCCCCCCCCCATCTATTCTGTTACTTCCGCTAAAGCCAGGAGAGTTATTTGGCCAGTTCGTAGAACACTACGGCATCAAAAATTCACACGATTTGTCGTGCTACAATTTAGGAGACTCTCCCACGAATCACACGCTGATCTGCACCGTCGTGTAGAAAGCTGGAATCCTCAAAATCCTCTCCTGTCTCAATGAGTTTTATTTATTTATTTATCAAAGTATGCTTTCTTAGAAAGCTAGGTTATTAAAATAAGTTCTTTGCATGCGGTTAGCAACCGACGCCACGAAACAGTAATTCGGTACCGTTAACTGACCAACTACTAATCCTACTAATCACATGCGGGGGGTGAGACTCAAAACCCTCTAAGACTAGTAAACGAACAGTGGCCTGGTTGCATTTACGAAGTAATTGCCAACGACGCGTGATGTTAACTCGCCCATATCTTTATCATCTTAAAGCTTTTGAGAATACCTTTTATGAAATGGTGAAATGCAGTCTTGGTCGGCCATGCAGGAAATCTTTATTAAGCAAGAAAAGTTTATGAAGTAGAAAATCTTTGCAAGAAAACTTTGTAATGCAGAAAATCTTTATTGTGCTCAGCCGGGAAACGCCATGGTGGAGAAAATCATTAAGCCCTTCCGAAGGCCGGCAATGCAGGAAACCGTTATTAGGCAAGAAAACATTGCAATGCAGGAAATCTTTATTAGGCTGCGCCGTCTCGGGAAAGACCATGGTAGAGAAAATCCTTAATCCCGGTCAAAGGCCGGCAATGCAGGAAAATGTTATTAGGCAAGAAAACTTTGCAATGCAGAAAATCTTTATTGTGCTGCGTCGTATCGGGCAACACTATGGTGGAGAAAATCTTTAAGCCCGGCCGCAGGCCACCATTGCAGGACAACGTTATTAGAATAGTATCCCTTTTTTAATTTTTGAGATAGCAATATTGGTTATATTCGTAAGAAAACACCGTATAATCAAAATATTGTACTAGAATTTCAGAGTCCCATAACACTGAAACTAACCTCGCCGCCAATTTTTTTTTATTTAATTTTTTTTCTTATTTTTTAAATTTTCAATAGGATATGATACTTTTTTTAATTTTTGAGAGGTGCCCCTAAAATTTATTTGTTCCCAAAATCGACGTATTTCAGATGACAATAACTGCTATAAAAGCTAGATAATTTATAAAAATACGATGGTTCGAAAATGTGGCAAACCACTTCAAAAAAAGGACATAAAGTCTTTTGAATATATAATATGTAGTATGTTTCAAAAATTGATAAGATAGTTTTTGAGACACAGAAATTGTTCCCTACTCTTGATCCTGGGTAAAAAATATATACATACGGGCTTGTTCTGCAACTCCCGTACGTCAAATCACGGTGATTTCAAAAATTAATGAAAGCTAAATCATTGCTTTTGTAAAATGATACAATTTATAGCGTTGGAAGAAAATATTTATTTTTATTTTTTATTTATTTATTTTATTTCTTTTCGATGTCCCATACACAAGACTTAAGTCTTATATTGCAGTATGGAACTGAGCATATGCAAATACAATAAATCAGATACAATTTCTAAGATTTAAGCAAATAATTTTGACATAAATTGTAGGTAATTTTAATAAAATATAGGTATAAGAAAATTTAAAATTTAATAAAATTCAATATTATAAAGCTAGTGAAAAGTTAACAAAAACAATTTAAAACCATAAAATATATAGCCTGAAAAGTTAAAAGCATACATAGTACGTTGTTATTCAATCAGAATTTCTATATATTCAACTTGAAAAATGAGAAAAAATATTTTTCCTAAATTGACGTGCGTATTCAAGATTTGCAATCTATAGGGCATTCCATTCCAGAGACTAATGGCGTGAATAAAGAAATGGTATTTAGAAATCAGCGTGCGATGACCAAATGATAAAATTCTTTTGCCTCTATTAAGTGTAGAGAAGTTTAAACGTTCATGGAGATGTGCGGGCTATTCTGTATATATAACTTTGTGCATAAACAATAAGATACGCACTCTTAGATAATCATCAAAACTAATGCCCTTAAAGCATTGTTACATAGGGAGAAATATGTGCATATCTTATACCATGTACATACCGAACAACATTATTAAATGCTACATTAAGTTTTCTTTTGCTTTCACTATCGCAGCTGGCGAATAGTTCACAGCCATACAACAAGGTTGGTATTAAATACGATTTAGCAAGAAGTTTTCTAATTTTAATTGGAGTACAATATTGCGTTTGCCAGAGATTTCTTAACATTGAGAACGTTCGACTACATGCAAAGTTAACGTGGTTAGACCAAGTGAGGGTATCGTTAAAGTATATGCCGAGATTTTTGACTGAGTTTACAATATCTATGGACTGGTTATTTAAAGTTATAGTAGGATTGCAATTATGTTTTAATAGCCTCTTTTTAATAATCAAGCACTTGGACTTAGTAGGATTAACTACTAGCCCATTCGCGGTGGCCCACTCATAAACACGACCAAGCTCCTGGTTTAAAGTCCTTACACATTCATCAACCGCAGAGATGCTACAACTAATGTAAAGCTGAATATCATCTGCATATAATCTAAGCTTACATTGCTCGAGTTTGCCTTGAAGATCGTTCACGTATATCGAAAAAAGTAGAGGGCCTAAGATCGAGCCCTGTGGAACACCCCGAATTAATGGCAAAGTACTTGAAACTGAGGTAGGTGTTTCAACATATTGATATCGATCAACTATATATGAATATATGAGATCTGTGGCAGTTGATGCAAATCCGAACATATGTTTAAGTTTTAGACACAACATGTTATGGTCAACAGTATCAAACGCTCTAGAATGGTCCAAAAATGTAACTTTACCGCAGTCTATCTGTTGTCTTATATCTTCAGCAACATCTACGAGGGCCGTTGTACAACTATGATTTTTACGAAAACCAGATTGCCGGTCAGTTATATTATTATTTTCAAGATACTGTGTAACTTGGATATGAATTAATCTTTCAAAGGCTTTAGATAAGAATTATTAAGATTGATATGGGCCGATAATCAGAATTAGACTTAGGTATAGGAATAATCTTAGCAAGTTTCCAAATTTTGGGATAGTGGTTGGTAGTAAAGATCTTGTTAAAAACAAATGTTATAAAAGGAAGAAGTTTTGGAATAAGTATTTTTAAAAACCTTGGATCTAACCCATCCACACCAATTGCATTGGATTTAATTGACAGCAGGCTAGATAAGACATCAGCCTGACTTACGTTTGAAAAGTTGAAATTGTTGCTTATAATATCATGAGAGAAACTATAATAATGAGAATTCGGTTGAACATTTGGAATATTTAAAAATTGGTTATTTAAGATGTTAGCATCAACAGCACAACGTTTGCCAACTCCAATTTCACGAATCGTTTGCCATGTTTTCTTCGAGTCTATAGCAGCAGAGAACTTTGAAGCATAATAGTCAGATTTAGCTTTATTAATTAAATTATTGGTTATGTTGCGTGATACCCGATATACTTCATGCAATTCTGTGGTTTTGAAACGTTTCCATCGAGAATGTAGAAAATCTCTACGGTTAATCGCTTGTTCTATGTCGAGTGAACCAGGGCTTGTTATGTCTATTAATAATTTTTGTTCTTACGGGATCTGGTGGATTGTATAAATTATTAAGGTTGTGTTGCAGAAAAGAGAGCTGATCATCAACAGAAATTAGATTATAGCACACACTCCAATCAATACTGAAAAATTCTTCCTCTAGCCTTAAGTAATCAATATTTTTAAAATCCCGATATCTAAAAAATTGTTCGGGCAGGTTTAACTGAAAATTATATATCAAAAAATTAGGTCATGACGTGAAAAACAGGATGCAGACAGTTGGTCATAAAGCAATACCTTCGAAATATCACTAACAAAGAAAATATCAAGAAGTGTATTGCTAGTACTCGTAAAATGTGTAGCAACATTTGTATTAGGTAAATTAAGACCAAGCGTAAGCATATTGTTAGTTAGATTGTTGTTTACTAGAATATTTGAATTAAAATCGCCTGCAATAATAACATCTTCGTATGTGACAGTATATGCTTCTAGGGTATACATAAATCTTTCCATGCAAATACGATCATTAGGTCTATATACACATCCTAAGAGTAGTTTCCTTCCCTCATAACTTACTTCAAGAAATAAGTATTCAACTAAATTTTCAGATCTCTCGGAATCAGTTACTACCATATCATTATCGGCAGATTTACTGAGAACTTTAATTGCAATTCCTTTTTTTACATAAATCGCCACACCTCCTTACCCATTTTTGTCAACCCTCCTGATATTATAACCATGCAAAGAAATTGATGAATCAGAAAAATCAGGTTTAAACCATGTCTCAGATACAAGTTTATTGTAAGGTAAGATAAGGTAACGCACGGGAAGTATATTATATTCTCATTTCTATATAATATGGTAAGTTTGTAAGTAAAGCAAATCATGAATATAGAATTATGTGTGTATAAAATAATAGTTAACATAACGACGCTATAAGAAGTAAAACGTGTGTAAAAAAAGTATTAAATAGTTCAAATAAAAACCAAATATAAGATGTATTAAGATGCCTTTTAATCAGCAACATCACGAGAGTCGCTAGCAGCAGAGAAAGATTCGTTACGAAATAAGTTGTTGAGTTGCTCCAACTCATCAATAAGTCTTGCTTGCTCATTAGCAGACGCTTTGACGTAAACTAAACCACGCATAGTAAAAGCACTATGTATTCGTTTTTCTTTTTTAAGGCGAGTAGCGGCGCGTAGAATTTTAAAATTTGTAGCCGTAAGATTTTCATTTACATAAAATTTATTGTTAGAATTTTCACCAATATGCCTCAGTGAGAAAAAAAACCGCATATGTGGATGGCCCCTTAGTACTCTTTTGAGCGCATACCTGTCTACGGTTTTAATACATCAAAATCCTTGAGTAGTTTCGGAGATCCTATCTAACTCGCCGGCTAAGGGTGGATGGTTAAGGCATATTTACGTGCATTCAGTTAGGTTTTACAGACTGCCAGCTTCATGAGAAACCGACTCACGTGGGTCTGGGCGGGTGAGAATGACAGAAAAATTGTCCTCCATCATCCCACTAATCGGTGTTCAACCAATCTGATTTGTGTACGATTGTATTTATTGCTCTAATATCTTTTCCAAGATCCTGCAAAATGGAATGCCTACTATATCCGCTCTTTTTTTAGAGCGTGGCAGCAGTTACAGAGAAGCTGTTCAAGCATTTCCTAGTCTATCAGCCTGTTGTCGAAATAAGTCACTACATAATTTCTAATTTTATTTGTAACATATTAGCCCCTTGTTTCTACAAACCAGGCAAGCGACTCGTCTAGAAAATTGGTATGAAAGTCGTCACTAAAAGAAATTTGTGCCTTTCATATAAATTTTCTACTTAAGTCGACCGTCCGCATTGTGGAAATAAATAACAAATAAAAAATCCCTATCAATGACTTAGGGAATTAATAAATCTTGACCAAAGTTATTTTATTATCCATTGACATTTAAATTTCAAATTTGCATAAATTGTGTGCTGAGAGTGTTAAAAATTTACGATTAAAAATATGATGATTTTTATGTGTTTATTATTTAGGTTCTCGCAGCATATCACCTAGACGTTATCGTAATGGTGGTAATAGTGGAGGGGGATATCGACGTTATAGTCGATCTCGTTCCAGATCAAGGTAAATAATTTTAAAATCATAGTGATTAATCACTGTCACTGAACACTTTTTAGGGATCGTGGTCGAGAACAAAATTATCGCAGTAAACGCAATACTCGCTCAAGATCTCGCGATCGTAGTCATAGACGCGGTAATAGTAATGATAATGATCTTTATCGCGATATTATTAACCAAGACTATCAAGATGACAGAAATTATGGAGGTAATGGGGGTGGGTATTCCCGAGGTGGCGGCAGTAATAACAATTATCGATCACGAAACAACGAAGATGATTATATTGATGAACGTGATCGTTATTGGAATGAGAGGTCTCGAGATAAAGGACGTGATCAAGATCGCGATTATGAGAATCGAGATAGAAGGTATGAATTTTTGGGTACTAGTGAAAAAAAGAAGAAAAATAAGTATTTATAAATTAACAGAGAGAATCGCCGCCACGGGGGAAATGGTAATGGAAATAGTACCACCCATACCAGCAGACGGTATAACTCTGCAGATCACGACAGCGAAGACAGTGATGAAACCATTAGCAGTCATTATTATAACAAAACACCGTCGAATACTATAATTGTATTGGGATTACAATCACATATCACCGAAGCAGATGCAAGTATTTACCATTTTATTTATATTTAATTTGAAACGATTGTTGAAATTATAATTTAGATTACGAGCTCTCTAATACAAATGGGAATGGCAGCTGCATCAATACGTCTCATACGTAAACGGACTACAGGTGGGTTTCCCAAAATATATGTATGATTTATTTTTTATAAATATGAAAACATTATTGAACAAAAAGTAAGTATTTAAAGATTAAAAAAAAATTAAACTACGTTCTGCATCATTATACCAAATAAAAACAAATTCCCCTTTCAACAATAATTTTTATAAAAAACCACCTCAAAACAAAACATAGTTGATTTTTACAAAACATTTTGTATTTGCTTCTTATTCAAATTATTTAGGTGCATCACGTGGTTTTGCATTCGTCGAGTTTAATACGGTTGATGAAGCTGCACATTGGATGGAATTAACTCAGGTATCAACATACAATAAAGGGTTATGAAAAAGTGAATATACAAATAGAATCATAATGATGATGATTGTGATCTTAAAGTTACGACAATGACATTCTTTTTGACATCTGACAATTTTCTTTGCTGCAGCATTCGGCTGCATCTTTTGACCATTTAATATACGATACTGCTGTCTTTGCAAATAAATAAAACGTAGAAAAGACGTTTTTGATGATTTTCGATGTTTATAATACACACAATTATTTATAGAAAATTGTCTTGTTTTTAATCTTAAACATTTGTTGATCTATTGAAAGTTGACAGATGTTAAGACAAATCGAAATGCTAGTTAGCAGCTCAGCGGACGCAGTTTATGCTGAAAGTTGTAAATTTCTTCACATGCTGTTCATTTAAATAAAAAATGAAAATTTATATACATATGTACATATGTTCACATACTTCTTTGTAAAATACATTTTTTTGCGAGCACTTTTACACTTTACTGAAACTAAAACTAAAACAAGTTGAAAAGATTTGAAATTAATCTATATCGACTCTAAAATAATAATGAATTGTACATCTCATTGACCATCCTAATATTACTTATTGTAAATTAGTTAAAAATTACGATTTTACATCTTCAGAAACAGACATTTGACGGACGATCACATCATTTGATATAATAAAAATGATAAAATGTGCAATGTTGGATGTGCCACAAAAAAGATGAGTAGAAAGAGAGTAACTCAATCATGAAAATCATGCCAAAACAAGAAACTAGAAAACAACAAAAAAAATCTGTTGCCATGATAAATAAGACCAGCATACCGGTGACTTGTATAGTCTGTGGGATGTTTGCCATTGAATAGAATTTTACTAACCGGATTTCTTTTTCTTTCTTTTTTCTTTCAACATCGTAGGGTTCGTTGCAACTACAGGATGCGTGTCGGGCAACACTGCAGTACAGTCATTCTTTGCAATCAAATAAAACCAAAATAAATCCTATCGATTGGTATTGTGGAAAGGTACGTATAACGAAAAATATTTATAATAAAACGCAATTTATACTTTACTTTTTATTTTCCAATTCATATTCTTAGTGCGGCATGTTTAACTTCAAACGGCGTGACAACTGTTTTAAGTGTTATGCCTCTCGTGAAGAAAGTGAACGTTGTGGTGAAGGCAGTGACGAAATAAGCAACATTCTTACTAAAAGTATACAAATTAAAAAAAATTTGAATTTCTTAAAAAATACAATTATGTACAATAGTTTTATTAACAAACATAGTTATGAAATCTGAAATCTCAATTTTGCATATTCTCAATTATTATTGTCAATAAGAAAACGCTAATAACAAAATGAATCTCCCTAACTCTACATCTACAATGCAGAAATCATGTTACGAAATTTGGATGTACTGACGAATGAAGAGGGGGTTTTAACTGCCATAACACAATATGCACCCGACTTGGCGAAAAAAATTAGTAAAGTCTTGGTGAGTCGTGATGTTTTAACCCAAACTTCCAGAGGCATTTGTTATCTGCACTTTGAAAGTTTAGTGGACTCAATGAATATGCATAATTTATTAAGTACCTTGGAACCGCCCCTCAAAATTGATAATAAAGAAGGTAGGTTATTACTATTGAAGTTGCCATTTAGCAAAAACTAATTTGCTCTACATTTATTTATATTAGTTATTGTAACTTACTCTATTGATCATGAAAATCGGCATATTGTACCTAAGAAATCAGATTCGAGTTCATCGGCACTATCTGGAAGTATTCAAGGTATGGGTCCTTTAACTGCAGCTGAAATGGGTTCTGGTAGCACTGGCGAATATACTTTATCCGATGTCCCACGTTTAGCTGATTATAGCGCTTCTTTATATGCCAGCACACCAGCAGAACATGCACATTATTTGCAATATTATACGGAATATTATATATCAGAAATAACTAAAGGGTCTTTCAGTAATTTACCAACGGACGTACAAATGACTGAAGCTAATTCAGGAGCTGCTGTTGCTTTGTCTGCCATACAACGAAAACAAATGAAAATGAGTAATATTGAGACTACAGCTACAGCAGCAGCCTTGGCTGCGGCAAGTGCGGCTGCTGCCGCTAAATTATCGTTAGCTGCTCGTTCTGTAGTTACACCCAAAGGAAATGATGGGAAGATCTACCGTAAGTAAAACTATTGTTGTATAAATTTGGTTGAAAGATTTTGTTTGTTAATCGCACAAAATTTACATTTCGTCGGTTGGTTATTGGTTTGCGGCACAGTATATTCAAAATACATTATGACTGCAGCAAACCAATAACCAACTGACAATTTGTGATCTGGAAGGTTATTCTTTAGTTGGACGTGAATTTTAACGTAAAGAGCATAAAATTATAGAGTAGCATTGCGTTGGCAGCAGAGTACGAATTTTCAGCACATTGAAAGCATATTTTCTCAATTCACAAGCAACAAGTAATTTGTAAAATGTTCTTTTTTTGGGAGAGTTTGTTTGAACTTGTATGTAAAAATACAACTCTAAGGGCATTATTACAGCTTAAAGCTAGTAAAAAGTAGGATTTTATCGGAAGTATAAATACTGTTTCATTAGTACAATTTTACTTTTAGGTTTACCCACCAGTACCTGAATGCATTAACTTTTATTTCGACAATCGTATCGCTATGATAAATATATCGAAAATTTATCGACTTTGCTATTCAGTAACATATTTTAACGATATTCGCTGTCGGTTGAAGCAAAAAGAAATTAAAACACAATCTCAAATTCATTTAGTTTTTCTTTATTTTTCTTTGTGCTTTTCGCTTATTTTGAAATTTTCAGTTCATAGATACCACATGATATTGAATTAAATGTTGAGTAAGATAAAGCTGGAGACTATCGTAAAAAAGAAATTACGGAATCACATTATCGTTACAGCAAACGAATAAATATGTCGATAAATATTGCGATTTTCGGTTCGCAAAATTTAACAGAATCGAGGTACAGGTCCCCGCTTGTTACATTTTTGAACTAGCACAATGTTGTTAATTATCTCTTATCCGTTTGGCTCCCCAGCCAGCTAAATGTAGGTGCCCTGTGGCTTCACAATCGTTTACCTTCTAATTACCTCTTTAAAAATATTCTTTAGAAAATAAAATGCAGTTTAGTGGTACGTATTTATGAAAGGCCCTAACTCATTATTTTTTGAAATCGAAATTTTTGCATTTTTTGATACATTATATGTTTTTCTATCGAAATATACAAAAAACTCCATTTTAAAAAATGAATGAGTTAGGGTCTTTCTATATTAAGGTACCGATATGTACATACATACTTTATCTTTTGTTTCTATAAATCTTGCCATCGAAAACGTATGTTCATTTATCGGCTGATTGGACTTATAGAATACAAAGCATTGAGTAATTTTTGTAGATTCTCAGACGTCTTATGGAATTTGTTTACATTACGCTTGGAGATATACTTAAATTATTTGTAAATTTACAACTAAAAGTGCTAAAACAAACGATTTTTCGTATAAAAATAACTTTGTTTATTCGATTTCGAATTTATTTGAAAAAAAACAGCATGAGAAAAACTAAAAAAAGCTACATATTTGAAAACCGATTGATCTCTCTAATATTTGCTTTCATATACATACATACGATTATATACATATATACGTATGTATATGACTGCTATCATATTTTAAGCGCGTGCCACACACGTCAATATTCAGCTTCAATATATGTGGTTGTGTGGGTTTGTTTACAAAAAATATTCACACTAAGTCCGGGCTTACATCTGTGTGACATGTGCCACACATGCGTAAAAAAAGCGCAACCAGTAATTACTAATGAAAAACTGTTTGATTCAGACACGCATTTATTAAGTTAAACAATTTCATACATAACTAATAGACAATTTTATAGAATCCAACATGATTGAAAACAGTTTAAATCAATAAATACATGTCTGAATCAAACAGTTTTTCATTAGTAATTAGTGGTTACGCTTTTTTGGGCACATGGCACACAAGAAATGCCAGATGTAAACTCAGCCTAATAGGTAGTATAAGTGAGACTATTTTTTGTAAACAAACGCACTCAAATACATACATATATTGAAGCTGAATATTGATGTGTCTGGCACCCGCTTTAGTTGGTATAACTTCGAATTACTTTGTAATATAACGATAGAAACTTCACAGATAAGAAATCAATAGAAACACTTATAATCCCAAAATTTTTATTTTTGGGGATACATATGTATGTCACCTTAAATGCAAACGGACGTAACTGCACAAAATTTCGAAATCGAATTTGTGATTGATTATGGTTCATTTTTATCAAACTACATGTTCATGGAAATATTTAGACCTCTACGATCAATAATGACGACCTTATTAAAGAAATTTAAACGGACGTAACTAACATAAAAGCTTAAATATATGTATACATATAAAAAGGAAATAAATGGTTAAAAACATAAAAGTATCCATACTACAAGTAAATTTCGAAGAAAATGTACAAGAACACTGTGGTCCAATGATCAAAAAAAAAAATGAAGACAATATGAACTTACGTGGTATCTTGCTAAGTGTCTTGGCGCAAAGTGATTTATTAAAATGGTTTCTTAAATTTCGGTATTTGTACTTTTTTCTCTTTTTTTTGCCTTTATGCTACCAATACACTTGTTAAGAACCGCTTCTTTTCTTTTACATAGCATACACTCGCATTTGCATAACATACATATCACGTATAATACACGAATACAATTACATAGATAAAACGATAAGAATAAAGATTTGCTAATAAATGTAATCTCTAAGACAAGGTTGCCATTTCACTTACAAACACTTTATTATTATTGATTTTGAAAAGTTTTTTGTTTCTCCTGTAAAAAATACAAAAGAATAGCTATGTCCGTTTGCATTTACGGTGACGATATGCATGTATGTATATTGCAAAAATAAAAATAGCTACATACATACAAATATACTCATGTTTCCAAATTAGAAATGGCAAGTAATCGCAAATAACTACCCAGGCAGAAATTGCCGTACAAAAATTGTAGTACTGGGAAAGCACTTTTACTCAAGAAACCAGAACGGTTTGCCAACGTTACGGTTTAAAATCTGAAAAATTATTTGCCAATGTTTTTAAAAAAAATTTTTTTGTTATTTTTTTTAGTTTTTATTTATTTTTATATTAATGTACATTAAGTTCTTTATGTAAAAGGGTGATAGCAACTGTTTCATTTGGGCATTTGGTAAGAATACACTTAACATCTACCATGCTTAGCTCTATTTAAATTTTTTTTTGATCTAAATCTTTAACGATATATAATCCTACGTCCCTGGATAACAGTGGATACGTAAAAAATCAAGAGTTTCTTTAAATATATTGCCTTTTAAGTAAATATTATCACATTTGTATACTGAAAGTTTGCTACTAAAAATTTCTGATATTACCATGACATTTCCATTACTTAGTAAAATGGTATTATCAGGAGGAACGGTTGTAATTTTATAGCCATAAATGTTTACAAAAGAAAATAGTGTTTTCGATTCAACTGTGTCTATAATTTTCCCATATTTTCTATTTTTAACAAAAGGAAATAGTAATGGTATATTATTTGAGAAACTGTTAGTATGGAAAATGTGCAATTTCTTTTGAATTTGCCCTATTGGATTTGTAGTTGATTTAACAATTGACTTTAAATACCCCAAACTATTTTCAAAGTCAAAAGCTGAAAATTGTAATAAAGAAGCTTCTACGTTAATTACATCATCTGGTATATGAATTAGATTAGATTATGTATATTCATGGTTTGCGAATTAGGGCCGTAATATCGAGGTATAAGTTCAGCAAATGATTTTAACAATTCTTGAACATATTTTGATTTTAATGTGGCTAACTTGGTTGACGACAAAATACGACGAAGTAAATAAAAGTAAAATTTTTTTTGTAAATTTCAACATCTAATACATTTTTTCTAGTAATTTTTTTTTTTTTTAATTGCACCAGCATATAACAAGAAGAAAACGAATTGTGTAGCTTTCCAGTTTGCTAAATTCGTTAAATCGTGTGATTTTCTTTGAAACTCAAAAGGTATACTTTTAGATACCATTAGTAGGTTTTGTTGAAGTGCTGATACATTTTCTTGTGAAATATAAGAGAATTAATTTTTTTACAGTTAGCTTTTGAAGGAATTGTTTACTAATTCCAAGATAAAGCATGTGCATTTCATCAATAACGACATGTTTTATGGGATCAAAATTAACAATGTCCAATATTGGGCTATCTTCTTTTGTTAAGTGATGTTGAGGGTTTGATTTATTATTAGATGAATATGAGCGTTCCTCGCAATTTGTTTCCTTAAATTCTTATTGACTGTCTCCCCTTAACGATACACCTTTCGCAGGAAAAAATCCAGTGTGACCTCTGTAGCATTTAACAAAACCTGGGGCTAGCTTATCGCAACTAAAAGCAAAATTTCAAATTTTAAAGTAAGAATAATAAAAAAAAATATATACATATCAGGTTTAACATTTGAAAGTTTTTCTTTATACCTGTGCTAATGAAATTATTGGCTTCTAAAACGAATTCTGCTTAAAACTGCCTAGCTGAAAAAAGCTTAACATTTTTGGATAACATATTCGTTTTTGAGTTTGAAGTATTGGGAATATAATACACTTAACAAAAAAATTATGTTGGCAAAGCACTTAAATTTTGGTTTTCATAGTGTTTAGCCAACGACGTAAAAAATAGTTGGGCAACCCCATCATGAGGTTATCATTTGTGTGTTGGCACAACACTCCAAAAGTAGAATTTGTGATGTTTTGCCAACGTTTGAACCACCCTAGGAAACGCTTTGCCAACGTTCACCCGATTGTATTTTTCTGCGTGGGTACTCACTAATACATAAAAATGTTTAATAATAATGCATTACTGTTTTTATTTGCTTCACGCTCTACAACATCAACGTGAGTGTAAAAAAGCATTAATTACTGTCACGATAACATTTTTATTCGATTGGAAATACAAAATAATCAACGTCTCTCTAATCGTATTTTATTGCGAATTCTACTAACAGGCATAATATGCTTTATTTTCTATATCTTCATTTAGCAACCCCCGATGTATCTCTTTATCAATATGACGAAACTTCCGGCTATTATTATGATCCCACTACTGGTCTTTATTACGACGCACATTCACAATACTATTATAATAACGAAACTGGAGCATATCTTTATTGGGATCAACGTAAAAGTTCGTATGTTTTAGCCACACCGGCAGCGGCCGCGGCCACAGTACAAGATGTTGTAAGCAAGGAGGTAGAAATTGAAGCGAAACCAACAACGGTGGAAGATGAACCGACAAAAAAAGAGAAAAAGGAAAGTGGCAACAAGCACGACAAAGTTAAAGTGGCAAAAAAAATTGTAAAAGATATGGAGAAGTGGGCAAAACAATTGAACCAAAAGAAGGATTATACAGTAGTGGCTACACCTCAGCCAATACTTACCAATAATAGAACCGAAGATGTAGTGAGGCCCTCGACAAGTGGTGGTCTCTCAAGTGGATATGCTGATGTTGGTTTTTCTATTTTGGAGAAGAAGACGGCGAAATTGGGTACATCTAATACATTTATGTCTCCTATGAGTTTGGAATCGGCGACGACCAACAAACTTATACCTTCTTATGGTTCAGATTCCGATGAGGATAATTTACCACCTCTTCCTAAACCAAATGCCACTACGTCGGCAGCAGAACCAGGTGAAAAAGATTACGTTGATTTTCAAAAACTTACATGTCTATTGTGCAAAAGAGCGTTTCAATCTTTGGAAATTTTACAAAAGCATTTGAAAATGTCTAATCTTCATAAAGAAAATTTAGCAAAGCATAATCTCGAAAAAGGTTTAACGGTACAGCAACAACAGCAGCAGCAACAAGCCGAACAAGATTCCCTAACAGCTGCCTTATCGTGAGTTTTTTTTTTAAATTTCCAAGCGGAAATATTGTTAACGTACAATTAATTATAGCTATCGAGATCGTGCGAAGGAAAGAAGGCTTAAGTATGGTGAGAGTGATCCTCCACCTCCAAATCGTAGCCGTGAGCGCTTTGAAAAGGAGATTAATAATCTAACCTCACGTCAGAAACACCAGGATACACCCGCCATGCCCATAGGGTCAAATAATGTGGGAAATCGTTTGTTACAGAAAATGGGATGGTCTGAGGGCCAAGGCCTAGGACGTAAAAATCAGGGACGAACAAATATTATAGAGGTAGGTAACATGTAAACAACCTAATTGGCATCTTCAGGATGTGTTTTCGTTTTTAGGCAAATGCTCGTAGTACCACAGCTGGCTTAGGCACAAAATCGGGCATTGGACCTGGCGATGATTATAAGTCGTACATTAAAAAAATGATGAAGTCTCGTTATGAATCGGTGTGATGGTTCTATTTTAATTACTGTTAGTTAAGTTGTTTCATAAATTAAATTTTAAAATAGTTTTTCACAATTAAAGCATTCTTTTTTTAAGTCGTTTTGATTTAACATTTATTTAAGAATTGTACATACATGAATAAAATAAAAATAAACTAATTAAACATTTTGGATAGAAAAATATTCAAAAAAAAAACCAATTTCTGCGCTATTACCTCTAACTAGGATAAATTTATAATAATCAACTTATTTCATACAGCAAGAAATTGTATTTCACCCTTAGATTTGTGAAACATTAATGTTTTAAAGCTGCTTTCACCCATTTATTTTAAAAAAAATTTTTGTAGAAAATAAATTGTACTACACCAATTTTTTATTTTTTTTTTTCATGCGTTTATTTATTTATTGTATCTTCAAAAAATGAGCTAACAATAAGTTTTCAAATCTTAAATCTAGATATAATAATTAGGCCCAACCAATGTCAGGCATAAACTTAGTGATAGTAATCAATAATACATAAATATCGTATTAAGCACATAAATATTTTCAAGCTGTTTCATATTGAGTGTTGAGTATTAGAGCCATAGTGTCCCTCTTTTTTAAGCGGATGTGTCCAGTAAAATTCAAGACGTTACGAGCAAGTGGATTAGGATGAGACTCGAGTTTTGTTAAGTATTTGCCTGCGTATTTTTAATTTCTTCAGTCACTAGTGGCATATTTAAATCACGATGTAAATTTGAATTTTTGATGTACCATGGAGCCGATGTTATTAGTCTACACACATAAATACAAAAACAAATTCGTCGGGACAAAAATTTTGTCTGAAGCAAATTGCTGCATTCAGCTTAACAGTTTCAGGTTGAATTGAGATGAAGGGAAAATTTTCTTTTCTTTTTCTGAGAAAACTGGGAAAGTTCGTTATAAACGGAATAAATATTTTCCGCGATTCAAAGAAATTAACAAGGCGTAAGCAAAATAATTCACTATCTTAAAATATACAACTCTTTTTTTTCTAACTCTACGTCTCCATCTGACATGAAATATTAATTGCGTTCGGGTACTCAAAACACAGTAAATGAGAACACAAATTGAGAGAGTACAGTGGAAGTTCTTGCCTGAGTATTTTGCAAATTTTTACTGCAGAAATTTGTCGTATTAAAGTTTAGTAAGATAAAATCATATGATGCAAAATGTAAACAAATGAAAAGTAAGCAAACGTAAAGTTTAAAAATTTTTGAAAAGGTTAAATAAAAATTGTGAAAGTCATGGTAATAATAATGATGGTAATAATAACTGTTAATATATGTACATATTTTATAATGTAATTTATTAATTCTTTTGTTTTGTGGATGACTTTAATTATTCAGAGTTGTAAAACTGTAATGTATCTGGTTACTTAGTACTGCACTTGTTTTTAAGGTATTAAGTAACATTAACAAACATTCATGTAATAATTTAACCAACAACAAATCAGAAAAATCAAAAAGAAATTAATTGCAAATTCTACATAAACTAAATTAAAAATTTATTTTTTGATTGGCCGTGTTATAAAAATAAATTTTATATGTGGAGTTGGAGTCAGATGTTTCCTTAATCTTAGTAATTTTTACTATTTTTCTGTTCGCGTACTTTTTGCGGCAACAACTCTTTTTGAGAGTAAATTTTAAAATTTTTTCAGTAACTACTCATTTACCGATTTCACTACAAAAGTAAAAAACACACCTATTGTTGTAACTTGAAGTTATACTGAGTTGTTAAAAAAATGCACTAACAATAATGTTATAACTTGAATAAAGCATTAACTTGAAGTTTATGTTAAAGTTAGCAATTTTATGTCAAGTGGAGGCCGCAAGTAATGAATATAATGTTAACATGTGGATCAATTATTGATTGCAATTATACATACATATCCCACATTAAAACACAAGCAGTTACAACTCACAAAAATTGCAAATGTTTAAGAGCGGCAAAAAAGTGTTGGTAGATACTGTACATAAAAACAAACATATTGTTGAAGAAGAAAAGCAAAAATAAATTTTTGCGCTTGTTAGAGATATGTGTGTTGAGTGAACTTGTTTGTAAAAAAACAAAACCATTTTTATAATTTTGATTTGTGACTGTTTATGATTTAATGTCCGATATGTAAGTATAACAGTCAGCCTGCAAATTACAGCAAACTGTACTACCGAAATCAACTAACGACAGCTGTAATTTCGATAAGTAAATTAGTTATTTCTAGCAACAGAGATATAGGGTGGCTTTAATCCATTACGCGGTACAAATATGATTCATAATATATCCATTTGGATTTATTTCAGAGTGCAAATGTTTGCTTGGCATATTTCTTATAAACCTGTACTATCGACATCAGCTCTTAATATAAGGCTACCAGTTCGTAGTGCTTGTTGAAAAAAATTTTGACGTTTCAATTGGTATCACTCGTTCTGTTGGCTGATTTGGTGCATCTGTCTCCAATAGAAAGAAAATGTTAATATTTCTGAAAAATAAAAATCTCTAAATCGTCCTTAAAAAAATTAGATCTGAACCTGTTCAGTTACAAGAAACTATTACCATTAAATTGAGAAAGGCTGATAAGCATACCAACAATAACTCTGTGTTATAGAAGTAAGAAAAGGATTTAGTTTAATAGAGATCGCATAAAAATGAAATTAGTAAACAAAAATTTGGATAAGGGTGGCCAAGGGTAAGTGTAATCAAATATGAAGCATAGATAGGAGACCCATGTAAAATTTGTGTGCTTTTAAAGCTCCGTTGTTTTAATACCAGAGGAATCTGAGGATATGTGGCATGCGTACAATTTGATATCCGAGGGCGATAGTGTCCGCAGTACAACTATACGAAAAGTGCAAAATGAAACAGCTACCGGATCTAGTACTAGTAGTCGCGTGCGAACTACTTTAACAATTACAGTTGAATCCATAGATTTCGATACACAGGCTTGTGTTTTACGTTTGAAGGGACGTAATATCGTGGAAAATCAGTATGTTAAAATGGGTGCTTATCATACTCTGGACATAGAACTTAATCGTAAGTTTGAATTGCGTAAACCAGAATGGGACTCTATAGCTTTGGAACGTATAGAAATGGCTTGTGACCCCACGCAATCGGCCGATGTTGCTGCTGTGGTTATGCAGGAAGGCCTAGCTCATGTATGTTTGATCACACCAAGTATGACTTTAGTGCGTAGTAAAATTGAAGTAAATATACCTCGTAAACGGAAGGGAAATATCCAGCAACATGAAAAAGGACTGGCTAAGTTCTATGAAAGTGTTATGCAAAGCATATTAAGACACGTTAATTTTGAAGTGGTTAAATGTGTGCTTTTAGCATCACCTGGTTTTGTTAGGGACCAATTTTTTGAATATATGTATCAACAGGCTGTTACATCCGACATAAAAGTGTTGCTAGATAATAAAAGTAAATTCATGCTTGTGCACTCGTCATCTGGTTTCAAACATGCTCTTAAAGAAGTTCTACAAGAACCAGCAGTAATGTCGAAAATATGCGACACCAAGGCTGCTGGTGAGGTCAAAGCTTTAGAACAATTTTATACAATGCTACAGTGCGAGCCTTCTAAAGCCTTTTACGGCAAAAAACATGTACTGGTGGCTGCTGCCAGTATGGCTGTAGAAACTCTGCTCATATCTGATAACCTTTTCCGTTGCCAAGATGTTAATCAACGCAAAGAATACGTTCAACTAGTGGAGAATGTACGTGATGCGGGAGGTGATGTGAAAATATTTTCGAGCATGCACATATCCGGGGAACAGTTGGCTCAATTGACTGGTATAGCAGCTATATTAAGATTTCCTATGCCGGAACTGGAAGAAGATTCAGACAACGAAAACGGTGTAGCTGATTCTGACTCGGATTAAAGAAGAATGCTACGAAAATTTCTATTTACATATATAAGTGCTGTAAAATATGTTTATAAACTCGCATATAATTTTTTTTATATAAACCGTACTTTTAGTGTTGAAAGTAAATTAAAATAATAAATTTATAAACATACCCATATGTATATTTA
The DNA here is from genome assembly GCA_936439885.1 of Nowickia ferox. Classification (NCBI taxonomy): domain Eukaryota; kingdom Metazoa; phylum Arthropoda; class Insecta; order Diptera; family Tachinidae; genus Nowickia; species Nowickia ferox. Next base: position 72,950,409 of record OW387026.1, read on the forward strand.
CAAATGAACAATAAAATAATCAAAAGCAGAAGTAAGAGATAATATATAAACATACTTGAAATTAATGCACTTATTCCCATCTACTGATACATTTTAATCCTAGATTGAAGAACAAATCGCTCGTTTACCAAAACAACTTCATAACTAAAAAAACTAGTTTGCCAGAGAACGAGCTTAAAGTTTTCAATTTAAAAAGAAAAAAGAAAATGTTATTTTGCTTTCAAGAGTTGAGTAAAGATTTTTGTATGAAAAATTAACATCCTTATCGGGAATCAAACGTGAAATATTTCCAATGAACAAAAAATGGTGAACAAAATTAGAAAATAGTATACTGACACAACAACAACGCAAACATTGGCGATCACAATGTTAGGGAAAGGGAACACATTTCACGTGAACTTTTATTGCCAATAAGTGTTAATATGAAGAACGATATGACGATTAATTCTGCATCATTAACTCGAAAATTAAATTTTTTGAGTTATAACGTTGTTTGAGTAAATGAGCGAAATGTTAATGTAATCTATTACAAAAACGTCATAGTCAAAGTCTAAATACATCAACTACGATAAGAGGGAAATAAGTCCTTAACGTAACGAAACAATCGTTAATACAGTCTCGGATAAATTACAGTGAGTTGGAATTATTCAGTTTTAGATTACTCTATCCAATAAAGAAAGACGTTTTTTAGTTAGATTTTAGTTTTTTTTTTGGAGAAATGTTTGAGCCAACGTGCAGTTGGTTATTTATCTACTGCAGCATGAATAATCTGCTTTACGTTAACGTACTACGTGGTCCTTTAAGCCTCAGTTAGACGACTGTAATGGAATGTAACTGCAACAGTAGGAAACAGCTGATCGATATTGTTATGTGAATAGTAAAGCAAATGGTTATAGAGACCATATAATACCATAGAACCTACTTTTCATATAAAAGTATTGATCAGATATTTCCTTTTTTGCTGGTACATTCCATTCCAGTCGGCTAACTGAGCCTTTAAACATTCCAGTTTAAAAAATAAAATCGCTCAATCACTTTTGAACTTTGATATTGTAAAGTGGGGTACCAACTTTGGGACATTTGCTTCAGAGCTGGCAGTAATAGCATTTTTGCACTTTTTCGTGTTATTGGATTGTAATCAATAAGATTAATATCGTAGTGTTTCAAAATTTAAACAAAAATACTTTCGGAAAATCAGCAATTAAAGTTTTTGAAGCGTTTAGAAAAAGCGAAACTGTAATATTTCTTTGACTGACAGCATATCCAGACAAAACCATCGATTATCCCCCTTTAGATAAAATCATTGCTCTAAAACACAACAAAATATTTAAGAAATTTATTATTTTACATATTGTCATAAGTTTATTTTACTGAAATTTATTTGTTTCAAAAACTATTTGTGATTTTCAAAAATATTATTTGTGAATTCTGAAATAGTTTTTGAAAGCTTGTGAAGCTTGTGACTGTTGAAAATATGTGCTTGAAGTCTACTGATGATTTGGCTAAGCACCAATGAAATATCGTCGCTGTTTTAACTAACTGACCTAAGTGAAATTTTTTTGAAAAATGAGTTAAGTCCTTTACTAGACTTTATAAGTCATAATACACCTTGACTACAATTTTCATGACTGTAAGCATTACTGTTGTGCCTACATAAGTAAAAAGATTTCAGACGCAGCCATAAGAATGAATGTATAAAACAACCCTGTTAAATTGTTAAAATGTTAGTTAGGTCAGTTAGTTAAATCAACGACGATATATGGACAATGCTTAACCACCAGTAGATAAACTTCCCAAAAAAATATATTCATATTGGCAAACTGGTTTGAAGGTTTCATTTTATACACGACCTAATGGAAAAAGAAAATTTATTTTTCTTTGAAGAGTCTGAGTACAAAAAGATATTTGTATGACATTTTTACACAATCACCCTTATCGGGAATAAGAGTTCACATGAAATGTGTTCCCTTTCCCTCAGATTGTGCTCGCCAATGTTTGTGTTGTTGTTGTGTCAGTATACTATTTCCTAATTTTGTTCACCATTTTTTGTTCACGGGAAATATTTCACGTGAGCAAAATGTTTGCCTTTTATTCCCAATAAGGGTGAATATCAAGACCAATATGAGGATTCTGCATCACTTTCACAAAATGGAATTTTCGAGTTATGACGTTTTTGAGTGAATGAGCGATATGTACATGCTAAGTTAGCTCTCGGTGGCAATAAAAAATTTTCATTTCCCATGCCTGACTCATTTACAGCTTTTTAGATTTGCACATCCGTTCACTCTCTATGAGTGAATTTTGAAACAGCTGTTCATATTTTTTCTTCAGTTTTTTTTCTGGGAATATCTACCCAACTGAACACAAATAATACATATTAATTTTACGTCAGAACCGTGCGCGCTCTCTACCCGAACGAACCACTTGGATGGATCGATCTAGCTTCTTGCGCTACTTGTTTTTATAATGAAAAGATAATTTATAAATTTTTCAAATCATTTTAACTTGCAGTGTGACTGTATGATTTGTCTAACATACCTGTGAATAAATAAAATAGCAGTGTGTAGATAAGTGTATGTTTAAAAGAAAATAAATTGAGTTAAACCGAAAAACAACAACAAAATTCAGCTAATCGTGGGCCACAGAAAAGAAATAAAGAAACGTGTGAAAAAGTAAGGAAATTAAAAATAAAAAACGTCTGATTAAAAAGTCCGAACGGTTGATATAATTTTAAATCCATAGTATTAAAAGAGTTGATTTTCAAAATTAGTTGGATTTAAATGTTATACAGACATAGGTACATACATACTTCTTTTTCGATTCTATTATTTTTTTTAAATACAACTATTATGTACATACATACATATATACATATGTATATTTAATTTTTATTTGATCACATCGAGAGAAAAAAATTAAAGTGTTGAGTGTTTCTTTTTTGTTATTGTCATGAGCGCATTAAGCTCCTACCATATTGTTGGCATTATTTTGTACCTACAAATACAAATTTATTTTGGAGATATTGTTATTATTAATTCACCTTCAAAATCTAAATAAAATATAACAACAGCAACAGATATTTAAAATAAAATTTAAGCAGAATATAAAAATCAAATAAAACTGATTTACAAATCAAGATCGTCATTGTGTCTGCTGCCATATGTGGTCAATAAAATTGATAAATCTTGAAAAAAAGACTGAGCTGAAACTACAAAAAAATCTCTCAAAACAACCCAAGACAACAACAAAGAATATTAAATAAGAAATAATCAAACAACAACAATTTTTCTTACAGCGTTGCCAGAAACTATTAACAAAAAATTATTATACTACACACAATTTAATAAACCGGTTTCCCTTTAATAATACGGTACATTTTATTAATAGCATTACGTCCTCGTCCATTCAGTGAAACATTAGCTGCGAAACATTCTTGATTTCTCTTTGGAACTGCATTCGTGTCCACACTGTGAAGTTTTTGTTTTGCAGGTTAATACCATTTCTTATATATTTCTCATGAGAATGAGAAGAGAATGACGTACTCAACAAGAACTGCATGTGCATGAAACAAAGTACCCTTTTCCATTCCTCTTTCCCCTTTCATCCACAAACTCAAAATTTTTGCAGCGAATGTTTCACTGTATGGACGGGGACTACACGATTTAGGTTTTCTGTATCGATAAAACGGAAAGCTTTATCCAACATAACGGGAAATAAAACATAAATCTGTTCAAAGGGAGTAATAAAAATCTTTTTAATTTAATTTTCAAGATAACAAAATTGTGAAATTGAAAATGAACACGAAAAACACAACATCACAAAAAAAACAGTCAAAAATTCTTTCAGCCTTATAAAGTGTTTTTAAAACAGATTTTCATAATTTTTCTTATTAAGACTTTATAAAGCCTTAATAATTTTTTATAAATAAGCCTGTTTATATCTAACCATTCCCGTTTCTGCTTTTTACAAATTTCATATAAATAATTTTGTGCTACACGAAATAAGGCTTATAAGTAGGGAAAGGATTTTCATGCATTTAAAATCGCGTTTTATATACCTACATAAAATATACATTAAAAATATAAAAATATGTATTAAAAACTAATAAAATATGCATTTATTAACTCTTTTTTGAACATTTAATAACATTAAAAAATTAAAAAAATCAGCTTCATTGCTTTCTGAACAAACATTTGTATTCCATATACAAAATACAGTTAAGGAGAACTTTTATTTACGTAAATGAATAAGTATTTTTGTAAATTGTCAAAGGTAAATAAATCTTTGACTATTTTTTCTGAAAAAAAACATTTTTATTATAAAAATTAACATTCCAGGTCAGCAAAAGTTGTTGGTGCATATTTAAATGCTGCTAGTTCGTTTGTGGAATATTCAGTTTCTAAATTTTAGCTATTTGAACTATAAGCTATATTGATGCAATTTGTTGCATTTTTTAAGTCCATAATTTTTTTTATAGCTTTATCTAATTTATTTTTAATTTCCTCACTTATTCTGTCTTTCAGGGCACGCATTTTTTTAAAGAATCAAAACTATCTGATTGGGCTATAGTGTCAACACGAAAGTCATTCTCTGGGTGCACAAATATCAATTCAGTGCTTAAGTTTTTTTTTTTATATAAAATTTCTTTAACTTTGTTAATATAAATATAGTATTCGACAGCACTCAACCACTCTCCCCATCTATTTTCTATAGGCTGTGGGGAATTCGTATCCCTGAATATTTTCCTTTAAAGGCTGCAACACGCAAAGATGCTTTAAAAAACACTTTCTATCCATATGAAATCAGTACAGAACCGGTAAAGAACGCCCAAAAAATATTACGCAAACATTTTTGGGTTTAAAAGGGCTTTAATCCCATGCTTTTCTATTTTTTTTTGGTATTGAATTTTTAATATGCAAAAATATGTATTTATTTTAAAATATGCAAAAATATGCACTAACAAATTGATGCCATTTTGGCGCAAACTTGTTAATTCGCAAAGATATTTTATTTACGTTGAACTACGACCAACGACAAAAAGCATGTATTTACATGAAAATCCTTTCCCTACTTATAAGGCTTAATAAATTGGTTACGACAGCATGATTCCAAAAAATCAAACTTTTAATCACTTTGAGGATATGTATTATTCGATCCAAAAGCAACAATATTCCTTGGGCATGTATGATAACACGGTCTCACGTTTAAAAAACTGGGCGGATCCATTATTAATGAAATTTAACTAGTATATATTATTTATTATATTTAACTAGTATAAAACGTAGTATAAAACCTTGCGTACATATTATATACATATGTTTTTTGTATGATACAAATTTGGGAAACGAAAAAAAAGGAGGTCTGTTCTAAATAATAAATAAATACCAATGATATGACAAACATTTTCTAAAGCGAGTGAAAATAAAATTTTTCTAAAAACCAACTTAAAAATAGTCGTTAATAAGATAAGGTGAAATTATCTAAAATAATTGAGCTGCCTTCAAAAATATGTACATAGTAGGCCTAATGGGGCTTATCGTGGTTGACGTATTGCGACTTCGACTACGATATTTTGGTTCTAAATTAAGGAACCAACGTTGACGTGTTCCTTAATATATTACAAAAATGGCGTAGCCAAAGTCGAAATACGCCAACCCCTTGCTACAGTGCTATTCGAAGTTGGTGTCAATCGTTCTATAAGCTCATAGCATTAAATATTTTTGCATTTACATTGTAAATTAAAAAGTTTAAACTATTTACATACATATGTACCTACATGTTTTTTTGAGTTGTGACAATATTGATGCGCGAATATTGGTATTCGTATTCGAATGCCCCTTCTGCAAGAATCCGTCGTAAGAACTTTCTTTTTGTGCTGTGCAGTGTTAAAGTTGAAAACGTTTAAATTTTCAGTTTCATGTGATTTTTGTCCGTGTCATAATTGATACAAAACTTTAAAAATGAATGAATGTGAAAACATCAATTTTTTTCTCCAAACTTCTTACCAATACTGTAATATCAGATTTATTCTTGTTGTATATATTGACGAAATAAATGAATAAATAAATAAACATTTTTAGGTTCAATCCCTCTGCCTTAAAGCCATTATTACAACTTGCCGTTTAGGCAATATTTTGGCTTTGAATTATAGAACCTTCATGTATTATTTTTTTATCCATTAAATATTATTATTGTTAATAATAATAGCAATAAAAATACAAAAAAAAAATCGCGAAATGACGAAAATTGGCAAAAAGCTATCAACAGATGATGTTTTAAAATCTTCAAATCTGTTAGGACGCTAAAAACCACGCAAAAAGTCGCTTTTATCACAAAATTTGCAAAAATTCGCGAGAAGTTTGCTAAATCGGAAGCAAGCTGGAATAAGAGTGATTGTCTTCTTCATGTTTTTTTTTATGAAATTGTAATTTTTCTGCAGTATATTTATGAGTTTATCAGGCTAAGGTTCGTATGGCTATGTAAGCTAAATTACATGTGATAATTATTAGTGAAAAATTAACACCAAAGTTAATTGTAAATATACTGACAAACACGTAGTAGAACGGAACAACTAGCTGTTTTCGAAGGCCACTACACTATACTACACTACATTTTTTTTTTGATTTTATTAATTTTAAACTATTTTCGTTATTTTATATTTACGTTATTTTTATTCTTTCTCTTCTTATTTTTAAATGTTTCACATTTTTAAAAGTCTAGCAACACTTACAACAGGCCGTTCACAACTACCATAGTTGTGGTTAATACAATCTACAGTAGGTTGTGAATTATTATTATTAATAATAATAACAATAAAAAAATCCAAGTTGTAATAGTGCAAAACTATTTATCAGGCAGACAAAATAGTACCTCTAACCAATGTCAAGTTGTAATAATGACCCTTAGCGTGGGCTAAAACTAGAAGTGAAACATTATTTTTTATTTTTGTTTTCTTTTTCGAATAACGATTTTATATAAATGATTAGTAACAACAATTCATTGATAAAAATTAATATAAATAATTAGTACATATGCATATGCACATATGTACATACATATGTACATATGCATATGTACATATGTATATATGTACATATGTATATATGTACATATGTACTCGTATGTGTGTGCACGTATGTATATTACATCAATGGTTTTCGTAGAGTGTTAACACAAACTTTTAACCATTTTATCTATTTTCACCAAAGAAAAATTTAAAATTTTACTTTTTGTTTTAATTTTTCATGGTTTCATATCTTTAAATAAAACTTATTTATAGCACAAAGTTTTAGTTATTTTTGTTTAAATGTTGTGTTTCGTTTGAAAAATTTCGTGTGAATTTTTTGTGCTTATAATTTCGATACATAATTTCTTTGTGTGCCTTTCTTTCGTTTTGTTTAAATTTCTTTGGAATAATAAAGAAAAAAGAAATTTGTGCCAGTATATTGTAGCTGTCCATGGGAAAAATACATGCATATATATTTGTATGTATGTAAATACATACATATGTACGAGTACAAACATATGTATACGAAATATGATAAAATCTTTAATATTTTCTTATTCAAAGGATGTGTGATTAATAGTTGATAATTCCTTTTTGTAAAAAACATATACACGTGTAGATGCACACATATTTACATATGTATATAGCTATAAGTAAAAAAATATCTAATGTTTTAATAATACATAAATATGTTAATTCAAATGGGGTATTAAAGCAGGAACTTTTAGTTTTTAAATTCGTTAAATGTTTTTTCATCACGAAAAATGTTGTTACGAGGGCGAATCGATAAGTTCGTGACTTTTTGAATGAAACACAGTTTTTTTGCAAAACAAAAATTTAGTTTTCAACATAATCTCATTTTAACTCAATACACTTAGTCCAACATTTCTCCAGTTTTTGTATCCCTTCCAAAAATAGGATTTTTCGAGGCATTTGTTTGGTCAATAATTTCATCGTTGGAGCTGAGTCTCTTTCCACCGAGCCATTTCTTTAGGTTTGGAAATAGGAAGTAGTCACTAGGGGCTGAATCTCGTAGCCCAATATCTTGATGAAAAATAACTTTTCTTGGCCATATGGGGTCGTTTTCTTTCTAAATCCTTATTAAATCGGTCTAATAAGTTGGCATAATATTCGCCGTTTATTGTTTTTCCCTTTTGAAGGTAATCGATGTAGATTATCGCGCGTGCATCAGAAAAAACTGTTGCCATCACCTTATTGGCCGACAAACTTACCTAACTAACGGAGAAACCCGTTGTTTAGACTGCAGTAATGAATCCATGTTTCATTCACAGTTACAAAACACCGCAAAAACTTCTTCGGATTGCGGTTATACAACTCCAAACAATCCTTTGAAGTTGTCTCCCGTTTACGTTTAACGTTTAGGGTCAATTGAGAGCAAACGCGGCACCCATCTTGCAGAGAACTTTCTTAAACTAAGCTCATCACTTAAAATCGAAACCACATTGCCATATGAAATGCCTATGGAATCAACAATCTCACACGCTTTTACTCTTCGATCGGCCAACACCATATCGTGGATTTTTTCGACATTTTCGGGTGTACTGACCTCAATTGGCCGTCCGGAACGTTCGGCGTCGTTTGTACTTGTGCAGTAAACCACTTTTTTACCATTGAAATCGACGGTGCAGAGTCCCCATAATATTTATCGAGCTTTCCCTTGGTTTGATTGCCGGTTTTTTTTCGCAAAAAATAATGTTTAATGAGCACTCGAAATTCACTTTTTTCCATTTTTAGAAAAATACACGAGGTTGTAATGTTTTTAACAGCTGTTAAACGCAAAGTAAATGGCGACACTTGCTCAAAATTTGACAGTAGTCTATTAACAGGTCGTATTTGATGGGAACAGTGTTGCATTTCATATAACTACGAGGGAAGTTCGATAAGTCACGGAATTATTGATCCGCCCTCGTATATGAGATCAAAAAATATGAGTGAACATAAACATGACATGACTTGACATTAATAAAAACAGACATCAAATGAATAATACAACGGTCATCGAGGTTTGTGATCTAAAACAGATCAGTAGATTTTTTCTTTAAAAACTTCCATACAACTGAGTTTTCCATTAAAAAAAATTTCATTTGTTTTATTAAAAACAAAAAAAAAGAGAATAATGATTTGTATAAATTATCTTAAAACGTCAATCTATTTGACAAAATATCTTCAAATGTAAAATTTGTTAGAAAAACAGCTGATCGCAATAAATTTTCTCAAATGCCAAATTAAAAGCTGCTGTTTTTTAAATGTAAAGTTGTCAATTTTATTTTATTATTGCCCTGGATGCCGCATAAAAAGTGTGGGAATTTCGGAAATTTAAAGAGTGGAATTCCCGTCCCGGGAAAACAAAATTACATTAAAAATTGGCATTGCGAAACTGAATCGATATTTAAGAATTAATGTCCTAATTTGAAATATGACATTATTTTATTCATAAAGATAAATGCGAAAGAAAGTTGTAAGATATGCCAAATAGTAAAAATATATATAATAGTAAAAATCTTAAAGTAAATTATGGCATTCGATATTGATCAAAATTTCTATTTAATTTACTCGTAATTTCCATTGATCTGCAATGAAACTTTCATTAAAAATGTCGCAATGTGCCCCTTCCTTTAGTAACTTGATGTAGTGCAAAAATATTTAAGAATTTTAATTCCAATTTAAAGTTTGACTACGCTTATGTCGTCAAATATTTGCCCAATCGGAATACAGCTAAAAAAGTTCAATAAACGATTAAAAAATTTAGTAAAGTCTGCAATTTTTTCATCAGCTTGTACATACTATACATACATATTTACTTTAAATTTCCAAAGTGCGCTTATAAACTCGTTTATTATAAAGTTGTATGACTTAGCGTTCTTACTAATTTCTCAAATTTGTATTAAAGCTAGAGAGAGTTTACAAATTAGTCACGAAATCAGCTGTTAAACAGGCTTACGAACAGCTTCATGAGAATTTGTGAAGACCTTAGCCAGCATATGGACAAAACGTTCTAAAAGCAAAATTGGAAAAGTTAAAAAAAAAATAAAACAAAAATAAAAACAATTTACTTAAAAAAGTAATAATAATGATGAGAAGTGTAGTCGTCCAACAGGGACTTTCGAACTGGCAAGAGATTTCGTGCATAAAAAATCATGAATTTGTGCTTGTTTTGTTGGCTAAGCAAACGTTTAAATGCATTTTATTGCTGCTTCAGTATTTCGTATATAAAATTAATATTAATAAATTAATAATAATTACTTTGCAGTGGTGGTAAACGTCTCACCCTCCTATACCCCCACATTTTGGCGGAACATGTAGTGTGTTCACCTTTAGTGTCCCTCCGTATTGTAATTCTGAAGATATAGGAAAAATATTAATTGCTTTCTTGAGGGGTACCCGTCTCCCCCTTCCTATACCTTCAAGATTTTGTTGGAAGATGCAGATTATTAAAAAAAGTAAAATTTAGTGCCCCTTACTATTTTAGTTGTGGAGATATTAATTGATCCGCGAAAAAGGGCCTTTGGCTGCACATAGCGCCGCGCAGCTCATGCGCCACATTGTACAGTGTGCACGAGCGTTTTGTGGTTACGTAGTTAAGTTAAGAAAAATTAGAGAGATATTTTGCACATTTTTAAGCGATAGCAATAATTACTAAGAGATGTTTAGTAATATGTGAGTATATTTGTTGAATGAAATTTTCGTTTCTCTTAAATACACACATTGCTACAGAAGCTTTGCAAGAAGTGTGGGAAAAAATTAAATTAAACAAAAATATATTAAACATGAATATTAAAAAGAGCATAAAATTATTGAACTCGTTTTCTTATTTTTAGTATTCGAAAATATTTTTATAATATATAATCACACTCGTCTATTTGTTTTGTTGTTGCGAAATGTTAAATTTGAGAGAATATGTGGATAATAATTTCTGACACATATTTGAAAGTTTGAAATCAAATTGTAATTATAAATTTACGAATATACATAAGTATGCACGTATGTATGTATATACTTATGTATATGTACCCTATAATATACGGTTACACTGTATTGATTCATTAATAACTCTGTCACTAGAACTGTTGACCAATTACATATACCACAGACATTGTAGAGCCTAAAATATGATGGTACTTTTTAACCGACTGCGCGACGCAAAGAAAGGTATTGTGTTTACCAGCCTATGCATGTATATGTGTATGTATGTATGTATGCATTTGTGCCCTTAGTTATGAAAGTGGTCTAAGTCATGTTTTTCTCCTGTCGAGATATTTACTAGATTACATTTGAACAAATAAAAAAATATTTTTATATTATACAACATTTTAATTTAGAGTTGCTATAGTCTCGATTAATATAAATTTATTTAATATTTATTGCAGTTTTTTTAAGATGTTTTTAATATTTCGAAGCAAAAATGCATATGACTTAGACCACTTTCATAATTAAGGGCACATTTTTACATGTGTGTTCTTTGCGGCACTATACAAACCGAACGCGTGGACCGATTTTGATGATTCTTACATTAAGCGATTTACGGCCTTATCTCACGTGGTGGTCTAAACACCGGGTGAAGGTTAGGCGAGCGAAAGACTTCACCTCTATCGTCTTTTGAACTCAGGGCAGTTCCAGGTGACGCTGCACCTGATTGACAACACAGACCTGTTTCCTTTTATAAATATGTATGTGCACATCCGCTCTGTTATTTCAGAGATTGGGGTATCATTCGACAGGTATTTTTAAATCATCTTTAGGTTTCTCTTATGTTTTTTCATTTCCAATGGCCATTTAGGATATTTAACGGTTCAAAGTTGGTCGCAGTTGGGTTTTTTAATTTTTTTTAATTATTACTTGTTGCTGGATTGATATGGTTGTAGTTTGTGTGTGTGTGGGGAGGGCGGGGAGTTAAGCACGTCTACATGCATTTCGTTGTGGTTCAAGTCTACTGATGAGTTTTTGTTGACATGCTTAACCAACAACAAACAAACTTGTTGTTGTTAAGTTGTTGTTTGTTATTTTTTCTCGGCTCTCATCTTTTTAGTTAAATTTTGTGATTGATTTGGGGTTTTTATGTTAACGTTCTAAAAGTTCCGTTAAAGTATTAAAGTTTTTGAAAAAAAATTTTATTTTTGGTTGAATTTTTTTACTTTTCTTTATAAACGATTAGAATTTCTCCGCGAATCCGTCCAGAAAAAAACTGAGTAGACTTTAAACTGAATTTATATCAATTTGATCAAAAACAGAAAAATACCAACCGCACAAATTTTCCCGTTTTATGGCTGGTACTCTGTTCAAAGTTGTGAAAAATTTTCAGCACCATTGATTATTTCGCGTGAAAAATTTTACATGAACTAAATGTAGCCCAACTCGCGGTTTTTTTTTATAAATTTCTTGCTTTTATTGCTTGAAAGTATGCAACATTGTTAAAACTCCGTGCGAAAAAAGCACTGCTCATGTTGTTTCGCAGCTAAACTAAAATGATGCCAGACTAATTTTGCATGGAAAGACATGATTTTACGTGTTTTTCACAACAAGAGCAGAGTACTACTTTTGCGAATTTATTTGGCAAATATTTCACACCAAATACTTTTATATGTAGTTTGACAGCATTTCGCACGAAATTGTGAACAGAGTACCAGGCTTTACCCTGTCCCGCGCAACTTTTTTAATTTTTTTCTTTCATATTCTTCTTCTCCAGACAAAAACAAACAAAACAAAAAAAAAAAAAGAATGGGGCGTATTGGTCCAGCCATTCACGCGTGATGTCGTGCCAAAAAATGGATTGATTTTCATTTATATAGATTATTAAATATTAAATAATTCTTTAAAACAGGTTTCTCATACAAAATTCTTACGTCAAACCAACATACTCGTACATACGGGTCTTACAATTAAACAGAAGTTTAAACAAGAAAAAGAAATATTATTGCAAGATAACTTACTTACAATTTTAAAGTCTGCCTTAAGCTTAAATTCGACGTGCCATAGCCCCATAAACAAAACTAAAATTCAATTGGTTTCTATGGTCATGGCTATGGCGTTATGGCGAGTCACCTATAATCAAATACAGTGCTGTCCATTAAGGCCTCATTAGTTTTTACTTTTCCTTGTCGTTCTGTGCCGTTCTTTTCCGTATAAAATATTTTGCAATTACTTTTTCTGTGCAAGGAATCAGCTGGCAACCTATAGAACTGATTTCATTTGTGTACAAAATATCACAACAAACTAATACATACACACTTTTGGCTGTCACTTAACGTTGAATTCTATTTTCTACAGAGTTGTTCGCAACGGAACAGAACGAAACAGGAAAAACAAACCACACACACAGACTTTCAATTGAACAGAAACAAAACAGCTGATTCAGAACAGAACAGCACGTACAAACTAATTCTGCCTTTAGTTTAGCTCGAACAGCTGCTTTGTATGGGTATGGTTATGGCGCGTTTAATTTAAGCTTTATAACGTATGGTACTACGTCACTTTTTTTTATTAATAAAAAATTATTTAAAATTTGGTTTTATTATTGCTTTGTACCAAGACTGACTTAGGATTTTCTTGTCATTATTTGGATAAAAATAAAATCTTGGGTAGGTAAAAACATTTCCATAATCACTGAAGAGAGAAATTGTATGTAGGTTTGACCGCTTAAACATATCCAATCTTTTTAGCTCTTTGACCTACAGTATGTCTAGCTAGTACCTACAATATTAATATCTTTAGTTTTTATTTTAAATATACACTTATGTACACATGTACATATGTATATATATATATATATGTATGTATATTTCGTTTTATTAAAAATTGTATTTTTAAATTATGACGCATAGATTTAAAGAAAATAAAAATACAAATCTTTAAAATGAAAGAGTGCAACTTGGTTGATATTCTCATTTGGAGGTTGAATGGTTGAAGACAATTTCTCAGTTCGATGTTTAAGATTGTGTGAGATAAAGTTGAAAAACAAAAACTATTTAAATGTTGTGGAAGCAAAGAGGAGCAGCTGGGTTTCAAGAGGCAAGTATTTGTAAAACAAATCAAACAAAATATTGTTGCAGCTAGAGTTGCCGTTAATTTTTTGTGGCTATTCTCAGGAAAGTGAAAAAAAAGTTCAAGGCAAGCAACACTTTTTCTTTTAATTAATGTGAAACTTTTCTAATACCTTTCACCAAAAATGGTAAGAATATATTATAGGTGTGTAATTTCAACAATATTCATATGCGACCCCATACTCTGGGTCCTTATGAATAGGGAAGTCGGATAAGCCATACCCATCTGAAGCAAAATGTCAGAATTTGTTCGAAACAGTTTGGTATTAAGAATCAGCAAAATCAAAGAGGCGATTCCAGGCCTGGAATATTTTACCTATTTTGGTATATAAAACTAACTAAATGAAATAATTTTTTTTTCTAGGTATATTAATAAAAATAAAAAACATTAAAAACTACAAGTTGAATTAACAGACATGTTCCATTTCATTTCCCTGAAACGGTTCCTCGCCGTTCAAAAAAATCGAAAAATCCTGTGGGAGCAAAATGTTTACCTAATGTCATGGTGAAAAGAACGTCCAATATTGGCCGTGGGATATTTAGACATTGGACAGTTATTTAACATTAAATTTTATTAAATACCGGCAAATAAGAAAAAAGTTGATCTTATTTGATACTCATATGTTCCTTTGTGGCACTATATAAACCGAGCGCATGGACGGACCGATTTTAATGATTCTTACATCAATCGATTTGTCTTAACCCTTGGAATGCTAACTAAAGATATGACAGTAGTCAAAACTCAATATGGCTGCCAAGTGACATCATCATTTGGTCATCATTTTCTGGTAACACTGTATTGATTTTCTTCTCGGTGTGTGAATAAATAATAGCGGTTGGTTGACAATGTTATAACGCCTTTTTTCCACTTTGTAGAGAAATATGAAATTGGCGGATTAGGAACGGCGTGATTGATTTATATCATTCATAAAATTATTAAAGCAAACAAAACTAATAACGGCCAGTTGTTTTGAAATATTAAAATGATTGATCAAAAACATAAATTTTGCTCTCTCTATCTAAAACTAAAGAATGTTCCCAACATTTGGGTACAAATTCTTCACCGTGGCGGCACTGGCGGTAGCACATGCGGAACTCAAAATGTTTGGTTTCGTATGTATCTGATAAAATTGATTCTCGGGGAATTCTTTTGTATTTATAAATATACAAAATGCGAAGGTGTTAAAACGTTTACATATAAAAAATAAACCACTCATTAATAAATAACAGAAATATAAAGAAACATTTATACTGCCGCTATCGCGTGAGAGTAAGTAAATAAAAGATAGAGTAGACAGAAAATTGTTAACTAATATTCAATTGAGATATGTGTTTACATGCTCAAAGTTCTTAAAATAATTTGTACAATGTTCAAAAGCATAAAATTATTACAATTAAAGTGTGTTAAATTAAATTTTTGACAGTCTAAATTTTTATTTGAACTTTTTGTTTCCTTTTGAGATGAGCTTGCTGTTTTAAAACCTTTTTGTAAAAAAAATTCAATAAGGGTTTTCATGAGAATGTTCAGAAGTCTCGTAAACTGTACAATTATACATTTTTTACACTCTCGTAAATAAAATGTCCAAAATTGAATAGAAATTTATTTACACAAACTTGTTAAGTTTGCCCAGTAATTTTGACTCGTAAACTTAAGCTGTGCAATTGTGCATTTTGTAAACAACAACTTTTTGGTTTTTTGGATTTCTTTAGGCAGTTTTAGACACACACACACACACTATTTCTTATTTTTATAGAAATATATAAATATGTTCTTAAATTAAAAATTGCTTGAAATTCCCTTATTTTATTTTTATTAAATGAAATTTTTGACGTTTGTTTCAAATTAACATAAACTGTTTGGGCAAAAGTTTAAAAGGGGCTTCATGAAACAAGCCTCGCAAGTTTGCCCAATTGCACAAATGGCAATTTTAAGAGTTCTCATAAAAACCCTTAATATTTTTAAATAAAATCCTAATAATTATAGCAGTTTTACTTGTTGACATTCAAAGCAGCAAAATGTTAATAAAAATAGTGAAACAATTTAAAAACTTGAAAGCATAACTTCTTGAGAGAAGCTTCTAAGCATTAAAAATTAGAGCCAAAGGATACGAACAAGATACGTGTATCAGAAGCTATTACAAAATTTATATAAAACCAAATCCATTCTCAGCTAAACAAAGTCCATAAGAATTGTTTAAATTAAGATTTTTCACCTCATTAGTATGTCACTATCTAAGGGAGCGTTTGTTTTTTTTACTTTTCAATCGTCTTATAAACTTGATATTTTAATATTAAAGTTATTCATATTAATTAATTGATTAATAATTTTGCACCTTAACCTCATTTACTAGCTGAACAATGGCTGCTAATTTCATCACATGTTTTTTACATATGACTTGTCAGTTTTGTAAATCACATGTAACTCTTTATGTCTGTCAAAATTGTTGTTTCACGAAATATTTTTAGTATTTCCTCAAAAACGTACATCACAGAATACACAGAAGTGAAGAAAGTGACAGGTAAAACAGCTACAATCAGGTTTTTTAAAATTCGTGGAAAAAAGACAAAATTGTAGTGTATTTGATATTGTAGTGTATTAGTACTCACCAATTAACACAGTTAATAAAAAGCGTTGTAGTTTTATTGCTCTAGAAAGAAGAATCAAAACAAAAACGCCGATAAAACTGGAGGGAAAACGAGACAAACAGAAAAATACCCAAAAATACCCTTATCTTCCGTCTCGTGACACTACTGTATGTTTTGTGCGTACAGATTCAGTTGCCTCTGACATTGCACACACCATTGTTATACAAAAAACAGCTGAAGTAGTCATGTGATTTGTCAGAAAAAATAGAGCGAGCTCTGATTAAAATGTTGTTATCTAACATTCCCAGCTGACTTTTATAGAAGCAATGTTTTAAAGGTATCCAACGACATTATATTTAAGTAGTCAGGTGTAAAAACATGTCCGACTTTTCAGCTATACGACTCATATGTAATTTGGTATGTCTGTCAAAATCCCCAATTTATAGAAAACTTCGCACGCACTGTTGTTGTCAGATCAAAATAGAACGCACTGTAATTGAAATTTTATAGTCGACTTTAATTTGCCGTTTGAATTTTAGAGATGCAAAATCTCAATGCTTTCACACGTCATGTATGCGGGACTTAAAATTTTAAGAGCAGAAATTTCAGTGAATATAAAGGATAGATAGATATATGTATTTCAAAAAGCAAGACAATACATTAACAATTCAAGTTGATTGAATAGTAAATTTTACTGTCTGTTTAGTATTCAGCCGAATTGCAACAATAATTTACAATAAAAGTAAATTAATAATTAAAATTGGTGGAATTAATCAGTGGCACTGTTTGTTCAAAACTTAATCGCAAGAAACATCCCTTATTTAGACTCTAAATTTTAGAGCAAGACAAAACAACTAAAATTGGTTAGATTAACCTATCTTACTATTTTGGGATTAGTTTTTGCAACTGTGTATGACTATTAGGCGCAATAATTGACTTATCAATTATGTGTCATTTATCTTTAAGTGCCATTTAAGTAACAAATTAATTTTTTCAGTGCAAAGTTGAGAGACATTTATATAATACTTAAATGCCCAACCTTTCGTATGTAAGTTATATTTAAGTTTTTCGAGCATACCATATGTTTTTATGTTTGTGTGTGTTTATTGAAAACATGTACATGAACATCATGCGGTCGTATTAAAAAAATTTCGTTTAATTTTCATAAATATAAGACATATGCAGTAAATAGTTTCATATCATGGAATAAATAAATAGAAAAATGCACTGGGATGCTCTTTTTGTTTCGTAAAATCTGTTTTATGCAATTTTAACTTTCTAAATGTTGATAACCTAACTTTGTTATTTACATTAAACATCTGTTTTCGTTTAGAACTATCGACATTTCACAGTGCTACCATACTTTCATAATATTTAAGTTAGTATTTAATGTTATGACTGAAAAAATTAAACTGCATTTAAGTGCAACTTAAATTTAAGTGGCAATTAGCTAAATGACATATAATTGAGAACTCAATTATTGGGCCTTAGATGAACAGAGAAATTTTATTAAATTTTACATAAAATTTAAAAAGGTGTAAAATTTAACAATTTCACTTGATTGTTCTAACTACAAAATTCGTTTTTCTCCTAAAGAAATTTTGCAGTAATAATTCGGAAAATATTTCTATATTCAAATATTTGTTTTGATCAGAAAAATATTTTGTTCTTCCAAAGTATGATACCAATTTGCATACAAAATAAAATAACAAGTCCACATTGTTATCATTTTATTAAAAAATATAATTATACATTTTATATTTTCATAAAACTTTAAATTGCCTTAAAGTTGTTTTACTTCTCAAATTTATGCGCTTAAATAAATATAAATATAAAATTACTTTACTATACTGTCAATGAACACAAAAAAGCATTGTATATTGAACAAATATTGTTTACTTTCGCTTTTTTATATGTTTTACATACATACATACATAGTATGTACATACACTCATTGTTGTCTAATAGACTAGTAGATACAGGATGGCCAAGAACTGATGAGAATTCATATTTACTTTTTTTATATAACACGTTTTATTATTTTATTTTATTTTTTATGCTAATGAAAGGTTAATGCTTCGCTATTAAATTAATGTTAATTATTATTAGGAAATACTTTAAGCAGACTTTTTAAACAGTCGTTGCAATTAATACCAAAAAAGGAAGGAAAAGTAAAGACAGCACATTTATTTTTATTATTTCATATATGTAGCTGAAAAAAATATTTGTAAGGATTAAGCAAAAGTTAGTCATTATTTTGCCAATAATTGTTTAAAATTATTCGTATATACTAAATGACATTAATGGTACAATGAAACCATAGATTTAAGTTTGCTCTCGTTCTTTCTAAAATGTTTTCCATGCCTTTTTTCCATATTTTCGGAGCTATCGCTGGATATTTTCTCTAATATTGTATTTTACTTAAGGTATCTCTATGGCTTATTCATGCAGATACGTTCTTTGTACTACCCCCAAAGGAAAAAATTAGGAGTGATCAAATTTTGGTAAACCTGGCGGCCAATTAAAATCTTGCTCTTGAATAAATACGTTCACCGAAAATGTGAATTATTTTAAGAGAGGTATACTCGTACAAATGGTATATACATTCTCCCACAAGAAAATTAAAGCTTGTACAAGAAAAATTTATATGTGTGAATAATGTCTTTATGCACAGTTTCTTAAAAGAGTTTCCACCGACTAAAATTATATTCATCAAAAATTTATTTTTTTTTAAAGAGAAGTATCATTCAGACAATGAATATCTTTTACTATTACAACGTGATACTTTCTTTAAGAAACAACAAACAAACAACTCTGTTTTTTTGCATGTTCTTTTTAATAAAGCAGAGTTGCAGCGCCTCTGGTGTCAATGAGGTGCATTAAATACTCGAAGCTGTGCTTAGTAGCCACTTTTTTTGGTTAATTTACTTCGCCGATGATTTTGCTACACAATACCGATGAAGGAGGGTGCTCTGATTTTACATTAAAATTAGTATCCGCAAAAATGGTTCTAAGTAAGTGACCAGTGTCTATGCCTTCATCTTTTGAACTTTACTACAACAACTGACACAAAGTGTCACTAATGTACAAAAGAAAAATGCGTGGTGTTGTTATTTGATGACTTTGTAGGTGACCGCGCTCGAACCCAGGACCTTCGGTTTTGTAGTCAACGTGTTAACTACTTCAGCCAACGCTACCCGCAAAGATAATTTTGTATGAAAATTTTTAAATTTTAAATTTTATGAATATGGGGGTTAGAAGAACGCTTGAATGGTGTAGCATTTCGGCTACTGCTGGCACATTGCTGAGGGTACGCATTCTGAGTATTTGTGGTCTAATAACAGAAGAAGAACCACAGAAAATATTATGATAAGTTTTTGTTTTAACAAACAGGTTTTTGAAACTAATTTTAAATTTTGTTATTTTCTTCATTTGCTGTGATGAATTGATAGTAAATTATTTTAATAAAGATACATCTTTTTCAATTTATTAAACTTTTACGAGTTTTGATTAGTCCCGGTCGAGACTGGCAACTTTTGTTGCAACGATTTTCGAATATGTGGGAAAGTGTTGAAACAGAAATTTATACATTTTATATTGCCCTCTCTTTTTCACTAAAAAATAAAAAGTTGCTGCAACAAAAATTTTAAGTGTAGTCCAAAATTTATCAACTTTGCTATTCAGTAACATATTTTAACGATATTCGCTATCGGTTGAATGAAAAAAGTAAAATAACAAACTCCAATCCATTTAGTTTTTCTTTAATTCTTCTTTGTGCTTTTCGGTTATTTTGACATTTTGTATGTACTATCGTAAAAAATAAATTATGGAATCAGATTATCGTTACTGCAAACGAATCTATCACGGATAACTGTATAATCTTGTGGTTCTTTACTGGAACTTTGTTGACAACAACTTTGCTACTTCCTATGTGAAGGCATAGGTGGGGTATAGACAGTCACAAAAACATTTTTAAGAATACCGTTAATAAAATCATTGAGTGTAGTCAATCCGTTAATTTTTGTGCAACCATGTTCTGCAAATTTACTTTGTAGAATATGTCCCAATAAATAAATAACATTTACCATAATGTCGCAGCCTAATAAAACTTTTTTGCATATGTAGGCCTTTGGCCGGGCTTAGACGCTTTCTCTTTTATAGTATTTCCCACAAAGGGGGTGCCCACTAAACTTTTCCTGCATAGTTGGCCTTGGGAGTTTTCTCCTTTATGATATTTCCCTTAACGGCGTTGCCTATTATATATTGCATGCACAGTTGGACTTTGGCTGGGCTCGCTAAAAGCCAAACAAAACTGGATTTTATGATCAAGAAGGGGCCTAAGCATTCGCCAGAAAATATAAAAAACGTCCCCAGACATACGAGTACTTATATACACTTAAATCTTTACTCTATTGCATTACACTAATTGATAAATAATTCAATGAACTTGATTTGCATTTACTTGCATACATACTTATGACATTCATAACAAATTAAAATTTCAATTTTATATGTGTGTAAGTACAGTATGTGCGCCTATCATCCATATATGTAAGTGCATACTTATTTATATACTCGTCACTGTTGCCAACTTTTTTCCAAAAAATATCGCTGAAGTAGACAAGAAAACAGCTAGAAAATAGCTAAATTTCAAAAATTTATTTATTTATTTATTTATACATATTATACAAAGTAAATTTGCATAATATGGTTGCACAAATATGGGCGGAGTAACTAGACCATATGCCCAAGATGTTATTAACAGTATTTTAAAAATGTTTTGTGACTGACTGCATACGACCTATGCCTTCACATAGGAAGTAGCAACGTGGTTGTTAAAGAAATTCCACAGAAGAACCGCAAGAATATGCGGTTATCCGTGGCAGATCAGTCAACCAGTGTGAGTGAGACGCAAAACTCTCGAAGGCCAATAAACAACAGTGGCCTGGTTGCACTTAAGAAATAATTGCCAACGACGCTTGATGTTGACTCGCCCAGAGCTGCTTTACGACTGAAAAAATTTCAAAAATATTTGAAAATTTAGCGATAAATAGCTAAAAACAAATTATTTGGAAGTTTTTTCAAATATTTTACGGTAACTCCTTTATTTCTTCCATGCTTGCCAAATTTCTTTACAAATTTTATAAAATACTAAATAAGACCAATGTAATAGAACAATAAAAGGCTTATTTTATTTAAAAACACATATACATAAATATATGTATGTAACATATTCATTATATATTTATATCGCTTCTTTTTTGCAACATAGTCATAACTCAAAAATTTTAGTTTTGCAGAAAATAAGTTTAGAGTTTTCCATTTTATATACTCTTCAATGAAAATATAAAAATATTTTTTTTTCAAAAATGCATTTGTTGAGATACGATTGTGTTGCAATAAAGTAGCAATATGTTTATAAAATAAATTATAAGCGATATTATTTTTAACTAAAAATTTGAAGCCAGTCTTCTTAGTATTATAGTAGGAGGAATTGGTAAATAATTTGCTTAGTATTGAATTCGGGAATTTCCCAGTAAAAAAAAAATTGTTTGAAATAAAGCAGGCTGTGCTATTATACAGTAGAAGTTCGCTGACAAACCTCCTGATTTTTGTATGTCGAGTGTATTTTTAATATAATAAAACATGCAAACATAGCAGTTATCTAAAGGGCTCTTTAATGGATAATAATATAACGGTATTTACTATTAAACACCTGAGTGGATGTGAGTAAATTAGCTAACTCTCTTTCTATAAAACCTGTATTGTTCTGGCGCTATTCAATCACCTTTTTTCTGAAACTGTAGAGTTTGCTTTATATACTTTATTCACTGCTTCTGAAAATCTCACATTTTGAAGCGAATTATGATGCACAAAAATCGCTAGAATTCCCGCTAATAGCTAAATCATAATTTTTTCCGCAAAGTGTACTTAAAAACCGCTAGATTTGACGAGAAGATAAATGAATTGGCAACAGTGATACTCGTATATGTTCTATGTAAATACATGCATACATACAATGTACATATGTATGTACGTATGCAGGTTTGTCTTTCCTTGTGCAAAATTTTCATTGTAGAAAATACATACATACATACATACATATGTATGTATGTAGATTGTCGTGCAAAATTAATTCACGGAAATATTGTGCAAAATGTCCAAATAAAATTTCTTAAAATTTTTTTATTTAATATTTAAATGTTTAACTTTTTATTTGTCTAATTTAAAAAAAAAAAATGCACATACAGATACAAAGTCAAATAAATAGTCACACGCCCACAAAACTCTATGCACTGCTAGATTGAATAATAAATAGTAAAAAATAAGAAGAAAATATATATATACTTTTAAAGCAAATAAAATAAGGAGAGGACATTATGGCTCTAAGTATGCATAAGTTGCGTTAGATTTTCGAACTTCGGTGGCTATCGAACATAAAAAATCGAATGTCAAATCCATATTACATACATATACATATGTAAGTATCGAAAATTTCGTTGAACAACAAATTTTCTATTGCACATAATTTTGCTTTCGATGCAGTATTTTAATATGAAAAATTATAAAAAATGTAATCTCCTAATTCTGTTCGACAATTACGTCGTTTTGTCTATGGAGGGAAAAAGTCGCAAATTTTGATTCTTTAAAGCCCAAATTCACAGTCATTAGTTAGCTAACAGCGACAGTTTAACCAATAATATATTATTCACAGCTTTTTGTTTACCAAATATCATTGGTTAAGGCCGTGATACACTATCATACAAAGTCGTGCGATCTACGAAAAAATACAACCCTGGTATGATGGAGTTTATGAAAATTTTTAAAAGACAATAACAATTCATCACACCAGGGTTGTACTTTTTCGTAGATCGCACGACTTTGTATGATAGTGAGTCATGGCCTTTAACAAATAGTTAGACAACAGCTGATTCGTTGTAAACTTTATATGTATTGTTGTTTTGTGAAAAATTTTAGACACATTTCACACATACGTTGTCAATCATCTTCTTTTTATTTAGCTGTAATATATACATTCTTTTTTTATTTTCTCAAACCAATTTCAGCACTAATTCAATATCTTGCACGGTAAAGTTAGACGAGCGAGCACTTGTTTTATCAGTTTTTAAGAAATAATATAACATATGTAAACAAAAATCATATGCTCTCCCAATAGTGAAACTTAGCAGTTTGATAGGTTTACCATTATTTGCTCATATTAAGAACTTTAGTTAAACAATGCACTGTGAATATGAAATATTAGTTAGCTAGTTTTCTAAAATCGGGCCGATATACCACATATATATTTTTTTTTAATATATTTTTCAAAATATCGTATAATAGATTTCGGGCAAAATCTAGTAGATTTACAATATAAAACAAAGTCCACCTCGTCACTAGATTTTTTCGAAATCTTCTTAAAATCTAGTGGAACTTGGTGATGCAACTTTATTGTTTTTTTTCTACCTTATTCATAAAAAATATTTCAGGTTTATTAAGCACTTATTTGACATATTTCTATGGGAATTTGTCAAATAAACCTGTAATAAACCTAAAATATTTTTTATGAATTCGACCATATGTATTTAAAAAAATGTGTGAATTAGCTATTTGGTTGTAGTTTACTTGGAGGCTAAACGTTAAATTTTTGTTTCAAAGTTCAATACATTCACACTTTTTTACTACCACACTCATACATTTGGGAATTGCATACCAGGTGGAATTCGATTTTTCTTTCAATTTAACAGCTGTTTTAAAATAATTTTTTTTCTTGCAACCTTCCGTTTATCTTTTTCTAAAATTGCACTTATTTCATGAAGTACCTACAGTGAAGCGAAAATTTTTAATTGTTTCCTCGACGACGGCATTTCGAACATAAAATTGGAAATCAAATTGCTTGCAGCCTACTTCACAATTTCAATTTTAGCAAATTTTGACAAACCATATGTGTGAAAAAATTTAAAGTAATTTATTGAACGTGTAGCCAAGTAGCAAGGTTAGACAAATTTTCAGTTAATGGGTTTTGTTTTGGATAAGAAACCGTGATAAAGGTAAAAAACTTGGTGTAAACGGTATAGAATTTCATAAAAAATTTAATTGTAATTTGCTATATTTTTTTAAATGTAAATGCCCTAAAATATTTTAATTTACTTACTTTACTCACTTTACTTTTACTTATCCAGTCAATTGAAAGTTTGTTCCGTATCAATAGCTTTTGTAGTGAGCCAAAGCACTGTAAAACAAGCTTGGAACGGAGTTCCGATGACAAGAAGTACTTAAGAGCTACCTGTCCATCGGAAAAGATAGCTATATGCGCGCTTTTAATGCCCCTGCTTAAATTAATGTGAACACACTTAGTGGTCTCCTGTATTTCTGCCTGAAATACCGTAAGCCATTTCCCATGGACACAGATACTTTTACGTTGGGCCAACAAACTACAGCACCAAGTCCATCTTCCGTTTTGGATCCAGCGGAAATCATAGGAGGACCGCTTTCTACCCTAGGTAGAATTGTGACTTTGAATCTCCTAACGAACTTCAGTTCACACTTTATCCTATCACTAGACACTCCTATAGAATCATTGTACTTAGAACTCATGAGTGGTCGTTGCTAATACAACGGGCAGAGTTCATGAGTCCCATCCCATAAGCAGTCATTGCCGCAGAATATCTTATAAAAATGTGGGGATAAACTCATTGCTCCTCTTGTAAGAAGAAACGCCAATCTCAGACCCTTGCAGAATTTGATTGTCGTCGCAGAACCTGTAGAGTCTTCTTCTTCGAATAACATTTTTTTAACTGCACTTTTTTATATATGCAGGTGAACTTTGTATGTAGGAACAATTAAAACACTAGGATGTGCTATATTCTTGAGGTGATTTACATATTTAGATAGTCCATTTACAATATTGCCAGAAAAGCATTTGGTCAAAACATATTTTAAAATCAGCTGGCCTTTGCAGCTAAGTATCCAATTTTGAGTTACTCATTCAGTAAAAAATTATGACTTTGTGCCATTAATTAAAAACTGATTCCAAAAACATTAGCAGCTGCATTTATTTATCATTGTTTTTCGTTTGCAAATAATGACTTTAAAACTGATTTAAGTCTACTTATGTAGCTGACATATTTCTCTGCCGGGTTTTGCACCTTTTGTTTCCTAATCGTATTTTTTATTTAAGTTTTAAAATTAATTACACCTTTTATATTTTCTTAATCATCACAAAAGGCTTAATTAATTTTTAATGCTTTTGAATATTATTTATGTTCCATGATGTTGTTGACGTTTTCCGAACAATTGGCTACAATTGATGTACATATAAGTTAGAAATTTAGCTTTTTCAAATAAATTTTTTAATATAAAAATATATTACATATATTTATGTTTTAGAATAATGTTTAAATGCAGAGTCTATAGTTTCCTCAGAAATTTTATTATTAAAGAAAATTTTCTTATGAAATAATTAATTACATCAAGTTTCATGTGTTCCGTAGAATTTATTTTCATATTTATGATAATGAATATTGAGTTGCAATGTAACATGTATAATTTAATTTAATTTAATTTTTGTATGTATATGTAACATATGTATGTATGTAATCTATTAATTAGGGCATCAAACCTAAAAAAATGCCGGCTTTTCAAAATTCTTTAAGAAACGATGAGTAATAAAAAACTAAAAATATTTTTACAAAAATCGAATGTGTTAGTTTTATTGAGTTCAGTGGTAAAACAAAAAAATCAAATCCAAAAAAACATAAAACCAACCTACACAAAATTTTCTGAAAGATAGGAAAGTTAAAAAAAAGTAAATTGAAAAATAAATATTTTAAATTTAGGTACATATGTACATATATGTGTATGTAAGTATGTATATACATAGCAGTTTAAGAACTTAAATTACATGCATCTACGGCCTCTGAAATGTTACTGAACTTGAATAAATCAATCTTTGTTTATTTATTTACTTTTGAATAATTGATTAGTTTTTTTTAACAAAACGTAAATTGCAGCAAATACTTCAATAATCAACTTCTTATTAAGAGACAAAATGATAATTTTTACTTCCATAAGTGTTCTTATGTACATATGTATGTATGTATCTATGTATATACTACATAATGTATGTAAACGAGCTCATAAGTTTTTTATAAAAAATAAAAAATTTTAAAACAAAAAAAGCACGTGTATTGAAAAGAAAAAATAAAGACTCCCACTCACCAACACATTACAAGAAATCTCAATTACAAACAGTGTAACCAGACCTTTTACATTTTTAATAACAATTTTAAGGTTGTGTATCGAAAGTGGAACTAAAGTGTGAAATAAGCGATCTTCGTGTCTGGCAGTTCTGAGCATGTTTATGCATTAGAGCTATAGTTCCCAAATTGGGGTCCACGGACCCTTGGGGATCCGTATCAATCATTCAAGGCGTCCACGTAAAGAGATGGAAAACATTGTTTTTAAAAATAAATTAAGTCTTTATTTTGGATTCTACATATATTTTTATGTTATACCCCTGTCGGAAATTCCGTTAACTTTAAACTAAATTTAAGCTAACTATTTCGCAACTATTGCTGACTGACGCTTGAATTACTTTTCAATGTAATCAATTGACTATTTTAACATTGCGATGTCCTAGGCGGTAGTCAATTGTCTCACTGTGCATTACTTTTCAACTAACTTCACGTTGATTTTTTTAAATCACCTGGTAGTCAGTAAATTTAAAAATATTTTCTGGGTTTCGAGCATGTATCATCACACGATGTGTACTGAACACGCTACTACCCAGCTAAGGTACAATCTAAAATAACAACAGCAAATTGTTTATATATAAAACTGAAATAAGTTTCCAAGTAGCTGAGAATAAATTTGTTGACACTCACCAAATTCGATTACGTACTCAACTTAAGAATTAATTTTGGATTTGCGCTGGATGACATTGCAGTTAGCTTTTAGTCAGTCTAAGAAAAGTTAAGTATAAGTTAATTATTTTTGTAGTCAACCACACAACCTCCGAGAGGGATTTTACATTTTTAATGTATAAACATATGCATATTACCAGTTGCGAAATCTTCAAACACAAATAACTAAATATTTGTGGAAACCTTTACTCCTCACTGCTTAATATAAAGTACCCCACCCCACTATCAAAAACATCTGATATTGTTTTTATTGCCATTTCGTTTAGTTGGATAGAATGTGAAGATTATTTAAAATTTGGCTTCACATATTGAAATGAAAGCGGTGTATTTGTAAACATAAATATTTATAAACTTTTATAATAAAATTTTTAATCAAAATAAAAGATTTGTTGATGAAAATACATATTACACATTTTCTGTTTTTTATACATCCCTCAGACTATAGATTGCTTTGTTTTATGACAATTTTCAACACATTTTAGAAGTCTAGCGATAGTCGTTCGTTAGCTGGACCGTGCTTAAAAATTTATATTTTAGGTATATATTTTCCAAAATAACAGATAGAAAATGTTACATTATTCCGAAGATGTTTTAAAAGGTTCTGTCATACTCGTACATGAGAAAGATTACCTTTTTGGGATTAAGACTTAAGAAGATATATTGAAGAAAATAAGTTCTTAGTCTGACTAAGTGTGAAAGGTTTTTATATACGTACAATCCCCAACGAATTGAGACAATATTTATTGCCCCTATTTTCAACCTAACCTAACGTAACCTACGTATCTTTTCTATAAGTCCTCTTTCACACACGTCAGGTTTGACTCTTCAAGTCTTGAGGTTTTAAGAGATAGAGAGAGGAAAGGAGAATGGAGGAGGGTACAGACTTGACCGTACCAATCAATTTTGTTACGACAACGCAACTTGATGAAACAAACTTGACGGTGTGTGTGAACACAAATGCAGGTTCAAAAGAAAATTGATCAAAAAATGATCAGTTAAATCTGACGTGTGTGAAAGAGGATTATACTATTGTGTATATTGAGCTTTCATTAACAACTTTTTCCATTGATTTTGAAATATGTGAAATTAAACTTTTTTTACTAAAAAATTTTGTACAACAAAATTTCTGCAATATGATCTTGAACTAAATACAAATCTTTAAGTTATTTTTTTATTTTGTTAATGCATATGCTAATACAGGGTGTTTTTTTAGAGGTATAGAACTTCGAATTGAAATAAAACACAAGAAAATCGTTTTAATGTCCATCAATTTGGCTTTATTGGAATTAATTTTATGCCATTAACGTTTAAATATGATTTCGGGCATGTGGCCGCCGCGGCTGGCTCGAATAAAGCCAATTCTACAGGTCCAATTTTCAACCACTCAACAAAGCTCCAATTGCTATGCACGGTGGCGAATCGATTCATTCGGGTCCTCTTCAACACTTTGCTCTACAGCGGCAATTGTTTCTTCGGTGCGCACTGTTCGACGTCTCTGCGGATGCGTATTATCACATAGAGTAAACGTAGTGCGAAAACGATCCATGGTTAACCGAATTAATTGCTCTGATGGACGATTATGTCGACCATAAAATGGACGGAGCTTGCGGTAAACTTCGCGAACTGAACCATTATTTTCGAAATAAATTTGCACGATTTGCAAGCGTTGTTCTTTTGTCAACCTGTTCATGATGAAATGGCAAACCAAACTAAATATTAATCACTTGACAGCTGACAAAATGGCCGCCAGTTAAAAAAGTGATGCCAACTTAAAGTTCTATACCTCAATAAAAAACACCCTATATATGAATATTGAATGAATGTAAATACTATTATTGTTGGCCCCTTAAAAAAGAAAACAAAAACACAAGAAGAAGACAGACAAGAGTTGAAGCCAAATGATTTCCGATTAATTCATCAATTTGTGACTTTTGTAAATAGTGTTTCATATGTCAACAATAAGATGTTTAATTTATATGTACATATTAATTTAAAATAAATAATCTATGTATTCACGGCTCAGTTACTCGATTCTTAATAGGTAATAAACAGTGAGCATATTTACCTCATAATTCACGCAAGTGCAAAACTGTTTTTAAACCGCACAACAAGAATATTCTTTTTCCAAAATAATAAGATGAGTATGGTGGAAGAGAACAAAGAAAAAATATACGTGTATTGGTTTTTGAAACCTTGAGTCGGAGTCTTATTTATTTATTTCATAAATACTTTACAAAATAAATTTGCAAAGTATTGTTGCACAAATATGGACGCGGTAACTAGACCATATGCCCAAGATGTTATTAACAGTATTTTAAAAAAGTTTTTGTGAGTGACTATACACGATCTATGCCTTCACATAGGAAGTAGCAACGTGGTCGTCAACGAAATTCCACAAGAAAACCACAAGATTATATGGTTATCCGTGGCAGATCAGTCAACCAGTGCGAGCGAGACGAAAAACTTTCGAAGGCCAAACAACACTCACAAGCCTGACCGCACTTAAGAAATAATTGCGATGACGCGAGAGCTGTTCTTTAGCCCAGAGCTGCTTAACGACTCAAGAGTCTGAGTCTTATTTAAAGAAGAGTTGCAGTTCCTCCCTTAAGCCTTGCAAATCGTTACGGTGAACTGACATATGAAATCATATAAGCCTAATATTTTAAGTCTGCGATATGTTTCACATTTTTGTGAACGATTTTAGGGCTCATACTTTACACGTATGGATCGTTTCGGTCTCCTCACGGGTTATATTGTTATACATAGAGAAATATTTGCAATAAAATCCTAATCTGAATTTATTAAAGTTCAAAACTTAACTCACACAACACATGTACATATATATCGTTACTTGAAACGCTAAACGCCCTAACTAATATCTCATAATTTTACAGAAGGAAGAAAAAACATTTTAAAATGGAAAATATTGTGGTGATCAATGCCAATTTTTTCAATGTCATAAAATAAATGAAATAGCTATTTTTTATTTTATTTTTTATTTTTTTTTTCTAAAAGGGCATTTTGAATTTTAGGTAACGACATATCGAGCCATATTTTCGATTAAATTGTAAGAAGTAGAAAAGTTAAGTATTCGGAAGAAGGGTTTTTTATATTTGTTTTACATACGTAAATTGTAGCTTACGATAGAATTTTACAGCCCGTATCTTAAAATTTATCATCAGTATTGACATTTTGATAATTCCAAACTAAAAAGTTATATTTTTGACTACATGTCGCTTACGATTAAATCGAAAATAGGGCTCGATATGTATTTAAGTCAAAATTATGGGATATATGTAATTGTACACTATTGTTTGAGTGTTATTACGTTTATACGGACGGCTTATTTGCAAATAAAACTGTAAATTGTTGCCATATTTTTGTTTTTATTGCGACTTACTAATTTAGAAAACTATTCACGATTAACGCACTATTTGCAAATAAAATGCTTGAGGTTGCCATACTTACAAATGTCTCCTAATAAAAAACAATAAATTGATAAATATTGTACAAAAACAAAAAAAAATTGATAGATGAAAATAATGACAATAAACACAAATAATTGGTTGTTGTTTTATACATTTACACAATTTTTTGCAAACGTAAGTAACATTTCTATAGAAGTGCTACAAAGTTTTTATACATTGACAATGCCGTATAAACAGTGAGTTCATTTATTTGCAAATATTTTTATTTGCAAATAGTGTGCGTATAAACGTAGTATGTATTATCATTGTGACAAGTCACTACGTGATAAAATAGCAATTCTTCATTTTGCCGTTCTGGATTTTTGTCTACGTTTATACACGCACTATTTGCAAATAAAAATATTTGCAAATAAATTAACTCACAGTTTATACGGCATTGTAAATGCATAAAAACTTGGTAGCACTTCTATAGAAATGTTACTTATTTTTACAAAAAAAATTGTGTAAATGTATAAAATAACAAATAATAATTTGTTTTTATTGACATTATTTTCTTCTATCAATGTTTTTTGTGCAATATTTATCAATTTATTGTTTTTTATTAGCAAACATTTGTAAGTGTGGCAACGCCAAGCATTTTATTTGCAAATAGCGCGTTAAACGTGAATAGTTTTCTGAATTAGTAAGTCGCAATAAAAACAATAATATGGCAACAATTTACAGTTTTATTTGCAAATAAGCCGTGCGTATAAACGTAGTAGTATAGCACGTAGTTATGTAGTACGTTTATACGTACGGCTTATTTGCAAATAAAACTGTAAATTGTTGCCATATTATTGTTTTTATTGCGACTTACTAATTCGAAAAACTATGCCACATTTACAAATGTTTCCTAATAAAAAACAATAAATTGATAAATATTGCACAAAAAACATTAATAGAAGAAAATAATGACAATAAAAACAAATTATTATTTGTTATTTTATACATTTACACAATTTATTTGTAAACATAAGTAACATTTCTATAGAAGTGCTACCAAGTTTTTATACATTTTCAATGCCATATAAACAGTGAGTTAATTTATTTGGAACGTATCAACGTCGTACATTTCAGCTGCATAAATAGGTCAAGTAGGATTTGCATAAAGTAGTGAAACAAGCTAATTCGCAAAAATAAAATTAGATCGAAGCTCGAAATTTAAAAAATTTCTCTTTTGAAGTTGGTCCATCACCATCTTTGCATATCAATTGTTAAGTTTGCAGTTAATTTAAATTATTGTTGATTTTTACTTTATTTTCAATGCAAATTATTTTTGCGATGTAGATGAACAAACAATTTTTCTGGTTAAAATAACTAACTTAAAACATTCACTGAATATCAACTCAATAATTTGTTGTTGTAACAGAAAAAAAATATTTTTTTTAGTTAAAACAAGCAATACCTTATTTTTACATTAAGCATTTTTTCATGAAATTTCATGAATTTTGTTGCAAGAAAAACTTTTTCTATTTGCTACTTGTAGCGCTATAGAATATAATTTTATATAAAAAAGAACGTAGAATGAATCTCTGATGCATTTGTAATAGCAACTTTTTTAATATGAGTTGCTCCTCCAGGCCTCCTTTTGAGAAATGAAAAATTTTCATGCAACTAATTTCATGAAAAAAAATGCTAAATGTAAATTAGGTACAAGTTAAATGGTTACGCCATTTATTATCATGTGGGATATACTCGTATGTAAATGCATTTCAAACTAATTTTTGTTTATATTCAATATTTTGTGTTAACATGAAACAAAATAGGTAACACACGCTGAATAACATTATTTGTTGTGCTTTGAAAAAGTTTCTTATATTGTCTACTGTGATTGTAGTTTTGTAATTCTCAATAATCTATGGAGAGTTTTTCTATAAGCGTTGAAGTTTTGTAACTTTTTGAATTGTGGTTGAAGTCTGCTGAAATGTTGCTTCAGGCAAGGATTCATTATCCTACACAATTGTGCGACTTTTGAGCACCTACTACCCTGGTACAATGGAGTTAATGAAAATTTTCAAAAAAAAAAAAAAAAACGATAACTATTCATTAGATCAGGGTTTTACTCTTTCGTAAGTCGTGAGATTGTGTAGGATAGTGAGTCCTAGAGTTTAGCTACAATGAAATGCATTTAGATAGCTAAACCGTCAACAAATAAATTTTTTAAATTCTAATTTCATATAGCCAATTCGGTAAAGTCTGCAGTACGCGGCATTTAAAAATCCACATGAGCATGTGGCTCTGAAGTAATTTTGACGTCATAATGAAGGCTACATTTGCTGCATGCCGTGTACTAGTAACATATGTGCATGCAAATATTCGCATGTTTAATCATGCGCTGCTTCAACATGTTAAGTTTATTTATTAATTTTATAATTCGAAATTTAATAAAGTGTACTTACAATATTTTCTCGGTCAAATTAGCAGAAAGAGGTAAAAGTTAATCCAAACGATGGCAGTTGTTAACTTTACTGTAAATAAAAAAAAGATGAAAGGTTATGTAAGAAAGTTTGGTAATTAAATTGCCGCCTAAAAATAAATTTTTTAATTTTTCTAGATGACTAAGAGATAATAAAATATAATACTTTCTTGGTTAATGCAATCAATTTACACAGTTGACAGAATAAAACTTAAACAACTTACGAAGGCTAATCTAATCAACTTGAGTTGTTAACTTTACTAATAAAGTTGTTGTTGCGTTTCGGTTAAACAAACTGTTTTACTGGTTCATCTAAGTTTGGTTATTGCTATTGAAAGAATCCGCCTAATTTGTTAGTGAACTGTCTTGTAAATTAAGGAGCTAATTGTGTAAAATTTTATATAGAAAAAAATTTAAATTACAAAAATAAATTACAGCGTTGCGTTTTACAAAATAAGGCCCTTAAATTCCTCTCTCAATTAAAGCCGTAAAAATTTCAAATCTCATTGTGGCTGAGGTAGTAAAAATCTTTACTTTAGCAGAATCCCCGCGACTTACATTACAATTCTATAGAACATTCTAAGGATACTTTTTGCCCCATTTTTGGGAAAGTGACAAGAAAGATCCATAATGAATGGTAATAAAATGCTTCACAAATCTAAATTTAAATACAACAGCTGGAGGAGGAGATCCTATTCTTTGCCAACATTTATTCTGATTCTTTGGACACCCTGAAGTTTATATTTTAATTTTACCAGGATTTGGAATAATTTCTCATATTATTAGTCAAGAATGTGGAAAAAAAGGAAACATTCGGAGCATTAGGAATAATTTATGCTGTATGGTTTCCGAACCCGATTCACTAGGCCCGCCAGTAGCTGAAACTCACTTTTCAAATATAATGTACAAAAGGTTGGCATATCCTCTAAATCTTCTAAGAAACTACTGAATGACCGACCATAGTGAATGAGTCCGATTTTTACCCGAAAACTCCATTAAGCGATTAAATTTATGTTAATCATATTTTAAGAGTTCATCCAAAAAATTTTAGTCTAAGAGGGTTCTGACTTCTTTAAAAATTATATTAGACAGTCCGTCACAATTTAATGGTAATCGTTATCGATAAATGACTTTCCTCAGATTTCGTTTAAAAGTACTCGTATAATAAAATAAAAACAAATGCCAAAATTTTATTATAAGTATAATAGCATAAAAAATAAATGCAAGTATAATAAAATAAAAAATAAGTGAAAAAATTCCTACAAAGAACATTTTTACCGACAAAATTCAAACAAGTCTCCGTGCTTCATTCGCCTTTTTATGAACGTTCTATAAAAACAACTTTATTAAGTTTTTAATATTTCCCAAAAGGGACTCGTTTTAATTTTTTCCCCTTCACTCTTTGTATTTTAATTTAAACTTGTGTAGTAAAGTGTGCAGAGAATTCAACAGTTGTTGTTCTTGGATATTAATTACTAAGATTAGGATACAAAGGATCCTTACGAAGATGACCGGAAAATAAAGTTGCAAAACAAAATTCAACAAAAGTGAAAGGCGCACAAGACATGGGAAAAAGTGTCTATTAAACATTTTAATATACATTAGTCCCCAATTTCATAAAATTTGTATGAAGTTTTCCTTTTGAGGACTTTTCATTAGTAACGAGAGACGTTTTATTTGGTTTGAAAATGGCTTAGGAACAATTTTTTTTTTTTTCAAAATTTCAATAACTGCGTAGAGTGTTTGTTATTAATTTATAAAATACAGCTCAAATTTAAATATATTTTCTGCAATTGGAACGTTTAATAAAAATTTCAAGCTGTAGTTTCTGTTTGTTTTGTTATATTTAAATATAAATTATAAAATTAGAAGATAATTGATTTTAAATTATAAGAAAGCAGACAAAAATATTTAAATGTAAATTTCTTGTAATTACATACACACATATAACTATTTTTTATATCAAATACTATCTAGCTGTACTCGTATATACGCTGTTCCCCTTGAAGTGTTTATAAAATTCATACAATTGAAACACTTACATATTTCTTTTTTGTTTGTTTTATTTTGCCTACATAATTACAGACCCAATTAATTGTGGAACATGTTGAATAAAAAAACCAAAAAATTAAAGTATTCCCAGAAAAAAAAAATTAAATAATAAAAGTGAAGAGCACATTGTGGCTGGTCATAGAAACAATGGCTTGCCTAATTTTTATTAATATTTTCAGAAATTAGCCGAGCAATTTGTTTGTAAATTAAGAAGAGAGCGTGAATAAAAATTAAAAGCAGAAGAAAAAAAAACTTAATGGAATGTATATTTAACTGACAGTTATGGGTTAAGGTCATTTAGATAAAAATATTTTTTTTTGTTATGACGAGTACACACTATGGCATTTTGTGACATCGCAGTAGTGTATACTAATGGCTGCGTTTGTCATTTCCCATAGTTTTCGTTGTGTGGTATTGATTTCCATATAAAAAACATAACGGAGACGGCGTTGCACACATTTTGAAAATGACACCACAAAAAAAAAGACAACACATCGGCATTAGACTTAAAAATATTATGTGTTTGTGGTGTAAAAACACAATCAGCGCAACCAGCGTTGCCAGAAACTTTGGGGAATAACATCTCAAATGGCGAAAAACAAATTATATTTTGAGCAATAAAATCATCAAAGTTTTACTTTATTGCTAAAATAAAAAAAAAATATTTTAATTAGTGTTTTTTTTTTGGGAATTGTTATTTGTTAACGCACTTATGTTGGTTGTTTCTTGTATTTATTTTCTTAACATACTTCTTACAACTACAATTCGAGATGAAAAAAGTCAGCCAATGTTGCAATGGTAAAGTAAGAACATAAAAAACATGTTGATTATTGAGTTCTTAATTCAACTTTAAAGCTTACCTGATGATCTGCATTAGCAATAGTGAAATGCGCATAGCATCCAGCTAAACATTTCAACAATCAATTCCAATGTATTTTTAATAAAAAATATTTTACTGAATAAGTAAAATAAGAAAATTGGGATTAATAGTGCGTTAACAAATGTTATGTATTAAACACATTCACTCCAGAAGGCTGCCGACTACGCGACTACAAATGCCGCTAGCAACAATTAAAGCCATGTAGCCAGCAACGTAATCATTTTGAAAGCGCCAGCGAAATATACTTTATACACATATTTCAGTGGTGCTACTTTAAAATATTTCACATTTATAAAAATAAAATTACTTATTTAAAATGTTCTTATATCGCGTAAAAGTACAAAAATTAATCAATGTATGCCTTTATATGAGGGTTGAGATTTTCTTTCTGTTAAATAATATTCAATAATTTCAAGCTATAATTCATTTCACATTTTGTATTATATTGGCAGCACTGTATTTGCTGATTATTACCAACAAAAATAGACACTAGTCTAATGCATTAAACACATGCACCACAGCAAGCTACCTACTACAAAGTGTCAAGGATAGAATACAAATGTTTATATGAGAGTGATTATTTTGAAGACAGCAAGGCAACAGGGCGGCAGGTTGTTGTATATGCTCATTTTGTCGTTATAGTCCAATTAAACTAATTTCTATTTCTTTGCCTACAATGAAAAAATTCAGTGTTGCCAGTATAATACAAAATGTTGAATGAATGATATCGTACAATTATTTCATATTATTTAACAGAAACAATATCCAAAAGTTGATGTAAAGCATAAATTGATTCATTTTTATAATTTTACGTCATAGAAGTACATTTTGAAAGAGTAATTTAATTTTTATAAATGCGAAATATTTGAAGGTGGCAATACTGAACTACGTATTTATACCTAAAAATGAGGTGCAGATGGTGCTGCTGCCGTCTCCAAAGTAATTAAGTAGTTGCTAGCGGCATTTGAAGTCGTGTGTTCGTGTAGCCTGCTGTGGTGAATGTGTTTAATGCATAAGTTGGCTACAGCCAAAAAAAGTGGTCGTGTAGCCCTGCAGCTGTATTGTAGTGAAAATAATCACTTTCATATACACACATATATTTTATTTTTGACATGCTGTAGTCGGTAGCCTACTGTGGTGAATGTGTTTAATACTTTAAGTTTTTAAGTTTTTTTTTTAATAAGCAAAAACAACTCGCTAAGCGATTACCTTGTTTGCGGAAAACATTCAGGGTCTATAGCGGTCTATATCGAAACCACGACTAGCATCGCTATCACTCAGTCATAGGGGCACCAAAATCATAGATATAGAAACAAATAAAGTTCGTTGTAAATTAAGGGTTTGTAAAATTGAGCTTTCATTACAAAACAGTTTTCAGCACATTGTAATATGATGAATCAAAATAATTCACATATTCCATTTGCATCAACTGACACCACACACTGACGATGACGGTGTGGCGGTGTTCCGGCCTCCGAAAACAGCTAGTTGTTCCGTTCTGCTAGTGATTGTCAGACTATTAACAACTAAATTTTTTTGTTATTTGTTCCCTAAAGATGATCACATATAATTTTGCTTACAGAGCGATACAAACTTGAGTCTAATCAAATCATAAGTATAGAATATATTTTTTTAATTTCTCTCTATGCGTTGACTTCATACAAGTTACAGAAACGAGGCACCGGATATTCAATATGTTTCGAATACGAGTATTAGGAAAGTTTTTCTAAAATGCTTTCATTGTTCTCTTTTCTCCTTTTGTAATTGTCTATTCAGGTATCTGACACTTTTTAAATGTGTATATTTCACGCATATAAATCAGATTATCTTCCGACTTTTACAAGTATGTATATTCAAAATTTATTTGATATAAAAAGTCTCAAACCAAAAATAATAACAATAATAATAAAAACTTATTACTATTGGTGTGTCATAAATTTGATTGCTTTAAATGCGTAATTATTTTATTACACACTGGCTGTGCGGGGTGAGCTGCTAATTTTTATTTTTGTTTCCAGCAATTACACACATACATATGTATATGTATGTATATGTATGTATGTATGCATTTCGTCAGACTTTTATTTATCATTTCACCACATTGAAATGCGTTGATAGATAGAGGATGATTAATTTTTTTAGTGTTTTTTTAAGTTCAATAGAACTTTGAATTGTAAAAAATGGAAGAAGAAATTAAATTTTAATGCAAAAAGTTCTTCCTACGAAAGATCAATATAGGACATTAAGATTGGAAAATGATTTCGGATATATGTATGATTGCAGCGAATACTGGACGCCTGATTTGGGACCAATTTTTCGAGCATTGCTGGAGGTATGTCACGAACAACCCTCCAAGGTGACAATTGTTGTTGGCTTACCAGCAGTTCCATTTCTTGAAATCAACTTATCGCCAAACTTTGATTTCAATGAGTCGATGGTTGCGGTCGCCATACGGCACGTAGAGTCATCCTGTTGAACCTTTCAAACAAAAAATCATTTATCATGGTGCGGTAAGGCTCCTCATTGATGCTAAAGCGAGCTCTGGCTTATTTTTTTTTTGAGAAATAAGGTCCACACAGAAAAAAATTTTTAATTGAAAAAAAAAAATTAATTAAAAGCTTAAAAGTTTAATTGACTCAATTACAGTTTTAATTGATTTTTGTGTGTTTTTCAATTAAATGTGTTTATTTGCGGGAAATTTCTTTTTCTGTGCAATGATGCAATGCAACGCAATGTAATTGGTTTGGATGCGCGCATTAATGATTGATTGTCAAAGCAAATCTGGATAATTTGCTAGCGTCCTTTAAGCATCAATTTATGCATGATGATTTGTCAGAGTGTACTGATTGTAAATGATAGAGCTCCCATCCTCTTTTCCCTTCTCTCTAACAAACTCAAAACTTTCCAAAGTAAATTTTGTGTGTGTAAAAGCCGTCTTCCTTCTTCCATTGCAACATATTTAAAATTAATACCTTGAGCTTTCAAGGGTTAACATTTCCCTGCATATAATTTAAGAAAGTAAACAACAGAATGCACGTAGTACATACACATATGGCTCATTTACTTAAACAACGTCATAACTCAAAAAACAGAATTTTTGCGTTAATGCGGCAGAATTAATTCTCATATCGTTCTCCATATTGTGTAAATATTTCATACAAATATCTTGTTTAAACAAATCTTGAGAGCTAAATTAAATTTTCTTTTCCCACTTAGTTGTGTGTAAATAGAAAGCTTCAAACTCGTTTTCTGGCGAACTAGTTTTTTTGAGTTATGACATTGTTTAAGTAAATGAGCAATATGTATTATAAATCAAAAAGAGCAGCCAATGTAGTAGAATCTCAGTGAAAATAAAAGTGTTTATTTATTTATTTATACGTACATGCAATATTCAACGAACTGATATGCGGGCTGCATGGATTGTATAAACAGAAAAACAACAAAAATCTTTATTTAATTAAGTAGCAGTGATCTCATTAAATGATAAAATATGTAAAAATAAAAAACGAACTGTTACAAACCAACAATTTGCAGAAAGTAAAAAAATAAAAAAACAATAAGTTAAACCCTTTTTTATTGATGAGTACATATCGCACACTAAATCGTAAAAAGTCGCTACTCAAAAAATCCCAAATTTTCAGGAGTGACAAAAAACTGTTGATACTGTACAAATGACCCAAATTGACACAATTAAAAACAGACATAACGGTGTTTTATATTGTTCAAGAAGACTGTGTTTGCAAGACTCTTTGTAGTCGTTACAGATTTGTTCAGGGTACTGATTTACGAAAATACAAAAGCTTTTTTAATAATTCTGAGTTATGACTGTTTATGATTTAGTCTGCGATATACATACATACATACATATGTATGTACATAAAACTCCTACAGAAAGGCGGCTGAAGAATGAGAGATAATAATTCTTATAAGCCAACAACATTAAAAAGAAAATAAATATAAAAAGACATAAAAGTTTTAATTAAATAAAACGTTTTTTATAACAGCCTCCTCCTCCTCCTGCTTGCTGATGACAACTTCAAACAAATTGAATTTTAAAATACACATGTTCAAGTTCTGACGATTGACAGAAAGTGTCAAAAGGATTAATTTTTTTTTAAACTTTGAGTACCAACGACAAAAACTTATAAGATAATTTTCTCTTACGGAGGAAAAAAAGAGATTCAATTAAATGAATACACAGGAAATTACTAAAATCGCGGCGCGAGACTTGGTAGTCGATCTTCCTTAAATTAATTTTGATTTATTGCATGCGACTGAATAAATAAAGTGTTTTACCCCATAAAAGATTTCAATTAGGTGCAACAGCGTCCCCATTGAAGTTTTAAGATGGAGGAGTGAAAAAACAATTACAGTAAAGTTTTCAAGTTGTTAGTATAAGTAAATACGAACAGAATGAAAAACTAATTTTCGTTGTGATACGAGTGCATTCGCAGCAGCAGTTGAATCCTGTACAACATTTTGTTGGAAGCTGAAAGTCAATCACCCGTATTGCGTATGTCGAATTGAATATTCGTCTACAAGAGTTTTGTTCTACGTTCCTTTAATCTAGTACAAAATTCTCGTAGTCGAATACTCGACTCGACATACGCAATACAAGTGAATAAGTATAGAAATTGCTGTTGTCAAATTATTTGAGTTCAGTGTAAAGTTGAAATGCAGTGTCACACTATGTTGGTTTCCTGGCCACAGCCCTGTTGAGGTTAACGAAATTGCCGATGAGGTCGACATTAGATAAGGGAATGTGTGACAGATCGGTGAAATTATCGATAGGTCATTACTACACAGAACTCAGTATTTGGGTAGAGAGCACAACCTTCGGTCATGGCGAAGTAGGGAGGATTGTAGAGGCTCGAGGGCTATGTGGCCTAAACTTGACTCAGGAAGATCCAAACTGCTAAGCAAGCATGAAAGGCGCGGTGGCTGGTCGCTGCTCGGTCAGAGCAAGAAGCAACATTTGGGAAACTGGCACTCCAGATTTCTGTAGGGTGTGCGGGAATGAAGAGGAACCAGAAACCATTGAACATATTACCTGAAACTGCCCGTGGCCGAAGCTGCAACGTCATAGTCTTAGATGACTGAGCAGACGTTTCCATGAGAGCATTGGTGATAAAGGGAATCACAATGGAACCATCTGGGTCTCCGAGTGGAGCTGCCTTATAGCACCACCTTTCGAACTCTTCACCAAAAATGTAAGAGTATTTATAGGTAGGTTTGACATTCCATGAGTAATTTCCACAATATCCATATGAAACCCCATGAGTTGTATATACTCTGGGTCCTCATAAACATGGAAGTCGAATAAGCAATGTCCGTCTGTTCGTTTGTCTGTATGTGAAATTGAAAGCTAGAGACTTTGGCATTAGACTGATGTGTCAGAATTTGTCTTAAATAGATTGGTATTGAAAATCAGCAAAATTAAAAAGACGGTTTCCGAAATTTACATTGTTTCGTTAAAAACCAGGGATGGTATATACAACAAAGTAAAACTAGTTTTTTCTTTATTAATTGTA
The DNA here is from genome assembly GCA_936439885.1 of Nowickia ferox. Taxonomy (NCBI): domain Eukaryota; kingdom Metazoa; phylum Arthropoda; class Insecta; order Diptera; family Tachinidae; genus Nowickia; species Nowickia ferox. Next base: position 72,992,330 of record OW387026.1, read on the forward strand.
AATATCTTATAGAGCATTTACATCTGCACAAAATTTATCAGATTTCAATTCAAATCCTTATGAAATAATTTTGATTTTTGCATATTTGTTAAAAAAAAAATTATGCACGTTTATTGAAAGTAAGAACATTTTTTTCAAAGAAAAAAGTTGTTGAGTAAAATTTTATTTTCAGTGATAATTATTGTTATTGTATGTGTGGATGAATGCCACATTTTACAAAAAATTCTTGAATTAGCACAATTAGATCCTAGATCAAAGAATAAAAAAAAAACAAAAACATTGTACACGAAATCTGAATATTTTTTTCAGCCGAACATGCAACGCAATGCATGTTTATTGTGCACGTACACAATTACATATTTTTAGCCATTATAGGCATACTGTTGCCAATTGTCTACATTCCAGTTTCACTTGTTTTAATATATAAATGTTTAAGTTTTAATTTATAAAAGTTATCTGCTGAAGAAACACAGTAACGACAATAAGCCGAGCGTAAGATAAGAGATTTTTTATCTATAGGATGCATTTAAAATGCAGTTGAGCCCTACAGATTGCAATTTGATTCGTAATGAATATGTATGTACGAAAGGGTTTTAACAAAATCTCTCATGGATTACTTTTATTCTAAATGCATGTATGTCTATACATTTTATGACTTGCAAAGGGTATACAATATACGGCACATTCGAATAGTTATAGCACTCTTACTTCTTATATATTATTGTTTATCATAACTAATTTTTACTTAAAAGTTTTTTGGCACAAGACAACTAGATACTCAACTGTTAGTTAAGTTGTGCAGGACAATACCAACTAGGCTTGAAGCTGAGACAACCAAACTGAGTTGAATTGAGAACAACAATAAGGAATTTATTTAGTTTTAATTCATGATTTCAAGGACTGTGTTTCTTTTGTGAGCCAAAGCTTAATAGGAAATTTTCACAATTAAAGTCAGTAGTCCATGAAAGAAACATAGAACCTAATTTTGTAAAACGCAACGTCAAGCATTGACAAATTTTATATGGAAAAAGTTTTAATTACAAAAACAAAACAAATGTAAGATTTGTCAACGCTTGGCGTTGCGTTTTACAAAATTAGACCCATAATATCGTTGAATCTTCAAAATATTTAATAATAAATAAATTCCTAATGATAACAATTCAACTTTCAACATTTCAGCACCACTTTACAGGCAGTTTGCTTTACAGCCTCAAATGTAACTAGAGTAGTTATTAATTCATGATTTAAATTAAAATAAAAAGTTTTACAAAAATCACTAAATAGTTTATTAAAACAGCTTACGGAAATAATTTACTTCATGTTTTAAATATGTACATATGTACATAAATATTTATGTATATTTATATAAATCTAAACATATCTATTGAATATTGATTTTCAAATTGCTTAAATTATTTAATTACTTGTTTAATATGACATTTGTATGTGTTAAATTGATTGTCTTAATCCTTTTCTCATCGATATTTCCCTTTCCTCCGCTTTGCAAGAGTATTTGTCTTTAAAACTTTTTATGCAAGCATTTATTTATTATAAATAAGTAATCAATTAAATCTACACGTATTTTTAGGCACTTGACATTAATCATTATTTTAATGGCATATTGTCAATTGGTGACACGTGACAAATATTTTGTAGACGTTTCTACAATACATAAACTGAAAGGGCCAAAAATAGTCAAAGCGAATACATATGTACGTATGTATGTATGTATGTACATATGAACATACATATTGTATGTATATTATATATAATTTTTTCCCAGTGACTTAATAGAAAATAATTAAAATAAATAATTTTATCACTGCAATTTTTTAAACCAAAAATATACTAGAATTTTGAAATATCTGGAAGCCCGGCATGGTATCTTGTCAATGTTTGGTTTTTTTGGACATCAGATTGTACTTAAAATGTTTTACGTGAAATTTTATAAAAACATTTTTTACATTTTATGCACATTTTTACATTCCGTTTGCATACGGAGTTATTATTTTCAGCGTATTTCAGGGCGTTTAGCCACATTGCACTCTGTATTGTACAGGGTTATTCTGTTTTCGGTTTCAAAAGTAAAGCTAAATAAAGCTTTGATTTCGATGAGCCTTTTATCTGTATATATGTGTATAAATGAATGTTTGTCTGCCGTATCCAATCGCGATGAATTTGGTGCACTTGGTCTGTGCAACTCCGGGAAGGTTATAGGGTATTATTTCTTTTAAAACTAGGACCACGAGGACGATAGGAGGCAATTTCTGCGCCTTCGAGACGATTTTCTTTGTGGAAAAGATTAAAAAAGATGATTTTTGCAACTCGTTTCTTTTGATAGTTTAAACGAAAAACGCATTGTTTCCATGTAAATTTCCGTAAACAGTTAAAAAGTTTTAAATGAAAATTAGTTCAATAATTTCGTAAAAATAAGTGAAATTTATTTGCTGGTGGTTAAGCGATGTCTATATGCATTTCATTGTTGCTTTAACAAATCGTCAGTAGACTTCAACCACACATTTTGAACAGTCACAAACCTCTTATCTTATGCACAGACTTTCATAAACTATTTGAGAATTCACAAATATTAATATTTTTGAAAATCACAAAAGAAAAATAAGCATAGTAGGCTTAGTAACTTATACAAAACCCAGCAAATAATTTTTATTCGATATGAATCTATTTTATTTTTCTACACCTTTATACAATTAGAAATCCATTGGATAACAATAAATCACAATAAATCTCTTGAATATTTCGTAAAAATATATATATTTTTTTTTAAATCATCGTCAATATTTGATAAAACTATAACGGAAATAAAAATGTTTGTATCATGTTATATTAACATATTAATTAATTTTTAGTCGCTTTCTCCTAATTATCTGCATATAGAAGCAATGAATATGTAGTCCTTAAAAATTACTTCAAATTAATTCTTTTACCGGAGTGTCTCAAAAGAAAGTTTATACTTGTTCAGCTTAATGTGTTAACGCAAAAAAATCTGAGGGGCCGAAAATACGCGGTTTGTCAATCGGTAGAATGTTGCTTACAAGTTCAGTCGATATGAAGTCGAGGGTGGACGAGGCATTATGGATGCGAGAGTTTTACAAAACTTTTAATTCGGTGTCTATAGCGCACTGAAGCTTTTGTCATATTAAAGGTTTTGAACATCTTAAATGATTCACTAAGCATACCCCTAATTCGTAAATAGCGACCGACACAGCATTAGAAAAACCTAAATTTCGGTGAGCAAGATCATCAAAACGTTAGAACGTATGGAAATTGTAATCAGTCTGCTGACGCCGATCCTAAACTTTTAATCAGGAAGCGCGCAAGTGCTTTAAATGTTTATGTAAGTATACGAGTATATCGACATTACACCGCATTTTACACACAAATCTAAAGCTGCGTCGTTAAAAAAATACAGTTAAGCCTCTGAATGTCAGTCAGTTGACATAAATTGATTTTCGCATAGTTCTGATTTAACCCATACGGACTTTTTCCTGCAGGATTAACTCAAATTTAAGGTTAACGCTAATAAACCGATTTCTTGGGTGCTGGTGTATTTAGATAAGTAATAGGGCATTTATACCTTCACAAAATCTAGGAGATTTCAATTGAAATCTTTATGAATATGTATACCGTTTATACCAAGTTGTTTTTTTTTTAAACATATAAAGATATTTTATCCAAAACAAAATCCATTAATACAGTATTTGCATTGTCTCCAAATCTAGTACTTGCGAGATTTCCAGCTAAATCTTGCTGCTTTTTACTAGATTTTCCATACAAAACGAAATCTATTTTGTCATTAGATTTGTCAAAAATCTAATCAAAATCTAATATCTTTATTAATTTTTTACTACCCTGTACAACATATTTATGAAAAAGATGAGTAAATTAGCAACAATCTGCTTAAAAAGGTGTGTGAATTGGCTACATTTCAGTTGTTTGGTTGTAGTTTTGGAAATGTTTCATTTAATGGGTTTTGTTTTGGATAAAAAAAAATTGATAAATGTCAAAAAAAGTTGGTGTAAACGGTATATATATTCACAAAGATTTGAATTAAAATCTGCTAAATTTTATGTAGGTGTAAATGCGCTATAACTGAAAATTTTCCAAAACTACAACCAAACACCTGCAGTGTAGCCAAATCACAGATTTTTTTAAGTACACAGGCTGACTTTTTAGTATAAATTAAAAAAAAAATATCGAAGTTGCATTACTAACACTACGACCACACGAGCAATTTGTTGTATCTTAACACAAGCAATAACGCCGGCAGAACAATGACATCAAATTGCTTGTGTTCAACAATGTATCTAGAGGTGGCGAACACGTGCATTCAAATATATTTGCTTTTTTAAGTACACACATACATAAATTATCCTTAATTATATTTTTTGTTAATTTTAAACTCAAATTCTTTCTATTTTATTTATTTAAAACATTTTTCCTTACTTTTTTGTTAAAAAAAATAATATTATTTCCATTTGACAGCATGTGTTAAGAGATTATTGCTCAGCAATGTATTTTAACATTTGTTGCTTAATATATATTTGAATACATATTCATACGGTCTACACGCTAATATCTTGTGTCGGCAATCGAATTTGACAATTGCCACGGCAATAATTGCCAAGATTATTGCTCGTGTGGACGGCTAGTAAGTTCTACTAGATGTTTAGTAAATTTTGACAAAATCTATTGATGAAGTAGATTTTGTTTTGTGTGGAAAATCTACTACTAACATATTGGCACATACTCATAGTAAAAACAAAGTATACTTTAAAAATTTAAAATCAGTATTATAAGTATTCTTTGTTTGGATTACGAATATGCGCCATTATTTCGATAAAGGGTTTCTTTATTTTTTAATGGATCTACTAAACATAAGCTCTCTATTGAGATACCCTGTATTACACTGCTAAAACAAAATTAAACTTGGCCTAAAGGACATTTGCTTAATATTTTAATTTTTTTTAAATTAAATTTATTAAAAAGGGAGTATTTCTTTTAGTTTTTTTTTTATAAGAAGGGCCAAAAAAATATAAAAAAACAAAAAAAAAATTATAATATATATAGAAGAGCTTAAGAATCTGTTTTGGCAACAAAACAAATTGTTTTGAGCCAATGACTTGCAATAATAATTTTAATATTCATTACAAATGCAAACCAATTTTTTTTGGGAAAACCAATATTATAACGAGTGATGATTAGAGCGCTTTTAATAAAAACAATTTTTTCCTTTTCTCATAAAAACTTTTGGGGTTAAAAAAAATTTCTTAATTATATTGTAAGTTTTCTGATTACATTTTTCTGTTATTACGCTTCTTGCATCATAAATAAAAAGCGTTTAATTTAATTATGTAAATAAGCATATTTCTTAAGATCCATTGATATAGTACATAATACGTACATACATATATGTATGTTTGTGTGCATGTATCTATGTATAATAAAAATAAGATATAATGCAACGTCAGCAAATGTTTATTTTTAGTATCAAATATTTTTTTATTCGTTGTTTATTTTCTATCAACTTGGCGTGGTTGGCTATGTACTCGTATAATGTAAATCTTTAATTTTGACAAAATATTTTATTGGCCATTGTCTTAATGTGCTCATAAGTTTTCACGATAGTTAGCAAGCCTTACTAGTGAAAATATTGTAAAAAGTGAAAGAGAAAATTAATGAATAAAATGTATCATTGAAATAATTAAACAAACCATGACGTCGCTGGTGTCTCTAAGAATGTTAAAGAAATATTATTGGTAATTGTTTGTCTTATAAAGTATTTGTTGAAAGATTTAAATGACATTTACACCAAACAATTGCAAATTAGCTAATTCACAAACCTTTCGAAGAACAGCGACTTATTTTTTAGTTTTTATTTTTTTATAAAATTTTTACAATTTAAAAAAAACCCATAGTTGCATCACTAAGTTCTACTGGATTTTAAGTAAATTTCGACTAAAATCTTGTGACGAAGCAAATTTTGTTTTGTATGGGAAATGTACAAGATTTGCTTTCACTTTCTTTATATATTTTTGTATAAACATTTATAAAAAAATAGTAGAAGAGTTTCCATTAAGGCCGCAAACCTTATTATTTAGATTAGTAAATTTTTCACTCAATTACATATAAACAATTTAGCGCTAATAAATCAGTGCAAGTTAATCTCTATTTTTGGTTTAAAATGTGTTTAAACCAGAAAACCATTAAATCAGTGCAGTATTTAAACCATCTGTAAACGCATAAAATTGGGCGTTTAAACTACCAATGCAGGCCATATGATTTTGTTACTTACATACCATATGTTTTGCATTTAAAGAGCACTCAGCTTTTTTGCAAGCCTCTACTTTTTCTTCAGATCTTGTTCGATCTGTTTTCTTACACTCTATTGTTATTTTATACTATTCTACTACGCAAAGCATAAATATAACTTCTTTCTCAGTAAAATTTGACGATCTTTCATTAAAATTTATAAAATTTTTTGCCTTTTTGATTGTGCAGAGAATTGATAGCCTGCTGCAAAACAGCTGTGTTTTGACATTTATTCTAGTGTTGCCACAATATTATTTTTTAAACTACACATAAGGTATGGTTCACTGATGGGTGTTTTTTATTGAGGTATAGAACTTTAAGTTGGCATCACTTTTTTAACTGGCGGCCATTTTGTCAGCTGTCAAGTGATTAATATTTAGTTTGGTTTGCCATTTCATCATGAACAGGTTGACAAAAGAACAACGCTTGCAAATCGTGCAAATTTATTTCGAAAATAATGGTTCAGTTCGCGAAGTTTACCGCAAGCTCCGTCCATTTTATGGTCGACATAATCGTCCATCAGAGCAATTAATTCGGTTAACCATGGATCGTTTTCGCACTACGTTTACTCTATGTGATAATACGCATCCGCTGAAGTCGCTCGTCTACGCCAACAAACCAGAAACGTTAGGGGACTTGGAAGCCAACATTCGTGGCGTTATTGCCAACATACGGCCCCATATGCTCGAAAAAGTGGTTGAAAATTGGACCTGTAGAATTGGCTTTATTCGAGCCAGCCGCGGCGGCCACATGCCCGAAATCATATTTAAACGTTAATGGCATAAAATTATCCTTCCAATAAAGCCAAATTGATGGACATTAAAACGATTTTCTTGTGTTTTATTTCAATTCGAAGTTCTATACCTCTAAAAAAAACACCCTAAATTAGAGTTTAGTTCAACTAAACTTATAACAAAATTATTAAAATCTCACTTGTCAGAAAGAAATACAATTTTATGAAAATAAATTTTTGTCGTCGTATAATTTTTTCAAGTTTCCCATTTTTATGTTTACTTACAGAAAATATTGCAAAATTTGAATTTTCTAAAAATTTTAAGTTCTTCAAAGTTATCAAATGTTGCTTGTAAGAAGATGCTTTTATCGCTGGACTTCACAACGTTTTAATTAGAAGAAAAGGATAATATATTCACAAACTTAGTTAGACTAATTTGGTAAGTTTAATAAAACTAGCTACATTGTATTTATTTTTAAGAACTCTTTTAACATTTTTAACTTTGTTTTCAGTTTTAAGTTCTACTTTGGAAGCTTCAATCGGCAGGAAAGCCCACACTCACTCCAATTTTAGACATTTAGCGGCTACAGACAAACAAATTTGCTTCCACATACTCACATACTCACACATAATACAATATGGGTAAAGATTATTATAAAATATTGGGTATAACAAAAACTGCCACCGATGAAGAAATTAAAAAGGCCTACAGAAAACTAGCGTTGCGTTATCATCCCGATAAGAACAAAGCCGCAAATGCGGAAGAGAAATTCAAGGAGGTTGCGGAGGCTTACGAAGTATTATCGGATAAAAGTAAAAGGGAAATGTATGATAAATATGGCGAAGAAGGTTTGAGAAATGGTGGTGAGTACTTTAATGGAAAGGTTAAATAATGAAAATAATATTTATGTTGCATAGACGGTGAAGTTAGACTAGTCTTTGTTTTAAATAAGAGATAGTGCTGTGGTATTTTTTTTTTAATAAAGAGAAGTAACACTCAGGCAATGATTGCCTACTACTACTACTAGGTGTTGCCTTCTTTTTGGGAAAGGCATAGTGACAGAGAAGAGGAAGAGATAGAGGAAAGCTTCATTCTTTTACAACTCTGCTTTTTTGCACGTTTTTTTAATAATGCAGTGTTGCAGCGCCTCTGGTGTTAAATGAGGCGTATTAAATTTTTTTTTGAAACTGTGTTTAGTAGCAATTTTATTGGTTATTTTACTTCGCCAATGATCCTGCTGCACAAAAAAGGAGGGCGCTCTGATGTCAACATTAGGATTAGTATCTGCTGAAGCCGGTATAGTTCAGTGAACAGTGACTATGCCTTCATCACTTGAACTTTCCTGCAACAACTGATACAAAGGGACACTAATGCGCTTCAGAAAAATGCGTGGTGTTGTTATTTTAATGACTGTTGGATACCGGGCTCGAACCCAGGACTTTCGTTTTCGTAGTCAACGTGCTAACTACTTCAGCTAACGCCTCCTTTAAGTAGACCACGCTACGCCCGATGAATTATGTATAATATATATGTATGTATGTCATTTTGCTCCATCAGTGAGTTAAAAAAATTTTTCTGTTAATAATATTATAAACCACTTGAAAGAGAGACTAAATTTTACAATTCCCTTTCGGTTTTTCATTTAGAAGCTGCTTGCGATTCATTAGAAAATTTAGGATTTCGGGAGACGTGGGTTGCTAGCCCTCGTTCCGTAGATTGGTGATAGGGCTGCTGTCTTCGCGTTCAATCCCACGATGCAAATACGCTTCAACTAATCTTTTGACATCAGAAGTTTTTCTTATGGAAAAATATGTCGTGAGAAAAATACGTATGTTTTTCTCATTTACATATTTATTTAATTGATCATACGTGTTACCTACATACATATATTAGGTCTGTTCCAAATGCATAACAAAACAGTCCGAACTTGTACAAAGTTATCCAAAAGCGAATGAGAGAGCATTTTTTTCATTTCCTGTAGAAACTAGTACGAACTTTTTCTTCTGGGTAAGTTCGGACCAGAATTAAATAATGTGCTGTTTTTTGTTTACATATGAAACTGAAAAATTAATTTGCAAATATAGGAAAAAAGTTTTTACATACAAATTTCAACGCGCTTTCAACAAAGTTTAAGTTGTAAGTACATTTGTGCATATTTCTCCATTTCTTTAATATAAAAAAATGCTTTTTGTGATTTTTTAAATAATTCACGTATTTCATTCATTTACTTTTTACAGGTGTTGCCAATGATGCACATTTTTTTTATAATGTTGTGCGTTTTAAGAGACCAAAATCACTAAAACAAAATTTTATTTAAAAAGTAAGCAGCACTAGTATTTCAAGATGGGCAGTTATGGTTTTTTGCGTTCCAGCAATTTTGGATAACTTTTGCACATTCAGAGAGTAATTTTCTTTTTACTCTCATTAGTCCGAACTTGTACGAAATCTTGTGGAACACACGTATTATGTAGGCCAATTTCTGATATTCGCGAATTCGAATTCGAATTAATGGACATCATTTGAGTCATTTGATCTCCCACAACACCCCAACAATGTGTATGTTTAAAGCCCTCTCGCTAAGTGCACTGGTTAAAAAATTTTCTCTGTTAGAAAATGAAATATTTTTCACCACGGCAACCTTTAATATATTTTTTTTAGTTTCATGCATATTTTAGATTTATTTGAAGATGCCCACGACGACTTCAGTTATAGATACTTGTGAAAGCGACTGTGAGGCTAATACCAATTCTCATCTTGGTGTTTCAAATACTGCTCAGTCATCAATACGGAAAACTGTAGCAGAATATTTGGCGGAAAAACAGATAGCAAAAAAAAAAATAAATCTCTTTTTTTTAATTATTACAAACTAAGATTTGTGTGCCATTCGTTTAAATTTCGTTTTGGATTTATGAATATTTTTTTAAACGAATACGAATATCTAGAAATGGGCGAATGTTTAGGAATTCGAATACGCGTCACTAATACATACATACAGTTTAGGAATAAGCTCTCCATGAAACCATAATTTTTGGAGTTTGAGATACGTGGGAAGAAATTAAGAAAACTAGTTTTGCCAATATTTGGAGTACATGTGTATAAGTACATTCACATGTAACTTTATTTGATTTTTGTCTCCGCACTGTGCTAGTCTAACAAATGAATAGAATACAACGAATTCAATTAAATTTTTTTAAATAAAAAATGTTTAAACTATTTAATTTGATTTTAAACTAATTGTTACGATATTCCGGGGGTCATGGTTTTGTTACGATCTGTTACTGGGAAGGAGGGGGTTAAAAAATCAGGGAAAACAGCGTTACGTAATATATGGAAGGCCCCTTAGTCTGCTGAACATCTATATATATCGTTACCTTAGAAAGGCTCTGACTCATTATTATGTTGAAATCGAGTTTTTTGTATATTTCGATAGAAGATGTTCTTCTATGTATCGAAAAATTTAAAAATTTCGATTTCAAAAAGATAATGTGTCAGGCACTTTCTATATTAAGGTAACGATATGTTTGTTTTTCTTTAACTTCATGTTGAAGTTACCTCCCAAAATAGCGTTGGTGTTGAAATGATTTGAGATGAATGTGCATGTATGTAAATCCATCATTTGTACTTAAGATTTCTTCCGATAAATTCCAAGCTTACGAGAAATTATATTTTCTTTCTTTTTTCTTTTGTCTCTAAAGGCAGAAGCAATGGCACAGGTTCTAACAATACTTTTACATATCAGTTTCACGGTGATCCACGAGCAACTTTTGCACAATTCTTTGGTTCTAGCAATCCGTTCGCTTCATTCTTTGGTGATATGGGTGACAACTTGTTTGATAAGAATGTCTTCGATTTGGATACGGAGCATGATTTCTTTTCATCACCGTTTGGTGGCTTGGGGTCGCGTCACGGTCTCGGTGGTGCGTTTAGGTAAGTTCTATGGCAAATCCAAATTGTTCTGTTGATGCTTTAAATAATCCAGAAAAGGCCCTCATTTAGATCGCATTCATTCAATGTTCATACGCCATTCAAAAAGGAAAAACAACAAGATCCGCCCGTGGAGCATGATCTGTACGTAACGCTGGAGGAGATCTATCATGGCTGTGTTAAAAAAATGAAAATCTCAAGGCGTGTCCAACAGTCGGATGGAACGTCGAAAAAAGAAGATAAATATGTGAGCATATCGATAAAACCCGGCTGGAAGTCGGGCACTAAAGTAACCTTTCAAAAAGAAGGTGACCAATCGCCAGGCAAAATACCAGCCGATATTGTGTTCATAATTCGAGACAAACCTCATGCCATGTTCAAGCGTGAGGGAAGTGATTTAAGGTATACCGCCCGCCTAACACTAAAACAGGTAAGTTTTCTTTGCTAAAGCTAAATAAAATAAGATACAAAAACAATTTTCTTTCTTTATTTGTGTGTTGAAACAAATACTGATTTTTTAATGGGAAAAATTCTCACACTTAATGGTGGTAATTCAAAATTTTTTAATTTAGTGTATAAATGGCAATTTACCATATTAGCTTAAGCTCCAACCATGCAACCATTCATTCATTAATTTGATCAATAAATATTTTTTTCATCGTTTTTCATTTGTTGTGCAATATTTTTAAAAGGCAATTTTTCCCAAACTAATCAGTGACACTTTTTTTTACAATAAATATATTGCTGAAGTATGTTTTTTGCTGATTCTGGTGTTTAATTTTCAAAATATTTTTATGGTCAACCAATCAAAGTTTCGGCCCAAATGTTTGGTTGTGTACTCTTATGTGTGTATTGAACTATAGAGCACACATACATACATACGTTATTAATAGAGAGAGACCAAAAAAAAAACATTAAAGTATTTGATGTGAATTTTTCCCATCAGTTTATGTCCATTTTATGGTACCAACCAAGTTAGTGTTTAACATGATGGAGTGAGTTTGTGTGTCTGTTAATGACATGGAGTGTGTTTGTGTTTCTATGCTACTCCATTCTAGTCAACTCTTTTCGTCAGCTCTGCAAAATTCAACTAAAATATTGATATCGTTTGTTTGCTTTTCTTCTTTTGTTAAGTGTTGTGATTTTTTTTGAGAGTTAATTTTCTACATGTTGTTGGGCTAAAATAAACAATTTTTTGTTTGGATTTGAATGACGTTTTATTCCTGAACGTCACCATCTATTTTACTCAATTTTGCCACACTGTTTTGTTTCCCAGTTAACAATTTGTGAAGAAATTTTAAAAGTTAAGTTAATTTTGCTTTATAAACTTTACATAATAATGTTTATATAATTTAATTCAATTGTTTGCAAAGCAAGTATAACAAGTCCGATAATTTAAAAAAAAAAAATCGCAGTAACTTTAAAAAGTACCAAACCGCAAAAATTTATTTAACTTTGCAAAAATCTTAAAAATTCTCCTAAACAAGATAAAAGTTGCATAAATCGACACAAGTAGTTAAACTGAAAAAAGGAAATATATATCGGTCCTTTCTTGCAACATAGACATTTTTCAAAAAATACGTTTTTGTAGTTGATAATGCAGAAAAAATTGTTATATCATATAATCTTCTGCAAAAATTTTCGTATTTACAAAATGGCGTCTGTTGGCCGCCATATTGAATTTTAAGACAAATCGATTGACGTAAGAATAATCAAAAAGATTTATGGCAAATTAAAAAACTATTGTTGCATGTAAATGTTCTTATCCAGTTTATTATCTTATCCAGTTTATCGGTAATATATCGAAAATTCGAGTTATGCTTTTCTTATATTAAGTCATTGATATGTTCCTCTAAAGGATGCAAAACAGAATCCTACACAATCTCACGATTTACTAAAAAATACAACCCTGGTATGACGAAGTCTATGTCCACGTCCATACAGTGAAACATTTGCTGCGAAACATTTTTGATTTCTGTTTTGAAACTGCATTCGTGTCCGCACTGTGAAGAACAATCTGTCAAAAATAGAATGTATACGTTTATATGAAAACGATTACTTTGAGTCCATCACACCTAATTGGTTAGGTAAGATTATGTTAGGTTGAAAGTGGGCCACTAATAATTGACCCAATCCGTTTCCGACTACACCAATGCTATTATAGCATGTTGTGCGCTCTTGATAAGAAGTATTGGGGAGATACCTAATAAGAACCCTAAAAACCTGATTAGGAACTTAGTTTTCTCGATATACTTTCTCAGGTTTTTGCAGTCTGAACCCCTAAGATGTTCTATATCTAGTATTTTTTCCAGATGGAAGATTTGTCTTCTAATTTGACTGAATGTTGGACAGAAGTAGTGTTCGAGACTTTCATCATAGTCCTCTTGGCATCATCATAGTCCTCATGTCGTATCGTCAAGAGGCACATAGAATCCATCATACGTTAAAGTTCGCATTTTTTTAACTGACTGACGGTGAAAGTTGGCTCCCCATTTTATTTATTAAATTTAAATTCTGTTTATTTATTTCGTTTATTTCTTATTTTATTATTGCTGCCACCAAAAACAAAAACCTAAATCAGAACATACCAAAAAAACCAATTAATATCTGTCAAACTACTGAACGTACGCAAAAAGTTAAAAGTTGACAAATTTTTGTACTTCACGTTGACGGACACGTACTGAATGTAACAGACCTCATAAGAAACCATGTAGTTCAACTTAGCTGTTAGTTGAAAAAAGGCAAAGTTTAACGTATGACGGATTCTATGTGCTTCGGCCTTTAGAATCTCTATACTCTTTTCACTATTTGGGTTTCTTCAGAGAATTTCGGTCACTCTTCCAACAGTAGAGTTATGCCAATCTCTGTTGTTCTGTAGTTCATTGCTTCAATTCATTTTTAAATTATTGAAAGGGTTTGGGATTTTCTAGTGTAATGTTATTCAGTAATGATGCCATCTTTGACAGCCTATCCGCCTCCTCTTTCCCAGAGACTCCCTGATGTCCTGGAATCCATAGTATCTCCACTTCTCTACAATACCTCTACGAGTTTAACTAATTTTTGCATTGAATAATGATTCTTCAGGATTGAATTTTATGATTTCTTAAGGCTTCGATAACTTTTCTACTATCCGTAAAGATACGAATAGCAGTTCGTTGTCAATTTCCTTTAGATATTTAATGACTTCCATTATAGCCGTGAAATACTGTATTATAATTCGACAAGCGAAAAAATTTACGTATATTGCAAGTCATTTCGTAAAATTCACTACCTGATTGATTTCCAATTTTCGATCCGTCCCTGTAAAGGATAGTTTCGTGGTTATTCCCTATTATTGTCGCTCTCTCCCATGCCATACTTTCAGGCGTTATGGTGAGGCAGTGACTTTGTACATATCTAATTGGGATTTTATCACACATGACGGTAGTGACGTTTCCCCTGGGTAAGATATGTATTAAACATTGGTTCTTGGTTATATTTATGTTTCCTTTAAGTCATTCATCTATTGCCATTAGTCTTGTGGCGGCCAAAGCTGACTCATATTTAACCCGTATTTCGATTGGTACGATTGAAAGAATGTTTCCCTTGGTCTTAGTTGATGTGGTTCTTATTGCGCAACAGATGCTAATCTTTTCTAAAAATGTCCACCACAGTAACAATGCGTACATACGTTATGATTGGTCCTATTACGCTCGTGTAGAGCCAGTGTGTCATCTTGGGAGCTACTCGGTAACAATAATTCTCAATGCACGACATATTCCATGCAGTTTTCCACATACTTCATTATCAATCGTACTCTCATTGCAACGACGAAATTGTCATCCATGACTGCCTGATCAACTGGGTTATAGTATACATACACATACATACATATGCTTACATATGTATGTATGTGCATGTTTTATGTTTGTAAATTTTTACTCGTGTTTATTTAAGGTGTTAAAAATTTTCACACATATTTATTTTGCTATTAAAACGATCTCTCTACTTTGTTAAATTGCAACTATTCAACAACAACAACAACAATAGCAATAGCAATACGCTTAAAAAATGTGTGATACTGGAAAATTATTTTATTTTTAAATAATTTTTTTTTAATTGTTAAAAAAATCAACCACTTTATGCGAAACAATTCAGTTAAACTAAAAAAATGCTTGTAAAGCCAATTAGACCATAACAATTTGTGGAATAGAATTTTTGAAGAATTTTAAATTGAAATATTTTGCTGCATTATAGGTATCTTGGAATTTATGTTCGCATTGAAAAGTGTATTGTAAAACAACTTAAAAGGATTCTAATATGTAGTGAATTAATTAACTGGCCTACGAAAAAATTTAAAACTTGATCTGCTAAAAAATCTAATGAAAACACTTGTCAAAGAAATTTTGTTAAGAAGAAAAGCTAATAAAAGTATAGCTTTTTCTCGAGTAGGTTTTTTTCAAAGCCTTTGATTTTATTTGCTTTAATTTTGTCTCCCCAAACAAAATTCAAGCGTTTTTTATTTGTTTGCTTAACTTTTTTTTGTCCATATCAAGTGCTCGTTTCTTCAACTTTAATATTTTCTGACTATTGCTCAGCAGGAGTATAATGAATTTAGTTTTCCATTTTTTTTTTTGCTTGATTCTTTTTATACATACATATGTATAATGAAATGATTTATAAGACTTTGACGTGCATTTCAATTAAGTTGACTTGTCTGGGTGCTTGTTGTGTATGTGATGATGAGTATGTTTGTCTTTTTTTTTGCTGAGGTGATTTCGTATGACATGCCAAGAAAATTGCACGCAATTCAATGCCAGTTACAATAGATAGGCAGACAGACATCTGACAAACATACTTACATAGATAAAATTTAAACGTCGAAGGAATTCTACAATGAAAAACATTTTTTTTTGGTTGCGACTTTTAACAATTTGTTATAACAATTTTAAATGAATTTTTAACACCATAAATAATTCATATTTTAAATGAAAGAACAAAAAACACACGCATACATACACACGCATAAAATATTTTGTTGAAAAATCTACGAAAAATTAAATAAATATTAATGAAACTAATTGATTTATAATGGTTTAATCATACATATGGGGTCATTTGTTAAATAGCAAATGAAGTGAATTGAACATTTTTAAATTTACGTTTTGTCTATGTACGAGGGTGTTTCAGAAACTAACCGACCTATCAAAAAAAAAAAAAAAGAAAAAAACATTAAAAATTTTGAAGAAATGTTCTTTATTCTTCAACATAATTTCCTTTTATATCGATACACTTTTCCCAGCACTTTTCACACAAAGCTTCCAGAATGTATGTATGTGTATCTTCTTAACAATCAGAAGCTATACAATTATTTTCGTTGCTAAAGTTTTTTATGTCTGCCTGGATGTGCGAACGCATGTGTATTTAGTTCATTAGCTAAATAGTTCTGGATGATTCTTTTTGTTTACCATATATTTGTTTTAATGAAAGCATTTGCACTTAATAGGTTTGTTGGAAGCAATTTCCATAACAGTATTTTTTATTTTGAAGCTACCTGCTGCCGCCATCTTTACATCAGTTGTGAGAATTTTGGAACTATGTTGAAAGTGTCAGTTGGGGGATTCAAGCGGCGGTCATAAAGGTCACATTGTCGCAATGTTTTAAATTATTTCAATATAACTGTTGTTTTTTTTTAAATTTTTAAGGCACTAAGGGTCATTTTCACAACTTGCCTTTAGCTAAAGGTAGGATTTTGCTTGCCCTATAAATATCTTTGCATTATTACAATTTCATATTTTTACTGTAATTATTATCAATAATAATAATATTTAATGGATAAAAAATAAGAAAAGAAGGTTTTATAATGCAAAGCCATTTATGGTGCGGACCAAACCCTGCCTTTAGCTAAAGGGAAGTTGTGAAAATGGCCCTAATAATCCCAAATTTTTACTTAACTTAATCAGCAAAATCTTTTTTTTTACTATTAACAATCCATTGAAATCGAGTATTGAGGCGTTTAGCGGGATCCTATATGCATTTCACTGTTGCTAATGCAGATCATCAGGGAACCTTTACCCAAAAAATTTCTTAGAACAACTTGAGTTATTATGTTAAACTTTCATTTAAATAAAATAATTTAACAGGTTTTTTATATCCCGTTTATTTGCAAATAAAAGTTGAAAGCGTTGCCGTATAACTTTTTTATTGTAAGTTCATAAATCACGCAACTATTTGCAAATAAGGTGGAAGATGTTGCCAATTATTTTTGTTTTGTAAGAAATATAATACGAGGGCGGATCAATAAGTCCGTGACTTTTTGAATGAAACACAGTTTTTTTTGCAAAACAAAAATTTATTTTTCTCATTTTAACTCAATACACTTAGTCCAACGTTTCTCCAGTTTTTGTATCCCTTCCAAAAAAAAAAAATAGGATTTTTCGAGGTCCTTAAAATAATCATTTGTTTGGTCAATAATTTCATCGTTGGAGCTAAATTTTTCTCCACCGAGTCATTTCTTTAGGCTTGGAAATAGGAAGTAGTCACTAGGGTCTAAATCCAGAGAATATGGCCGATGAGGTACCAATTCGTAGCCCAGTTCATAGAGTTTTGCCATTGAGACTGCACACGTGTGCAAACTCGCATTATCTTGATGAAAAATAACTTTTTTTATTGCCCATATGTGGTCGTTTGCTTTTTAAATCCTCATTAAATCGGTCTAATAAGTTGGCATAATATTCGCAGTTTATTGTTTTTCCCTTTTGAAGGTAATATATGTGGATTATCCATCATTGCCATCACCTTATTGGCCGAGAAACTTACCTTGGGCTTCTTCGGAGCAGGTTCACCAGAAGGAACCCATTGTTTAGACTGCTGCTTGGTCTCCGGAGTACAGTAATGGATTCATGTTTCATCCACAGTTACAAAACGCCGCAAAAACTCATTCGCATTGCGGTTAAAGAACTCCAAACAATCCTTTGAAGTTGTCACACGTTTACGTTTATGGTCAATTCTTCGCTGATTTAACCAACAGACCTAACTAACATTTTAACAATTTAACAGGAGAGCAGCTTTTATGGTTGTTTTATACATTCATTCTTATGGCTGAGTCTGATTTTTTTTTACTTATATAGGCACAACAGTAATGCTTACAGTAATGAAAATTGTAGACAAGGTGTATTATGACTTATAAAGTCTAGTAAAGAACTTAACTCATTTTTCAAAAAAATTTCACTTAGGTCAGTTAGTTAAAACAGCGACGATATTTCATTGGTGCTTAGCCAAATCATCAGTAGACTTCAACCACATATTTTCAACAGTCACAAGCTTCACAAGCTTTCAAAAACTATTTCAGAATTCACAAATAATATTTTTGAAAATCACAAATAGTTTTTGAAACAAACAAATTTCAGTAAAATAAACTTATGACAATATGTAAAATAATAAATTTCTTAAATATTTTGTTGTGTTTTAGAGCAATGATTTTATCTAAAGGGGGATTATCGATGGTTTTGTCTGGATATGCTGTCAGTCAAAGAAATATTACAGTTTCGGTTTTTCTAAACGCTTCAAAAACTTTAATTGCTGATTTTCCGAAAGTATTTTTGTTTAAATTTTGAAACACTACGATCTTAATCTTATTGATTACAATCCAATAACACGAAAAAGTGCAAAAATGCTATTACTACCAGCTCTGAAGCAAATGTCCCAAAGTTGGTACCCCACTTTACAATATCAAAGTTCAAAAGTGATTGAGCGATTTTTTTCTTTAAACTGCAATGTTTAAAGGCTCAGTTAGCCGACTGGAATGGAATGTAACTGCAAAAAAGGAAATAGCTGATCAATACTTTTATATGAAAAGTAGGTTCTATGGTATTATATGGTCTCTATAACCATTTGCTTTACTATTCACATAACAATATCGATCAGCTGTTTCCTACTGTTGCAGTTACATTCCATTACAGTCGGCTAACTGAGCCTTAAAGGACCACGTAGTACGTTAACGTAAAGCAGATTATTCATGCTGCAGTAGATAAATAACCAACTGCACGTTGGCTCAAACATTTCTCCAAAAAAAAAACTAAAATCTAACTAAAAAACGTCTTTCTTTATTGGATAGAGTAATCTAAAACTGAATAATTCCAGGTCAGTTAGTTAAAACAGCGGCGAATTGAGAGCAAACGCGGCACCCATTTTGCAAACAACTTTCTTAAACCCAGCTGATCACTTAAAATCGAAACCATACTGCCATATGAAATGCCTATGTCATCAACAATCTCACGCACTTTTTCTCTTCGATCGGCCAACACCATATCGTGGATTTTTTCGAAATTTTCGGGTGTACTGACCTCAATTAGCCGTCCAGAACGTTCAGCGTCATTTGTACTTGTGCGATCACAACGAAAGTCAGTAAACCACTTTTTTACCATTGAAATCGATGGTGCAGAGTCTCCATAGTGTTTATCGAGATTTTCCTTGATTTGATTGACGGTTTTTTTTTCTCAAAAAATAACGTTTACTGAGCACTCGATTTTTAGAAAAATACACGAGGTTGTAATGTTTTTAACAGCTGTTAAACGCAAAGTAAATGATGACACTTGCTCAAAATTTTACAGTAGTCTATTAACAGGTGGTACTTCATGGGAACAGTGTTGCATTTCATATAACTACGAGGCAAGTTCGAAAAGTCACAGACTTATTGATCTGCTCTCGTGTGTTTCCACTACGAGTTGAATCACATGTTTCGCTTTCTTAATCATGTTTATGAATCATGCCGTTTAAACAGCGCATTCGTACTTCGTTTCGGTATTTTTTATGTATATTCACACTTACATACGTATCATACGCAAGTGCGTTTGGTTTGTTTTTATTTGTTCACACATACACATATACTCCTATTTGGTTTTGATAGTTAGTTCAGATAAACTGGCGATAAACTGTGATAAAAGTTAGAGAAGATTCTAATTTTACGTGCTTTGCAAGTAGATTCATATTGAATAAAAAAAAATAGTGGAAACATACTATTATATATGTATTTTTATTTGCGACTAAGTCATCTGTATAAACGAAGTATTACTTTACTTTATAGAGAAGGCCAATGCAGCTGCTATAATACTCCTTCTTCCTTCTTGTCGCTCAGGGCCTGTCCCACGATGTCGATAGAAAAAGTTCGATCGATTGCTTACATTAAAACAATATTTTTCTTATGAGCAGTTTCACGATTCAGGCAATTAGAATCGTCTGGATTATAGAAACAGGGTGTTATTTTATTGTTTTTTCCAAGTTGTCCATCGATATCGTGGGACAGGCTCTAAGAGTTCTTTTTTAGTTTTCTTCTGACTTATGTCATCGTCGAATCTTCATTTATATATATATATATATATATATATATATTTATAACAATTTCATATTTATCATATCGTCCATATGGCATATTTTTAAATTTTCGAGGACTGTTCTTTCATACTCATCTGCCTTTTGCACATAAAAATTAAAAATGAAATGCAAGTGATTACAAAATGAAAGGTGTCATTGTACTTTCTGAGCAGACATACAGAAATAATCTCTCATATATTATCACGTTTGCAATTCCCACATGTTCTTCGCGAATATATTAACACCAAATGTCATTTAAATTCGATAAATAATAAATAAAATGATCATAAAAATATAAATATGTACATTTGTACATTGCTCGATGACGTGATTATTACATTATGATTTCTTTAAATAGATACAAACATATGTGTGTATGTATGTATGTATGTTTATATATATATTTTTAATAATTCATGTACGTTGTACATGTTTCTGTTAAAAATGTTTTTTGTGCCTTCATGTTTTAAACCATATTCGGGAAAAATTTGACAACTGGTAGTTGTTATTCGTCTGTAGCAACAAATTTACTAGAACTTTGTTTTTGTAACATATTGAACATTTACGAATAACAGCAAAAAAAAAAAAAAAATAATTCAAATAGTTTGTTTCACTAGTAGTAGTTGCTGTCATGTGTTTTTCTCTATAAATATAGTTTATTTGCGTAATTAAAATTTATGATTATTATTAAAAATGTCTATAAGTGAACAAAGTGCAAATATTACTTTATTCGTACAAATTACCAATTATAAATGTAGACTTCCTTGAAATCAGACTCTTAAACGTATACTTTCATATGAGAATGGTTGATTTTTTAAGCTTATTTCTAAGAAGAAGAAGACTAAAAATAAATTTCGGACCTGGTTCACGATTTCGACAAGTAGAACGTTGTCGCACACTTACATTGGAAACAACAATAAAATTTTAGAATTTGTTTTTGTTTTGAATGTAAGTGTGCGACAAGTCGAACGCTGTCGATATCGTGAACCAGGCCCTTCATCTTTGTCTAGTTCTATAATTTATCTTCAATCGTGTATGTATTGGAAAAGGCTAAGGAGTGGCTTAAAATTAAAATTTTTTAAATAATTTTCTTTTCACAGCTGTATTATTTTGTTATACCCTTCACAAAAAATGATAAAGGAAATATATATATGTTTGTCCATCCGTGTGTAATTTCCACAATAGTAATATGCAACACATAAAGTGTATATGTATATTCTAAATTGGGAAGACGAATAAGCTATGTCCGTGTCCGTCCATACGTCTGTCTGCGTGAAATCGGCTTTCCGGAGCTCCCAGATAAGCTAAAGATTTCGTTCTTGAACTGATGTGTCAGAAATGGTCCGAAATATATTCGTATTGAAAATCAGCAAAATCGAAAATACGGTTTCAGAGCTGGAAAATTTAAACTTTTTTTGGTATTTAAAAGTAACAATCTGAAAATAATTTTTGGTTTTTTGTTAAATAAACCTATTTTATATTTCAGTTCGAATGAAATTGTTTTTAAAAAGATAAAAAATTAAAAAGACGATTCCAGGGTTGGAAAACTGGAACTTTTTTTGTATACAGAACAGCCCACTACAACTAATTTTTTATTTTTCTCTATAAATTAAACATATTTTGCATTTAAAAGACTCGTGTAAGAAATGAGAAAAATATAAAAATAAATATAAAAATATAAGGATAATTCCAGGGTTGGAAAATATTTTTTTTTGTATTTAAAAGTATCCAGTTCAAATTAATTTTTAACCTTTATAAATGAAATATAATTGATGTTTTAGAAAGAAATGTTCGGCATACAAAATTAGAAATATAAAAAAATTTAAAATCATTTTCTAAGCTATCGGGTATGTTCTGTATTCCAAGTGGAATTAAAACGTGCGGAATTGCCATAGAATAGTTGTTGGAAATGGCAATTTATAACAACAATGCTGTGGTAATTCCGTACGATTGAGTTTCACGTGGAATACAGAATATACTCGTATATGTAGTTTTTAAATCGTTTTAAGAACGATCGTTTGTTTTCCATTACATATTCGTGCATACCTGAATGAAAATTAATTTGAACAATTTACTACACAAAATTATTATGTGAGTTCTAAGAAAGATTTTACAGAGCATTTCATAAAAGTAAGTGATCTGTAAAAACTTGCATTTTATAAGGTCACACCCGTCAAAACCTTCTGATGACTTTTCTGAGCAGAAATAATGTTATTTCACTGTCCAGCTATTGTTAAATAGTTTTAATATTAACATCTTTGTTAATTAAATCCTAAATTTTATGTATTTAAATTATAACAAAAAATGTGAGTCACACCCGTCCCAATGAAATTGCCCATACTTTAATGAAATGAGTTACAGAAAATTAATATTTAGGAGTTCTCGGCTTCAAGAATTTGACAGATTTTACCTCAGCATTCAAACAATTGCTTCTTATCATCTTATTACTTGCAAGTGCATCATTTGCCGTTGGCCATCCACTGCAGCCATTATTATACTCGTAACAACTTTTTCATATTCAATTAAAATCCACATATTCCTTGAAAGTAAAACTTTTCATTTAATACTGTTTATGAACATTTATTAACTTGAATAATAACTTTTTAATTAATTTATGTTTAACAGAACAAATTTCATTTAAAAATGCATCTGATATGCTCGTACGTACTTGCATATAAATATATAAAAAAAATGCATTAAACAATTATATCTGACAATAACAACAGCAAAGTAACAACAATAATGGCAGAAAAAAAACTTGATAAAAAAACGCAAACATTTTTAAGTTAATTAATATTTACAAATTACATGAAAATGTTTTCTGCCTAAATTTTTTGTTTGGTTTTGTATTTTAAAATTTATTACATGACCAAAAATGCGCTCTTGTACTCATGCATAAAGTATGTCAAAGTGTTAATAAAAATTTTTTTAATTTTCATTAGTTTTTTTTTTTACAATTTATTATTTTTTTTAGGGATTTTGTTTTCGATTGTTTGCTATTTTATAGATATGATAACTTAATAGCCCATGCAAATGCCTTAAAAGGTTGGTAAACGGACAAAATGAAATAAACATGAAATAAAAATTGTAAAGCAAAAAAAAAAAAAAACCAATAGACTGTATTGATGTGTAAATTCAAGGAAAAAAACCACTCGAGTGAAAGGAACTTTAACAGAAGGGAAGGTGTACGATTCGATTTTTCGATGCATTTTATTTTTTCTAAAGCTTCTTAAAGAGAAAGCTTTGAAATGACAAAACTAAAGGATTTTTTTTATAGAAGTATAAAAATTTAAGCTGGCAACAGTTAGCCAGCCATTTTTTCAGCTGTCAAGGGACTTAAGTTTAGTTTGTTTTGGCATTTCAACATGAATACACTTATGTCTGGACAACGCTTCCGAATTGTGCAAATTTATTTTGAAAATCAGGGTTCTGTGCGAAATACCTATCGCTCACTACGTTCATTTTACGGTCAATACAATTGTGCATCAGAACAATTAGTTCGATTAACTATGGAACGTTTTCACACCACGTTCACTCTAAATGATAATACGCATCCACGGAGATGTCGTACAGTGCGTACAGGCGAAGTCATTGCTGCTGTTGAGCGTAGCGTAGAGGAAGACCCGAATCAGCCTGTCCGCTATCTTGAACAGGAATTGAACATGTGTCCATCCACTTTATGGAAGATTTTTCAGAAAGATCTTGGTTTTCGTGGTTACAAAGTCCAACTCATGCAATAATTGAAACCACAATTGATTTATTGAAGGAAACGTTTGGTAAACGCATAGTTCACGTTTCGGACCGCTAGACTATTTTCTGTGAGGATATTTAAAGTCGCTAGTGTACGCCGATAAGCCTGAAACAATTGACCACTTGGAGGCAAACAGTCGCCGCGTTATTGTCGTTATATACGGCAACAAATGTTGGAAAAAGTCATCCAAAATTGTATCTCTAGATTAGACTACGTCCAAGCCAGCTGTAGCGGTCATATGTCAGAAGTCATATTTAAATTGTAATGCGAGAAGATTATCCTACGAATGAATTAAATTCCATGTCAATTTAAAAAATTCATCTTTATTGGAAAGTTTATTTTTTTAAATTTATATTTTTCAAAAGTTTTGTTCTGTTGACATTTGAAATTGAGGTCGCTTTATGATATGACTGGGTTAAACATTCTAAATTTATACATGCATATCGTTACCTTAACATATAAAGGCTCTAAACTCATTATTTTTTTGAAATCGAGTTTTTGGTATGTTTCGATATACAGAAAAAAATATTAACTGAAAATAAAACCAAAAGTCAATTACAAATGTATTTAAGTCCATTAAACTTTTGTTTAAAAATTTAAAATTAATTAAGGACAAAGTTTAATTGACTCAATTACATTCTTTTACTATCAATTAAATTTGTTTATTGCAGAAATATTTTTTTGTCTAGAAGAATATTTCATGTATCGAAAAATGCAAAATCTCTATTAAAAAAAAAAAAAAAATGAGTTAGGGCCTTTCTATATTAAGGTGACGATACATACATATGCTTATTTTAAAGCACCCCATACACGTTTCAATTTAATTGTCAATTGAATCTTTCAACTGAATTGATTCTTTGTCACACAATTCATAAACTGATTTTCATTCAATTCAATACAATTCAAACTCAAGACAACTTTAAGAATACTCAACTTTTTCTTTGCAATAGAAAACTACAGACATAAATTTTGACGGCTGATCAAGAGACTCGAACACATACAGCAAAATCGAATTGAAAGATTTACTAGAAAACTTAAAAAAAAATCTAAATCTTTTGATTTGAGCCATACATGCTTTGGTTTGGACAACAACCAACTCAGTTGCCAATTAGATTGAATCGTGTATAGGGTGCATAACACGATGTAATTTTTTTCTACATTACAAAAAACAAAAAAAGAAATTATTTTCATCAGAATTCTTCCCTTCCATTCCAAACGAAAAAAAAATACTTCAAACTGATGAAAGCGACCAAGATCAGATCATGCGCATAAAATGAAGCGTAGCCGCGTATAACGTTGTAAAAGGCAATTTTTACAAGACAAGTTTTTCTTACAGATTACCGTTAACATTACTCTCTTGCGTTGTTCAAACATCAATCCATTTTAAATTATACATCTTATCGTCTTCAAAATACAATTACAAACAGTCAGTGGAAGAACTTTGTAAGTAACTAACAAAATCATGCAAACGATATTGTCGAAAATAATTGTTAAATGTAACAGAGATACAAGAAGAAAGGTAATGTTTATTGTCATTATTTTCGATAAGCTGAAGAAAGTCAAACGAAGAAACAATCTTGTTTTAAAATACGTTTTTTGACTCTCCTGAAAAATTATTATTTTGTCACTTACAACGATATTCGCGGCTAACCTTCAAATATTCAGATCGAATAAATAAATTTCATTTCAATTGCAAATCCATACAGCCACGTCCATAGAGCACAATCGACAACAA
The DNA here is from genome assembly GCA_936439885.1 of Nowickia ferox. Lineage (NCBI taxonomy): Eukaryota > Metazoa > Arthropoda > Insecta > Diptera > Tachinidae > Nowickia > Nowickia ferox. Next base: position 73,018,155 of record OW387026.1, read on the forward strand.
CAGAACAAACAAAATTAAGAAAAAGAAGGGCACACGAAAGAAAACAAATAAACATATTAGAAACGTTACCAAAATATGTAAAATTCTGTTAAAATAGTGACTGAGAAAATAAACAGAAAAACTGCATTAATCTTTTGTAATAAAAATAGTATGAAAAAAAAAACAAAAACAACAGCCATCTATCTGTCAATCGATAACAATGTAAACGATGCAGATGACGAAATGATAATAGAATGACAATTTTTACTTGTGCAACTGCATGTTGAGACAACGGAATATGATGACTACAAATCCACTTGGAAAAAAACTAAAAGGATACGCGCGGGCATTGTGATTAACTGCAGCATTTTGTTATTTTATACATACTTGTCTTTTAAACGTTGCATATTCCACGTCGTCTAACAATTTCGTGACGTTATAGTTAGGGAAGATTGAAAACTATAACTAGAGAGTGTATGCAAAGATTTGAGACACCCTGCAGGTTCAAATAAAAAATAATTGTCATAGTTATATGTGACAAGCAAAGTTAAAAGAAAGAGAAAAACAGCTTTGAAATTAGCAAGTAAATTTGGATGTGCTTGAAAGCTTTTACGGCTTCAAAATCATTACTCGCAGGTTTTCGGGGTTGCTGGGTACGAATCTGGTATTCGATTTTAAAAATTCAAAATGGCGAATGCTATAAGGCGGACTCTTTTTTGTAATATTATTGGATTTGCTGGAAACTCGTCATACAGGCATTTTCGGTGTGGCTCTTTAAAACTAAAGCTGACAAGGAAAAACTAATGATACGTAAGGATCGGCTATTTTTATTTAAACATCACAAAAAACCTCTATTTTGTTGTGCAGTGTAATGTGTTACTTATAGTATGTAGAACGCAATAAATTGTGAAAGAAATAAATTTTGAAAATTTGCTTGAAAGTTTAAAGTTCTCTCCTACAATAAATTAAAATATGACTCAATATACTTAGGGCCATAATTACAACTTGTCGATAGTTAAAGGCAAGATGTTGTCGGACGGATAAAATGCTTAGCATTATAAAACCTTTATTTATTATTTTTTTATCTATTAAATATTATTATTATTATTTATAATAATAACAAACAAAAATTGAAGTTGTAATAATGCAAAGCTTCTTATCGGGCAGACAAAATCCTGTCTGTATAGTATCAAACCAAAAAAGTTTGTCTTAAGTAGAACACAAAATAAGCAAATTAACTAACATGTGCACAATTAGTAAAGAACAAACGACAATGGCAAGACTGTTGTAAATTTAGAGATGGTAAAAATGAGCTTTCATTACAAAAAAAGCTTTCGGCAAATTGTAATACGATGAATCAAAACAATTCACATATTCCATTTGCAAAAAAAGTTGCGTATATAAAGCAGAAATCTACATCAACTGACACCACACACAGTGGACCAAACACAAAAGAACGCTGATGAGGAAGGTTTAGTGGCCTTCGAAAACAGCTAGTTGTTCCTTTCAACTATGTGTTTGTCAGAATATTTACAACTAACTTTGGTGTTTTTTGGCTTACAAAGCGATACGAACTTTAGCTTGATCAAATCATAAATATCGACTCAAGGCAGTTTTTCCTTATTGCAACATTTGTATATGTACAGTCACAGTGTTAAAAAGTATGTATGCATACGGGAAATTATTTATATTCTCTTATTTTTATACATAACTATCAACTGTTCTTCTATGCTTGAGTCTCCTACACCATAAACAAAAGCTACATTCTTCTACGTTACATATTTGAAATCAGTCTTTTTTTACACAGTTCGGTTGCTTTTCATTGAACTGCAAATTCAGTTTAAGTATTATATGTACATCTGATATGAACGTTGGAGTCATTTTCATTTGTTCCAATTCAATTTTTCACAAATCGAATACAGAATAACTATCTATTGTTGATTTTTTTTTCCATAGAAAAAGATACGCGTTCTCTTACAATTATTTATATAATGGGAAAATTCATTGACTGTATCAGAGAAAAGAAAAACAAAAACAAAAAATCCTAATTTGTCTATGGAACAGTTGCCACGTTTCCTGTGTAAAAGTTAAACCACCGTTCGGTAGCATTTTTTTTTGTATTAGTTTTTGTTAACTTGTCTATTAAATCACGTTAAGTATTTGCCATAAAGTCATCAGAGGCATCATTGTTAGCGTAGTCAACATAAAATTTAACGCTTGATATGACGACATTTTTTGGGCATGACGTGAATGTTGTAATAGTAAAGTCACGATGAAAACAAAGCAAAATATAATTTACCTTAAGCCTGTTATTCTGTTCATAATTTCAGTTGGTTTGCTGTAAAACTAAAGATAAAAATATTTCTATGATGTACGAGTATTTATGAAATATTTATCTTATTGTGGATTACGCATATTTGAAATGAAGTTGGCAAAATTTTTTCCAACTTGTTAAAAAAAAAATTCAGAAAAAATTTCAAAAAACAGCTGATCAACTATTTTGAATTGTGGCTTGTAGCGAAGTAATAAGTTTTTTATTTCATTTATTCAAATCTTAGATCTTAATCTTGTTAGTGCATTTTTGAAGATACAATAAATAAATAAAAAATTTATTAAAACCGATCTTTTTCCAAAAAAACATGGTTCTAATGAATTATTCTTAACTTTATGAAAAAAGCAAAACTATTATAAAATAAATTTTTGAAAAATTTATAAGTTTTCTCTCACTTCTTCATAGAAATCACCCTTAATCCAGTTGTCAGCATCGACGTCACATCAATACAATACCAAACAGTTCTGCCCAAAAAAAAACCGACTTCAATGCAAAGAACTGATAGAACATTTTCGAAAAAAATTTATAGGGTATAAAATTAAATTTTAATGGGCGTGCCTCCGCCCATTTATTAAATGTAAGATGTTGCGTTTCCGAGAGCTGAGGGCATTTTTTAAGTTTTGTAAAAATCGGTACAGTAGAACCACTTACAATAAAATATTAAATTTCAATGGGCGTGACTCCGCCCATTTTTTCAAATGGAAGATTTTGTCTATTTTTTAATCTCAAGGAGTGTGGTAATTCCGCCCATTTGCAACTTTTAAATGATGTAATTACAAGTACCAAAGGTGTTTGCAGTCAAATAAGTAGAATATCATAAAATCAAAAAAAAAAAAATTTGTGGGCGATCCCCGACCAATATTTTTTTTTTGCAATGGGACCAATAGGAAGCTATACCCTCTCATAAGACAAACTAATATTTACAATCGGTCTAGTATGAACCGAGTTATGAAGTAACACCGCAAAAAAAAATACAGACGAATTGATAACCTCCTCCTTTTTTTGAAGTCGGTTAAAAATTGGAGCTTGTCTACTCGATCGCGAGAACAATTTCGTGTTATTGACAGTCTGTTCGCTATGGTATAGAAGATAACAAGAGCCTATCAATAGTAGTCAGTTGTTTTAGACAACCGGTAACAAGCACCAAGTATTTGGTATTGTAATGACGTGACGCCGATGTCGACAATTAAAATGAGTGCGAATATTTTTCACAATACCGAAATTATAGAATTTTTCGTCTATTACACTTCTGCTTTAACTTATAATACAAAGCTAGATTTATAAAATTAACTCTTTGACGAATTTCAAGTTTTGAGAAATTTCTGCTGGTAAGATTAATTTTAAAAATAAACCCATTTTAAGACTGTCTTCAATTCGCTTTGAAAAATTTACACTTGTGATGTCATAAAAGTAATGAAAAATGTGTGTTGACATCTGGGGAATACTCGTATGCAAGTTACAAGCGGCGAAAATCATCAGCTGATCAGTTGCCCCAGGCGGAGAAGACTTAAGCGGCCCACCCACTTGCAATATAATTGCACAATTTTTCGTATTATACAATAATATCGTCAATGTGTATGTCATATTCGAAGGTGCCACAATATATTGGCAAATAACAAAAGACCTTTGATTTTTATTGTACAATCAATACAATTGTGTAATGTGATTGCAACATTGTTCAATGTTGTTTACTTTTTCACTGCCAGGAAAATTGGGAAATATTTTCTTTAAAAATATTGTGCCATTTATTGCATAGTATAGGTCAAAATGACAATAATATGTACAACAACATATGCAATAATATTGTATAATGGATGGGCCGCTTTACGGATTTAAAATATTCTACGAAAATTTTTCTTGTAAGATTTCGCATAAGATTGCTTAATATAAAATATAATTAAAGTGTAGTTTTCCAGATCGTTTTACCATAATGTGCAAAGTGGAAGTAGGGAATTCCAATAATTTCTGATAAGAACCTTCAAAACGCCGACAGAAACCAGAATGAGTCATTAGAACTTTGTTGTTATCTTGGAAAGAATTTAGGTTTGTTTTATACAAGCGAATGCTTCAATGTTTCTGTGTTAACACTAAAGACAAGTAATAACAATTGCAACAAGCTGCGACAAGTGTTCAAATAAACGTATATGTGTGTATGTATGTACATACGTGGTGTAAATGTCGTTTATATTTGTTAAATTTGTTAATATTAATACAGCTTGTTGAAAATTATTTGCTCTTGTTTTCATTTATGGAATTTATTATTTTCGCCACTATAATTTTATTACACTCTTGTCAACATTCAGTTAATCCAATTAATTTTTTTTGCAAGTTTTTGCCTTAACTTTTTTCAGCTGACAACAAAACCTAAAACGTGACTTTAATTTTAAAATTTTTAAACACACATTTTATTCATATTCTCATAAAAAAAGTGTATTTGCTTTATTAAGACTGATGTATTAGCTTTGAATTGCAATACGTTGAAAGGTGACATTTTTGGGTCGAAAAGGAATAAAAATGTGCTTTAATTTAATTAGCTTTTTTGAAGTGTTCATAGAAAGTGCACATGCATACGAGTACATATTTTGGAAATAGGTGTTCCCTAATGAGTTTAAAAACAATGTGGTAGAATTGGCATATATGTACATATGTATATATGGATGGATGTATATTATAGACATCATTATGGAGCCAGTGCCTTCAAAAGCTGCGAGTATTTTGAAAAATATTTACACTTAAAAAAAAATTTGTTTCATTGAAAATTCAAAATTTACTTATTGCAGTTATACAAATACGAGGTGTGCTAAAAAAGTATTGCGAATTTTTTCAAAATTTTTTTATTTATTCATGAATATCTATTTTGTCCCCTTCAAAGTAATCCCTATCAGATATAATGCATTTATGCCAACGTCTTTTCCAATCTTTGAAGCACTTGAAAAAATCATTTTTTTTATCTTGTTCAGCTCCTCATTCGATGCCGTCCTTATCTCGTCAATCGTAGCGTAACTTCGTCCTTTCATGGGCCTCTTCAGTTTCAGGAACAAGAAAAAGTCACAGGGGGCCAGATCTGGGGAGTACGGTGGCTGCGGCATCAGTAGTGTGTTGGTTTTGGCCAAAAAGTCGCATACAAGCAACAATGTTTTTGGTCGAAATGGTAGGAATTTCGCGGCGACCCGTCTCATGTCCAAATTACTGATAAAAATCGAATGGTTAGTCTAGTTTCTCAGCAACTTCTCTAATGGTGATGCGATGATTGGCCAATACCATTTTCTTCACTTCATAAATTTTTTCGTCTGTTGTTGAAGTGCTCGGGCGTCCAGCACGCTCTTCGTCGTTCACATCTTCTCGTCCTTCTGAGAACATTTTGTACCACCGATACGCGTTGCTTCGGTCCAAGGTAGCTTCTCCGTATGCCACAGTCAACATTCGGAATGCATCCGCGCACTTAATTTAGTTTTTCACACAAAATTTGATACAGGTTCTTTGTTCCATTTTTTTTTATAGGTAAAAACTGAAGACGAGCCAAAACACGTGCAAAAAAAGCAGCTGTCAACAATTAACTGAACATTCAAAGTGGCAGAAATTGTCGGCATAAGTGAGATACAAGAGTACCAACATAACGCCACAAAAAAATCTAAATTCGAATATACGTAAACCCGCGAAAATTCAAAATTCGCGATACTTTTTGAACACACCTCGTAATTATCAATATGCAGGTTTAAGGAAGCATAATTGTGGTTTTTATAACATCTGAAACTTAAAGGGTTTTGAATACGTACAGCAGAGTCTTTACTTTGCTGAATAAAACAATAGCGAAAATCACTCTTCGTTGCAAACTGCTGATGCAAATATTGCCGATATAGCAAATCTACATTCTGCAATACCACAACAATAAATCATATGAAGTTAAAACTTCTTACCTTAATTCATGGCACCATTGTAGACTGAGAATAATGCTTGCAACGCTAAAACAGCTGTGTTTTGTGGTTTTCTTTTGTAAAAATCACTTGTTACTAAAATTATGTACACCTGAGAATGTCCAATGCAAGCTGCTAAAATTTATAATAGATTAAAATTTAAACAAAAAATAAGTAATAAAATTAATGGCGCATATTCATAGTCAAAACAAAGTATACTTTTAAGAGTTTAAAACCAGTATTTTGTATGGTAATGCTGGTTTTACATTTTTAAAGTATACTTTGTATACTATGAATATGCGCCAATATTTTTATCATGTAGAAATTCTAGCGCCGAAATTGAAATTTGTTTTTGTTTCCAATATAAATACTCGATCGAATCTATCGTTCGCATTTAGATGAACAGGCTCTAAGTCGACTTTATTTATTTATTGTGGACTTTAATACTTCAAAAGTCAACGTGTTGTTTGAATTTTAAAATTTGAATTTTAAAATTTAGGGAATAATTTTCTAAAACGCAAAGCCAAGCGTTGATGGAACAAATTTAAATTACAAAAACAAAATATGTATATACAAAATTTGTCAACGCTTAGCGATGCATTTTACAAAATGGAGCCCTAAGGTTTTCAATTAGTTTCTTGTAGATTGCGTTGCTATTAAAAATCAGATCGGAAAGCTTTCCATACCATTGGTAATGTTTCGTATGCAGCTTTAATTTCGTTATTGGTGGCTTTTTTTAAAATTATATGTTAAATTCTGAATACAGCATACTTCCCCCAACACTGCTAATCACAGATTTTGAAAAATTAAATTTTTGACATAGAAAAAAATTCCGTTAATTTTGTTATGCAAAAGTGTTTATGCATCAGAAGATATTGCTATATAAAATAGAAAAAGACGTAACATACAAAAGATTAAAAAAACCGTAAAACACATTTTTTCATTGAATTTGAATCTCTTTGGTTCACATACAGTAAATTTTATGGCGATGGCATAGTTCAGAACTCTTTGTACGGTACCTAAAATATTTAAAAACACTACTTTACACTCAAAAACATCGCATTTGAAACAAAAATTTTTTGTATTTCTTACTATCAAGCATAAATTAATGAGAAAAAAAAATCTGCTGAAATTTAACAAATTTTTTTCCTTCTCCTGCAAAATACTTTAAATGCAACTTACGCTTTTTTGATTATATATGCGATTTGAAAAATTACACTAAATTTCAAGGGGCTTAATCCTGCCTACTCCTTAAGGTGCGTGCTAAGTTTCAAAGGGATTTATTAAGTAGTGGGCGTGGCCTCGGGTTCTTTGCTGACAATAGGACAATAGGATAGCTCTGCCCTCTTAGATAGAAAAATAATATTTAACAAATGCCTGGGTTGTGAACTAAGAATATAAAAAATCAAAAATAAATACAACCGAATAGAGAACATCCTTCTTCTTTGAACTCAGTTAAAAAGAATAGGAGTTCTATGGTCTATTTATAAATCCATAAAATTGGACTAAATACAGAAGTCAACAATTCTATTTGTTATAACTTGAAGAAAATTTAAGTTAAATTAATGTGTATTCCTATATGTGCATGTGTATTAAAAGGCTTCAAACAATCCCATGATTTGATAAATGACTTTCGCTATAAATACCCAAAAATAAATAAAACTGTCAAGCAAAAAGCAACAGAACTAAAATTTAATGGATATTTGGTTACACATGATGTTAAAATACGATTTAATACAAAATTCACATGTTTACAATATTGAATTATACATGTAAACATTATATTTAGTGCCATTAAGGATAAACACACATATACTTAAGCAATAAAAACAGTTAGACACAATCTGATTGCCAACGATGTACTCGATTAAAGTAAAAGGACACAAAATAAATAGATTTTGTGTATGTGTTTATTTGCTGCTTAGAAAAAAAGAGTGCGACTGCAATCAATAAAAATAAATGGAAATGTAGTAAGAACTGTAGCAACATCTTAACAATATGTCAACAAGGATAAAAATATGGTAAAGCGAATTGTAAAACATAAGCAAAAACCACTGTGAAGCAAGCTACTCTGTATATATAGATTTGAGAGTATAAGTTATGAAACTTTGGCTTTCGTTTAAATTTTCTTATGTTCTTTAAACAAGTTTTAAGATAACAGTTAATTTTTTGAACTGTAGGGGCTTTTCTAAAAACAATAATAATAATGCTCGTAATAATGTTATCAGGAATTGATTAAGTAAACAATAGATCTAAAAGATTTAAAAGGACGAGACAGGATATTAAGATAACAAACAACTGGCAAACAAACAAATGTTATTAAGATATCTATAAGTAAAGAGTGATTGATAACTATCATATGAAACAACAAATAAAACATCGGAAATGTCAAATGTTGCCACTAGTACGCACTATAGCGATGTTTTTAAATGCCATAATATGCACTCAGCTCTCGCTTAAACTTAAAAATGGGTTAACCGATTTGAATACTTATTTTTTCTTTTGCTCGCTTAAATCGGTGAAAAAAAAAACAAAATGAATTAGGACTAGGGGAAATACATATATGTATGCCCTTCAAGATTATCCGACCGATTTTTAGGAAATTCAGAAGAAAAATAACATCTGCATGTAAAAGGAGGCACAGGTTTCATATTCTTTTTTATAAACGAGCAGCCAGAGGGGGCAGGGGGTAATTCTCTTTCTCTCCCAAGCTATTCAGCAAATTTTGATGCATCTTTAGGACTACTATTATACAAACATAAAGATTTTCATCACATTTAAGGAGACAAAAAATCTAACGATATTTGTTTCGGCTGGGAAAACATTTAACGAATTGTATTCACACCATCACACAAAATTGAAAATACAAGTATAAAGCAAACAGCTGATCAGAATTAACATGCCTACTTTAGTCGTTAATTTGTGGGGGCAGAGCAGTTTCATGCAGGCTGTGTACGGGCCGCCGGCCTTTGAAAATATTTAGCGGTTAAAAAAACTATCGTTAATTTTTAGACATGGCTTACACGAACTATATTACAACCCGATAAACATATTCAAAATTGAAAGCCGGTCTAAGACGAAGAAAACTACCATAAACAACGGCGAGGCATCGGCGTCGAAACATACAACTTATCAATTTGTTTATAATTTGATTTTGTAAAAATGCAACCTTGTTAGATGAACACGTCAACTTCTGCCTTACATACATACACACGTATAAAGTACAGAGAAATGCAATAACAGCGGACACATTTGCTGGCAGCCTCAAGTTTTTACTAACGACACGAAAACTTCAAAAGTAAGACGATACGATTTGACTAAAGGTAGAGGTCCATAGCTCGCTTTTTGCGCGTTACGCTTTCTATGCATCTCTCAAAAAAGTAGAATCAATGAAATAGTATGTGACAAGTTACATTGCAAAAAGTGCAGAACGCGTAGGCGCGTTCAAAGCAAAAAGTAGGTCTACTTTCTACTTTTGTACGCGTTACAAGCACCATGAAAGAAAGTCAGCTGTTCTTGAATGCTAAAGATGTTAAATAATACTTTATTTCTTACGTTATCGATAAATATTATTTTGCCGTGGATAATTTTTTTCTTTTGTTTTTTCAATAAAAAAAAATTCTTAGTAAAAAAAATTGTTTAATAAAATATGTGAATATTTTCATTAATGCGATGTATTTTAATTAACTTTTCACCACACTTTTCTCAGTAACAAATTTTGCATATTAGTTATCGATTACTTTTACGTACTGAGTGTCATCTCCGCTAAATCTGTATTAAATAGCTGCTTAGAAAAGTTATTGCTTAAGCCAATAATGTGCATACATTTATATGTAATTTTCAATTTACTTACATTAAAGTCAACAACAGCCGACAATCTGCTGGAATAGCCCTGGCCGAGTTCTTCTCAAGACTATCTTTTAAAATGCTGAAGAAATAGTCAAAGACATCCGCAGGCATTCTTGTTGCGGTTGGAAATTGCTCAGGGTCAGAAGTTTGAATTTTTTAAATGTGGTTTCAAAAAACCCACTTAAATTCCGTTCTAAATACAACGGCCGTACCCAAAACCTTTTCTTTTTTTGAAATTGTTTATAGGCATTTTTTTGCACATAAAATTAAATATACAAACTCGACTACTAACTCCACAAATTCTTTTAAAAACTTGATTTCACTCTCCAGTTTTTCTTTATAAGTATTTATAAACAAACGCACACAGCTGATCAAAACAAAAATAAAATGGCGCATGAAAAGCAGTGCATGTAACTCAACGCGAACAAAGTATAGAATGAAACAAGAGGATGAAACGCGTGTAAAGCATAACGCGCAAAAAGCGAGCTATGGACCTCTACCTTAACGAAGCCATTATAATTTGAAATTTATTGGTTCAGCGTTGTCTATATGTATTTCATTGTTGCTGTAACAAATCGTCAGTAGACTTCAACCACACATTTTTTACAGTCACAAACCTGTTATCTATTACGCTTATTTTTCTTTTGTGATTTTCAGAAATACTATTATTTGTAAATTCTCAAATAGTTTTTGAAAGTCTGTGCATAAGATAAGAGGTTTGTGACTGCTCTGTGAAGTCTGTGACCAGCGATGCCAACTATTTATAACCCAAACGCGCTGTTCCCCTTCGCAAAACGCGCTAGAACGCGCTAAGTTATAGCATTGTCAACTATTTATAGCCAAAACGCGCTATTTTCCTACGCGCTAAATTAAATTTTAATAAAATTCGATGTATGTACATGTGCATTAGTAAATACAATTAATTTTTTTTTAGTAGCTCTTTTCTTTCTTTTTTTTAAATCATTCAACACAGAATCAGAATTGCTTCCAAATAATCGATATACTTTGTTTTTATTTTAATTTTATTTGCCAAATTTTGTAACAACTTATATAAATTGTCGAATAGTTTTGCGATTCAAATGCTTTTGTACTTCAACTAGAATAGATGCTTAAGAAGTAATATAATTTTTTTTTGTCACGACAGTACATATTTTTAGTTGTGAAATTTCAAAATGTTTGCCATTTACAGTATTAAAATGCGTTTTTAATTCTAATCACAGTCAAGGGAATTTTATTTGCGACAGCTGAATCATTAACCAATTTAGAAAATATTATGAGTTTTGAATACTAGAAAATTGTTAAATTTATGCAAAAAAAGTAAAAAAATATATTGAACTGAAGTGATGATAACTTTGTTCAAAACGCGCTAATTTAGCGCTTTTTTAGTAAACGCGCTAAGACGAAAAAAAGCGCGTTTGGCATAGTTAAAACGCGCTAAATCTAGCGCGAAACGTGCTAAATTGGCATCGCTGTCTGTGACTGTGAAGTCTGCTGATGATTTGGCTAAGCAACAATGAAATGCAAATAGACAACGCTGAACCACCAGCAAATAAATTTCAAATTAAAACAAACAATATGTCGAATAATAAATTTCTTAAGAAGCCACTATAATTTAGAAAAATTTCCTAAAACGATCAAGTCTTAAGGGATGTTAAATTTTTATCGTATTGTTTGCCATTCGTCATGACGTTTTGCATTCACACTATCGCACACGTAGTACTTGAATTTTTTGACAATATCAAGTACAATAGCGTTTTAAAACAAACATAGTTATAAGTCTTAAAGAACACACAAGCTTTATATTTTAAGGAATACAGGCACACAGTTTTCGCAATTATTGGCCATTTTGACGGTTTTTCCAATTTGACGATTTTCGCCATAAATGATGATTTTTGTGTATTAAAGCGTGTTTGAAGCGATTTGGAAGAACAATTGAACTTTGAAAAATTATATAGTGGTACAGAACTCTATATCGCTACCTTAATATAGAAAGGCCCTAACTCATTATTTTTTTTGAAATTCAGACTTTTGCATTTTTCAATCTATAGAAATATAAAAAAAAAACTAGCATTCGAAAAAATAATGAGTTAGGGCCTTTCTATATTAAGGTAACGATATACACGAATGCTAACTAGTTAATTTTACTCCTACGTAGTTAGTCAAAAGTTAAGTTTGAGCTGGCAATGCCGCGAGCTCAGCTAGTAACAAATAAAACATTTAATTTAATCCCCTATCTTTATTGTTTTTATTTTTTTAAATAAATTACTTATGTACTTTCTTTATTTGCAGGCCTTATGTGGTGTGGTGTTTCAAGTTCCTACCATGTCCGGCGATAAATTGCGCATCAGTACCATGCAAGAGATCATCAAGCCGAATACAGTCAAACGCATACAGGGCTACGGCTTACCATTTCCCAAGGATACTTCACGCAAAGGAGATCTGTTGGTAGCTTTTGATATACAATTTCCCGAGAAATTAACAGCCGCTCAAAAGGAACTACTCAGGGACATGTTATGATGTGTTACAACTTGACAATAATTGTAACTAGCGAAAAGCAATAATTGATGCAAATAATTTAGCAAAGAAATTCAATTTAACAAATGAATACAATTTTAAAACTGATTGAAGTAAAATGACAAGAAATACAAACCAATATCATTAATTTTGTTTTTCTTCAAAAACAAAAGAGATTCTTTTAACTTAATGAACTTTTTCATTGTTATCTTAGAAAGTTTGCTTCAATACTTTTTAAAGAAAATGCTCACTAACAAATTTTTTTTGTATTGAAAATATATTATTTTTTTTTTTATAACTTTGGCTCTCTGCAATGCTTTTTCATTTGAAGGAAGTGTGTATTTTGTTCATAAAATTGCAATTAAAAGTCGATGTTTCAAATTGTTTAAGATATTTGAAAACACTGCGTTGAATATGACTTAAATACACTTCGGCTGCAAATGCAAATATAAAATGGTTTCCTTTTTAAATATTTCATTTTGTTACTGGAACTTTATTTTTTTCTTTGTTAAAAATCCTGTGTCTTATTTATATACATACATAAAAAAGGAAAAATACGCTACAAATGTACTACTAATTTATTTCTTAAATTTATAAGTTTAAACCAATCAACAAAATAAACAATAAATCAATTAATAAATAAATAGCCAGTTTTGTCTAAAAAAAATAATAAAAAATAAATAGTTTTATTTCCTTATTTTTTATTTTTATGCTGCAAAATTGGCTTAAGATTATAATTATTTCTTTAGTTTAACTTACACAAAGACTGATTTTGGTTTGAAAATTCAGTTTTAGAATAGATTCTGTAAAGACCGGTATTCACTATCGGGTTCGGTCATTAGATCTGCTCAAAAGGTTTTGCAATTCAATTAAATTCAAAATTTCATAACATAATAATAGCTGTTTTTTCCAGTCCCACAACTTTGAGTTGGTAACACTGATTTAGTTGATAACTGATTTAACAGCTGATAGTTGCTTTTTGTTAAGTCAGGAGGCTTATTCTGAATTGCGATGCGAAAATCAATGCGATGCGCAAATGAAATGCGATGCGAAAGAAAATTGGTATTCTGTTAGACTTTCGCAATCGCATTCGCAATTTATTTCAAATCGTGGCAACGCTGCTCAAATAAACGTCAGTATCAACAAACGTCAAATTAAAAATAAATAAATTGTTTGTGTTTGGCTGCGAAAATTGTTTATAAAATTTATTTAGGAAATTCTGTAAGAAAAAAATGGATTCTGTGGCACTGTGGTTCGACGACGAAGAAGGGCATGAGCAAAATGAAAGGATACAGAGAAGGTTGCTTAGAAGCAAATCCGATATTCCAAGCTTGAATAAAAAAATGTAATTTATTTTGATGCTTGCGAAAAATAAACGTTTACTTATGCAGAATATGTATTTTTTCAGCTTTATAAAAAATTTTAGATTAAATAAAGAAGCATTTGTATATGTCTTAAATAATATTAGCTCGGAATGCAATACTACGAAATCAAGTGCAATTCCGCCATTTATCAAATTAGCGGCTCCTTTAAAATTTCTTGGTCAAGGTGGCTACCAACACCTCCTCTAAGGGAGACAGTGGTTTACATCTTGATGGGCCACCGGCAGTGCCGCCAATGTCGGTTTTATTTCGTCTAAGCTTCTGTTTGGTGTGTACTTTAAAATCGGCCCAAACCTATTAAAATTAAAGTTGAAGGCAAATATTTTTGAACTGGTTTATATATTTCATACTTTTTTCTCTAATAGGTGGTCCATTGATATTTAGTTCTTCAGTTAACGTTTGCCACAAAGTATTTGCCGACTGACGTGCATTTGGTGTTTTCAAATGGCCTTTTGCCAATTGGCTGTGCTTATTCATAAATTCTATCATTGACGCGGTTTGGTGGTCTTATTGCTTGCTTCCCTGAATTAAATAATAAATATATGATTAATAAATAAATAAGATATTATCTTTCACTTACATGTTTGTACTTTGCGAATGCTATTTGCGAATTTGACATGTGTTTGACATTTGTTTTCGCAATGTAGAATACCGACTTGCCACCTTTTCGCATTTGAAATGCGATTAAAAAACAACTTTGCGAATATCGCAATACAGAATAGCAATTGTTCGCATTTATGTATTTTCGCATTGCATTGATTTTCGCATCGCAATTCAGAATAAGCCTCCTGATTTGCCAGTTCATCAAGCAAATTGTTGAAAATTGCCATCAAAATAATGGTTTTGTTCGTCAATTTTATGGACGATTATATCCATCAGAGCTGCTATGGATCGTTTTTGCACCACGTCAGGTTTAAGGCAATTGAAGTGCCATCAATTTCAGCTTGGTAATACTGTCAAACCCATAATGCCATCTATGTGAAATGAGCAATGACCATAGGCGGTTGCATTGTAGGTTGCAGTGTTTGTTTCAAAATATGCAAAGTGTAATATAAACGTGTTGCGTAAACACGTTGCAAAGTGTGCACCTACTATAAGTTTTAAAACACAATAGTTATTCGAAATGGAATTCGAAGGTAATAGTGTGATTGCGTTATATTTGACCGAAAATTCACAACCGACTACTGTTCGTGAGCTGAGCCAATCAAAGTGAACAAAATGTTTATGTATCGCATTATAAATCGTTATAATGATACAGGCAGAGCATTGCCAAATGTTATGGTTGTAAACGAAAAAAAAAAAAAACAACGTCACATGAAGCGGTTCCAAAAGTGAAGTCTCGACTTCAACGAAATCTACGTTGTAGTGATAATTAAATGGCCAAAGAACTGAAAATATCCTAGCAAAGCATCGGATGTATACTACCAAATGAGCTCAAGGTGAAGCCTCACAAGTTCCAAACGGCAAACGGTCTTACACCAGAGCAAAAAAAGTTAGGCTTGAAAGATTAAAGGCGTGTTCTCTGATGAAAAAATTTTTCCTATTAAGCAGTTCATAAACTCTCAAAATGGTCGTGTTTACTTAACTGAACGCACTCACAAAAATTTGAGCCCATGAATTGGGCTACCCGAAGTAATTTTTCATTTCGATGGAAATTTTCATATAAACTCTATTGAAATATTTCGTAATTACGTTCGATAACGATTGCCGTAATTTGCCCCCTGATGTCAAAGTAAATGCGACTTATTATCAAGAAAATGGTTTTAAAGCTGCCTTAGAGCTGTGGGCAAGCAAACACTTCGATCGGAGAACATGGACGTTGCAACAGAACACGGTTCCGTCTCATAAAACTCTTGTGAACCAGGAATGTTTACGAAAAATATGCTCCAAATGAAATATTTAGTCCACACAATGGCTTTCGACTTCGATATGCAAATCCGATGGACTATTCCATCTAAGCCATTTTGGAGGGCACGGTGAGTACTAAAAAACTTGTCAGTATAGATGCGCTGTAGAAAGCTATTGTACGGAAATGGGCCAAAATACCGCAAGATTATACTTATGCAGCATTTAACCATTTAAACGCCATAGTCAAGGCAAAGTGAGGGTAGCGTTGGCTGATATAGTTAGCACATCGAAAGCGGAAGGTCCTGGGTTCGAGCACGTCCTTCGACACTCATTAAATGACACCACACATTTTTTTTTGACGTGAACTAGTGTCCCTTCGTATCAGTTTTTGAAGGAAAATAGAAGTGATGAAGGCATAGTCACTGGTCACTGAACCATACTGACTTCAGCAGATGCTAATCCTAAGGCAACATCAAAGCGCCCTCCTGTGCCAGTATTGTGGAGCAGAATGATCGACGAACTAAAATAACAAATTAAATGGTTACGAAACACAGCTGCAAAAAATTTAATTCTCCTCATTGACACCAGAGGCGCAGTAACTCTGCATTATAAAAAAGAAAAACGTGCAAAAACTGAGTTGTAAAAGAATGAAGCTTTCCTCTATATTTTCCTTCGCCACTTGTCTTCTCTATGAATATAGCTTTACTAAAGAAAGTGATACCTAGGAATAGCAGGCATTCATTGCCTGAGTGTTACTTCTCTTTAAAAAAAAACCACCCTACTCTTAATGATAATGCGCATCCCGTAGGATGCCAACAGTGCGCATCGAAAAAGCTTTAGTTGCTGTACAGAAAAGCATTGAAGAAGAGCTACATGAACTAAATACGGCATCTTTCTCGTCAAATTATGAATGTGACCACCTTTTTAAGTAAAATTTTACGAAAGGATTTTGACTTATAAGTTTTTAAGTTTCAGCTTGTGCAATTGCGTAATCCGCCAAGTTGGCCAATGGTCTAAAGCAGAAATTTATATTGATTCTGATTCTCCATGCAAAATTTTGTTCAGTGATGCAGCTAATTTTTGGTGAAATGGGTTCGTGAATACCCAAAAGTGTCGTATGTGGACTGAAAGCCTTTCCTGGAGAACCTTTTCTTCAAAAACCATTACATCTACAGAAAATTACTATTTGCTGCGCTTTATGCCTCGGCGGACTTATTGGTCCATACATATGCTATCAAAAACGATGATAGATAATCCCGCCTACATATTTTCTTTTATATAGGGCCTGGATGTCGTAGTCGAAGTCGAATTACGCTAACAACGATAAGCCCCATAATGTTAGTGCCAACAATGAATGGTATAGATAAATGATTACAAATTCTTTCGAGTCTCAATTAGCTCGAATTAATCTTGCTGCGAAATGGTTCCAACAACGGTACCACTTGCCACATAGCGCACGCAACAATTAATTTACTCAAAGAAACTTTTGATTAACGAATGAATTCACGTTCATCATCCTGTTAATTGTCCACAAAGAGAACGTTTGAGATTATTTGACCTCATTGGGTTACTTTCTTTGCGGTTGTGTGTAAAGTCACTAGTCTACATTAATAAACCAAAGACAATTGAACAATTGGGAATATTGACAAGTTTTTGCCGAAATACTGCTGCAAATGCTGTGGAAAATGTGTGAAAATTGGCTCAAGTCATATTTAAGGCAATTTTAATTCATGTTCTCACGAAAGCATAAGTTTGAAAAAAAAATCGAAATTTCGACCAAGTTCTAGCTTATTGCAACACTTATCACTACAATCTGCTATAGATTTCGTTTTGAGATCATAAGGGTGACGTGGACGCTCAAAAATAACCAATTCCTGATACTATAAATTTCTCTATCACTATCCCTTTGTTAAAGAAGGTAACAGTTAGTAATAGTAGTAGGCATTCATTGCCTGAGTGTTACTTCTCTTTAAAAAAAAAATTATATATCTTTTTTGATATAATATTTGATATTTGTGATATTTATATGTTCACTCTACCACCAAGATTTTGAAAAACTAATTTTTTTTTCAAATACATATTCATATTTCATATACGCCTAAACGACTCACACTCATCCTGACACAAATATTTCTCACTGAATATTTTCGCTTTTCCCCTGTTAAGGCAAAAGGAAAAAAGACCAATCAATCAAAGCAGTACTTTTTGGTATTCCTGCTGTCGTACTCAAACTCTTAAACTAGAACACACTGAATATTCCCAATGAATAACAATTTTCAATCTCTATAGTACAGCACGTACTCATTATTTTTCACAAAATTATATTAATTTGAATTAATAAAATATTTTTATCAACAGGCTGCAAGCAATATTTATTATTGGATTTTTTTCCTACAGCTTGTAGGCATGTTGAAGAGGAATGTGTACAATATGTTTTGTGATGAATTATTAGTAAGGGAATTTTGTTGAGTAAATTATATTAAATGGAAGAAGCCTGCCTGCTTGTATGTATGACTTGTAAGTGTCCAGCCGAAGGCACTTTGTGAAACCTATGCCGAGGCCGAAGAGAACATTGGCAGATATCGACCGAAATTAATTTTTTTTTCTTAAATTCATAAAAAATCCAATGACTGGATTGATTAAAATGTTACTTAAAATTTTTCCACACGCAGAGAAAAAACAGGCTCCATGAAAAATCGCCCAAAACCAAATCGCCCAAAAATAAAAATGAAAAATCGCCTAAAAATTTCAAAATGAAAAATCACCAAAAAAAAAAATTAATGAAATATCGCCCAAAATTAAAAAACACAAAAAAAAATTCTATAGAAATTAAATTTTTATATTTTTATATTCCACATGTGAAAATTTCCGAATAACATTTTTCGTTCACAAGGATTTTAATTTCGTTTAATCACTTCCAATAAAATTAAAAACTAACATAATTTCACTTTTTCCAACAGACAAATCTATGTGAATGATTATGATAAATTGTCAGATTATTTCGCAATCGTATTTTTGATACCGATTTTTCACACGTTCAGAAATTTCCATGTGAAATTTTATTTCGGATAAGCCTGATAGAAAGGCATAAATAATATTCGTTTCTTACTGAATTGCAATAAAAGTATGAATAAAAGGAAAAATACACCTAAAAAATCTGGCAATCTGAAAACTTTATTAGACAAGCAAACTTTATGAGGCAGAAAATCTTTATTAGGCTGCGTCGTGTTGGGAAACACTATGGTGAAGAAAATCCTTAAGCCGAAGGCCGGCAGTGCAAGAAATCGTTATAAGACAGGAAAACTTTGCGAGGCCTATGACCAGCATAATAAAGATTTTCTGCCTCATAAAGTTTGCTTGTCTAATAAAGTTTTCAGATTGCCAGATTTTTTAGGTGTATTTTTCCGTTTTAATTTTTAAATGTTTAAAAAATTTTGGGAGATTTTTCATATGAAAAATTACTTAAAATTTGTATGAAAAAATTTTGGGTGATTTTTCATTTTTATTTTTGGGCGATTTTTCATGGAGCCGAAAAAACATACATATGTGTCAAGAACAAAATTTTGATTTTTGTGGAAATATATGGCTACCTTAATATAGAAAGGCCTTAACTTATTTTGTTTAAACCGAGTTTTCTCTATATTTCGATAGAACATCTAATATATCGAAAAATTTAAAAATCTCGACTAAGAAAAAAATAATGATTTAGGGCCTTTCTATATTAAGGTAACGATATTATTATTCTGGCATGTAATGGAAATCTATCCATTGCAAACCGCGCGCTTTCACAAAACTAATTGTAGCCAAATATGTGTTCTGAAATTCGCACGATCTCATGTATCGAATAAGTTCGAGTACAATATTTTAAGACTCGAACACGATAAAAATCATCAATAAAACAGAAAAGATGACTGACTAATCTTTTCTTGAAATTTGTTAGGTTAATTATCATCTCCGTATATCAGTTGATATTTTCGACAAGCGCATCACATTCCATTAACATTGTATAGAATTGCGAAAAAACTTAAAACTCAAGATAACATAACTGTGGCAATAAGGAAATACGTCTGGCATTTCTTGTGTGCCATGTGCCCAAAAAAGCGTAACCACCAATTACTAATGAAAAACTGTTTGATTCAGACATGTATTTATTGATTTAAACTGTTTTCAATCATGTTGGATTTTATAAAATTGTCTATTAGTTGTGTATGAAACTGTTTAACTTAATAAATACGTGTGCGAATCAAAAAGTTTTTCATTAGTAATTAGTGGTTACGCTTTTTTACTGTTTTGCAAGAGAGCACTTTTAAGCTTTCAAGTTGATTTTTAGAAATTTATTTCTTTTACAGTTAAATTGGCAAATTCTTTGTTAACCTTTATTTTTTAAGCGCACATCGTTCTACACACTATAAGTAATACATTTAAGTTGAAATATACCAAAGTATAATCTAAATTAAGCTTTTATTCGAAAGAAATGAGATTAGAAGTCTTAAAAAGATAAGTCGCAAGTCATAGTGCTATAACTTGCTGAAAAATCACTCAAACTAATTGAGATTTTGACCAGGGATATTTTCGAATATGCAGATTACGGACGTATCATTAACTCAAAATCAGTTTATCTCGACTTAAGCACATTTTCCTTTTTTTCACAGATATCATAAAATATCTTCCAAGAAAAAATTTTAGAATACATATTGCAACAATGCTAAACATAACTCGGTCACTTGTGCTCTCCAAAATCGACTACGCTGCTGCGCACCTTCCCACATCAAACTTTCTCAGAAGCCCAATAACTAATATCTTAGCTAAATTTGTATTTCCATCAATTGTGTGTAGAGTCTTTTTGTAAACACGCAAGCTAATACCCAAACTCTTTATTTATCGCATTAAATTCTTTCGAAGAACTAAAAAAATCAATCAAACACAAGGGATCGCATACTAAAGGACTCATTGTTCAGCCTGTCAATGATAAAGCTTCTGAAAGCAAGTACTTCACCTGTAGTCTATCAAAAAATATTCAATAGCATTATTGTCAACGAAAACTGTTATTAAAGGCCGTGATACACTATCATACAAAGTCGTGCGATCTACGAAAAAGTACAACCATGGTGTGATGAATTGTTATTGTCTTTTGAAAATTTTCATAAACTCCATCATACCACGGCTGTATTTTTTCGTAGATAGCACGACTTTGTATGATAGTATATCACGGCCTTTACCGATTATTCAAAGTCATTTCAATATACTCGTATATCAACGAAAACTGGAATCTGTTCTATACCGATGGTTCTAGGTCACTCAATTCCACAATATTTGCTATAGTAAAAGCAGATAATCAACTCGTCAAAGCTAGCTACATCGCCAACCACTGTTTCAATTTTACCGCGGAGGTACTGGCCATATTTTTTGCAATAGAGTTTGCTGCTCTAAAACTAGAAAATACATTATTTCTTTCATACATTCACGCTGTGCAAAGCTGAAAATACGACTCTCCACTAGTAAACCACATCCGTAATGTTCTTGCTACACTTTCAACTAGAATTAAATTAATGTCGGTTGCATCGCATGTTGGTACCTCTGGTAATGAGCACACAGATACTGCGGCTACAGAAGTCAATTATTAGAACTCCAAACTTGGGAAGGCCGTGTCATAACTAACATTGTCCTATCACATATCAACTCCTAATATCAGCATAAATAAACAGACTACAAACATACGTGTAAAAATTTTAACCCTGATGGCAATAAACCTAACCTGTCCCAGGATTGTAACCTCAAACATCGTTCGACTCAAGATTAATTACTGCAAGTTCTTTCATAAGCACCTGCTGTAAAATTTAACAATCCCAATGTGTACCCCCCGCAACACACAACTGAACGTCTTACATGTTCTAGACGGGTGCATAAAATGCAATACATCCAAACAACAAATCGTTGGATCAAATCGTCCCACCAATTTTCTAAAAAATAATGCACAACTAATTTGGGAATTCATAACAAGTAATAATCTACAACACCTAACATAATTTTATTGCAAATTCCGGAGTAGAAAGCCACATTAGCTAGCTAGTACGCCTATTCCATTCATATTAGTTAAAATAATTATATTTTGTTAGTAATATTAATAAATAAATAAAGAAATCAATTAAGAAATATATCAGAGCTTGAGTTTATTACTATAGTTATGAGATTTGCAGGTAAAGCCGAAGCCGAATTCTGTTATTCGGTGGAACACTAGATATACAAGTTTCTATTGGAAAACAAGAAGTTAAAGTTTGATGCTGTTTTTAATCTCAGTAAAAAATCTGAACTTTTATATGTATACATCATCATAAAATTACAGTGCCCAGTTGACCAAGACTTTCGTTATTGATATCGATTTCGAATATATCTCGAACATTTATCGTGTAAAACTATCGAGAGTGATACTTAAAAATTTATTTATTTTTTTTTTAATTCCTTAACTTAGGCTAAAGTATTTAAACATTAGGCTAAGGTGGCAAATTTTTTTTCTGTTCAACTATTGCACATATGTATGTAAGAATGTTTTTTAATTTAATTTTTTAACTTACAGTGCTGTCATGGCGCGAACTTGGTACCTCTAGACTAACACACATCCACTCGGCTAACGTCACACATTGGAGAAACTAACGAGAGAAGTTCGAAGTTCAGAGCTTTAGCGAACATTCGAATTTTTTTAGATTTGCGAACAAATATCGAACAATTTTGTTTCGAAATTTCTTCGCTGTAGTGAGCATTCTTTTATATCGAATCTCAGGTCAAGTGGGTGTAGTCAATGGTATCGACGACAAACAGAAACTTGTACATATATACATACGTCTGTATGTATGTGTTTACAGCAACCCTACAAACATTTGGAAGATATCTTATTTTGAAGATATATATATATGCAATATCTTATTTTTATCATTTAGAAGAAAATCATCAAAGCAATACGTTTTGTGTACATATCGATGGATTGATATAAGAAAGTTTTAACACGAATTTTCGGTATTTTAAAGGAGAAGGAAAAAACTGAATAAAAACTTGAGCATTTATTTACATGCAATAATGATTTTTTAACTTGTCATAAATCTTTTACTTTTAAATGATACTTACTCAGATCTTTCAGAAGAATATAATAATGTAATTATACGTTAACTACCATAAAACGTTATAAACGCAATTTCAAAATAAAATGAGTTACACCCTTTTTATATTGAGGCACCGATATGTACATATGCACATTTATATTAACTCATGTTAGTATGAATGAGTTTTATGATTGAACATTTGATAAATCACATGTGATAATCATGCCGTCAAAAATGCAGAATAAAACATCTCGCCATTTTAGTCTGAATTTAGATGTCACTATAATTACCTCTCAATTTTATTTTGTTATCTTTAAGATGCCATCCCACTTGTAAACAACCTGCCAACTTGGTCTGGTCTGCAACTAAAAGTGTATTGCATTTAAATTCTTAAATTTAAAACTGATTTAATTTATTCAATTACCTTTAAAAACAAACTTTATAACATCCATTATAATAGCTATTTATTTGTATTTGTATTTAATACAAATACTCCTGCCATTATCTGTGTATTTAAAGGACTTAAGTAAAAAAAAAGTTTTTTGTTGGTTTATTTGGTTGCGGAGAGATTTATTATGTGGCCTTTTGGCGTTCAATTAATACTATTTTTTTTTTTTGAAAACAATAAAACGTTTTGCTCTTGCAG
Source organism: Nowickia ferox (assembly GCA_936439885.1). Classification (NCBI taxonomy): domain Eukaryota; kingdom Metazoa; phylum Arthropoda; class Insecta; order Diptera; family Tachinidae; genus Nowickia; species Nowickia ferox. The sequence goes on from OW387026.1 coordinate 73,041,713, forward strand.
CAGGTGATAGGGAAATTATAATTTTTTTTAAATACCATTTAAGCAAAATACGTTAAATAAGTGCGGTTTTTATGAAATAAATTAAAATATATCTGTGGCAATAAGGAAAAAGTGCTTAAGTCATATTTTACTGTTTTGCAGGAGAGCACTTTTAAGCGTTCAAGTCAATTCTCAGAAATTTATTTCTTTAACTGTTAAATTAGGAAATTCTCTGTTAAACTTATTTTTTTTAAGCAAACACCGTTCTACCCACTGTCAGTAATAGATTTAAATTTAAATATACCAAAGTATAACCTAAGTTAAGCTATTATTCCAAATGAGATCAGAAATCTAATAAAGATAAGCTACAAGTTATTTTGCTATAACTTCTTGAAAAGTAGCCCAAATCAATTAAAATTTTGCCCAGGAGTACTTTCAAATATGCAGACTACGGAGCTGCCATTAACTCAAAATCAGCTTATCTCGACTTAAGCACTTTTTCCTTTTTGCCACAGATATATGGCTGTGTGCAAATCGATTTCAAATTAAATAACTGATTCTACAAAAATGAAATGAGTTCGCCTTGCATAAAAGCTCGCCTTGGCATGTTTATATAATCAAGGCGAATTCATGTTAGGCGAGCACTATTTTCGATTAAATCGTAAGCAACATGTAGTCAAAAACTATTTTTTTATTGAAATTAAAATTTTATAGGCCTACCCATAGTTTAGAAAGGTCAAAGTGACAAAGTTGTTCATAACTTTTTATTTAAATACAGGCTGTGTGTAAAATTTTATCGTTAGCGACAATTTACGTATGTAAAACATATTTGAATATTATAAAAAACCTTCTCCTTCTCGATATTTAGATGTCAAAACACATTTTTAAGTACATTTTTGCAAGGCGAATTCATACTAGGTGGTCGCAAAGGATAAGTCAAGGCAAATTCATATAAGGTATACTCTGCTAAATTCGCTTTGAGAAACTTATACTTTAAATGTCAAAAAAATTTACTGAAAAATGTGAGTTGACATCCAACGTATACTCAAATTACAAGGGGCGAAAATAGTCAGCTGATTCCTTGCGACCACCTAGTATGGATTCGCCTTCGGATCAGGTGACTATTTTCGCCGCTTGTAATTTAAATATACGTTGAATGTCAATGTACTTTTTTCAGTAAAATTTTTTTTGACATTTAAAGTATAAATTTCTCAAAACGAATTGAGCTGAGTATACCTTATACTCGTATAAAATTGCCTTGCATTTATGTGACATAAAATGTACAAATTTCTTAAAGCGAATTGAGCTAAGTACAATTAATTGAGAAATAAGGTCACTTTGGTTTATTACTTAGACCTTTATTGCAGTGAGCCGACGAAAATCGCTATACTGTGCCGATAGTGGAATCTAGGCTTAAGGTTAGGCAAATTCATATAAGCTCAATTCGATTTGAAAATGTGTGTTGAATCTAAAGGAAATTAGAAGCGACAAAAATAATCAGTTGGTACCACCTACTTTCAATTCGCCTTGCCTTATAACAGATATTCAAATTACAAGGGGCGAAAATATTCACCTGAGCACTTGAGGTCACCTAGTATGAATTCACCTTGATATAAGGGATACTGAAATTATCACCTGCCTGGGTCCACGGCGATTTCATGCGTGATGGTCTCAACCAAGTAAAATTCTTATAAGGGATACTCGGCTGAATTCGCTTTGAGAAATTTATACTTTTAAGGTAAAAAAAAATTACTGCAAAATGTTTGTTGACATCCAACGTATATTCAAATTGCAAGCGGCGAAAAAAATCACGTGATCAGTTAAGACCAACTAACACGAATTCGCTTTGGTCTCATATTTTCGTTCTCTGGTATACCCAACGTGTAATTACATCCTCATTTAGGAATTTACCCCCCTGTTTCTACAACACGTACGATCGACTTGAGTAAAAAATGTGTATGAGAAGCACTCATATTTTTGAGTGATTTTCATTCAAATTTTCTAGACGACTTGTAGAAACTGCACATTAGTGTTATTCTTCTCCTATAAAATAACATAAATTCGAGTTACGCCTTTTTGAAAAGAAGCCATCAATACCTTTATTTCATTGAAAGGAGTAATAAATAAATATGCAAATGTTTGCAATATAAATTATAAATCGAAATTTTTCTTTCGATATCGTGAAATAGGCACTGAGATAAATTTTTTCATAATTAGTGTTTTTTGTGGGAATGGTTACAATTTAAGTTTAAAATTTGTTAACGCACTAGTAATCCCAAATTATTATTTTACTTATTAAGTAAAATATTTTTTTAATAAAAAATACATTGAAATTGATTATTGAGGGGTTTAGCTGGATCCTATGCGCATTTCACTGTTGCTAATGCAGATCATCAGGGAACCTTTACCCAAAAATTTCTTAGAACAACTAGAGTTAATATGTTAAACTTTCATTTAAGCAAATAAGAAGCTCAACAAATAAAGTTGAAACAAGAACTCAATAATCAACATGTTTTTTATTTTCTTACTTTATCATTACTACATTGACTGACTTTTTTTCAGCTTCAAATTGTAGTTGTTCATGTTAGCTTTATTTTGAATTTAAGTAACAAGATGAAAATAACACCAAGAGTAATCTAAAGTTAAGTATTTTTCTTCATTCCAGCTAACATACAAGTTCCAAGAAAAAAATAAAACTTCGTAAAAATAAAAAAAACTAAACTAAATAAAATATATTTTTTATTAAACATATATCTATGGTAAAATAATAAAAATAAACTGATTTTGCAAAAAACTTATATTATATTCCAAAAATTAGTGACAACATATTCGAGTTTTCGAATTATGATCACTAAAATTGAAATGAATAAAGTTCCTTTGACGATTTGCAATCTCAATGGTGCGTTGTAGTTGCAACATCATGGCCTCCATGCTACGTTTTATTTTTATTAGCTTAAAATTTATTTTGCGACTGTTGCCGCACAGCTCCTGCGAACTGCGAGTGGCCAGATTTAAGTTATTCGTATATTTGCGTGATTTCGAGGGCTTCTTGGCAATTTTAGTCACATCGGGCTTACACTGATATTGGGAACATATACTGGCTACATAAGAACTGTAATTTTGTAATAGCCAGTCGATATTATAGCGTATGTTAAGACGGCGTACTTCATTTATAGAACGAAAGAGGGAACGCTGCAATTGTTTACAACTCCTGATGGCCGATTCAAGCACTTTTGATTCTTCCATGTTGGCTGTATATATTACTTATTGTTGAATGTATGTATGTAATTCAAGTATGCTTTCCAAAATTTTGAATATTTCTGCTGTTATTTGTTATTTGGCGTTAATTTTTTCACAGTTTCTTTTTTTTTACCAATTTCCCATATTGTTGATTTTGCTTTTTTATTATTTAAAACTGATTTAAAATATAATGGATTTTACAAAATTATAAGTTGACATAAATAAATAGAAAAAAAAGACTGTGATTGTAATAGAAATATACAACAATAGGGCACTTCATAAATATATTTATATTTGAGTTGAACAATTTACACTGCATTTACAACTGCCAGTGAAGTCAGTTCAATAGAGGATCACACTAGAATTGAAAAATAATGAATTTGAGCCTGATTAAAAATTCATTATAGTTCATGTAAAATAATCACCTGTATGTCGAATTGAATATTCGTTTACGAGAATTTTATTCTAGATTAAAGGAAATGTGTACCATGTTTCATGCAAGTATTTTATTCCAACAGAATTTTTCGATTTTGGTTCAGCAGAAAGGAACAATTTCAGGGAAATGAAATGGAATATGTCCGTTAATTTATTTTATAGTTATGAATGTTTTTTTTTTTGCGATAAATTAGTAAGAACCCAGTTACGCGTTGTCAACATATAATACTCGATTTCAAATACAGATACGCAACATATTACAAAGAGGGTCCTAATGAAAACGTTAAAAACATTTTATGAAAATTAATTTATACAAACCTATTAATTTTGCCCAATAATTTTGACTAGCAAGCTTATGTTCTAATTCAGTAAGAAGATTTAGGACGTTTTTACTTGAAAATATGTAAAACATAAAAACTAAATTAAATTAATGTACAATAGTTTGAAAAATATTTGAAAAAATGTGTGTTGGATATAATGTTTAGAGCAAATTCATAAAGCAAATACACGAACCTTCTAGCATAGGCAATAAATAAAAATTGTTTTAAAGAATCAAAACTGCGGCTTTTTTTTAGTCCATAGACAAGACGGATACAATCGTCGAACAGAATTAGGGCATTAATAAAAAAAAAACAATAATTTAAGAAAATATACTTTCTTTTCACATACTCGTATGTAAATATATTTTTTTTCCATAAAGAAATGCACATTTTTTAATTTTCCTTTTTCAGATATTTTTCTAATAATTAATTTGAAAACAAAACACAGAACAGCTGTTTAGATAATTCTTGCAAGTAAAAATTTTACTAATAATAATTTGTAGGAATTTTTTTGTCTCTCAATTTGTTTCTCTTTTTTGACGCTCTCTCCTTGCAAACTTTTTGAGTTAATGAACCCTTTTTCCAGTAACAATTGTTAAACATTTGTAACAATTTTTAGTAAATGAACAAACCTATTGTGATGGGTGTTTCCTTGTTATTATCTAACCTTGCTATTGAATTCGTTTCGATATGCTAGTGAGAAAGTGATGAAGGTATATACCCAGCAAAATTTTTTCAAGATTTTGTAATGGGTAGTACTCTTTTAATGGCTTACAAAATAATAAGTAGTACTTATTTATCCAATTATTTTATGGGTATAATAATGTCTGTCCTATAATGAATAAAATAACAAATTATTTATATCATTACGTGAAAGTACTTATTGCTGTACTTTCTAGTTAATAATGAAATATATCTAGAGAAAAATTTATTGATCGTGAAAATAAATTAGCTTCAAAAACAATAAAATAACTTTGGTTTACTATAAGTTTTATTACAAAATTTAATTATTTTCGCATTTTCTTCAATATACATATTGACATATTTTGTTTGCAAAATTATAATTTTTAACAATCCCAAAAAAGGTAAAAGTTTTATAATTTTGTTCAAAATTCTATAGATTTTTATTAGAAAAAATTGCCAATTAACTTTTGAATAATATATAATATTTGTAAGCAAAAAATAAGCCATTATATTTTGAATACTTTCAGGCAATCAGTGATCTATTAACATTTGGATATTTGTAGGCAAAAAGTATAGGGTACCGCATACTTTTTGAACTTCTCAAACAAAAATAATAATAATAATTCAGTCAAATTGTAAGCACTTACGACCGAAGAGTACATACACTTTTTTTGCATTCTAGTAAGCAAACTTTTTTGCTGGGAAAATATGCACACAAGTAAGTATCCATATGCAATAAATATTTATTATTGTGAGGCATGTGTAATGAATAATATGTATGAAGCAGTGCTTTAGAAGAATTTGTAATAGTTTTAAGTTATAAAACCCCACAAATACGCAAATATTCATCTTTTTGTGTGCTTGTGTGTGCGTATGAGCTGGTAGTGTTTTCTCATTAATGTGCTATCAAAAGCACAAGTTAATTAAAATGATACTTAATTAGTTGTGTAATTGTAGATAATTAACCTTTTTGATTAAATTTTATCAATTCAACCAAACTTGAAATGAGTGTGAGAACTTATAGTTAAAATAAACTCGTTTATATGTGTGTAAATGTGAATATAATTATATTATTTAAACAAACCACAGCAGTTAATTTTACATCACATCTTTTGGAGAAATTTGCATACATATATGTACATATCGCTCATTTACTAAAAGAACGTTGTAACTCCAAAAAAGTTTGTAAGATAAAAACGAGTGTGAATTATTAAATTTACACACAATTTAATGGAAAAAGAAAGTTTATTTCTCTCTCATGAGTTGATTAAAAAATATATTTGTATGAAATTTTTACACAATATAAAGAACGATATGAGGATTGATTCTGCTTCACTAACTTAAACTTAATTAAAAAATGGAATTGAAAAATTAAATATTAAAAATTGGAATTTTTGAGTTATGGCGTTGTTTGAGTAAATGAGCTATATCTTCTTATTAATCCCAAGGGCGCAGGCAGCTAATATTGCTCATACGCCTGTGGTGTACGGCAAAAGAAAGGTGAATTAAATATTAATCATACGTAAGTATTCGTACCACCAGCATATTTATTTAGGAGACGTGGGCGATTTCAATTATAATTATGTACATGTAATTGCAATTAGGATTTTTCAATAACAATTGGAAAAATGTAAATGTAGTTGAAAAAAGGTAATTCCATTTACAAAATGTAATTGTAATTGGATATGTATCAATTACAAATTACATCTGCATGTAGTCTTTTTTTTGGAATTACATTTGCTTTTAATAATTACAATTATTGTAATACTAATAAAACAAAGCATGATACTTTTAGTTTAACAAGTTCAATCGAATTTTTGTGAAAATAAGTTGGGCTGAAGGTTAGGTTAGGTAGGGGTGGCAGTCAGATGCCCGGACTCACTTAGACCGTTTTGGTCCATTGTGATACCACGGAGACTCTGCTTATGCGGAGTCCCCACCGTCGAACCAATCAGAGCTAAATATAAAGCTACTAATACTTTGCAAGTCAACACTAGAAAGTTCTCTGAACTCAACAGCGCCCATTGTGGCCATTCGCTTTCTTGCAAGTCCAGGACAGTGACAAAGAAAATGTTCTACACTTTCCTCTTCATCGATATCCTGGCAGCTACGGCAAAAATCATTGTGTTCAACCTTTAACCTTTGTGCATGCCTACCTATGAGACAGTGTCCGGTTAGCACGGACACTAGCATCGAGATCTGTTTCCTATTCTTCAAAATTAAAGAAGCCGTATTTTTCCTATTTAGATGAGTCCATAACTGCCTTGTGATCACGCAATAATTTTTTGTGACCCACCTTCTTCTAGGGTTAAACCCACACATTCCAAATCTGGTGGAACTTGTAGGGTTGTCCCAATTCTAGCAAGCTCATCAGCCCTAGAGCTCCCTTGAAAGCCTCTATGCCCCAGGATCCAGATGATCCTAATATCAAACTGCTCTGCCATCTCATTTAAAGATGATCGGCAGTCGAGGGCTGTTGTTGTTCTTAGAAGCGAGGATTCGAGGGCCACGATAGCTGCGCGACTATCGGTGTACATGTTAATCAAAGTAGTTGAAGTGACATTCACTTTCAACCAATCCGCGACTTCTCTTATAGCAAGGATCTCTGAAAGCCTGAAAGACACTGCAGTGATCCGGAAGTCGCTTTGCAATACGAAGACCTAAAGCCCCTGAAAATACTCCATAACCCACACCTTCTCTTTTTCTTCTGCCTGGAGTTCCATTCATGGGCTGAAGGTTACTTTTTTAAATGTTTAGTAGACCAAATATATACATATGTACGAGTATGTGTATACGTATGTATATACCCAGTAAACAAAGACCTTCCAACGAAATCAATAAGATCCTGAACTTTCGATCCGGAAGAAGTGCATAATTGGATAATTTGTAATGATTTTGAGATAGGGTTGTCATTGTAAGAAGTTCGTTTTTTATCCATTTTCAGTGAAGTCATGTTCATGTTCCTAAATTTCTTTTAAATCAAGATATTTTTTTTAAATAAAAAATCGAATACTTCGGACATGGATTGCATTTTCTTAAAAATCAGCAAATATCTTATTTATTTGCGAAAACTACAAATGATCTCCAATTTTGCATAAGTGAAATATGTAGCTTCTTAATTAATTAATTGGATGTTGTTAATAAAAAATACACACATATTGATATTTTGGAAGCAGAGAAAAAGTAGTGGGTGAAAATTTACTTTCAATGTTTGTCACTGGGTGCACGTGATTAGAGTAATTATTTATATATTAAGGATGTTGAGTTTGTTGAATTCTTAAAGAAATCCAGATAGATGCATCGGTGTATGTATGTATGAAGAAAATTTATATAGAATAATTTTTATTAGCGAAGCATGGGAAATTATTCGTTTAGAAACTGCAGCACTTTGCTCATAATACCAGAGTTGTCAAACGGTTTCAGCTAAATAATTTACAACTTCACCATCTGTAATTCATTCACTATCTTTATCATTAAGAAAGTAAGACAAATACATAAATGTAAAAGAAGTCGATTTGTTTCATGTTTGAATTTTGTAAATTTTTTCTAAAATCAACTTGTAATTTTTCTCTTAAATGTTGCTTTGCGTTCTTTTTTTCTGTGTTATACAAACATAAACTACGCAGCTCATTAATAAGTAACAAAGTGAAAGGTATTTGAAAGTCTGAAAAGTTTTTCTTTAACGCGTCAAATAATATGGCTTGTTTTTCAAAAGATCTGAAAAGGGGGAAATTGAAAAAAAACCATAAGTTCTCAAGTAAAAGTTTTAAAGAGAAACCAGCTAAAAGCAAATATCTATTTTGAAAAATTTGTAAAACCTAAAGTAAACGAAAGAAACCCACTTAAAAATGTTTTTGCAAACATAAAACTCTTAAAAACTATACAAAATAAAATTGAAATTAAATTTTGTTCGTTACTTTTCATGAGGTGCATACAAAATAATAGATTCGCCCGTTAATTTTTTTTTGTATTTTCACAAAGTTCTTTTTTTTCTTCTACAAATGGAAGAGTTGAAAAAGTGATGATAAAAACTTAACTGCAATTGATATACCATAGAAAAACATCAATGCCGCTGTTACAGATGCTGATGATGATATCGTTTTCCTAAGTAAAATATAATAAAAAAAAAACACTTGCTTTAAAGCACATCATGCAAACAATCTCTAAAAACTGCAAATATTAGAAAACATCTTTTATTTTTTAAACCTGATACAAAATTGCATGACTATTATGAATGCAAAACATGAGCCAGAACTACAAGTTTTATACACAGCTTTTTCATATTCCTCTTTTGGCCTTTGAACATGATTAGGCTGATTTTCGCATCAATATTATAAAATGGTTGTAACGATATGAACAACTGAACATGGCAAATAACAATATAAAATCACAGCACACTACACAATGTCTATCAGATAGAAGTGTTCGTTGTTTGCTATTTTGTACGTTGCTGCTGTCTTCAGTTTTCTAGCAGCAGCACCAGTATCAACACCATCACCAGCTATAGCAATAGCATCAGCAACAATAGCCTTGTCATTCTCTCGTATAGACATGTTTTATTGTTGCCGCCTAAACTACCATCAAATGTACAGCTTTGAAATTTTTTTCGGTTTTGTGTGTGAATTGAATTTTAAAAATGAATTTATACTTTTCCCAAAATAAAAGAGGAAGAAAAAAGTTTCCAGCAACAAATCTGATGAAAAAAGTTGATTTTACTCAAACCAAAACAAGTACGTGCATGTTCATCTCGACTTTTTCCCAGAAACTGTTTTATTTTAACGGTTTTGTACAAAGTTTCATTTTATTGGAAATCTATACCTATTAAAAAAAATAAAAGCAGAAACGTGAAAAACCAAAATACAATATTAAAAAAAGAACTTAACTCGATATAAAAAGATTCAATATAAGTTGATCGCTTTTTAAAAAGGCCAGTTTTTGAAGTTTATAATCAAAACAAAACAGTAGTCAAGTCTAGAGTTAGTTTAGTTACATTAGACATTAAAATTTCTTCACATTTATGTTGTAGTAACGAATTATGAGTGCTTCGCAATGTTTGATAAAAGTTGACTTCTTCAGTTTCTTAACTGTCCAGGTGACTAACTTGAATATACCAAGGCAGATTCATTTAAGGAATGCTCGGCTCAATTTGCTGTGAAAAATATAAACTTTTAATGCCAAAACATGCACTGAAAAATTTGTGTAGAGGCGGCAAAAATAGTCACTTGAGCTGCTGTCAACACACGTATACAACTAATACGAATTTGCTTGGGTTTTTGTTTTCTATACGAAATCTTGACAAATATGAAAAAACTTGGTGTAAATGGTATTTATTGTGGTAGAGATTTTAATTGATATCCGCTAAATTTCGTGCAAGTGTACATGCCCTATTACTGCAATTTTTCCTAAACTCTAACCAAACAACTGCAATATAGCTAATTCACAAACCATTTTTTAGTGCATCGGTTTATTTTTTAGTACAATTATGACAAAAATTATAGCTTCGTCAGTAATTTCTACTACATTTACATTTACATAGATTTAGGCAAAATCTACAAGGGAAATCTAATAAATTTTGTCAAAAATCTCGTAATTACTCGATTTTGCTCAAATGTATATTTGGAAATAATATTTTCGAATTGAAAATCAAAATTAATTTAATTTAATAAACATATCTTTTATATCTGCTTAACAGTTAATTATAACCGGACATTTTTATTTATTTTTGAAATATGTATTATAGTCATATGTATATGAACCACTGAATTGCGTGCATGGAATTTACTTAAAATTAAATAAAAAAAAAAAATACACAAATCTCATATTCTTTACAAATTTGCAATTCGATTTTTGAATTTGGGCGATCAAAAAATTGGCCCTTTGGCACCAAAATCCCACTGTGCATCATTTACCGGATTCACTAGTTTCATATGCAATTAAATTCTATGCAAAGAAATCTTTTACGAATTTACGGTACAATGAAACAAGCCATACTCGTACATACTCGTACATTAGTTCTTTTTAAAAAAAATTGGTTTGTATTTGGCTTAATTAATTAAAAGAAAAAAAGTTAAAATGCATGACAAACGAACAAAGTAACTAAGGCATGCATATTGAGCCTATAAACCACTGTGTTGCGGTATTTCCATTTTTCCAAAGCTTTAAGTTTTTATGTCTTCTGTCTGAGTTCTATTTTGCACGTTTTTTTTAACAAGATTTTTTCTTTTGCTGATTTGATTTGTTTTGTTTTGGTTGTATACAGTTTGCCTTTTTGCTACAATTTTGGTTTTGGTTTTCCAAAAACTCCGTTTAGCCAAAAAAAAAAAAGGAAAACGAAAAATTTAAATCTGTTTGTGCTTGTTGTTTTGAGAGTGTGTGTGGTTGGTTTGTTTGATGCTTGATGTTTGTTGGCTTTTTCATTGTTATACTTTGCGAGTTTTTGCAGTAGTCGCAGAGTCAATAGACAAACATATGTATGTATGTATGTATGTATGATTCAATACTATACAGATACTCGTATAAAGAATGTACTTTTACTTAGCACATATTTGGAAATTTCACTCACGTTTCGGAAGTTTATGCCATTAGCGATAAGCTGGCGTAGTTTCATTCCTTTATGTCGATGCTGCTTGTACAAACATTCACACAAATACATTCCTCTCCGACCAGATGGATACTAATCCAAATAAGTAAACACACGTATACCTTCGAGTGAACTCACACTTTCGCAATAAGTAACGTTATTTTTACTATTAGTCTTACTAGATTTTTATGAGGAAGTACAATGTGTGTGTATGTGTGTATGTGTGTGCGTGCTGTTGACGGTGTAAGAGGAGTATTTTGTACAAATACTTTTTTAGGGAAAAATCTTTTTTCCTTCCTTCAAAAGCAAACATTTTAAGATTTTCGTTAGGATTGTTTTGATTGGTGTGTACAAAAGGTGGGAGAGCGCAAATATTTTTTAATAAATAACTTTAAATCAAATAAGCTAGAGAATTGATTATGGCTGATATCGGTAACGCATTTAAGTTAAACATTTGGATTTATTAAATAATCCTTAGCTACATATATAACAAACAGATATCTAAATGAAGATTTTAATATTTTTTAATGGATAATAAGCTTAGATGCGGTGCTTGTAATCTCTATGAAAAATATATATTAAATAACACCTAAAACAAAATTGCACGAAAAAATGAGAGAACTCCAAAATATTTTTATTTTGCCCGTTATTTCTACATAAGATATCTACGGGGTGTCCGCCGGGAAGGTATACTACTTTATTTGTTTATAATTTTTGATTAAGTTGGCATATGTAAGGCGGCGTAAATGGACTTGTGGAAGAAGCTCTTGTGTCAACTGAATCTTATATGGAAGCAAATGCAAATCCTTGCGCAAAATTGTGGCCAAAGTTGTTCTTTGAAGACCAAGCTCCTGAGCACGGAGCTTGATGGATTGTTTTGAACACTTTCTTGAGCAGCAGTAATGTTTTCAGCCGATCTTGCAGTATGTTGTGGTCCATGGCTTGGGCCTATCACCTACAGACCCTCTTTCTTCGAAATCATTCACTACACCACGATAAATAGTGCGTTTTGTTGGCACGTTGTTTCTCCCCAAAAGTTTTACGTAACTTTCTCATCGCCACAGTAATCTATGATTGATTTTGGTAAAATGTTTTAACGATTACAACACGTTTCCATAATAAATTTGCCACGTTTCTACTTCACGACTGCCAAATAAGAACTGTCAAGACTAATTTTTACCAAAATGGCGGCAAAACAAAGTAGTATACCTTCCCGGCGGACACCTTATATTAGTGTGTATATATCTATCGCTTAAGTTAAATTCTATAAGAAAAACTTTAGGTAATTTAAATTACTTGCAGGAAATTTCTACTTACAGATAGTTTATTTAGGTTAAAAAAAATTTCTTTCTGATATTTTACTGATCTGATTGCTTGGAAACTTAGCAAACACCTTGGCTTCTTGTAGTGACACAATTTAGAAGTTGAAAAAAATGGGCGGAGCTACGCCCTTTAAAATTTGCTGTTATGTTTCACGTGCTTCTATTTGACCGATTTTTACGATACTTTACACGCACCGTGAGCCCTAAAAAGGAAACATTATTGCATTCAAAAAAGTGGGCGGGACTACGCTCATTAAGTTTCAATATTATATTTCACATGCTTGTACTTAATAAATTTTTACGAAACTTGGCTCCCATTTTGAGATCTTAAAAAACAATTCTGCTTTCAAAAAAGTATGCGGGGCTGCGCCCATTAAAATTTAATATTATATTTTACATTCTTATACTTTACAGATCTTTCAGAAACTTGACACACATATTAACCTCCGAAAAATACTGAACATTGTTCTAAAAAAGGTGGGCGGGACCACGCCCATGAAAGGTAAGTATTACCATTACTTTCCAGCAAAAAAAAAAAAAAAAAATACATGACAAATCATGCGTTGAATCATGGGTTCAAGTGATGACGAATTGGTTCGATTTAGGTGAAACATGCATGATTTTTGCATTAGCTTGCCATTGGAGATCATGTGTTTGTACGACAATTTAAATACTTTGATCTCCATTGAAATTAATGAATTTAACCCATGCAATTTCCGTGATTAGATGAGGTTTTTTTCCACGTAAATGCAAAACAAACAAAAGAAAAATATATTGTTGCAGCCAGGCTACGATCTTTGCTGTTCCGACTGTGAAGTCACATTCTCTACCACTGAGCTATTGAATTCTTGTCATTTGTTGGAGTTAAGACTTGTTTTATGAAAAAGTGTCAATGAGATGATCTAACTCCCTTTTTGCATGCCTGGATACTTATTACAATATATTACCCAGTAATATCGCATGTGTTTCTAATGAGTTCAAAAACTTTAGCTTTATTTGCGATTTGTGATGATGCAGAATGCATTCGAAGAAACAAATGCTCGAGAAAGCATGAAACACTGTTTAATTTCGTACGCGTTCAGTTATTTTTTGCTGTGTTCTATTTCATTCTTCGACATATATTTAGTTAAAAATTGGGATATTTTAACCAGGGAACGCTACACTCTTCAACAAAGAATTTTACTTGTGTTATTTATGAATTTTAATTTGAAAGACCGGGTTTACGTGAACAAACCAGAAACAACTGACGCCCTGCAAGATAAAATTCAGCACTACATTGGCGACATAAGCGAAGCTTTGTTGTAAAAAGGGTTTGAAAATTTTATGGAAAGAGCGGACGTCTGTCGACGTACTAGAGGTAGACATTTGCCCGACATCATATTCCATAATTAGTTCCCATATGTCTTCTATACATTGGTATCAATAAAGCTGAATTTGTACCAAAAAAGCTTATTAGCCAAGATTTCAATATCATCTTTATTTTGCTGCTGCCAAAGCGTAAAAAGCCATATAGCTACTGCATTCTTTGGGACGGCTGCTGCTACTCCAAAGAATTTCTTACTGTGTGCTATTCCCTATCATATTTTTGTATTTTTCTAATACTTCTGGGTACTTTAAATAATAAATATAATAGCTAGCAATGGTAAATGCAATCACACATCAATAACATAAGGCAACTACTTAAAACTACAAGAAAGAAATATAAAAATTAATTTACGTCTTAACGCCTCTACTGTTATTCCTAAAAAGGTAATATTTTTGTAACGGATTTGTAGGGCAGACATTGGAAAAATATCCTTTCAAGTTTTCATTTGTGGCTACATATTTGCATGAATGTGTTATGTTAAGTCTATAAACTATACTTTCATCCTTACGCACCAGTCTGCTGCCAATTAAGTACGAATTGTGCTTAAGGCTGTTGCTATAAACATTAAAAGTTGGCAGAAAAACAAATACACGTAAATAAAGATATTATAAAAGTATGCCACAAGTACACTTTGATTTCATATACTTCGCTGTATTTCAGCTTTAAGCGTAATACTAACTTTAATAGTAGCTGTTTTTTAAGCCCGATAGAATTTACGAAACGAACTGTCATTATGCGCTTACTTGTTGACATCTAGAATCATTATACTCTGGCTAATTATTAACAAGTTCGAGCATAACGAGTACGACTATGTCGTCATGCCCTTAGCAGTCATGTTCATACCTGTAATTCTCGTCATGCTTGTACCCAACCGCTGCACCGCACTTCTAACCCGCCGTGGGCTGGCTGTGCACCACCGTTACTTCCACGTTTTCGCAGCTGACCAACCGTTAGTAAGCCCCTGCCGTAGTGTGGATACAAGTCCGGTCAAAATGTCAATGTAAACTAAATAGATTTGGAGCAACTTTTGATTCGAAAGCGAAAGAACTATTTCAAAAAGAGCTGTTGGACACAACTCTTTCTCGTCATGCTGGTATCTGTCATTAGACTTGTTTCCAACAGCTCCTATCCGTCATATTCCTATCCTTCATACTCCTACTCATCGGACATACTCGTACATGTCAGATCAAATATGTCATTAGACTGAATGAGTTCGACTCAAGTCTATATGTCATCTATCATCAAACATGTTTGATTGTACATAGTACGTCACCTCTTGAGCATCGAAAAAATTTTAAGATATACAGTTTGTCAAGAAAATGTTTTGACATAGTTAAAATTTTTTTTTAAATTTTGACTTTTATGGTAAATATTTTTTTACTTTTTGGCATTATGACATTTTTTGTTATTGTTAATAACAGTCATACGAGGGGAATGTGATAGAATTTCTACGGAATATTTGGAAAAGGTAATTTTTTTCCATGAGAAGCCGATTTGAAGCCAATGGCGGCCTCAAAAAATATTTATTTTTGTACACATTAAAATCTTTCGTATTTTTTCACTATATAATACAAGGATGTAAAAACATTTTCTTGACAAGGAAATTTTTGAGTATTTTTGGTTTTTATATAATTTTTATGCTCTCATTTTTAATATTGCTTATAACTTACGACTATTTGTTAACTTAAAGGTAAACAAAATGAAACCTATAACAAAAAATTTCATAATGCAAAAAAGTAAAAAATATTTACGATAAAAGTCAAAATTTAAAACGATTTTAACTATGTCAAAACATTTTCTTGACAAACTGTACATCTTGTCTATTTTTAATTACAAACCAAGAGCAAAGCCAATCAGGCCTGTTATAGTATGTTTCCACTATACGTGCTTCGCTCTCTATTCATGCTTCACACCCCAATCATGAGAGGATTAACTTGCTTCGCCACACAAAATTATGAGAGCGAATCAAGTAGATTCAATATGAATCTACTTGATGACTAGCAATCAAAACAAAATAGGTGTATGTGTGTGTGAACAAATAAAAATAAACCAAACGCACGTGCGTATGATACGTACATATGTATGTGTGAATATACATAAAAAAATGCCAAACGAAGCACGAATGCACCGTGTAAACAGCATATGACTCATAAAAATGATTGAGGAAGCGAAGCATTATGGAAATCAAATGCTTTCCAAAAACATATGGTTTTAAAATTATAAATTTGATTTCTGCTGTTCTGTAAATCACGCGATTTTGTGTTTTTCAGTATAATTTTACTTCTTAGTTTAATCCTCAATATTTTTTGTCATTTTAGTGGTATAAAGTTTCGGAAGTGCTTCTTTTGAATATATATTAAAAATAATTAAAGAGTAAATTAAAGAAAAGAAGAAAGTAGCATCTCGTACACTCTTTTGTTTTTGCGCACAATAGCCGAGTATTTTGTTTGTAGGAATTAACCTTTTGCAATGATGCATCATGATGTGTAGAAGTGTCTAAACTAGAACTAGTTACTATTGACTGGCAACCAGTTTCAGAACTCATTTTGTGTTGCTTATCTGCTCTGTAGTAGGGCATAAGCTGCCGCCAGTATATACCTGATTTTATTGAAATTCCAAATAGTTAACACAACAGTTTTCCGTATTAAGCCTGCAGCTTAAGTTCTCGTACTTGATTTTAATGAAGGCGCCTGTATTATTAATGAAAAATTCTGTTTTTTTTCTGTATTGAAGAACGTATGTACATATTTGTGCCTTCCACACACAGTTAAGATTGAATGAAAAAGCAAAAAGTTGAAACAAATATTGTAACTGTGGAAAATTGCTACAGTGCAGTCACTTTAATGCGAATAAAACGTGAATAATAAGCAGGGCTCAGAGTCTCTTCGTAAGGATATTTTGCTTTACTTCTTCAATTTAAAAAGAAATAAAGCTGAAAGGGCCAGATGCAAAATGAGTTCTAGTTGAAATTTCAAAACTTTTCAAATTCACACAGAAGCAAGGAAATCAGGTGTTGGACTAAATGAGACAGATGGATTCCACACCGAACATAATTGATTCCTTTAAAGCGAGCATTGGCCGAATAATATGTGAAATATGCAATTAGACAAGAGACCCGTTAAAACTATTTAGAACATAGAAATTGGAAGGTTTTGTCTCTTGGCCATATTATCCACAACTTGTTAGTCGGACGTACCTTTTGTTTAGATTCATGCAGCACGCTTTACTTTAGAAATTTTACAGTCCTATTCCAAGCGGACGTCTAGAAAACTAAAACGTGAGAGAGAATTTCGAATTCCCGGAGTCAGCTATTTTGCTTTCAGTTGGTTTATTTTACTGAAAATTTGCAAATGGTTTCTTAAAATAAGGGAAATGCTATTAAGGATAGGGCTTGGCAATCCCTACCTATGAAAAAAGATGGGAAAAATATTTTCTTCAACATATGTATTCCACGCCAAAAGAGCTGCTAAGTTTTTGAGACCAAAAACAAATCAAGAAAATTTCTAAAGTGAAGCGTGCTGCTCGTTTAGTCGTTCATTTTACACATAAAGCTATGATCAAACCCATGTAATTTAAATCTGAAGAAAATATGAATTCCCTGGGAGCTATTTTCCGGAGTAATTTGGGAATTGGGCTCATGATAATATTGTTTCAAAATAAGTGCTCAAAATTTTCAAGAATCTTACATTTTTGAGTTATATATGAATAGATAATATATGTAATATTTCTACTGCATCTTTCCTGCCACGTTGGTAATAGCTCGACTTCACTGTACCTACATTCCAACAATCTTACGTACTCTTCACGTTTGTTGATGTTGTTGATGCTCTTGAAGCTTTTGTTATTTTTGTAGCTTTTGTTGTTGTATACTACTTAAGTTAAAAGGTTATACCTTATGGCTGAAAATGTTGTTGTTAATGCTTGAAATATAAAAAAAAAACAAACCACGTACAAAACACCTGCGTCCAGCTTTTCAACAAAATATTGTTTTTCCTTATTTATTTAATTCTTTTTGTTGAAATTTTCGTATAACAGAGACTTGTGTTAAAACCTTTAGCTTTAACAATATTAATATGCGCTCTCTGTAAAGGCATCAACTTGTTTAGAGTTTTCCTTGTATATTTTTGCCCTGCTGCTGTTTCATGAAATATTCCATGCAGCTGATCGGATGTGTAGTGGAAACTTAAGAAGTGTAAAGGTGTAACAAATAAATAATATTATGTAAATATTCTTTTTATAAATATGAAGAGCAACAAAGAAAAAAAAAGAAAATACCGAAAAGAAGTTTAATTTAATGGCTTTACAGGTGTTCCCCCCTTTTGAAAGTAACTGAAATGTGAAATAAAGCTAATGGCTTTTGTATGGGTGTGCGAGGGAGTAGCAGGGAAAAATATTAAGATTTACTTTGAAAGAGGTAATTTTTTCCTAAAGTTCTTGAAAAATGTCTTTACTAACATTTGCAGTTAATAAAAGTTAAACGGAGGACATGTTGATTGAGGAAAGATTGAAAATATTTTTTGTTTACCTGTTTTTTAATAATTCTCTGTGTTTAATATTTTATATTTTATTTCACATTTATCTTTTATGTTTCGCATGCTTATATTATTTGAGAAATTGTTTGATAAAATAACAAGTTTGAACATGCACCCTTACATATGAATGTTTTTCTTTAAATGGAAAATAATTTTAAACTTGAAATGTGCTTAAATATATTTTTGAATATAAGCTTATTTCCACTAAAGTTTTAAATGTTTGAACTAAAATTTTTTGAGTGCTTATTTTCTCACTTTCCGATAAAACTTTATTTTACTCTTAATTCCACAATTTGTTTCAGACAAAATTATTGTCCGGAGGGAAAGAGAAAAGCACTACTGAAAGATTAATAATTTTATCTGATATATTGCAAATAAGTCCAGTAAAGCTGTAATTTAGTTGAAAAAAATCAACATCAACAAAATATATTTCTTGCAAAAATTTTTTTTTTAAATTTAGCAGCAAACTGGTTAAGTTCTTATTGTCTTAGATATCTAAACAGCGTTGTAGCGTTGTTTTAACAACACTATACGACACTGAAAAATACGTGACTTTTTATTACACAAAAAAAGTAAAAACAAGATTCAATTAAAAAAAAAAGATTCAGTTAAAAAATTAATTAGTTTTCAACCAATCACGGAAATTCTAGTATTAACTAATTTTTTTTAATTGAAAATATTTTGATTTTTTCAATTAAAAAATATTACATTAACTGAAAATTTAATTGATGGTTTTGTAAAGATTAATTTAAAAAAGTAATTGAAATATTTCTTAAGATTCAATTAAAAAATTAATTAAATTTTTTTTAAAGATTCAATTAAAATGGTAATTGAAATATAAAAAAATATAATAGTGTAAAAATATAAAAATTATGTTATGTGCATATGTATGTACATATGTATAAAAACATTTCCAAAAATGGAAATATTTGTCTATTGTGCCAAAAGCATAACTGATGCATGGTATGGCATTTGAAGTTCGAATTCGGCGTTAAGTTAAGCTCTGTTGATAACACTTTTTTGATAGAGCAGTAAATTCAATTAATATAAACATATATCCAATTAAAATATTAATAAAAAATATTATTTTTTCGAAGCAATCACTTAATTGAAAAAAAAAAATCAACAATAATTTTTTTTGTGTAT
Source organism: Nowickia ferox (assembly GCA_936439885.1). Taxonomy (NCBI): domain Eukaryota; kingdom Metazoa; phylum Arthropoda; class Insecta; order Diptera; family Tachinidae; genus Nowickia; species Nowickia ferox. The sequence goes on from OW387026.1 coordinate 73,061,317, forward strand.
ATCCATACAATTGGCCATAACAAAATATATAAAACTTTATCATTACAATTTTTTAGCCGCATCACAATTATTAGTAATATGAACTTTTTTTATTTTTGCATTTTCACTAAATGTTTGCATATATTAATAATCTGCACAAAATTGTCTGTCACATCGCAAGGAAAGTTAGAAATGTCCTTTTTGAGTCCCTTTAATTTGGACCCTACAAATTTTATATTTGCAAAGAACTTTTTCATTAACAATTGAACTTAAAATTTAGACAAAGAAACGAACACATTGTGGGAAAAAACGTTGATATATATCAGGCAATTCCTAGGATATATGAAAAACATCTTCAGTCTTTAGATAATTATAGCTATGCTATTTATTGCGCGATACATTAGTTAGGACGTGAACAAAAATAATCGACACTATTACATTTATAAATTCATTTTACACACAAACCTTTCATAAAATCCATGTAATTTAATTGGTTTGATCATTAGTTTGAGTCTTAAACGACCTACTGAACGAGTTGGATTCAGCTGTACTGTAATATGAGGGAAGTAGATATATTAAAGTTATATCCAAGCCATCTGAACAAAAGCAAAAGTATTACAGTAATTTCAACCTGAAACTTAAAAAAAAAAAAAAATCTCAAAATCTCAACAGCTCATCTAAAGTTTAAGACTCCCAACCAATTTTTACTTTAAGCACAATTTGCCTAATCTGACAACAATCATACTCGTAGCTTGTAACTAATGAATTTTGAATTGTTTATAAGTGAAACAATTTTTTTTTTCGTTTTGCCATGGCAATCAAATAAACAAATTCTAGTCGCTTCCAAAATATACTAATATAAATTTGCTACAGTTGCTTATAAAAAGTTGCTTGCCATTAGTTGTCAGTTTTCTTGAAATGTCTAAAATCACAATGGACTTTGCGGTCAACCCCTTTAAGAGACCCATGAATGCATTGTAAAAGCAGTGGTATCGCATATTAATAGCACGCAAAGTGGGAATTTGTAAGCAAAAATCATCTTCATCAGACGATACTTAGTAAGTGAGAAAAAGCTTAAAAATTTAAATGCAATTTTAAAAATGATTGAATTTCCTTTTCCATACATTTTCGCTGCTTATCACACCAAAATGCACTTTGAATGATTTCCAACTTCTGGTTAAATTTCCTGGTGTTAACAAAACGTTTTTCTAACAATTTTCTTTGATACAATATTTGTTTGTCATGGCAGCCAAACGATATGCCAAAAGCGTTATAAGCAAGCATTTCATTGTTACAATCAACAATTCCGCCATGAAATTAAACAACTGGAGGCCATGCAACCAAGTGCTTTGGATGCCATGCGTGTGCACAGGTAAGTAAGAGGAAAAATTTGTTACAAATTTGGCACAAGTATACAATTTGAATTCCAAGCAGAACATTTTCTATTAACCTTGTTTTAAAAGAGAAGAAGAAAATTAGATTTAAATAAAATGCAAACAAAAAAATAAGTTATGCAAAGTTCTTATCTGTTTGTTGTTTTCTAGGACCTTTGCCATCACAACACTTTGGCTTCCTTTGCACTCAAAGCGAGAGATCAACTTGACACTAGAAAAACTGGAAAAAGTTTTAAGTGTCAACGAAAGGCGACGCTTGCAGCATATTTTAAAATATGGCATTAGTGCGAAACAAATATAGAATATATAATAAATAAATCCTTAGCAAATACAACAAAATATCCAGCACTTTATTTCACCATTTTGTTGTTGTCTGAAGAGCTGCCTGCTATGCTGCGAGTTTTGTGTTGCTCTGTGCAGTCCAGTGAAATAAGAAGCCAAAAATGCAACTTAAACAACAAAGCGCCAACAATGTTAAAGCACAGTATTCTATAAGTATGAAAAACAACACCACAAGTACTTATTGTTGTTGAGATGTAGGAAACTTTTTGTTGTATAATTGTAAATAATTTCGAGTGGAAATACGACACAGTTTATCAAGTGCAGCCAGCCACTTTAATGTAACGAATATTAAAAAATTTTTTGCAGTTTTTTGTTTTATCCAAAGCGAATTAAATAAATAAATCAAAAGAATATTCTATAGCTCATGCACGTAAAAAGTAACAACTAGCTTAAGTTAATTAAAAAAAAAAACAAAAATGCTACAGATATCGTTTTTATGTTCAGGTGAGAAGCTTACAAAATCATGTATGATGGTAATAATGCAGTAGAAAGAACAACAATATAACGCTCCTTTATTGCAACGTGGTAATAACTCCAACAAAAAAAAACTAGTTCGCCAGCAAACAAGTTTAAAGTTTTCACTTTACACACAACTTAATGGTAAAAGAAAATTTTATTTTCCTCTCAAGAGCTGAGTAAACAAGATATTTGTATGAAGTTGTTACACAATATAAATAACGATATGAGGATTAATTCTGCTTCATTAACTCGAAAAAAACATTTTTTGAGATATGACTACGTTGCAATAAAGTAGCGATATAAACTTTTTAAATATTCAATAGTTCTTTCTGTCCTGGCCTGTCCTGTCCTTGCTTGCAAATATTTTCATCAACCAATTAAACCGCATTGTTCTTCAGTTTCTAATAAACATGAAATTTTATTTCTTCCCCTTTAAAGGGCAAACATTTTTCTTAAATTTTTAACAACAAAGACAGTATTACAGATAGTCCCAGTCCAGACTGGCAATTTTTGTTGCAGCCACTTTATATTTTTTAATGAGGAAGAACGAGAGAGCAATACAAAATGTATATATTTCTATTGCAACACTCTCCCACATATTCAAGAATTGCTGCAACAAAAATTGCAAGTCTGGTCCCGGAAATCTTATTGATTTCGATGCCTAACAAGTTTTATGTTTGAATTTATGGCAATGAAGTTAAAGTTAAATAATGATTTCATAATCAATATTATTCACTTCGTTTGGTTTCTTTTAAGCTTATCAGTGTTTTCCTTTTCGTTTCTTAATCACTAGAGGTGTCAAGTTGTGAATCTTGGATAGTTTAAAACAATTTATATATCAATTCTAAGCTATTAAAATGATAACATTAAAAAATAAAGGGCCTTTCATTAAGCACCTTTTATCTTTACATTTAAATAAAAGAAAGTGTGTGTGAGCTTTCAGCGAAATTTTTTATTCTTTTGAAAGGCCTATCGAATTTAGTTGTGTATGGTTTGTAACATTGTGAAAATGTCAGCTGCGTCTTCGCTGGGTGTAACGTATTTGCAATGTGCAGTTTTCTATGATTCTGGCGCATAAATCAGGCTGAATTTGACCAGTAGAAAGAGTAATGTTGACTTTGATGGAAGCTGTGGTTTATGGCTCATTTTCATAAAACTGTGGCCAGCTCACATCGCCTCTACGTTAGATGATCAGGCAACCAAACTGCCCATGCAGAATGTCCAACTTGGTATGAGCTGTACACACACATATTGCCGTGCCGTTGATGAATGAATGAATTTTAAGTTAAACGGAAAACACAAGACACTGTGACCAAAGTAGATCTATTGTATCCCTTGCGAGCTGCTAGAGCACCTCATCTAGACCTACTCTCTTGATGAATCTCAAGATTGCCAGTGGGTCAAGTGCTAGCAGTTGCCAATCCTCCAATAGGTGCTTGCCCAATTGGCTATATCTTCGTAGATTTAATGAACCAATGAAATAAAATTTATTCAACGCACAGTAGGACAGTTAGGGCGATCATAAATTGAACAAAGCACATGGTTGAAATAGTAGTATATTAATAAATAATTATAAAGTTTCCATATATCCGTCCGTCCATTGCGATTTAGCAAAACAGACTGAATAAATGACAGCCAAATCGACACATGTTGCTTTCTAAATATGGCCGTTTTCAACTGAAAAAATGTTGGAAATCCCTCTTGGAAGACTAACTAACTATTTTAACGATGATGTCTGTCTATATAAATGTATGTATGTATGTAGGTGTATGTGTGTGTGTGTGTGTGTGTGGGTATGTGTGTTGCATGCATGTATGCAAGCCTGTCATTACTTAAGAATGGGTTAACCTATCGGAACCAAAAATATCGTATTTTCGAAAATTTTCGAAAATAAAAAGATTTTACTTGTAAAAGGGAACGCTAAGCATTGACAAATTATCGGCCATGTCACAGAGTTCAATTCCGTTCGGAATCGGAATTTAATCCACCCCATTTTCGTAGGAAATGGTGTCTAAAAAAGAAAACTAAAATAGGGAAATTTGTCAGGTGTGTCCAGACTGTTGGGGGCACTGGTATGCTGGGGTATACTCCGGCTATGGCTCGACATATTCCGTTTCCGAACGGAATTGAACTCTTTGACATGGCCGTTTATATGGAACATATTTAATTACAAAAACCAAATGCATATGATATTTGCCAACTTAACGTTGCGTTTTTCAAATTAAGGACCAAAGTTTTCAAAAAAAAAGGTTTTTTAAACAAACTTTAAGGTCCTGTTTTTATCAGTTCTTAAGATCCAAACACAAAGTTGAATGCCACTACTTTGATCGAAATCGATTGAATGCTTTGAGAAAAATTTTGAATAAAGCGCTTTATTGTAATAAAGGTTCTTGTTAAATTGAATTTAAGGATGCATTTCCTTATTTTGGATTTGAAAAACTGTGACAACAACCGTAAATTTTATATTAGGGACGGTTTGTCGATGCCAAAAACGTTTCACTAGTCTCATACTTACATTTGCAGCAACCATAAAATTTTAAAATTTGTTTATGTTGTCAATAAAAGTGTGAGACAAGTCGAACGTTGTCGTCGCCATTGACAAGCGGGCCCTTAAATGGTTATATGGTATAAATACTCCAAAAATCGATGGATTTTCCAACGCTTTGAGGTAATATTAATGTAGCCCATATTTTTTTCTTTTGTATGTGTAAACAAGAGCAAATAATATTATTATTATGCAATAGTACATATATATATATATATATATATATATTTATGTTGATACATCTATGTATTTCTCTATTAAGATATTACATCTATTATATAAGGGATGGTTGCTTCTTGCTGTTGTTTAATACAATTTTCTTTGTATTGAAGTGGGTTTCACTTTAAAACGCGTGTAAATAAACAACTGTAAACCAAACAACAGCTGCACATTGTTATTTTTGTTTATGTTGTAAATATTGCTGTTCCTTTTACTTTTTTTCTGCTTATTTTTTTTATGAAAGTTATCGTTGTGTCTGAACGTTATTTAAAAATTTAAGCTTCAATTAACCCGTAAATTGTACAAACCACTACAAGCTCATGGAATGCGTGATAATACGTAAATATTTATGTATAAATTATAAGTTTATTTAACAAGTACACTACAACAAAGTTCAATGTCGTTGTTGTCTTTTTTTTTGTTGTTATTTTAAAGAAATAATATTACGCATATAACAGGGCAGGATTGGGCAGGGGGATATAATGGGGTGAAGTTTGAATTCATGGTTATTTTAATAAAAGAAATTTAGCTAAAAACAAAATGGGATTATATACAAATTTCTTAAAAGTGGAAAATTTAAGGTGCTAGTAAAATGGAGCATAAAGCTTATTGAACAGTGTTTTATGTTTCTTGAGAAAGCTTTTGTTTAATGTGTATTATTAATTTTATATCAGAATTTTTTCTAAAATAAGAAACATTTTTAATATATCATATACATAATAATGTATCTACGTATACGAGGTTTGTTCAAAACGTATCGCGAATTTTGAATTTTCGCGGGTTACGTATATTCGAATTTTGATTTTTTTGTGGTGTTATGTTGGTACTCATGTCTCTCACTTATGCCGAAAATTTCGGCCATTTTGAATGTTCAGTTAATTGTTGACAGCTGCTTTGCTTGCACGTGTTTTGGCTCGTCTTCGATTTTTACCTTGGTTCGTGCGGCAGCTTTCAATGAGATGATTGAGCTTTGGTTTCCAAATCATAACCATAAACCCACGATTCGTCACCAGTTGTGACCGTCTGGAGCAAATTTGGGTCGTCGTGGACAGAGTCCGACAGCTCATTAGCAATGTTCATGCGATGCTGTTTCTGGTCGAAATTGAGCAATTTTGGTACGAATTTCGCGGCGAACCGTCTCATGCCCAAATCATTGATAAAAATCGAATGGCACGAACCAATCGATATGTCTAGATCCTCAGAAACTTCTCTAATGGTGATTCGACGATTGGTCAATACCATTTTCTTCACTTCATCAATTGTTTCGTCTGTTGTTGAAGTGCTCGGGCGTCCGGCACGCTCTTCATCGTTCACATCTTCTCGGCCATCTGCGAGCATCTTTTGCCACCGATAAACGTTGCTTGGGTCCAAGGTAGCTTCTCCGTATGCCACAGTCAACATTCGGAATGCATCCGCGCACTTAATTTCGTTTTTCACACAAAATTTGATACAGGTTCTTTGTTAAATTTTTTTAATAGGTAAAAATCGAAGACGAGCCAAAACACGTGCAAGCAAAGCAGCTGTCAACAATTAACTGAACATTCAAAATGGCTGAAATTGTCACCATAAGTGAGAGACATGAGTACCAATATAACGCCACGAAAAAATCAAGATTCGAATATACGTAACCCGCGAAAACCTTGTACACACGTAAGTTAAACAATTCATAAAATACAATGACTACATTTAATTAAGGAATCAGAGTAATTACAACAATGAATTATGTTGTTTACAAAATGATACAATATCATATAAAAAAGATTATATGTTACGTCTCAGTAATAAAATACTGTCATGATATACATGAAAAATTTTGCCAATTCAATGAAATAGTTCGTTAAAAAAAAGCTAACGTCACTTCATTGTATAAACTAAAAAGTTTTACTGCAATAATTACATTTTTTATTTAAAATATTAACAACGTATGCTTAGTGAAAAACATGTCGTTACATGAATGAAAATATTTCGTAATGCGAATGAAACGTTGCGTTGGTTGAAAAATAATGACGAAGCTTTTTCTCTTACTGTAGTTTCAGTAGCCTATCGAAAAATCCATAATTTGTAAACAGAAAAAAATATGTTAAGTTTTTGTTTTAGCAAAAACAGATTTTTTAAGTTAATTTTAAGTTTTATTATAATATAAATTTTGTATGCCAAATTTATAATAAATTGTTTTAATAAATAAAAAATGTGATTAAGTAATTGAATACAAAAAAAAAGAAGAGAGGTGTCTTAGAACACAGGGTTGTAGCTACGCTGCTTAGTGGCGGCTGTTAGCCGACTTACAGCCAATCGGCAAATTGAGCCATCGTTCTCATTATTTTTGTTTTCTTTTTGTTTCACGCACTTCAAAGAACGAAACAAAACAAAATCAAACAATTTGTTACGCTTAATTTTGCGCTCTGGTTTGAAGTACAAAGAAATCAAAACAAAAATTAATTTATAATTATAATAGTGACGATTATTTTTGTTACAAAAATCAAATCCTGTATCGCGCAATAAATAGCGTAGCTATAATAAGGCTATTTCCTTGCAGCATTATTTTAAATCTCAGTTTATATATATTTATATATAAGATATTATCGTGGAGTAAAAAATATTTAACAAAAATTCCACATCAATCATATCTGCTTGTAATTAAAATATTATTTATGACTGTATAATGAGCAATAATAAAACATCTACTTACACAAATTTATGTATATACATCCACACACACACACTCTTAAATATGCAAATAAAAATTTCATTGAACACTCCAAACCATAAAACCAAAAATATATGTATGTAGTCGTATGTTTACACATGTGTTAGTTTACATTGGAAGGATGTCTTACCATAAACAAACCAATATATCAACAATTTAACATAAGCCTTTGCTTGTTACAAGAGTTTTTATTATAACAGCCGTTTCATTTCCATTAAGTTTAAACAATATTCACCTTTTAACGGTGAGAAAATATATTTTCTCTTAAAAAAAAGAATAAACAACATTTTACAACACGTTAAATAATCTTGAACAAAGGTGTTTGTTTGTACGAGTACATACTCGTATGTATGTATGTATGTGCAGCACTTGCTGAAATATGTGAAAGTGTCGGGTAGGGGTGAGTATTATGTATATTTGATTAATTTAAAAAAAAAAAACGGAAATACCTTTTCATATTAATTTCGCCATAGACATAAACAAACATGTGTATTCGTATTACTATAAGAGGGTTGCTACAAGTAAAATTAATAGGAAAAAGGAAAAAGCCTTAAAATTATCTTAAGCGGATACAACTTTCTTTTTGTGAGGAGTGAGAGTTTTTGTTTTGTCTACAAGCACTTTATTGTTCTTTTGTTTAGCAAATGACGAGTAAATTTTAAGGATGTAAAATGAAAGTGTTTGCGTATGTACGCATCGCTTGTTATTTTATAGGCTTTTCCACATGTTAACATCGTTTTACTTCTGCTTTTTACAATTTGTGTATTTTTAATTTAGCCACTTAAAAAGATACTCCAGTAAGATTTTTCAAAATTCACTCCTATAAAAGATAGCAATAGTTGGAGCTGTTGCGTAATTATTTTCACTTTGGGGAGAATACAAAAGTTAAGGCACATTTACTGTGTTCTTGTTTTGTTTATTAATTTTTGAGGTTTCATTGCTGAAATTATATGAACAATATTGTTCTGTTTTTCACATACAATTTTACTGCAGTAATCTTAAGCTGTTTCCCATTTAATTTTATACTCGTACTTAAAAAAGACTCATTTTAGTGTTTAATTTTAGAAGCTTTGCATGAAAGCTACAAAGAAAAAAACTAGTTTTGAATAAAAGGTTCAAACAAAACTGTTTTAAAATTGGATAAGAGATATCACACGATCCAAAATATGGATCACGCGATCCAATATTTGGATCACATGAGCCAGGATTTGGATCGCACGATCCAGGAATTAGCTCACGCGATCCAGGATTTGGATAACGGGATCCAACAATTGGATCATGCAATCCGGGATTTATATCACGCGATCCAAATCCTGGATATTTTCACATAAAAAAATATTTTTATAACTCCGAAACTACTGAGACGATTGAAACGCAATATATAAATTTTTGTAAATTTAGTTTAAAAAATCGCACTAGTTGTTTTTGAGTTATGACAACATAAGTGGAGAAATGCCTCAAAATATTGAAAATTTTACTTAAAAATTATTTAAAAAAAGAATTTAAAAATTTTAGCACGTTTGCACTCAGGTGATTATAGTGATTATTCAAGCCCTTTTTTGCTGTTGACTTGTGTTATTCTTAAATGCAAAAAACCATTAATGTAGGAGAAAAATCCTTAGCCTGGCAATACTGCACTAAGCGAACTCTAAGAAGTTGCATACTTTTGGGCGCCTTTTTTACGCTTGCTGGATATACTAACGGCCTGTCCCACGATGTAACTAGAAATCGTTCTATCGAATACTTATATTGAAAACAACAACAAATTTTCTAATGTTATTGTTGTTTGCAGTACAAGTTGTCGATCGAACGTTTTCTAGTGACATCGTGGGATAGGCCTTAAATAATTTTTCTTAGGGCCTGTCCCACGAAGTCGACACCGTTCGACTTGTCGCACACTTACATTCAAAACAAAAACAAATTTTAAAATTTTGTTGTTGTTTCCAATATAACTGTGCGACGAGTCTATCGTTGGTGTCATCGTGGGACAAGCCCTTAAACATTGTTGCCACTTTAGTATTTTCTTTCGTGAAAAGTATTCAAGTTTTACAAAATTCCGCTAAATGATTTTTGTTTACAGAATTATTCAAAGAAAATTATTTTTGTATAAAGATTTGTTCCTAAGCAGTATTTGTTTTGACTTTGATATAAAAGCACAGGAAAAACTGGTTTACAAGGCCAAAAAAATGTATCCCTTGCACGCCCTATTTAACATTAATATATTATTTGGAAAGGTTTCAAGCTTTTTCAATCTTATTTCAGTTGCCATAAATAAAGTGCTGCGAAAAATGGCTTAAGAGATTAAATGTACTTCTTGCAAGGTAGCTGTTGGAAAGCTAAAACTCTAAACAGGGCTCTTCACGTTCCATGACGCTAAATCCTTCTTAGAAAAAAGATGTCTTTGACTAAAGCTTGCTCAGCTGATGTACTTAGCCATTTAAAAACTATGCTTACTTTGCTTTAATTCAGCGCTACAGCGATTCAATTATTTAATAACTTTCTTGGGAATGACGTAGAAACACTTTAAAGCTCTTTTAAATTTCTGCCCATTTCCTCAACATATTTATATTCACTTGTCAAGGGAAACTGACCTACTTTTCTCAAAATTTATGAAAAACAATATTTTTTAAATTTTCTCAGCATTCCCTGTAGTCATCAAATAATGGAAGCATGCCAAGTAATTGAAATCGATGATACTCTGCTGCCAAATGTTTATACGCATATAAAGGAAATTTCGATTTTCTTTCCTGGCTGGAAATACAACTAAAATAGTACATAAATTTTGCTGTTACAATAGCTTTATATTTACAATCAAGAAAGAGCAACAATAAATGCCAATAAAAGAAATTATGTTGGGTACCACCATCTGCTTGCCAGCAATTGCTGGAATGAGTGTTTCATCATTTGTCCCATAAATGAAAATAAGGAAAAGTAATAGTAATTGATATTATTATTTAGTTTGTTCGTGTGTTTGTGTTCAATAGGCCAACTGTTGTATAACAAAAGGCCATTTTACATTTTATGGGCTAAAGGAAAATATAACGACAAGTCATTTGTATCATTTGATGGCAAACAAAAAAACCAAAAAAAAAAAATACAGTAAACGGAAACTTTGTTTGAACTTTTGTTCTATTTTTTTATTATTTTTATGGCTTTTGTGCTTTTTTGGCATCAGCTGTTGGCAGAAAATATGCAATATTGATGATTGTTGTTATCTCAACTTTCAAGTTGGTAATTTATCGACTTGCTACAGATTTAATAGCGGGAAGTAAAATTATTGTGCAAATATCAATCAAAATTATATTGATTAATTACTATTTAAGTGCTCTCTTATCTAATAAAAAAGTTGGATTAAGCTTTTCATTTTTTAACATTTGCTTATGAACTTTTAATTTAAAGTTAAAAACAAATTTTGATGGTTTGTTAAAAAATTGTTGAAATAAAAGTAGAATATTTATTCAAATTTAAAAAGTGAGAAAGTAGAAGATATCTGCAATATTAAGATTCAAAAGAAATATTAAATAACTTTTAAAATATTGCATAAACTTCCGTACTAATAAAGTTATGAAATCAGTTTAATTTTTTTGGAAATATTTAATTTTTATGAGAAAAACATAGTTCTCGTTGTACCTTCATAGTGAACAGACGTAATAGCGGAATTTTTCTTACATACATACTAAACAAAAAAAAAATCATACAAAAAAATATTCGTAGTAGATATTAACTTTGATAAATAAGCTTTTTTTTTCCTTTGCTAATAAAAAAAACCGTAAACAAAAAAACACAGACAAAGTACCCTTGAGGAATACTCTATATGAGTACCTCAAAAACAAATAATTGTGAAGTGAGTTATAACGGCAGAAATGCCTATTTTACTGTGAGTTCTGATGCTCTCAATGATAACAATAAAAATAACAAATCTGATAATAGACTTACTGTGAGTTCTGAAGCTCTTAATAAAAACAATAAAAATAAAAAATCTGATGATAGACTTTCTCTAACGGCAAAGCCGCATTTTCGTCAGCGATCAACTTCGCTTTGTCCAATGCCAACTAGTGATTCGTTAACATTACCGTTGCCTAGTACCTCTACATTTAACTCAGCGATATCATCCGCTTCGGGCTCGTGGTCATTACTTAACCCTGTTTTCACTATAGATAAGAGTAGCCAAAAACCCAAGGTCCAAGTCGGAATGGACAGATATATAACTGTGGTAAAGCGCGGGCGAAGCCCAAAATCTTCTAAAATTTCATCTGCTCCAAAGATCTCTAGGGATAACAGCGCATCATCTACTAATCGCCAAAACCGTTTTAAAATATTGCAAGATGACAACGACAAACCCGCTGAATCTGCGAACAAAAGCTCCAAGCCGCCACCAATCTATTTAAGAGAAAAAAACTCAAACGCTCTTATTAAAAAATTAATTTCGGTAATTGGTGAGAATAAATTTCACATTGTTCCAATAAAACGTGGTAGCATTTATGAAACGAAAATTCAAATTTATGAAGAAAAAGATTTTCGCACAATGGTTTCTGAATTTGAAAAAAGTAAAAAAAATTTCTACACATATCAGCTCAAGAGTGCTAAAGGTCTGCAGATCGTATTGAAGGGCATAGATTCCTATGTCGCTCCCGAAGAAATAAAAGATGCACTCGTCCTCCAGGGATTTAAGGTAAAAAATGTATCGAACATAATAAATAGGGAAAAGATCCCCCAACCTCTATTTCGCGTTGAACTGGAGCCAAATGATATAAAATTGAGAAAAAATGAGACGCACCCAATTTATAATCTAAAATATCTTTTATACCGAAAAATAACAGTTGAAGAACCACATAAGCGTTCTGGACCCGTACAGTGCCATAATTGTCAAGAATATGGCCATACTAAAACTTACTGCAATTTACCTACTGTTTGTGTTGTGTGCGGCGAATTACACGGCACTGCTAGTTGCAATAAGCCAAAAAATCAAAGTGATAAAAAATGCAGCAATTGTGGAGGTAATCACACCGCTAACTACAGTGTACTCTTTCGTCAAACAGACTATGGGTCAAAAACCTAAATTAGCAAACGCTTTATCCGCCTCTATTGCGCAAGTGAGCCAACCAGTTACTTCCCGTGTATCGTATGCCGATGCTGCTAAGACAAATTTTATTCCTACTCAAAATGTTTCACCACCAAATAATTCAACAAATACAAACTCAAGCTTTAATTTCAATCGCCTTGAAGCTACTATTGATAATCTGGTGCAACCTCTAAATAATTTTACAACAAATATGACTAGCATGATGCAAGAAATGCTGCGAATGCAGAATACACTGCTTCAAGCATTAGTTAACAAACCATGAACACGTTAAAAATATGTTTCTGGAACGCAAACGGCATTCGCCAACATAAAAATGAACTTGAGCACTTCCTCAGGGGAAAAAATATTGATATAATGTTGGTCTCAGAGACTCATTTGACTTTGAGAAGTATTTTTAAAATTTCTGGCTACACCTTATATGATTCAAAGGACCCAAGAGGAAGAGCATGCGGTGGATCAGCAATTCTAATAAGGTCAAGACTCAAGCATTATATTATTGACAACATTTCTGTAGAATATCTACAAGCAACGAATATTTGTATTGAAAATTTTTGCACTAATTTTGTAATATCATCAATTTACTCCCCTCCCAGATTCGCAATTACTGAAGATCAATACGAGGATTTCTTCAAATCTCTTGGCCCTTGTTTCGTAGCAGCTGGGGACTATAATGCCAAACATACGTTCTGTGGTTCGCGCCTTATTACACCTAGAGGAAGAGCTTTGTTCAATACAATTTCAAAAATGGGCTTGGACGTCATTTCAAGTGGAGAGCCCACTTACTGGCCTACTGACATACAAAAAATTCCGGATGTTATAGATTTTGGCGTCATGAAAAATATTTCTAGGGATTTAATTCAAGTTGAAGCTTCTCTAGATTTCTCGTCCGACCACTCTCCCACGATCGTTTCAATTTGTAGCCCATTAAGAAGTGACTTACCTCATCCTTATGTGAAGATGATAAATCGTGTTAATTGGCTGGGATTCAAAAAATATCTTAGTAGTCATTGCACAGAAAATATTACGCTAAGAACACCCGATGATATTGAATCTAATATTGCCAACCTTAATGAAAATATTAAACAGGCTGCTGAACATGCCACTACCTCCCATCCGCAGACTGGGTTTAATAGAATTTATTCTACTGATATTGAACGTCTCGTGTGTGAAAAAAGAAGAGCTAGAAGGGAATGGCAACAGCACAGATCACCTCAACATAAAACTAGGCTTAAAGAGTGCACTAAACGACTCCAAGAGTTGCTTGCATTTGAAAAAACTGCATCTCTTAAAAATTATCTGGAAGGTCTTGATGTCACACCAGCATCAAATTACTCTTTGTGGCGCGCTGCTAGAAAGCTTAAAACACCCGTCGAGTTTAAACCACTTCTGCGCACATCTACCGGAGATTGGGCAAGAAGCGACTGTGAAAAAGGTAAATTATTGCTGAGCATTTAAAATCCGTATTTACCCCAAACTCATGTACTGGTGCTGTTGATTTGCCGAGTGTAGTTGCGCTACCCCCTCGACCCATAAAATTTAAGACGCGTGATGTACAAAAACTAATTGCTGAACTCAACCCGAAAAAAGCTCCGGGTATTGATGAAATTAGTAACCAGATGCTGATGAAGTTGCCCCGTATTGCAATTAGAATAATGTTATTCATTTTTAATGCCATTTTACGTCTGGAATATTATCCAAACAGCTGGAAGCTTGCCAAGGCTAAAATGATTCCAAAGCCGGGCAAAGATCTTACCAAGGCTGAGTCATATAGGCCAATAAGTTTACTGTCAACAATGTCAAAGCTCTTTGAAAAGTTACTCATGATAAAATTGTCCCCAATTCTAACTGATAATGAGTGCATACCGGACCATCAATTTGGTTTTAGAAGTCAGCATAGCACCATTGAACAAACTCATAGATTGGTTCAATTTATACGAAAAACTTTTGAAGAAAAGAAGTATTGCTCTGCGCTGTTTATTGACGTTTCTCAGGCATTTGATAAAGTGTGGCATGAAGGCCTAATTTTAAAATTAAAGACTTATTTACCGATAAACATTCTAAATCTTTTGGAAAGTTACATTATTGCCCGGAAATTCACTGTTGTGGAAGGAGACTTTATGAGTATGCCTGAAAAAATCTCATCCGGTGTGCCACAGGGGAGTATCTGGGGCCAGTTTTGTATTTGATTTATACTTGTGATATGCCTTTGAGCAGTAATATTCACACATCTACATTTGCCGATGATACAGCCTGCCTTAGTATGCACGAAACCCCTCACGAGGCTTCCCGATATCTTCAGCAACATATTACCCAGCTAGAACTATGGTTAAACACGAAAAGAAACTTGTTCCCCCATTACAATCAATAATCAAATTGTTCCTCAAAATTTACAAGTGAAATACCTTGGTATACACCTTGATCGAAGGCTTACATGGAAACACCACATTGACTCTAAGCTAACGCAAATGAAACTTAAACTAACTCAGATACATTGGCTGATTGGTAGAAATTCAACCCTCAGTCTAGATTGTAAACTTTTGATATACAAGTCGCTTTTAAAACCTATATGGTGCTACGGAATTCAGCTATGGGGCACTGCTTCAGCTTCAAATATAGAAAAAATTCAACGAAGGCAAAACAAAATTTTACGGATAATAACATCGGCTCCATGGTACATAAGAAATTCAAATTTACATCGTGATTTGAATATGCCACAAGTAACTGAAGAAATTGCAAAATACGCAGGCAAATATCTTACAAAACTCGAGTCTCATCCTAATCCGCTTGCTCGTAATATCTTGAATTTTACTGGTCACATCCGCTTAAAAAAGAGGGACACAAGGGCTCTAATACTCAACACTCCAGAAGAAACTGCTTGAAAATACTTTTGTTTTTGCTTATCACTACTTATGTATTATTAATAACTATCACTAAGTTTATGTCCGACACTGGTCGGGCCTAATTAATTATATTTAGATTTAAGATTTGAATAATTATTGTTAGTTCATATTTGAAGATAGATTGAATAAATATATGTATTAAAAAAAAAAAAAATGAGAAAAACTTAAACTTAAACGATTATTTAAGTGCTTTCGGATTTGATTTATGAAAAAAAACACATAAAACTTAGAGAAATGTATGAAATCTTTATTTGAGTCAGTAGAATTATCTGTATAATTCAATGTTTAAAGATGATTTCATGTAAATAATGACCACTGCTACGCCTGAAATGGTTCATACGCTGGGTCCAATTTTGTCATACTCTCGCGAATATATCTGCCGGTACCTCACAAATAAATTCTTTAATATTGTCTTCCTGTTTTTGACACCGTTGCGGGATTGTCCCTACAGACATCATATAACATAGCCCCACAATAAATAGTCTAAAGGCGTTAAATCACACGATCTAGGCGGCCAATTGACCGGCCCCAAACTCGCCTCTCAATTGGACCATTGTTTCGCGTGCTGTGTGACATGTGACATCGTCTTGCTGAAACCACATGTCAGCCAAGTCCAGCTCTTCCATTTTGGGCAAAATTAAACAAAGTAACAGAGGCCCAATTGCTGCGAATGGCGCCGAATCGATAATTCACGGTCATCAACAACACTGGCGGATACATCAACGATATTTTCCTCTGTCTGCACTCTACGTATACGTGTTGGTTGGTTAATGTTCAATAATGTAATTTTGGTGCGAAATTAAGTCAGAAGATTCCGAATAGCCGCCTCAGAAAGTCGTCCAAACTGAACCGAGTATGAATTTTGATAATAAAACTTAATAATATGCGAGCGTTGATCATTTGTAAGTCGATTCATGGTTAAATTATAGACCAAACTGAACATGCTTAGTCCTAGTTTACACTATTGGTTTGAGGGAACAGAAACATTTCTTTTCCCCTCGTCTCTCTCTCTCTCTCTCTCTCTCTCTCTCTCCCTAACAAACTAATTAGCTTGCATAGTGTAAACTAGAACTTAACATGATACACGAAAACAGCTGAGTTGCCAAAAAGAAAGTTGCTAAAAAATCACCCTTTATATCTCACCAAGAATCGGTCATAGTCTGGCTTAAAATGGAATTTTCTGTTAAAATGTTTACTAATTAAACGTTTTATATTTGAAATATCAACGCAAAATTGGTATTTTTTTTCATAGAAACTCTACCCCAAATATGTACTCGTATGTGTATACTGATTCCTTTTACTTCATTTAGATATTATTGTCCCTAATGTGTTAAGAAAACTGATATCTTCAGTTTGTTGGTTAGAATAATATTGACCATAATGCAAATTTTCAGCTTTTAAATAATGTCTCTTCACCACAAAACAGACAGTTTATGTCATTTAGAATGACCTAAAGTTAGAAAAGCATCTTACATATTTTTATGTTCAGAAGCAGAGTGGAAAAATAAGAAAATGAAAGGATGTGTGTAACGAGTTGGGTTTATTTTTTGCTCCAATGTTGAGAGCTTTATTTGTACTAGAGTGCGGCACAAGCCTTCAAAAAATGGCTTACAAGCAATCTCATTAAGTTCAAAATGTGTTATTGTAAAACAAATACTTCCAAAAGAAATGTGGTTTACTTTTCGATAAGAATACTGAAGTACAGAACAAAACTACAATAGAACAATGTTGAAGTAAAACAAAGCCTTTCAAAGCAAAAATGAAATGTTATCAAAACATGTTTGAATGTTCTGATAGCAAAGACAGTTTTCCATATAAAAGAAACATTTGCGTTTCGTTAGGAATATAAAAGCTGAAAAGAGGTTTAATTTACAATGCAATAGTATCGTACATACTTAAGTATGTACTCGTACATTTATATTGTATAATAATTTGTTAATTTTTATTTTCAATTTATGTACATATACATACACACATACATATAAGTATACATACACAGTTTGCGTGTTTGGGCTCGAGTTCTATTGCACTCCATGTTTCCACTATGATTTACTGTTGTTTTGTTTCATTCTCGCTTTTTGTTTTGATGTTCTACTTGATTTGAAAACACAAGCACTAACAAAATTGTAGAGAAACACTTTCCGAATGATGCTTGCTTTAGTTTAGTGAGAGTCATGTTTTGTTAGTTTTGGTTTGTTTATATATGTTTACACTAAAACACAGCGATGGGAAGTAGTGTGAAATAGAATACAAAACTTTTAGAACGTCTTACGCAGCCCTTTAATTTGTACTAAAGTTTTGCTCACTGTGTATGTGTTGGTATTTGTTTCAAAACATTAAAATGTCTGGTGTGTGGTTTTTGTCTAAAAAATTATACTTCTTGTATGAGTGTGTGTGTGCGTGTGCGTGAGAGTTTGTTGTTTTAGTGCAAGAGCAGAGACCAATTTGTACCTTCTTTAATATGGTTATGATGTTTTGTTGTTTACTTTTCTTACATACAAAAAGAAAAAAAAAAGAAAAAAGCTTATTTAAGTTGGGTCCTTAAATAGCTAACTAGTTCATAAGCTACTTTTCCATTTGAATCAACAACTTTAGTTGCAAGAAATTACACTGTTTTCCTTTTGAAAATACAAGGAGAAGAAATTGCAAATATATTCCAAATTGAAAAATTTTAAAGAAAATCCGCCAACGCTATTTAAGAAGATCCGAAGAGCTGTGCAAATATTTATAGTAAAATATTTAATTTCTGCAAGAAATGGTGTTAGACAACAACTATACCAAGAATAATTTCTTTACCTTTTATATATTTTATGTTTATATGTGCGTTCTTATTTATATTTTTTCCGAGTAAAAGTCCTTTCGAAAAGTAAAAGTTTTTGTTGCCTGCCCTTATTTGACTCTCAAGTGTTTTTATGCTTAATTTATATATTTTTTGTTAATTTATTTTTGCTATTTAGGATTTTAAGACTATTTGTTCTTCTTTATTTCAAAAAAGGGCTTTTCTTTCATAGAAAGAAAAACAAAAAAAAAAGTTTTATATTCAACATTCGTCAGGCAGTTATTCATTCACATTCAGGTTGTTCATCTGTCATTAGCTAAATTAGGTTTTAACTCTATTTTGTTCTGTTTTGTGTATTTCTCTTTTATACTTTTTTTTGCTGGTCTTTGGCTAAAATTTACTTTAATTTAGTTGGTTCTCAGAAAGTGGAGCGATCTTTTGTTAGTTTTGTTGATTATGTTTCCCTTTTATACTTATTTCGAAAGCACAATTCCTGGGGCGGGCAAAATGGTGGTATATTTTTTCCACTATCTTTGACTCTTTAGTATTTTTTGACTTGGCTTTGGTCTTCAATTAAAAAGTTTTCTTTCACGATTTTTCTATGTTTGCCCTTAATTTTCGTGAAATTTTTAATTAATAAAAATGTTTTAACAGAAAATAAATACAAACAAAATTAAACTAAATCAGTGGAGAGCTTTTGAATAATTAAATCGTCTTTTTAGAGATGCAAAAAGTATGAAGTGTGTTTAGTTTGGTTTGCCATTTCCAATTCAATTAACTCACAAGTGAACAATGATGATAAATTGTGCGACTTTTATTTCGAAAAACAGCTTTCACGAACTATTTTCGCAATACTTTTGATGTAAAGTGCAACAAGCGTACTGCGGGCCGCCACAGTGTGCACTATGAAGAAGTTGTTGCTCTTGTAGTGCACAGTATAGACGGGACAATCAAACTATGTCCATTTAGCACACCTTCAGTTGAATGCCCTTAAAATAAAGAAGCTTGGGTTTCAACTAGAAGTTGCTCCATGTCACAAAGTGCATTTTACATTTGATTTATTGAATCATATTGAAAATCGCTTAATTTTGCTCTTATTATGCTACACGATCTTGTGATTTAATACTACCGCACAGTGGTTCAGAATACTTTTTCATTGGCCACAATAACAAGATTTTTTGTAATTATTTTTTTTTAGTGCATAGGTAATATCTAAAGCTTTTTCCAATTTTAGCTTCACTAGAATCAGTACAGTGATTGTTGAGAAATTTAAGGTTAAAGTTGAACTTTCGATTTTTTTATTTTTCATGTAAATATTTTTTTAAACGCCTTATAATGAAAACTAAATTATCTTTATAAAAACAACAAAGTAAGTTTTTGAAAATTTAATACGAAAGCATAGTCTTTTCAGTCACTAATAGTGTTGACGCCACTGGCTAACTGCTATTGTGAATCAAGTAAAATTTGTAATTACTTATTTCTCTTGTTAACTATTTCACATGTTTATATACATTTTCATTTTATTTCATATACTTTTCACGTGTTTGAATGCCTTTGCATCTCTGTCAGTGTTGCCAGTGAAATTTCGAGAAAGATACATTTTAGTTTCCAAAAAGATACATTTGTTCCCAAAAAGATACATTTTGTAAAAAATTTTAAATTCAATTTTTAACGTTTAACATTTATTAACGTTACATTTTTATTTCATATTTAATGAATGTTGTAAAGAAAATGATATCATATTAATTAATTTTTATATTTATTTAAGTCATAAATATATATTAGGCATGTAATTTTTAAACTTTAAAATTCATTTTTGTAAAAATTAATATACGAGTTAAGGCGCTTATATAGGGTGTTTTTTAGAGGTATAGAACTTCGAATTGAAATAAAACACAAGAAAATCGTTTTAATGTCCATCAATTTGGCTTTATTGGAAGGATAATTTTATGCCATTAACGTTTAATGATTTCGGGCATGTGGCCGCCGCGGCTGGCTCGAATAAAGCCAATTCTACAGGTCCAATTTTCAACCACTTTTTCGAGCATATGACTGTTGGCTTCCAAGTCCCCTAACGTTTCTGGTTTGTTGGCGTAGACGAGCGACTTCACATATCCCCAAAGAAAATAATCCATTGGTGTCAAATCACACGATCTTGGTGGCCAATTGACAGGTTAACCGAATTAATTGCTCTGATGGACGATTATGTCGACCATAAAATGGACGGAGCTGCGGTAAACTTCGCGAACTGAACCATTATTTTCGAAATAAATTTGCACGATTTGCAAGCGTTGTTCTTTTGTCAACCTGTTCATGATGAAATGGCAAACCAAACTAAATATTAATCACTTGACAGCTGACAAAATGGCCGCCAGTTAAAGAAGTGATGCCAAATTAAAGTTCTATACCTCAATAAAAAACACCCTATACTAAGGCGATTATATCAAGAAGTTCATATAAATTTCCTGAAAATAAAAAAAAAATGTCCATATTTCCTCAAAAAAAAAAGGTTTATATTTTCTGTATATTTTGCGTACAGATTCAAAAGATACGAAAAATGTCGGGATTACACATGGTACGTGAAGTCATCAAAAGATACGAAAAATGTATCTTTCGTATCGTAATGGCATCACTGATCTCTGTTCATGGCTTAAGCCTGGTACTCTGTTCAACGTTTCACGTGAAATGCTGTCAAAATACATATCTTGAGAAAAACGTATGAAATGTATCTTAAACATTTTAAGTTTTCATGCGAAATAAGATAGGTGGCACTTATTACATGTGGAATTTACAACAAACACATGGGGCGTTTTTAAAAACATAAGAAATTGTAGCATAGTTTCAGGGCTACTTAATATTGTTTACATATCAAATTTTTCGTATGAAATAATCAATGTTGCTCAACATTTTTCACAAATATGAACAGAGTACTATGCTTTATACCAAATCGTTTATTATGTCTAATTGGATACGTAGTGCTATTAAAAACAATTTTTTGCCCATCAATGTTTTTGCTTCCCGGAATCGCATGTGATCTGAAGTACCAATTCATAAAAAATCATTAATATTTTGTAAGTCGCCATGTATGTTCCACAAATAGCGATCGTACTGAACTCTATTGAGCAATAATTTCTTGTTTTCATAGGTCTCTTTCATAGTTACTGCATGAGCTAATGAGCACGGACGGATATTGATTTTCATTATGTAGCCACACTGCTTTCCGAGCCATTGTATTCATATATTCCTTTTATTGCTATATATATTTTTTATTTTAGCAATCATAAAAAATAATTCCTGTATTTGGCATCATGGCTTTGCAATTGAACCACAAGATGCAAGTGTGTTACGGGTAAATGCATTACAGAATTAATCCCAAATTATTATTTTACTTATTCAGTAAAATAATTTTTAATAAAAATACATTGAAATTGATTATTGAAGGGTTTAGCTGGAACATACGTGCATTTCACTGTTGCTAATACAGATCATCAGGAACAACTAGAACTAAAGGGTCCGCCATCTAACTTTTTTTTCAACTAGTGCTTATTTCGTGAATGGTAACACTTAGCTCATGTCTGATTTGACAGATAATTAGTTTTATCCTTCCGCTGAACGAATATGGTTGTGTATACGCTTGAACAACGCTGGGAAATATTGCGACATTACCGATGCCGATTTTGCCAAAAAAATCATCTTTTCAGATGAAGCGCTCATTTTGATCTTGGAAGCTACACTCGATGTTTTGCGCTGTGTTTTTGAAGATCCCATTATCAGCCTCAGAGCTGATGTCGTTTGGCCACCTCGGAGCTGCGATTTGACACCGTTGGACTATTATTTGTGGGGTGCCGTCAAAGATAAGTGTTACGCCGACAAGCCAGAGACAATTGACGCTTTAAAGGACAATATTCGTGAAGCCATTGGTGAAATACAGCTGTACACAATCGATAATGTGCTTAAAAATTGGACCGATCGTGTAGGCTACTGCATGACCAGCCGAGGCAGCCATTTGAATGAAATTATTTTTCATTATTAACCTGAAGGATTGTACTTTCAAATAAAAAAGAAATTTGAAAAAATATTCAGTATTTTTTTTATAGCATTTTCAAAAAAAAAATTATCTGGCGGAACCTTTATTATGTTAAACGTTCATTTAATCAATAATCAATTTCAATGTATTTTTAATACAAAAAATATTTTAATGAATAAGTGAAATAATAATTTGGGATTATTAGTGCGTTAATGTTAAAATTAAATTGTAACAATTCCCATCGAAAACACTACTGAACTACAGAATGTTTGTCAAAGTGCTTTAATTGTGAATAAAATCAACCCTCTTTACACATTTATTTCACTTCTATCTTATTTTATTTCCAACATAAATGGCCTTCCGAAATAAAAATTTAAAATAATTGAAGTTTTAATTCGTTTAAATTTTCGAAAACAAATAAAAAATAAATTTTTGCTTTAAAAATATTTTTTTCGCCGCTAATTTCTAAATAACTCCGAAAACGTTGAAAATAGAACAAAATTATATTTGCTTGACTTAAGGGTTATTTTACTTTTTATCTTTCAGTGTATAATTTAAAAAAATCAAGCACTCGATAACAGAGTAATATTGAAATAAGTTAATGTGACCATTTTGTAATATGATCCCATTAGCCACGCGCATTAAAAAAACTGTACGCGATAGAAAAAAACTGAAAACGGATTTGAAATTAGGGCACTAGTGTCCTCATATTACACATATCCTTATTTAAAACAAAGTTTTTTGCAGAACTTTTAGCTGCACGATTGCCTTAGTGGGTACTCGAAAAAAATTGCTCGGTTGGCAACACAGTTTGATAAAATGGGCGCATTCATAAGACGTAGCTGTTGATCTCAACAGTTGTGAAACTGTTGGCAACAACATTCAACATTCTGTGCTGTGGAAACAGGGGAGATATCTTTATTTCGTTACTTTATCGCATTTGTAATGTAAAATTTAACAAATATTTGCCCTGTCATATAACAAAAGCACAATTTATTTGATCAGCTGTTCAGGCTGAGCACAACATGTTGACTATAGCTAGCGAAAAAATCTTATGATGGAAAACTACTCAACTGTTGAATGGAGCGGAACTACTCAAGTATGGAAACTAATGGAAAGTAAAAATGAAACAAAGTAACATTGTACTTAAGTAGTAGGGAATTGCCAATTCTGGCGCCGATTAAAATTGTTAAATTGTGGCTGAAATTGTTAAATTGTGGGCTGAAATTGTTAAATTGTGGCTGAAATTGTGAAATTGTGGGCTGAAATTGTTAAATTGTGGCTGAAATTGTTAAATTTTGGCTGAAATTTTAAAATTCTTGGAAATTTGTGAAATTTGATACCTACGTGTGTGTGTCCGTCCGTCCGTCTGTGTTTTTTGTTTACATTAGGAGTTTTTTGTTTATATTAACTTTTTTTATTTATATTAAGTATATGTATGTATGTATGTATGTATGTATGACCGTGGGAACTTGTGCGTGGAATATTTTGTGGGAATACATTAAGGGGGTTTATAGCTTTAAGATTTTTATATTTGTATGATTTTTCCTAATGCCGACGGGAAAACATCTTTATTTTTTCTAATGCCGACGGGAAAGTTATGATTGTTGTTAGACTGTGGAAATTTGTTGATGTCCGTGATTTGGGCAGGTGAGGCTTTTGTAACATGTAACCGTGGGAATTTGCGTGTGTATCTTTAAGGCAGCCTGTGTTTGGTGGGGGCGGGTGTTGTTGTAATATGTATCCGTGGGAATTTGTGTGCGGAATATTTTGTAGGAATACATTAGGGGGTTTATAGGTTTGAGGCTTTTATATGTGTATGATTTCCTGATGCCAATGGGAAAACATGTTTATTTTTTTCAAATGCCGATGGGAAAACATGTTTAGTTTTTTCAAATGCCGACGGGAAAATCATGGAAATGATTTTTCCTAATGCCGACGGAAAATTTGAGGGTATGTCTAGCTGTAGGAATTGAAGTCTGGCTGTGATTGGTGGAGGGTGGGGTGTGTCTAGATTGTGAGACCTTAAGGCTTACCGTGATTTGGGTAGGTGAGGGTGTTTTGTAATATGTAACCATGAGAATTCGGTGACGTATATGCTTGTTGGAATTTAAATCAAGCTGGGCTTCGTGGGGGGCGGGATGTATTTGAGGTAGATCGAATGGTGGAGGGCGGGGAGTTGTTGTAATATGTATCCGTGGGAATCTGTGTACATGTATGTATGTATATATGTATGTCTGTAAGAGTTTAAGGCTGTCTGTGATTTATCAAAGGTGAGGTGAGAGTGTTCATGTAATACGTATCCGTGGGAATCTGTGTATATGTATGTTCGTAGGAGTTTAAGACTGATTGTGATTTGAGGTGGGGGGGGGGAGGGTCTTGTTGTGATAGATAGATAGAATGTGCCTATGTGTGTATGTGTATGTATGTATTTATATATAGCAGTTTAAGTCTGTCCTTGATTTGAGGTAGGCGGGGGGTGTTATTGTAATATGTATCTATAGGAATTTGGGAGTTTATATGTTTATAGAAATTTTTGTGTATGTATGTCTGTAGAAGTTTAAGGCTGATCGTGATTTGGATTGTTCAGATTGAGCGATTGTATGTGACCTTGAGAATTTGTGTATGTATATCTGTAGGAAATTTAAGGCTTATCGTGATTTATGAGGGGCGAAGTGTTCATGAAATATATAACAGCGCAATTTGTGTGTATATCTGTAGGAGTTTAAGGCTGATCATGATTAATGAGAGGTGAGGTGAAGGTGTTCATGTATATGTATACGTATCTGTGTGTATGTATGTCTATATGAGTTTAAGGCTGATCGTGATTTAGGTTGTGAGATTGATAGATTGTATGTTACCTTGAGATTTTGTGTATATATATCTGTAAGAACTTTAGGCTGACTGTGATTTGTGAGGGGAGGGGCGTTGTTGAAATAGGTTTAATTTTTCGTAGATGAATTTTAGTATGTGTGTGTGTGTATGTGATTTTCTCACCCTAGTATTTATATGTACGTTGAAATAAATTATTTCTCATATGAACATTTTTTGCTAGAAAATATCATATATCTGAACTTCCCTAATCCTAGTATGTTTCTCATATTGGAGGATGAGATTGCTTTATATTTTATCAAGCTTAAATTTGTCCAGTGTTATAGTCTGTCGGTCAGAAATTTGTTTATATTTGTATAAATATTAATTTCAGATTTTGCAAAATTCTTGCGTACGATCGTGGTGATTTTGTGTGTGTGTATGTGTGTATGCGCGATAGAGTTTGACTGGTCTGTGATAAGTTTGTTTATTTAAGTACATTTGTCTTCTTCGACTTTCGTCTTCAAGCGTCAATAGCTTGGAGAACGGTTTGTATGTTTTCATGATGTAGATATGTAAGTGTGATTGTTAAAATCCAATAAATACTTGAGCATGGGTAAGAAATTTGATAATATGTGTACATATGTACATATGGATCTACAAATTGATTTTATGTATGTATGTATGTACATACAAATAAGTCTGGGGCTCCCTGTTTAAATACATTTTTTTTGTCATGTGCTGTTGTTGCTGTTGTAAATATTCGCCAGGTCTTTTGTGTATAGATGTGAAATATCTCGATAGTTTTTTTATTTGAAATTAAAAAAACGTTCTTTTAATTTTTAGATGTATTTACTTAAAAGTTTGTGAGGAGTTTCTGTTTTAAGTAAAATTTAATTCCTCTCTAGTTGTAGTTAATATAGTATAAATACTTAATATATTTTATTTCCATTTGTTTAAAGTTGATGTAGACTATATAGTCAACGTTAGAAATTTTTCGGTGTAAAATTTTTTCCAACTATCATATTTTTTCGTCACCTTTTTCATATATTTTAGAACATCTTGCATTGGCTTTAAAAAATGATAAACGCTTTGAAATGAAACTAATCCAGCAGTCCAGCTTTTTTTAACCACTTTGCTTCTCTTTCCTTTTTTATTGATAAACATTTAAAATCAAATGGTGGTTTTATAATGAAATTGTTATACTCATTATTGCTAAAAACATCCGCTACTTTTTTTGTAATGAAAATCATTCGAAACCTTACTTCATTTATAAGACTTTCAGGACTTTCTATTATTCGATCATTAGTAAAAATGCAGTAGCTGAGGTCATTGCTTACTGTTTCATATTAAATTTCTATATCAATTGAGCCGCTATTGAATAAAAGGAACTTTTATCTTAAACTTTAGTGCATTTGGAAGTGTTTGAGATTCGTTCATATAATAGCTTTGTTGGAATCTTAGATACGAGTACATATAATATAGAATTATATAACGTTTATTTTTAATTTTTATGTTAAGATCATCATCATTTAGATATGAGACTAAATTTAAATGTACTTTTAAATTAGTTAAATCATAATGAGGAAACTTGTTTTCTTCTTGAATAGCGATCAACAGAAAACGAAATCGTTTTCTTACAATTTAGGTCTGGCCTCTCAACAGTTCCTCTAGTATACAAGATGACTTTCTATGTCAACATATCTGTCTACTCTTTGTCAGCGTTAAGGGACAATTAAATGTTAAAATTTTAATTCCTCAAATTGTGTTACTTCATACTGATAATATGTTTTCATTAATAAGGTATATGTTTATCTTATGAAGGTTACTCGCCTATGGCTTTTATTTGATGTTCTAGATGATTTTTTTTCTCATTTTATTAAATTTCAGCGTATTGTGTATATATTTCTGATATTTTTAAGTGCGCTTTATTTACCTGTCAGACAAAGTGTACGTATCAGTTGATCACTCAGTCTCTCTTTTTAATATTTTTTTTTCTTCTTTTAATGTATCACTACTATTTTTTCAGATTTTACTACTTGAAAAAGAGAATATTTGTATAACTTTTAAACGTATTCATATATACATATAGGTAAATATATGTATGTATGTATAGAGAAATTACTTTATCTACAAAGAAATACATGTTTAATAATCAACTATTCTAGAAAATCTATCTCAAATAATTCAGTTACCTCCACCATAAATTCACCGTCTGTGTTTTCATAGTGTCAGAAACATTAGAATAACTATGTTTGAGAGAATTTTTACATCGAGTTTTTCTACATGAGGTTTGCTGGTTGACCCCCTTGAAGTTATTGTTGACGTAGGCTGGGTTGTATCACATTCAGATGTAATCATTTCTCACTTAAAAAAGGTTCTCATCACCTTCTATCAGGTTTTTATATTTTTCTAACATGCATGTCTTAGCATGCTTTTGTCCTTAGTGACGCAAGCGTCCGAGATGTAGTGGTGTTTCAGTTAAAAATCTATACTATTAGAATTTACAATTTCGCTCTTTTTATTTTACAAAGTAGATACATATTTATGTATTTCATTTAGCATAGAATCATAATATTTCTTTACTTACAAAATTATATGACGTGAGGAATTCTTTTAAATTTGCATGCTTCGGCATGCTTTCAATATTTTTTCTGTAAATTTATTTTATACTCATACAGATCTGCTGATATTGCATTTTACAATTTATGTATGCTTCAGCATGATTCCAGTTGATGTCCATATTTATTCAGTAAGTTTGTTTGATACTAATTCATACACATATCCATTCTTAAAGATTGGAAATCTAAGTCCAATTTATGTAGTTTGTCTATATTTTCTAAAGATTTGATAGCTATAGAAATGAATAGAGTGAAGATCTATTACAATAGCCCATGAGCATATTTTAAAATTTCGCTTGCTAGAGCTTTCGAAATGGAAAATGTACAATTTTCACTATAAAAAGTGATAATATTATGTGTTACTGAATATTAATTTATTTTGAACGCTTAAGTTTTCACAATATTTCATACAGGCCAACAAGTTTAGAGAATTTCCAGTATATTAAGTTAATTATCTTTCTTAAGACCTATCATTCCTAATCATTCCTTCAAAAATACAAACCAAACTAGATTTTTCCTGTTTAATTATATATTTTACTTTCATTAAATTTCAACATTTTGTTCATCTTCAAATTATTATATTTAGCAGCTTTTTCTCATTTGTTAAGTTAACTTTAATCGAAAACATTTAAATAGTGAGATGAACTTTTATATTGTATAGGAGTACATTAAGTAATTCTTTGTATATTTCAATACACTTATGTGAACCATCATCACATAATTCCTTTGGATGATCTATTAAATCATTCTACTATTGATGCTTTCATATTAAGTAATGTTAAATATTCTACTTATGCATGAATTTTCCAGTATCTATTAAAAAATTCTTTACAATCATCCATTTGTAAGTTTTTTGGTACTCGTAACATTTCAAAAATATTTTCCACAGCCTAGGTTTTTTCGAGTGCAACTTTTATTTTCAACGGTATTGACCATAGAAACTTTGAGAATGAATCATTTACAGTCTACTATAATCAATAATTTCTATTTTCTGTAGAATAGTTTCCCATTTCACCTAAATCAGCTCCATAAAAGATCAACTATTCCTTTCATTACATATCTGCAATGCACAAACAATTTTCGAGATTTATTATAGAGTTCGTTTACTAAATTTCTTTTTGAAGACATTAAGTTGTTTTACAGATTTTTTGGAGAGTGTTGTGATCTACTTGATGCACTTTCAGCTATTTATACTATCATGTAGTTAATTTTCCAATCTATAAATTTTATTGTTCAGCTGTTCAATTTGTTTTTTCAAAAGATGATTTAATTTTTAGTATGTGTTTTTTCAATTTTATAACTATCTTCTATCTCTAATTGTATTTCACGTTGTACTCCATCAATTTGCATTTTAATATATTCTTGAATTATATTAATTCCTTAAGCTGTATTATTAATTTGTCCTATAGTTTATCGTTTTCAGTTTCCAGAAACAATTTACTGATAACATCATTCTCCGTCAGTGAATGATGATGATTCTCTATCCATGTATTAGTAGAAATTATATATTTTATATAGTTTTCAAAATAAAATTTCTCATAGTATTTCCATGTTTTATTATCATTCATTAAAGAAAATAAAGCTACTATTAGAGCCTATATTTGACCATCAACTTGTATTTTATCTTCATTTAGTTTTAGGTTACTATCACCAAACTTCCATTCATTATTCAAATCTTAATGTGGGCCATAGTTTGTATCTAATTCAATTCTTCCTTCCAAGACTGATAAATGAGTATAAGTGTCTTCAGAATTGGAAGTCTATGAGTAAAAATCATCTTCATCATCCTCATCATCATTCTCAGTATTAGCATCATTAAATAAGATGATATCATCAAATATTGTTCCTTCTGAAAGTTTCTTCGGTGTACTTGTCTCTATATTGACTGATGGCTTTAAACTTATATTATTTTCACCTTCTATCTTGATTTTACTTTCTTCTTTCTTGTGAATTCTTTCAATATTTCTAGAACTATTTATGAATTCTTTGAGAGGTTCTGGTATAGGTTTAAATGTATCTTTTCTAGCTCACAAGTATCTATTTCACCAGTTTTTTTTTATACTACTTGTCAACACCAACTGTTTTAAAATTTTCTCATCCATGTTTAGCAAATAAGAGGTATCAGCTATTAGATTAGGTATCAGCTATTAGATCAGGTATCAGATCAGGTTATCAGGTAGCTGGTCTGGTTTTCAGATCAGCTTATCAGGACCTGGTCTGGTTTTCAGATCAGCTTATCAGGACCTGGTCTGGTTTTCAGATCAGCTTATCAGGACCTGGTCTGGTTTTCAGATCAGCTTATCAGGACCTGGTCTGGTTTTCAGATCAGCTTATCAGGACCTGGTCTGGTTTTCAGATCAGCTTATCAGGACCTGGTCTGGTTTTCCGATCAGCTTATCAGGACCTGGTCTGGTTTTCAGATCAGCTTATCAGAACCTGGTCTGGTTTTCAGATCAGCTTATCAGGACCTGGTCTAATTTTCAGATCAACTTATCTGATTCAGATTGGGTTATCAGTTTACAAGTAGCTGCCTATTTATAACATTTAGATGAATGCAGTTTAAGGTCAGATGAAAAACGAAAAAGTAAACTTTTATGTAGTCAAATTCTCTTTTTTTCTATAACGATCATCGTTTAATTCAATATCGTTGCTTATAATCAAAATTCATATTTATCCTTCCAACATGCATTTTATTTGTCTCATCTTACTTAAACATTATAATTACATTATGATTATCTGGTATAAAATGTTTGGTGATTCTGGTATAAGTTTGGCAACAGCAGAATGCATCAACATTCTTATCTCACTCCATACAAAAATATGTTTCTCACATCTAATATCGTTAAATATCATATCGGAATTACTTTTAGCTTTGTTAGGAGAAATAACAGATTCAGTATCTGTAAATGTGTAATATCCCATTCCTTTAATTAATGAAATTATGTAATTACTTTAAGTATGCATATTTAGGTTGATAGAGATATTTTGAGTATTAATATGTAGATATTTTAAAATTTTAGTTCATTAAGACTTTTTAGCAAGCCAATCATAACATATTTTTTATTTTATTTTTTTACAATTTGACAGACCAACTATTTTTGCGCAAATAAAATTTGGTAGAAGGGAACTATGACTTGTTTTTGAACTAACGTTTGATGAATCATCAAAAATTTCGTACCATCCTATTTTTAGGTTGTTTCACTAACCACATTTGTGTAACTAAATGCATTTCATAAATATTGACGTATACTCATAATCAAACCAAATGATAGTTTTATTTTATTTTTTTAATAAGAGATAATGATGTATACTCACATTCAAAACAACATAAAACTATCATTTGGTTTGATTATGAGTATACGTCAATATTTATGAAATGCAATTAGTTACACAAATGTGGTTAGTGAAACAAAGTATATTTTAACAGCCTTATTTATAAAAATTATTAAGACTTTATAAAGGCTTTTTTAGAAAAATTTTTTATGAAAATTTGTCTAAAAAAAAACCTTTTAAAGTCTTAATAATTTTTATAAATAAGACTGTAAGAGTTTAAAATCAGTATTTTTATGATAATACTGGTTTTAAACTCTTAAAATATACTTTGTTTTGACTATGAGTAGGGACCATTATCTCTTATATAGGAAAAATAAAATAATATAGCTATACGATACCAGAAAATATTTTCTGGTGTCGTATAGATGTATTATTTTATTTTTTCTAAATAAGAGACAATATTTATGAAACACATTTCATAAATATTGGTGCATACTCATAGTCAAAACAACCTAAAAAAAGGATGGTACGAAATTTTTGATGATTCATCAAACGTTAGTTCAAAAACAAGTCATAGTTCCCTTCTACCAAATTTTATTTGCGCAAAAATAGTTGGTCTGTCAAATTGTAAAAAAATAAAATAAAAAATATGTTATGATTGGCTTGCTAAAAAGTCTTAATGAACTAAAATTTTAAAATATCTACATATTAATACTCAAAATATCTCTATCAACCTAAATATGCATACTTAAAGTAATTACATAATTTCATTAATTAAAGGAATGGGATATTACACATTTACAGATACTGAATCTGTTATTTCTCCTAACAAAGCTAAAAGTAATTCCGATATGATATTTAACGATATTAGATGTGAGAAACATATTTTTGTATGGAGTGAGATAAGAATGTTGATGCATTCTGCTGTTGCCAAACTTATACCAGAATCACCAAACATTTTATACCAGATAATCATAATGTAATTATAATGTTTAAGTAAGATGAGACAAATAAAATGCATGTTGGAAGGATAAATATGAATTTTGATTATAAGCAACGATATTGAATTAAACGATGATCTTTATAGAAAAAAAGAGAATTTGACTACATAAAAGTTTACTTTTTCGTTTTTCATCTGACCTTAAACTGCATTCATCTAAATGTTATAAATAGGCAGCTACTTGTAAACTGATAACCCAATCTGAATCAGATAAGTTGATCTGAAAATTAGACCAGGTCCTGATAAGCTGATCTGAAAACCAGACCAGGTTCTGATAAGCTGATCTGAAAACCAGACCAGGTCCTGATAAGCTGATCGGAAAACCAGACCAGGTCCTGATAAGCTGATCTGAAAACCAGACCAGGTCCTGATAAGCTGATCTGAAAACCAGACCAGGTCCTGATAAGCTGATCTGAAAACCAGACCAGGTCCTGATAAGCTGATCTGAAAACCAGACCAGGTCCTGATAAGCTGATCTGAAAACCAGACCAGGTCCTGATAAGCTGATCTGAAAACCAGACCAGCTACCTGATAACCTGATCTGATACCTGATCTAATAGCTGATACCTAATCTAATAGCTGATACCTCTTATTTGCTAAACATGGATGAGAAAATTTTAAAACAGTTGGTGTTGACAAGTAGTATAAAAAAAAACTGGTGAAATAGATACTTGTGAGCTAGAAAAGATACATTTAAACCTATACCAGAACCTCTCAAAGAATTCATAAATAGTTCTAGAAATATTGAAAGAATTCACAAGAAAGAAGAAAGTAAAATCAAGATAGAAGGTGAAAATAATATAAGTTTAAAGCCATCAGTCAATATAGAGACAAGTACACCGAAGAAACTTTCAGAAGGAACAATATTTGATGATATCATCTTATTTAATGATGCTAATACTGAGAATGATGATGAGGATGATGAAGATGATTTTTACTCATAGACTTCCAATTCTGAAGACACTTATACTCATTTATCAGTCTTGGAAGGAAGAATTGAATTAGATACAAACTATGGCCCACATTAAGATTTGAATAATGAATGGAAGTTTGGTGATAGTAACCTAAAACTAAATGAAGATAAAATACAAGTTGATGGTCAAATATAGGCTCTAATAGTAGCTTTATTTTCTTTAATGAATGATAATAAAACATGGAAATACTATGAGAAATTTTATTTTGAAAACTATATAAAATATATAATTTCTACTAATACATGGATAGAGAATCATCATCATTCACTGACGGAGAATGATGTTATCAGTAAATTGTTTCTGGAAACTGAAAACGATAAACTATAGGACAAATTAATAATACAGCTTAAGGAATTAATATAATTCAAGAATATATTAAAATGCAAATTGATGGAGTACAACGTGAAATACAATTAGAGATAGAAGATAGTTATAAAATTGAAAAAACACATACTAAAAATTAAATCATCTTTTGAAAAAACAAATTGAACAGCTGAACAATAAAATTTATAGATTGGAAAATTAACTACATGATAGTATAAATAGCTGAAAGTGCATCAAGTAGATCACAACACTCTCCAAAAAATCTGTAAAACAACTTAATGTCTTCAAAAAGAAATTTAGTAAACGAACTCTATAATAAATCTCCAAAATTGTTTGTGCATTGCAGATATGTAATGAAAGGAATAGTTGATCTTTTATGGAGCTGATTTAGGTGAAATGGGAAACTATTCTACAGAAAATAGAAATTATTGATTATAGTAGACTGTAAATGATTCATTCTCAAAGTTTCTATGGTCAATACCGTTGAAAATAAAAGTTGCACTCGAAAAAACCTAGGCTGTGGAAAATATTTTTGAAATGTTACGAGTACCAAAAAACTTACAAATGGATGATTGTAAAGAATTTTTTAATAGATACTGGAAAATTCATGCATAAGTAGAATATTTAACATTACTTAATATGAAAGCATCAATAGTAGAATGATTTAATAGATCATCCAAAGGAATTATGTGATGATGGTTCACATAAGTGTATTGAAATATACAAAGAATTACTTAATGTACTCCTATACAATATAAAAGTTCATCTCACTATTTAAATGTTTTCGATTAAAGTTAACTTAACAAATGAGAAAAAGCTGCTAAATATAATAATTTGAAGATGAACAAAATGTTGAAATTTAATGAAAGTAAAATATATAATTAAACAGGAAAAATCTAGTTTGGTTTGTATTTTTGAAGGAATGATTAGGAATGATAGGTCTTAAGAAAGATAATTAACTTAATATACTGGAAATTCTCTAAACTTGTTGGCCTGTATGAAATATTGTGAAAACTTAAGCGTTCAAAATAAATTAATATTCAGTAACACATAATATTATCACTTTTTATAGTGAAAATTGTACATTTTCCATTTCGAAAGCTCTAGCAAGCGAAATTTTAAAATATGCTCATGGGCTATTGTAATAGATCTTCACTCTATTCATTTCTATAGCTATCAAATCTTTAGAAAATATAGACAAACTACATAAATTGGACTTAGATTTCCAATCTTTAAGAATGGATATGTGTATGAATTAGTATCAAACAAACTTACTGAATAAATATGGACATCAACTGGAATCATGCTGAAGCATACATAAATTGTAAAATGCAATATCAGCAGATCTGTATGAGTATAAAATAAATTTACAGAAAAAATATTGAAAGCATGCCGAAGCATGCAAATTTAAAAGAATTCCTCACGTCATATAATTTTGTAAGTAAAGAAATATTATGATTCTATGCTAAATGAAATACATAAATATGTATCTACTTTGTAAAATAAAAAGAGCGAAATTGTAAATTCTAATAGTATAGATTTTTAACTGAAACACCACTACATCTCGGACGCTTGCGTCACTAAGGACAAAAGCATGCTAAGACATGCATGTTAGAAAAATATAAAAACCTGATAGAAGGTGATGAGAACCTTTTTTAAGTGAGAAATGATTACATCTGAATGTGATACAACCCAGCCTACGTCAACAATAACTTCAAGGGGGTCAACCAGCAAACCTCATGTAGAAAAACTCGATGTAAAAATTCTCTCAAACATAGTTATTCTAATGTTTCTGACACTATGAAAACACAGACGGTGAATTTATGGTGGAGGTAACTGAATTATTTGAGATAGATTTTCTAGAATAGTTGATTATTAAACATGTATTTCTTTGTAGATAAAGTAATTTCTCTATACATACATACATATATTTACCTATATGTATATATGAATACGTTTAAAAGTTATACAAATATTCTCTTTTTCAAGTAGTAAAATCTGAAAAAATAGTAGTGATACATTAAAAGAAGAAAAAAAAATATTAAAAAGAGAGACTGAGTGATCAACTGATACGTACACTTTGTCTGACAGGTAAATAAAGCGCACTTAAAAATATCAGAAATATATACACAATACGCTGAAATTTAATAAAATGAGAAAAAAAATCATCTAGAACATCAAATAAAAGCCATAGGCGAGTAACCTTCATAAGATAAACATATACCTTATTAATGAAAACATATTATCAGTATGAAGTAATACAATTTGAGGAATTAAAATTTTAACATTTAATTGTCCCTTAACGCTGACAAAGAGTAGACAGATATGTTGACATAGAAAGTCATCTTGTATACTAGAGGAACTGTTGAGAGGCCAGACCTAAATTGTAAGAAAACGATTTCGTTTTCTGTTGATCGCTATTCAAGAAGAAAACAAGTTTCCTCATTATGATTTAACTAATTTAAAAGTACATTTAAATTTAGTCTCATATCTAAATGATGATGATCTTAACATAAAAATTAAAAATAAACGTTATATAATTCTATATTATATGTACTCGTATCTAAGATTCCAACAAAGCTATTATATGAAAGAATCTCAAACACTTCCAAATGCACTAAAGTTTAAGATAAAAGTTCCTTTTATTCAATAGCGGCTCAATTGATATAGAAATTTAATATGAAACAGTAAGCAATGACCTCAGCTACTGCATTTTTACTAATGATCGAATAATAGAAAGTCCTGAAAGTCTTATAAATGAAGTAAGGTTTCGAATGATTTTCATTACAAAAAAAGTAGCGGATGTTTTTAGCAATAATGAGTATAACAATTTCATTATAAAACCACCATTTGATTTTAAATGTTTATCAATAAAAAAGGAAAGAGAAGCAAAGTGGTTAAAAAAAGCTGGACTGCTGGATTAGTTTCATTTCAAAGCGTTTATCATTTTTTAAAGCCAATGCAAGATGTTCTAAAATATATGAAAAAGGTGACGAAAAAATATGATAGTTGGAAAAAATTTTACACCGAAAAATTTCTAACGTTGACTATATAGTCTACATCAACTTTAAACAAATGGAAATAAAATATATTAAGTATTTATACTATATTTACTACAACTAGAGAGGAATTAAATTTTACTTAAAACAGAAACTCCTCACAAACTTTTAAGTAAATACATCTAAAAATTAAAAGAACGTTTTTTTAATTTCAAATAAAAAAACTATCGAGATATTTCACATCTATACACAAAAGACCTGGCGAATATTTACAACAGCAACAACAGCACATGACAAAAAAAATGTATTTAAACAGGGAGCCCCAGACTTATTTTTATGTACATACATACATACATAAAATCAATTTGTAGATCCATATGTACATATGTACACATATTATCAAATTTCTTACCCATGCTCAAGTATTTATTGGATTTTAACAATCACACTTACATATCTACATCATGAAAACATACAAACCGTTCTCCAAGCTATTGACGCTTGAAGACGAAAGTCGAAGAAGACAAATGTACTTAAATAAACAAACTTATCACAGACCAGTCAAACTCTATCGCGCATACACACATACACACACACAAAATCACCACGATCGTACGCAAGAATTTTGCAAAATCTGAAATTAATATTTATACAAATATAAACAAATTTCTGACCGACAGACTATAACACTGGACAAATTTAAGCTTGATAAAATATAAAGCAATCTCATCCTCCAATATGAGAAACATACTAGGATTAGGGAAGTTCAGATATATGATATTTTCTAGCAAAAAATGTTCATATGAGAAATAATTTATTTCAACGTACATATAAATACTAGGGTGAGAAAATCACATACACACACACACATACTAAAATTCATCTACGAAAAATTAAACCTATTTCAACAACGCCCCTCCCCTCACAAATCACAGTCAGCCTAAAGTTCTTACAGATATATATACACAAAATCTCAAGGTAACATACAATCTATCAATCTCACAACCTAAATCACGATCAGCCTTAAACTCATATAGACATACATACACACAGATACGTATACATATACATGAACACCTTCACCTCACCTCTCATTAATCATGATCAGCCTTAAACTCCTACAGATATACACACAAATTGCGCTGTTATATATTTCATGAACACTTCGCCCCTCATAAATCACGATAAGCCTTAAATTTCCTACAGATATACATACACAAATTCTCAAGGTCACATACAATCGCTCAATCTGAACAATCCAAATCACGATCAGCCTTAAACTTCTACAGACATACATACACAAAAATTTCTATAAACATATAAACTCCCAAATTCCTATAGATACATATTACAATAACACCCCCCGCCTACCTCAAATCAAGGACAGACTTAAACTGCTATATATAAATACATACATACACATACACACATAGGCACATTCTATCTATCTATCACAACAAGACCCTCCCCCCCCCCACCTCAAATCACAATCAGTCTTAAACTCCTACGAACATACATATACACAGATTCCCACGGATACGTATTACATGAACACTCTCACCTCACCTTTGATAAATCACAGACAGCCTTAAACTCTTACAGACATACATATATACATACATACATGTACACAGATTCCCACGGATACATATTACAACAACTCCCCGCCCTCCACCATTCGATCTACCTCAAATACATCCCGCCCCCCACGAAGCCCAGCTTGATTTAAATTCCAACAAGCATATACGTCACCGAATTCTCATGGTTACATATTACAAAACACCCTCACCTACCCAAATCACGGTAAGCCTTAAGGTCTCACAATCTAGACACACCCCACCCTCCACCAATCACAGCCAGACTTCAATTCCTACAGCTAGACATACCCTCAAATTTTCCGTCGGCATTAGGAAAAATCATTTCCATGATTTTCCCGTCGGCATTTGAAAATACTAAACATGTTTTCCCATCGGCATTTGAAAAAAATAAACATGTTTTCCCATTGGCATCAGGAAATCATACACATATAAAAGCCTCAAACCTATAAACCCCCTAATGTATTCCTACAAAATATTCCGCACACAAATTCCCACGGATACATATTACAACAACACCCGCCCCCACCAAACACAGGCTGCCTTAAAGATACACACGCAAATTCCCACGGTTACATGTTACAAAAGCCTCACCTGCCCAAATCACGGACATCAACAAATTTCCACAGTCTAACAACAATCATAACTTTCCCGTCGGCATTAGAAAAAATAAAGATGTTTTCCCGTCGGCATTAGGAAAAATCATACAAATATAAAAATCTTAAAGCTATAAACCCCCTTAATGTATTCCCACAAAATATTCCACGCACAAGTTCCCACGGTCATACATACATACATACATACATACATATACTTAATATAAATAAAAAAAGTTAATATAAACAAAAAACTCCTAATGTAAACAAAAAACACAGACGGACGGACGGACACACACACGTAGGTATCAAATTTCACAAATTTCCAAGAATTTTAAAATTTCAGCCAAAATTTAACAATTTCAGCCACAATTTAACAATTTCAGCCCACAATTTCACAATTTCAGCCACAATTTAACAATTTCAGCCACAATTTAACAATTTTAATTGCGGTAGAACCGCTAGTTCCCTACTACTTACTTACATGTTTGTATGTATCGATTATACATCAAATAAGTAGAAATAGATTTAACTTCACACTAACCTGAAAATAAATGAAAAAAAAAATGGAAAACAAAAATGAATAGTTAAATTTAAAAATGCATTTACAGATATTAAATCAATAATTTTATGTATAAAAAAACATTTCCCAGGCTCTGCACAAGTTCACCAAAAATATTTTATGCAAAAAATTACGAAACATTTCTTCGTAATTTACGGCCTGGCCCACGATGTCGATAATAAAGTTTCTTTCGCTTACTTATATTGAAAACAAAAACAAAATAAGAGAATTTGTTTTTGTTTTCAATATAAGTAAGCGAAAGAAACTTTCTTGTCGACATCGTGGGCCAGGCCGTTAATTTTTGTGCCATAAACGGATATTTTGTACATTGTAACACTGTGGGTAATTTTTTAAGTCATTGAAATAACCATATACTGACACCACTAAGTGATAAAAGACAAAAAAAAAAGAACCGTGTCTCCCAGTTTTGCCCCAAGTCATGCGCTTTTTTTATTGGGCCCCCAAAAAGATTTGGGGCCTCGGTGTCATTTTTGCAAAAAAACTCATCATTTTCTCAGGCTCATCTCTTGCAAACTGTTCGAAATTTTCATTTACTCTTTGAGGCAAAGTTTTAGCTCTTGTCATAAAAAACAAAAATTGTGAACATATAAAATCAAAAAAACTTCATCTTCAAGATCAAAATCGCAAAATTTTTTAAAAAATTCGTGATTTTTACCTTTCTTTTCCCCCCTCTTCAGATCCATAAGTAACAAACCGTTCAAAATTCAAGGGAACAATCAACTACAAAAATGTACCTGAGATCTCAGTAAGCCACTTTTTAGAACATGTGAACTTAATAGGAATGATTCTTAACACCGTTTAGGTAGCGCTTAGGTAGCCCCCAAAAGTGAAAAATTTCCCGAAATTTTTTTAATTTCATTTGATTTTTCTTTACTTCAACATTGAGATACTATGCTATCTATTACAAAAATAAGAAAAAAGATATTCGTATGTATATATTATGTTTATAATGCTGATGGCACTGGACTTGCAAATCGCACTCTCTTAGGTTGTGTATCCAAATCGTCGTCCGAATCTGACTCCGGTTCAGAACTTATGGTGTCCACAGGCACATTCATTCCAGACTGCCCTCCATCATCAGCTTTTTCTTCTTCCAATACTTCATTTGTATTTTAATGTTTTGTTTTTGTTGCTACATAAATGAAAAAAATGTAAACTGACGGTAAATCGATAATCGTGTGCAATAAAACCATTTCTCATATTAAAATTTCATTACAAATTCCTGTTAAAATCTAGTTTAACTTTTCATGTCTTCTTTAAAAAATTACATTAATTAATAAAACATTTCATTTTATAAGAATTTTAAAACAGTGAACTTAAGCCTGACTAAGAAACTATTCGTTGATTATAATTTTGTAAGACGCAACGCTTAGCTTTGAAAATTTTTTTATGTGTTTTGGTTTTGTAATTTAATTTTTTTTCCATATACAAATTTTTTTAACGCTTAGCATTGCGTTTTACAAGAAAAGGCCCTTTTTCTAAAAAGCAAGCTTGTAATAAACGAAAGATGTAAATAATATTTAACTACCAAATACTTAATTTATTAAAAAAAAAATATATTTTTAAATCAGCAGTTGTATGAAACGGACGCACCACCATCTGAGAGCATTTCATATCATCAACACACATAATCTTATACCTTTAGAGTGGTGGAAAATATAAAAATAACAAAACCTTTCCTCCAGAAAAGCAATCCAAACTAGTAACAAAAGATGAGAAGAGAATAAATGAACTCTAAAAGTTAAAATTTCTTATGTTGCAAACATTTTGCTTTCAATAGTTATCTCTGTTTTTTTTTTAAGGCAACTCACGTATGAAAATAGTATTTTGATACGTCATGTATAATGGGATTTGTTTATTGCTATCATTTGCTCTAAAATTTCGTGTTAAAATAAGAAGATTTTATTTTTTATTTTTATTTCTAAAGAAAAGACGCAGGTTGCTAAAATCTTTTCGAAAAAGCACTAGACTGTTGCAACTGCTATTTATTTATATATAATCTATTTTTTGTTTTGGTATAATAAGGAAGGTATATTTCATGTTGTCTGTTTTATAAATTTGCCAGACTTTGACATTGGCTGGAGATTTTCTTTAAGTTTTGTGAACTAATACTTAAGTGCCAGCGTCTGGTACAACCAAGAAAAAGAACAGTTTCTAACTACAAAGTTTAAGTTTATATACATACGTTATTATTTTTGCAAAAATTTTTAATATCTGTGCAACTATTTTGGCTGGTAAAAATGTTTTTTACATAATGAGCAGCTATTTTGGGAGAACTTTTTTTCACAGACCAATAAAAATAAAAATTGGCTGTGT
This sequence comes from Nowickia ferox, assembly GCA_936439885.1. NCBI lineage: Eukaryota > Metazoa > Arthropoda > Insecta > Diptera > Tachinidae > Nowickia > Nowickia ferox. Next base: position 73,102,843 of record OW387026.1, read on the forward strand.
TGTTGCAAGTTCTAAAGATTTTAACATTTGTAAAAGAAAACTTTCCAGCCAAAAGGTGTTAAGTAAATGTGGTACGATAGCAGTCGCAAATGTTCTCCACATTTATGTGCATTTTGTAAAGAAAAATGTTGCTGCTATAAGTAAAATGCATGAAGGCGTAACTAACAAAAAATTCAAAATTGAGTTTTTTGTTGATTATTATGAATCCCGTTAAACTACGAGTACATGTCTTCTGCGATCAAAAATGACGCTTTTATTAAAAACAACGAAAGGGACGTAACTACAATTGTTTTTAGTTTTTCTACACTGAGAGAAAAACCTTTGTAAATGCAATGACTTTTTACATTATATTCATTAATTTGTCATTGTTTTCCAAGCAATGCAACGCTGCATTTGCATTACGAAAAATATTTCATCAACTGAAAAAATGTGTTACATACAACGAAATATTTTCATTCATGTAACGACATGTTTTTTACTAAGCAACGTACATTTTCATATTTTAAATGAAAAATGTAATTATTGCAATGCAACTTTTTAGTTTATACAATGAAGTGACGTTAGTCTTACATTTTTTTAATGAACTTTTTCATTGAGTTAACAATATTTTTCATGCATATCATGACAGTATTTCATTACTGAGACGTAACATATAATTTTTTTTTTAATGATATTGTATCATTGTGTAGACAACATAATTCATTGATTCCTCAATTTAATGTTGTCACTGTATTTTATTAATTGTTTAACTTACGTTTGTATATTGGCACAAGCATCAGAAAAATTTTTTGCTGATATAATTGTTTTCTCCGGTCAGATTTGAACTTGGAACTCATCGCGTGGTTGTTAACAACAACCTCAAATATTATTTAAATACACACTAAATATATACCGTCATTAAAGAAATTTTAATTCAACAATATTTAATTTATTTGGAAAGTTATAATTTATAAATATATATATACATAAATATATATATAAAAAAAAAATACTTTGATTTGTATTCAGGATTCAAACCTGCGACTACAAGGCTAACACACTGGCTCCTAGCCAGCAGCAGGAAGTTTTCTTCCTTAAAGTTTCAACGAAACTATAATTTCCACATCTATATATTAATTGCAATTGTGGTTTGATACTTTGATCATCTTTTATGTCATCTCATCAAGTTAAAAAGTTTTTTGTATGAATTCTTTATACAAACGTATATTTAAGTTTTTCATTACTCGAATGAAAACTATTTCGTAACATTAATGATACTAAAATATGTAAAATATTAAGCATTAGAAAGGTTTCATTCCATTAATGAAATTTTTTACATTTTATTAATGAAATTTGTCGTTGTATTACTGAAAGAGGTTCAATGTAATGGTTTCATTCCCGTTACGAAGTGTTTTTCTTTCAAGTTTATTTTTTTGCTTCATAATATATTTGTGTAAGCAATTTGTGAACTGAAAAAAAAAACACATGTTTATCATCAAAATTTTACCTGGGATGTCGGTAAATTGCTGCAAGTGTAAGCAAACCTCTCGAAAGTAAAAAAATATATCAATCAAATTTTCAAAGAAAAAATATATCGTCACCTAAAATGCAAAATAAGGTATCATCAAAAAATTCAAAATTGACTTTTTTTTCATTTATTACAATTCACTACATCACACTACATATGTGTACAAAATTTTGCAGGTGTTATATAAAAAATACCAAAGTTATAAGCAAAATTCAAAATAACGTATCATCAAGTGCATGATTTTTTTACACAATATAACATATCATCATGCATTTAAAAAAGGTATTTTAGGCGCCCAAAATTTGAGATCAAAAATGCAAAATATGCACTAAAAACAATAAAATATGCACATATTAAAAAAAAAATTTTTATTCAAAAAAACAGTTTTCAATTAACATGCAATTAAAGAAAGACATAAAAATATTTTCTTGTCTCAAGACGTGCGTGTAAAAGCCTTTATATTAAATTTTTACACAAGATATAACGATTTTTTCTGCTTTTTTCACTTCAAGCACTCATTTTCGAGATATATTTATATTGCAGCAAAGGATGTATACGCAAATAGAAAAAGAAAAGCTGTATATTTTTTATATTTTTGAATGTGAAGTTCCATCAATTTGGTCTTAGAAGTTTTTGTGCATTGAAAAAGGCCTTGTAACGTCTGTGGATGTAATCGGCTCAAATTTAAATGATTCCTTTTATATACGAGTAATGTTGTATATTTATCTAACTCAACCATTGCAATGAATTAAATACTAGCTATTAGATTTATTCTTTAAATCCGATATCATTCTTAAAAACAGTATCAAGTTATCGTAGAATTGTTTCATTACTTTCGGTTTTAATAGCAGACAATTTCCTCTTGAAATCATTAAAATGACAATTTCCATTAAATTTGGTAAGTGTGTGTGCAATCTACAATCATTCTGCAGTTCTACAACAATGCAACGATATTTTTTGAAATTTGAATTTTTGGACAAAATGTGACACAAAACCATGCGTTTATACTAAAATATGAAACAAAAATATGCATGTATGACCAAATTATGCAAAAAATATGCAGTTTGAGCAAAATATGCAAAAATATGCACTAACAATTCGATGCAATTTTTACGCAAATTCATTGTTTCGTAAAGATATTTCGTTCTTGCCATTATCAGAGTTAAGGAAAAAAACATGCATTTGCATGAAACCCCTGTCCCTGCATATCATTCATAACTCATACGAAGTTAAAAAGCAGAATATTTATTTTTCTGTTTTTACTTGAAGTAAGCATTGGCTTCCTAGTTATGTATATTCAATTTAATTTCATCTATGTGTGTGTGTGTGAAGATAAATTCGAATTTAATTAGCAGAGACAGGAACCAACATTTTTAACATATCATTTTAAGCACATAACAGAGCACTGTTAGCTATTTAACAGTATTCGCTACATGGATTAGGATTCCAAATCCTTGGAACTGGATCGAGATAAATAATTTTTTTTTGTTGGATAAATTTCTCTAAAATGTAGTTTAAGAAATTATAAAATTAGGATGGTTAAAATATGTATGGTAGCTCCAATAAATTAGATTTAAGAAAACATAATTTTCTTGAGAAGATTAGTGGTCATTTGGGTAAAATATGGAAGAGCACACGTACTACACTATACAGGTGTAGTACCCTGAAGGGTCCTAAAGGTGACCCAATTGATCACTTTTCTGAAATAATTTTGGGAATTGAAATAATCGATTTTGAAAAATATGCTTTTTTGGTGAACTTTTTTGAGAGAAGTGGCAATTTTGGTAAAATATGGAAGACCACACGTACTACACACATCAAATTTGTATCATTCTGAAAATTTTCTTTGACTATCAGTTTCTTCCAAAAATGGACTACCAGAAATACTGGAAGCCAGCAACCCAAGCGATTGCATTTGCAAAGGCTTACCATTTCCAGAAAGAAATGCTTATTATCTTATTTTTGTAATCAACCATTTCTCTCTTAATAAAATTAACATAATATTAAAAGGTAAGAAAACACCAAAATATTATTTTCAATTATTAATAAAAACTATAATTTTATTTTAGCTTTCGTTTTTTCATATATGTAGCTTAGAAAGCTGATGATACGTTATTTTGTTTCAGAAAACCACAATTCAAAATAACGTAAGACACACAACACTAAGCTTACCTTGATAAACGGATAATTAATAATTAATTTCTTGTTTTATTTAATCGATGATTTGAAAATTTTGACTCAATATCCCTAAAGCTAGATTCCACTATCGTCACAATGTGCTGATTTTCGTCGGCTCACTGAAATAAAGTTATAAGTAATAAGCTCAATTGGCCTTACTTTTCAACTGATTGAAATAAAAGAACATAATTGCACCACACTGCATTGGTAATAGACCCATATAGACTTATTCCGGAATTAGTTGAGAAATAACACAGAAAAAAGTATTCACCAATTAATGTTTTCAATTAATAATTTAATTGACTCAATTAAATTTTTAATTGTATTAATTAATTGATATTATCAAATTGTTTATAGGTGATAATTTAATTAATTTTTTAACTAATATTACAAATATTTTAATTAATATTACAAACTCATTCATATTACTTTTTTGTGTGACGGCAATTTTGGCTTATCTTGTGCCGATAGTGGGATCCTGGCTTAATAAATTCCATTTTATGACGTTTTTTGCTTCCCCTGTAAACTTATGAAAAGTGATGTTACGTTATTATGCATTTTAGCTGACGATATCTTATTTAAACTTTCTATTTTAAATATTTTTTTGTCTGGTTTAACATTTCTCAACTCCACTGTTGTACTACCAACAAATTCTTGTCAGCATTGTTTTCTCTCAAATAGAATTTTTGATGTTTACATTTCCTTATTTTTATTACGTTTATTTCTCCCTGTTAAGAAATTTTTATGGATTTGCGTAAAATATTTGCACCTGATCTTCCACAATATTCTAAAAGCAGCATTTTAATATTTGAAAATGAAAGAGAGAGAGAGAGAGCGGAGAGAAAGAAAAAACTGTAAGAAAGCTGAATTATAATGCTTGCAAAGCTGGTTTAACATTTGCCTCCCGCAAAGACATTATTCTTATTGTTTTGTATAATGTCCTTTTTTTCTACCAACACGGCTTTATGGTCTAGTGAACAGGCAGCAGTGAGCAGTGGCAGAGCATTGTAATCACCTTCATCATTTGTTGTTAAACTTCAGCGTCTTATCCCAATCCAGCTAGTCCCTTGATGAGTTTGTATAAGAATATGTATGCATCTGCAAAAAGTTTGTGACTGTTAAATGTCTAACATTATCTACGCGCACACACACACACACACATACATATGCACGCACACTTTAAGAGTTTTGCTTTTTTTGCAAGCGAAACACACACACAAGCACACAGGATGAACAGGTGTGTGTTTTATATTTATGTATATAAGGACTTGTTATTGTCATTTATTTACTTGAAGTTCCTGCTGCTGTTGCTGCTGCTGCCACTGCTTCTGTTTCTTGTTGCTGTGTGTTATTTTGTCATATTGTTATTGTTGTCATTGCGCTTAAATCTCATTTGAGTTATTGCTGCAATTATCTTTTGAAGTCTGAAGTTGTAAAAACTTTTTTTTTTGTATTATAAATATGTGTTTTGGTGCAAGTGTTTGGGTTCTTGTTTTATATTAATTTTGTGTATGGATGTATATATGTATGTATAACAGAGCTTTTTGTGTGTGTTATATAACAAAGTTTTATGCTTCAAAGCAACAGCAGAAAACCTAGATGGTTTCCTTTATACTTGCAGCAATCTTTGTCATGGCATTTATATGCGGATTTGAAGGTGATTTTCTTTACCTTTTGGTGTCATAGCGATGACAACAGTGTTAATGATTGTGTTGATCCAAGTGATTATGATTTTATTATTTGTATTGTTTCATTTTACGGGCAGAATGTGACAGGAATTTTGAGCAAGCAAAATTTGTCGATTTACTTAGTTGGTGAGTTCACGAGGGTGTCAGATACATACATATTTAACACTTAAGTTTAAAATACATTAATCCAGCTCAAAAGGTGATTTTCAAAAATTACATCTTTCGAGTTGAATGTAAAAGTTTTGTTGACAAATTCCTTATAATTTACAGTAGTTAATTTAATGCACATAAAATAAAATAATAATAAATTCAAAACAAAAGCAATTTTATGTTATGGTGGCATTTGCTTTGCTGAATTTATGCTGTTGATGTTGTTGTAAAATCTAAAATTTATGTTTTATTTATTGGGAAAGTTCAGTACATAAATTTCAAGTGCACAAGAAATTTTAAATTATTTCAGTTAGTAAAATGTTACTTTATAAATTGTTGATGAAGAGTATTTCCATAAGGAAAGTCTCCAAATCGGTTAATGCTTAGCAAAGTTGGGAGTTGTAAAAGAATATTTAGACACGCGGTTGGTGCTACCTTGACCTGCAATAGAGAGATTTCAATTACGAAGCTTTTTAAAATTTTTTATATATTTTGAATTATTTTTTAGTTAGTTTGTTTGCTTGCCTGATTTCAAATCTTATTTTTAATACAGCTGTTGTTTTAGTTTTACGTTGCTGTGTAAAAGGGTTCTCTTAGATTTAAACAAAATTAAATATGTGAGATATTACCGAAGTTTTGCATTCATTTTGCTTGGCAAGGTGGCGCTCATTCGAAATGTCAAATTTTTTGTGACTCTGGTGCGTAAAATAAGCTGAACTTTAACGAAGGTTACCCTGGTCTTATTTGCATAAACCAGTGGCTTAAGAAAACCCTAAAAGAAAAAAATTTAGCGGGCCCTCAAATCCTTACCCCCATATTCATAAGATTTAAAATGAATTTCAAATGGATTTTATTTAAAATTTTTCATACAAAATTTTCCTAAAATGGATTTCAAATTTATTTAATTTTTTTTTTATGAATATGGGGATTAGAGCAGAATGTCCAATATTGTTCTGTTGAAACCATATGAGGGGTATAGTTTCAATTCCCACTTTTATATATTATATCGTTCTCACCATGTTAAACTATCCAATATGCAAAATTCGTTTTTTTAGATTCGTTATCCTGGTACCCTAATTTATATGATGTGGCCCGTTTCAAAATGCTGAAAATTAAAAATTTTAAGCCCAATTCTCAATTAAATGAAGATGATAAATGATGATTAATTCTAAGGCATTAACTCAAAAATTAAATATTTTAGTTATGACGTTGTTTTAGTTTTTATGCTTACACTGTTCTCTAAAAAAATTTGTTTTAAATAAAAATATGTGATATGTAATGTGTGCGAAGATAAAGTCGAATTTAACTAGCGGCGACACAAACCAAAAATTCTAACATAGCATTTTAAGCATATAACAGAGCTCTGTTAGCTATTTAACAGTAGTTTGTACAAGGATTATGATTCCAAGTCCTTAGAACTGAATTGAGAAAAAAAAATTGCTCTAAAATGTAGTTTATGAAATTATAAAAGTAGGATGGTGGAAATATGTGTGGTAGAGCAAATAAATATGATTTAAGAAAACATAAGTTTCTTGAGAAGATGAGTGGTCACACACTTATAGGTATGGTACTCTTAAGGGTCTAGAAGGTGAGCCAATTGTCACGTTTCTCAAATAATTTTTGGAATTGAGATAATTGATTTTCAAATATATGATTTTTAGTGAAATGTGTTGAGAGTAGTGGTCGAAGGAAGTCGTATTTGTTGGTCCCCAAATATGAGAAATCTTTAAAGAATTCTTAAAATCTAAGGTAGTCAATAAAATAAGAAAATCATGGGTAGCTTTCAAAAAAGTATGCAACAATTTTCTTGGAAATAAAGGGGTTGAAAATTACGAAGAACTGTTACAACAACTTCTTCTTTCATACTAACAATTCATATGCATTCTAACAATTCATTACTAACAATTCATTAAAAATACACTTTTTGCATTTCGCATTTAAATTTTTTCGTGGTACCGTGTCTGATGCGCATAGTGAAAGGTTCTACCGCGATATTGAGCACATGGAAAATAGATATAACGGCAAAGATCGTGAAACAGCAGTTACAACTCATAAAAGAAAGCGATCTAATAGTGGTTCATTTTGTATGTAATATTAGTATTTAGTTTCATATAAGATTTTAATTTATATTATAGAAGCCATTTTTGTGCAAGATTTTTAACTTTTATCATAATAAATACGCATTTAATATTCCAACATCAGTATTTTATTTAAATAGGAAAATCGTAAAAACTAGATGTGATCGAATAAATCTGTGAAAAATTTTGAATTTAGCACACCAAAGTCCATTTAAACCACATAATGAAGTTCTTGCTTCCGACTTTTGTTATTTTTTTCCAGAACTGTGTTATTGACAATATTTAAATGTTACTCATACGTATTGAGTTTTGTATTAATAATTTATTATTAACCCCAAAAGTATGCAACAGTTTATATAACAATCTGCAACACTGTTGTATATACCAACAACAGCGAACTGAACTTTAGTGGTATGAAAATATAAATACCAACCAAAAAAAAACACAAAAACAAATTTTAAAAATTTGTTTTTGTTTTAAATGTGAACGTTGTCAACATAGTGGGACAGACCCTAAGAATTAAAAGGCTATTTTATTTGGTTGGATGAAAGTTTTCAACAAAGCAGAATTAAAGGTGTGGAAAATAATACATATTCAAATGCAAAAATTAATAACAAACACTATGTTTCGATATTAAACTTATTTTTTATACTTATAAATCATGCCCATTTTTTAAATGCAGGATTTTGTGTTTTTTCGAGCTCAGGGTGTGTTGAGTTTTGTAAAAATTGGTACAGTAGAACCACCTAAAATAAAATATTGAATTTTATTGGTTGTCACTGCGGCCATTTTTTCAAATGGAAAATTGTGTCTATTTTTGAGATCAAGGTGTGTGGTAAGCAGAACCACGTGAAATATAATAACAAATTTTAAAGGGCGTAGCCCCGCCAACTTTTTCAGCTTTAAAATGCAATCAAATAAATAGAATATCATGAAATCAAATAAAAAATCTATGGGCGTGTTCTCGCCCAATTTTTTTGAGGAATGGGATCAATGGGAAACCATATCCTCTCTGGAAATAAACGAATTTTTACAATCGGTCTAATATGAACCGAGTTATGAAGTAACAATTAAAAAAAAAAAAAAAAACTAGAGACAAATTGATAACCTCCTCTTGAAAAATAACAAAACTTAAAACTAGTTTCAGAAACATGTTAAAACAAAAACTTTTCATACTTTTTTCTGCCACTAAATCGCAAATATTTAAGTCCCAATATCTAAAGAAAAGTTTTCCATGCACTTGATGCAAGCGACCAATACTAAACGTTTTTTACTTTCTTATTAGTAACAACAACCACATTAAATTATTTAACTAATTTAAATTCACAATTTCTAACTTCCAAGAAACCAAAAAATAAAAAATAAAAAACGAAATATCAAAAAACATTGGATAGTAAAATTCATAAAACACAAACTAATTACAAAATAAACCACACTTCTTTACACGTTTCTAAGATTATTTCATTTTATATTGTATTTTACAATTAAAAAAAAAACAAACGAAAAGGAAACAACTCCAACAACAGACCCACAACTTTTCTAAGCACTCAAGTTATACGACAACAATAAAAGCAAAATGAACCAACGTCGTGTCGTGTCGTGCTGTAAGTAAACATAAATGCTGAACCAAACCAAGAACGGTATGCAAAATCCTTTGGAGACTGATGCCATGATAATCTTCCACTAAACTCTTTGGTTCCTAAGGGATGAAGATAAAGTTTTGCCGGAGTAACAAGAAATAAAGTAGAAAATTGGACATAAGAAGCAAACAACTAAATGAATTAAAAAAAAAACAAACAAAAATGAAAATTCTTTGGGAAACTATTTTACTCATTTTGCTCTTGCTACTGTTTGGAAAATTAACAACACAATTAAAATTTATATACAAATGAAAATAACAACAACAACAGCAGCAGCAGCAATAGAAATGGCACAAAATATATGAAATGAAAATAATTTCCTTGGAATTAAATTCTAAAGAATGAAATAGAATTACAAATTGGAAGAAAATTCTTAATAATATTGTATTACTATAAGAAAATTGTTAATAAATTGGATGGAATTAAAATTAAGCACAGAAAAAATGGTGAGATTTTGAGGAGACATTTTTAATTGGGTTTTTATCTAACTTGGACCTTAGATGAGATCCCTTCTTTCAATGAAGTAAAATGCTTATGTACTATTCTTGATAAAAAGTTGCGTTGAAAGTAAGAAAGAGCCATTTGGGCGGTGAAGAGCTTTTTGACCGAAATATAAACTGGAAGCAAAATTTTTTAAAGTTCTATTGTTCAATTCACAATTTTGTTATCTCATTGTAATGTCTTTTAAAATGTAGTAGTGTGAACTTATTTTTGGAAATTTTCATATAAGAATTATAATTTTATTTCACATGTCTTCAAAAACGATTCAAAATTCTTTCGTACCTCAAGATCGTGTGATTTAACCCCATTTGATTATTTTCTTTTGGGTTATGTTAAATCACTTGTTTACGTCGGTAAACCACAAACAATTGAACAACTAAAAATCAACATTCGAAGAATTATCGGCGAAATACGGCCGCAATTGCTATGAAAAGTTTTTGAAAATTAATGTTCCAGATTACGCCTTCTATGCGCCAGTCGTGACGACCACATGGCAGAAATCATATTTAAACATTAATTTCATAAAATTTTCTTTCCAACAAAGTCCGTTTTATTGATATTAAAAATATATTTTCTTGTTTTATTATGATTTAAGATTGTTGCGCTCTATAAAAAACACCCTTTATATAGATTTATTAAAGATTTTTGTAAATTCATTCAATATTTTGAAGTAAAAATGCATATGACTCAGAACAATTTTATAATATTATGGGCACACATGTATATACATAATCGTATGTATGTATTTATATACATTATTGTATATTAAAATTATATGGACGATAGAAATTTTATTTTCTTTACTTCAACCAACTACGAATATGGTTAAAATACATTACTGGATAGAAAAGCAAATACGTTTTCTTTACATTTATTACAGCGGTATGATTATCGCAATGAAATTTATTAAATCCAGGTACAGCTTTCCCTGGGATATCACGGACAAATGCCTTGCGTGAACATAATTTTCAACGCATTCCTCCTCTCTTTTTTTCGTAAAAACTATCTGGAATATTTACACATTAATAGGAATATTCTATTTGAAAAGACAACCCAAAATATGGATTTAATTAATACAATTAACTCATAGTTTTGCCATGCCAGGAGCTTAAAAACTTTTCTACTACTTGAAATACAAATATTTTTAAGATAAAAGAAACTAAAGTCTGCAGCATCAAGATTTTCTATTTTGCCTTCTTTTTCTTGCCATTTGCACTTACTGAATTTTCTAATGAAAAAACATTCTTAAAGGTTGACTTAATATCAAAAAAAAAAAAAAAACAAACTTTTGCCTTATTTCTACCAAACAAAGTATATTTAAATAAGAGGTGAGTGGTTTGTATATTTATACTTTGGCCATAAAGGCTTTTGTAAAACTAAATCCATTTTAGCAACTTGCTTTCGTTTTATTTTAAAGAAAAGTTTGCTCAGCAATTAGACTTTTGATGGTCATTGTTTTGTTAAGAAACCCCCAAAAGACAAATTTTCTAGATAGAATTACACAAAAAGGAATTTTCTTTTTCAACTTCATATTTTCAAAAACAAAAACAACAAAGAGCAAAAATGAAAATCTCTACATGAGAGTCTGTGTGGCAAAAGTTTTAAGCAGGAAATTGACTATACTCATACACCAGATATAAGAGCTTTAAAGATTTGAAATAAGAAAAAAAAAGTAAATTTATTCTGCAAGAACAAATTTTACTGACCAATGAATGACTGAATGACTTATTATTCTCCAAAAGTATCCAAAGAGAAAATGAAAGAAAAATTTTTGGTTTTTGCTGCTTAAATTCTGCTGCAGAATAGAAATTTTAGAGAAACGAAAGCTTATTTGTAATAGTACATAGTTAAGTATGAAAATAAAACTTTTTGAGTTTTCTTAAACAAAAAGAAAAAAGGCAACTGTGAATTGATATTTGAGTTCAGTTTAAATAAATGGAAGTTTATAGCGGAAACCGGAAAACCACTAAAACTTAAATGTGTTTTGCAAAGAATAATATTTAAGCTGTAAGTAAGAAGAGATTAAAAGCTGAAATACTATTCTTGTGTAAATGTAAAACCATGATAAAAAGCATTTGTATTGATTTTAAATTCTATTAGCATTTCGTTCCTCTCATCAGGCGGATAGTTTCGAAAAATATTTAAAATGTTATTTGGGAATTTAATGATATTATGTGTTATGATTGTATTAATTTGAAAATTATATTAATTTAGGTGTAATTATTCCGAATGCAAATATTTTAAATTAAAAATCTTCAGTTATTCAATTTTAAAGATGTTCGAACATATTCCTACATTTGAAGTTTTGTGTACGTATAACAGAATAATCTATTTCTACGATTCTTAGATCGCAAAGACTTTAATTATTTTTGAAAATTTTTATATTTTTTACCCAGTGAATAGCACAAAATCAAACTAAAAATAAGTGCTTGGTGGGTCATCAAAGTCGACAGTATGCTTTTTAGAGGTGAGCAATATTTCGAAACCTTTTACTTTTTCACAGCGATTGGAAAATCACTAATCACAACTGTGACTGAATTTATAAAGTAAAATTTTTTGAAAATATCTTGTTCTTTCAGAGAAACTGTTTTTTATTTACAGTAAATAAAGCTACCACATTAATATTTTTTATACCTATGTCGACTCCGCTTTACTGGAAATAACCAAAACCCATTTTTTTCAGTTATCCGATTTTTTCTCTAAAACGTAGTTCGGATTACTGAAATTTGTTACAGTTAAGCGTACTGCTTAAAATCAGTAAAACAATATTTTTTATATCAAATCTGTATATTTTTTTACGTCAATTTAACGTAAAAATTTTATTTAAAAAAAATTATTCATAGAAACATATTCATATTTTTTAATTATTTTTAAATCAAAAAATAAAAGTTTAAATTATAAATTAAAATAATTCAGTTTCACAATGCTGTGCATTGAGTATTTACACTTGTATGCATGCAGTTAAAAAACATAAATTAATAAGAATTCAGTCTCAGAATGCAATGCATTAAATATGTACTTAACATAACAGTTAATAATCAAAATCATGCATTGCTTTTTTTGACTTTGAGTAATTTTTTTTTAAATTTGTACAGGATAATTTATTTTCTAGGTCATGTAGCATGTTTCGTGCGTCAAAGTTTTCATAGAAAAATTCTTTTAGTACACATATTGATTTAAAGGCTTCTTCCATCCATCACTATATCTTGTCATTGTTTATTTTTTCACCAAAGCGAAGTAAGTTTCATACAAAACGTAGTTGCGGGCTTGCTTTTGGTTTTCAGTAATACGATATTTTCAGTAAAGCGATGTTTCGCTAAAGCGAAGTGAATAAGACTAGCTGCGTTTGACTAGCTGCGGGGATTTGTATCGTTTTCAGTAATCCGATTTTTTTCAGTAAAGCGTATTGCGCTAAAGCGGACTCGACTGTAGTTCTCACATTTTTTATTGTCTCTCTGCCTCTTTTAGCAAAATATTTAATATTTTGATGAGATTAATTGCTAATTGTTTGTGCTTGTCACTCTTCTTATTATCAGTATTTATCAAAAAACTAATACTAATAAATACTTTCAAAGCAGAAGAGCTGCAATGTGTTAAACCGTGATCACAGTCACTGTTTAATTTTACTGCTACTCTTCTTATTAGATTTTCTAAAAATAACAGAACTACTACAAATAAAATACTACTAAACTGTGATCACAGTCACAGTTTAAAAAAACAATGATTTAGAAATCACGTTCACTAGGAGCAACATTATTAAAAATCACAGGATCGCTCATCGCTAATGCTTTCTGATCGTGCCAAAAGCCCTTTAATTTAATTCTTAAGCTAAATTTATTGTTATTTAATTAGGAAAATTGCGTATGAATTTAATTCACTTTATTTTAAAAATATACATACTTTACTCTTAAAAATTATTTAATTTTATATATGTACGTATCAAAAGACATTTAAATATATTTCTTTATCCACAAACAAGCTAAATTTTAGTTTGATTAAATTACAATTAAACTCCAAAAAAGAATTATACAATTACATGCTCTGTGGGGCATTTGCTATAAGTAATAAAGCATAAGTTTTTGTTTACTATTCAACAAGCAAAAAAAAATAAAAATAAAATAAATAAAGATAATTCACAATAATTCGTAAGGGAAACAAACTGTGAAAAAATAAAGCCTGGTTAGTTTGTGTGTTTAAAGAATATGATAGAGTAACCAATATTACCGCGTAACAACATGACATCAAGAACCACAAAAGAGGAAATAGAAGAACATATAATGAAACTCATAAACATACATACATAAAGCACTACAAGCAATGAATGTTCTGAGAAGGGGAAAAAAACAAAAAAAAAAAGAATTGAATTGTGAATTGAAACAAGAACTAAAACACAGACCCCATGCGGTTTTATTGATTAAACACAAGCTGTGTGCACTTGTGCGTGTATCTATCTTTAAACCTAAAGACGCTTCCTTTTAGCAGATTACTTACTATGCCTGCCCCCGCCACACACTACGGGCAGGCTGTTATTTAAGTTTCGAAAAATGGGAGTGCGTTGCGTTACAATCCTAACCATGAGTTAGTAAGAAGAAAAGATAAAATGGATTACAAAAAATATGTAAAAATTAAAATTTAACTTTTTATTAATTTCATAAGATATTTATCATTATTATCTATTTTTCTTTAGGATTGAAGTACAAGATTTTACGACTTCGTAACAATACTCAGATTGTTGCTCTTTGTGGTCTCAAATTATGTATTGTGCTAGTTATTTGCTCTTTTGATGGCTTAACGTTGGCAGGAGTCAGCTAGTATTTGCCTGTTGACAGAAGTAGTGTTGTTTTTACAGTTAAGAGGCGTGAATTTAAAAAAGAAACAAACTTACCGCCAGTTTATCCAAGACAATCAAAAATTCTCGTCTGCCTCTTTATTGTGAAAACAAAAACAACTTTGAGTGCTTTCGAAATAAGTTTTATGTTAAATGATCAATTAAATAGTCTTGAATTTAAATTTAATGCATGGTGGTATATATTTCGGTAAGCGCGTTGACTACCATGCCACGAGCTCGAGCTCAAACCTTGGCTGTGAAAGCCAACGCACAACAATGAGGGTGGCGTTGGCTGAAGTAGTTAGCACGCTGACTTCAAAACCGAAGGTCCTGGGTATGAGTCCGGCATCCAACAGTCATTAACCACAACGCATTTTTCTTATGTACCTTTGCGTCCCTTTGTAACAGTTGTTTTAAGAAAGTTCATGTGATGATGAAGGCATAGTCAGCAGATACTAATCCTAATGTAACATCAGGGCACCCTCCTTGGTCTGTATTGTGTAGCAGAATTATTGGCGAACACAGCTTCAAAATAAAAAAATGAATACGCCTCATTTAACACCAGAGGCGCTGCAACACTGCATTAAATATTAAGAAAGAAGAGAGGTGTCTTAGGACACCGGTAGCTACGCTACTAAGTTATTTAAAACAAACTTCTTGTGTTAAATAACAATGCAATAAAAGTATATTACATAATGATTATCAAATTCGTCGCAAATATTTCAAAACGTTTCCATTTATTTCCCATTATTTTCTGTTCTAGCGGCGTACGATTACATTAATGTATTGTTTGTGACCGGTGGGGGATGTTAGCCGTCTTACAGCCGATCGGCTCTGTTCTATTGTTTGTGCTCATGTGCAAAAAAAAAACAAAAACAAATTGAGCAATCCTTCTTATTTGATATTTTTTTTGTTTTTGTTTCACTCACTTCAAAGAACGAAACAAAACAAAATCAAACCATTTGTTTCGTTTATTTTCGTACTGTGGTTTAAAGTACAAAGAAATCAAAACAAACAATAATTTATAACTGTAAAAGTGTCGATTATTTTGTTACGAAAATCACGTCCTAGCATCAGTATCACGCAATAAATAGCGTAGCTACAAAAAAAATGCAAAAAGCAGAGTTGTAAAATAATGAAGCTTTTCTCTATCTCTCCTTTCACCACCTGCCTTCTCTATCACTATCGCTTTCCTAAAGAAGGTAAACACCTAGTAATAGTAGTAGGCATTCATTGCCTGAATGTTACTTCTTTTTACAAAAAAATTTCCTGATGCCTGTGCCAATACACACAATAGCGTAAGTTAAATAATTATTAAAATACAATAATTACATTTAATTAAATTCATGTTTAACAGTACGGGAATGTTAAATCAACATGGAATAAAGTTATTTCAAAAAGCATCAGGAGAATGTTTGTATGTTGGCTTACACGGCCACGATTTGCGCTCGAGCTCATGGCGTGGTAATCAACGCAATATTATTCAAATATTTGAATAATAGACACACACTGGAAATTATAAGAAATTATGGTATCATAGCTATGCTAATCAACCTTATCGTGGTTGGCGTATTTCGACTTTAACTACAACTGTTTTGTAGTTGATTAATCTAGAACCAAAATGTTGTAGTTGAAGTCGAAATACGCCAACCACGATAAGACTCAATATTTTTTTTAAATATATAAAAAATATTTGAACAAAATCTTTTCTCTGGACATTTATCTTAAACACATGCATAATATATATATTTAATATTAATGACGAAGTTCATACTAGCTAAAATAAGCTGTGAACTTTCCTAAAAATTTGATATCCTTATTTACTTAAACCAAGTAAATTGTATATTAAAACCAAATCAAAAATAAGCAACCAAATAAAAGCAAAAACGCAAAAAAATAAAAATATTAAGTGTTTTACACACTTACAGAGAAAAAATGTGTGCTTTTTTTGTTCCGCTAATGATAACATTATAATTAACTTTTATTTGAATTTTTTTTAGAATCTTTTAAAACTACTTCTTATTTTTTAGAAAAAAAGGAATATTTTATAAAAATTAACGAACTAAAACTTAATTTCAGAAATTCTCATTACATCGATACAGTACATAAAGTCGTAAAATTAAATTGCAAAAAATTATTCTCTTGAAAATTTTGTTTAAAAGTTTAATTTTTAAAAGTTATTTTTTCCTCATCAATCTTAATTCCATAAACTCAACTTAAAGTGAATTTATAGAAAAAAAAAAATCACTTTAACTTTAATTTCGCCAATATTTTTTTTCATCGCTATTTATTTTTTATTAAAAGAATTTTTCGTTATTGTAGCGTTTCATTAAAATTTATTCGTGCGTAAAGCAATTGCGTTCTTTCATTTTCTTGGGCACTCACATATAGACAAGTTTTCTTTTTTTTTCCTTTTTTGCTTAACGGAATTTGCCAGTAATACCCATTTGGAGGAATAATACGAATATAAAAATATTTTTATTATCATGTTCATTCATTAATGTTAATCCTGTTTTTGTTTTGCGTTTTTGCATTATTATACGGGGGATGTTGGCTGGGGCGCTTGCAGTTTCAGTGAAATAAAAATAATTTAATTTTTGAATATTTTGCTTAAATATTTGTGGAATTTGTTTGTTTTTATCAAAATCGCATTACATTAATTTGGTTATATTTATTTTTTTCTTTCGCTTATACGTTTTGATGATAGAAAAAATTATTTAGCTCATAATTGCTTTGTCTGCAAAATGTTCAAAGGGTTCGTTCGCTCTTGTTCAAGAATTACTGGCTAAAAAGTTCATGCAGATGGAGAAATATTTGAAATAACTCATTGAAAAAAAAAAATTGTAATTTAAATTGATTACACTCAGACGTAGAAAAAATTGCAAGAGCCATAATTCTTGAAAAAATTATATTATCTTATCCTTGTGTAGTTTCTTATTTAATCAAGTTTTTTTTGAAAAAAAAAATAATTATGCAAGAACATCTAGAACAACAAGAAATCAACTTTAAAGTAATATGTGTTTGATTAATTATTTATTTCGTTTTGCAACAAAAGTTTTGTTAAAATTAAATTGGAATACAAAAATCAGTACTTGATCAATAATCAATTTGAATATATTTTTAAATAAAAATTAATATTTTACTGAGCAAATAAAATATTAAAATATTAATTTTGAGAAAAAAAAAACCATAAAAATATTAAATTTAATAAATTTAATTATTTTTGATTTGTGTTTTTTTTTGGGAATTGTTGCAATTAAGTTTGACAGTTTTTAACACATCAATATTTCCAAATTATTATTTTACTTCTTCAGCAAAATAGTTTTTATATTTTTATTAAAAAAAATTGAAATTGCTTATGTAGACCATCAAGGATGCCCATGTCATGTAATCTTCTGCAAATTGAACGCTCTACTTTTGATGGAATGAGTTTAATGGAGTTTTTTTTTCTCAGTTTTCTGTAGATATTGACTGCACATAATAGCTTGATGAACGGTTGATTTACTTGCACTTACTGCTGCCAAATGCTTTATTTTAGAAGTAGAATGCGCTGACTTTGATGCAATTCGATGCATTTTTAAGCTTACCGTGTGACGTCAGAGTTGTGGCAGTTGTAATTTATTTTGTATGTCTCACGATTTCACAAGTAATTCCATCCAACGTTGTGCCTTATTCCTATTTTTCTGGCGATTTCGCGATAGGGATATTTTTCAGAGTGGTAAACATTTTAATTTTTATAATTTTCGGTGTACTTTTTCTAACCATTTTGATTTGGTTTACTACTTTCACGAGCTTAGATTTTAATACTAATAAGCGATCTATAAATAATTCTGCATAAAAAACCCGACTTCAATGCAAACATCTGATAGAACATTTTTGAAATAATTTATGATATATAAAATTAAATTTTAATGGCCGCCCCTCCGCCCTTTTTTTAAATTAATGATTTTGTGTTTGTCAGAGCTCAGGATATGTGTTAAGTTTTGTACAAATCGGTATAGTAGAACCACTTAAAATAAAATATTAAATTTTAATGGGCGTAACTCCGCCCATTTTTTCAAATAGAACATTGTGTCTATTTTTGAGAAAAAATCGGTTAAGTAGAACCAGGCGAAATAGAATAATGGACTTTAATGGGCGTAGCCCCGCCCATTTTTTAACATTAAAATGATGCTATTACAAGAACCAAAGGTGTTTGCTAGGTTTCGCAGCAATCAAATAAGTATAATATCATAAAATCAAACAAAAAAATTTTTGAGCGTGTGCCCGCTCAATTTTTTTTTGCACTGGGGCCAATGGGAAGCTATACTTTCTCAGACAATAAAAAAAAAATTTACAATCGCTTTAATATGAACCGAGTTATGAAGTAAAACCGCAAAAAATATATAGAGGCATTGATAACCTCCTCCTTTTTTTGAAGTCGGTTAAAAAAGCTACTCATTTAAGTTATATTGAAAGTGGTTCTATTCTGATGAATCAAAAAAAAAAAAAAAAAAAAAATGTAGAATTTCTCACTTGATTGCATATAAATAAGAGAAAGTTATAATTGTATTTAATTTTTTTTTAAGCTGTCACTTGAGGCATCTTCTTCTTTTTTACAAATCTAACTTTGTTTATTTTTGTTGTAACCGACATGTATAAAAAAATTTCGCTTAACAATTACTTGATTCTATTCTGATGAACCGCAGTGTATGTATGAAGCTTTCTAACTTCAAGGCATCATGTTTTCCTCATAGATCAAAAGTAATCAAATATTTTATACTATAAAACAAAAACGTAAAGACTTACAGTTTATATTCTCCACACTATGAGACTTTCGCTTTATGCTTTCAAATTAACTAGCAAACAACAAGTCATATGTGTACATTTCTTTTACCTAAAAAGAGTCAGATAGAAAATTTTCTGGACAGTATGACAATTTAGCTCTTCTCTTTGTTTCCCTTGAAATAAGCACAATAGGACATTTCATACATACATACAGTGCAGATTCGGTTAACGCAATCCGCAATAACGCAACACCTCGATATTCGCAACACCCAAGTTCTTAACATTGTTGACTCTATTAATGCAACTTTTTAAAAACCAAGCCCTCAATTAATGCAACTTTGCAAGGGAAGTTAATATTCCTCTCTTTCGTTTTGTTTTTTACTTCAGTTTTTCATAAATAAATTCAAAACTATAAACCTTTGTGCATGAAATCTTATGCTAAAGTACAACAATCATTTTTAATTACAGCTATTCTAGGAATAGCAGATACTTTTTGCACGGTGCTTCTTTCTTTTAAAGCCAATGTAGTTTAAAAAATTCTTTGATTGTGCGTGTTTGTTGTTCTAGTAAGATAAACAAAATGCCCGTAGTAACAAAATTTGTTAAACTAACAATAAAGCCAAAGAGAGAAAGTCCGAAGAAACTTGAAAGTAGCATACATAAATAGAAAATTCATAAATCAACAGTATGTAGAATTAAAAAAACGAGCAAATACTAACGAAGTTCGTGGCATTTATCTTAAAAGTTAACCTTAGATTCTTTAATAAACCTTTTATTTAGTTTAAAATAAGCTTTTAAGTGGAAAACAGACATAGAAAATTTTTTATTCGCTTTTCGCAACAAACTCAGTTTTCGCAACAGCCCAAAATTTTTTATTGGTTACGTCAACCAAATCCGTACTGTATGTGTATATCTATATCTTTAAGTATTTTAAGATACACATAAGCTTTGAAAATCAAATAACCACAATTCAGAAACTAAAAACTGGTGAAAGAATTTCAGTAAAAAATTTCCCAAATTATCAAAAATCTTTAAAAGAAATTCTTAAATCCCCTCACCTTCACTAACAATCTCTTCATAATGTTCCACAGTGCAATACTATTGCTGGAATATCTGTATAGCTCACAAAGAAGTGTATATATGCTTTCGTCTGCATCTCAAAGAAATGGCAGTGTAGCATTTATATCAAACAAGAGTTTAGTGGTGGAGATGGCGGTAACTTCAATTATCTGTATGTGACAAGAATTTGAAATTTTCTTCATTTAGTTTACTCATGATACCATTGAAATAACTGATGCACAACCGTAACGGAGTGTATTTTTGTCTTATTAAGTTTTGAAAAATTGTGTTATTACCGAGACATGTTGATATCTAGAAAGTATGAATTCATTCTTTGAACAATGATAATAGGAAGAAAATTAAGAAGAACATATAGCAGCATGATGGGAAAAAATGAACAAGTGTTGTTACTGCCTCATTTCCGTTTAATGAGATAATCTGCTCTTACACTCGTGTGTAGCTGCAGCCGAAACAACAACAACAACAACAACGGCTACAAAAGCCAACCGCACAACAGCACAAGTTGGGCATGTTTGCTGTAATTTATCGTTGTAATTGTTGTTAAATTTTTGCTGTGAGAAAAATCTTGCACTGACTTTTTACTCCGCTGTTTACTATTTTTCTGTGTTTCAAGTCAAAACCAAAATGAGGGGATTTCATATGCTGTCGTCTGCTTTTGGCCATAAACACAGAAAAGGGATGTTGCTATTGGTTTTTTTCTCTTTTTTTTTGTTTGCTGGCATGTCGTAGCTGTTGATTTGTAGGCCTCCTTTAATAACGCATCCACCGTTCTCCACTTACATACCTCCTCACATCTCCTGGCATGGTAATGTGCATTAAATGAAGCATGTTTTTAGGAAGATTTATTTGATTGCTTTATTTGTTGCCATATTACGTACAGCTGTTCATTGCAACAAGAATGAAAACAAAAATTACTACCAAACACAATGATATATGGCAGATAGTAAAAGACTTATGGAAATTTGGAGAAAAAAATTAAAAAACAAATTGCATTTGATTACAGAATATTTAAGCATAATAATGCCAGGATTACTTCACTTTTTACTTCATACAATAATTATATTTTTTTAAGGCCTGACTGTAATGCCAAAATATAGAAGTGATGTTAGGCAATTTATTCCCTTAAAAATGGTTTATAAAATAAGCTTAAGCTCACTTTTGTACCACAGTTTATCCTCGTTTAGAGCTTTATCGTATAAAGCACTTCATTTAGTGAATATCAAGGGGAAAAAATAATTTAAAAATTTAAAAAGTTTTCTTTCTATACTTTTTCACATTTTTTTCACCGAAACAAATTAGACGTGGCTTCCTTGTTTTTAATCTTGTGATTATACACAAATTTAAGTTTATTATTATGTTTAGTTTTTCGTAAAAACAAGCGGAGTTTTTCGTAAATACAAGCCTAATCTATATTTATATTTCCTTTACAGGCAATAACGTTTAAACATTGGTTGTTATAAAATATATTCTAAAGCTTTCGTTAATTCCATTTTGACTTACAAAGGGCTCTTAGCTACAACCAACACTTACAAAATTATCGCAGTGATCATACAAAAAAGTAATATAATAATAATTTTGTAATATCAATTAAACTATTTGTAATATCAATTAACAATTAATTAAATTTTCACTTATAAACAATTTGATAATTCAACCAAAAATTATTACAACTAAAAATTTAATTGAAGCAATTAAATTCTTATTTGAAAATTAATGTGTTTAATAATGTAATGGTGAATACTTTTTCTGTGGAGTAAAATAATAAAATGTATGAGTATTTGAAATATACGAGTATATTGTGAAAAATTTTAAATAAAATACGTTGGCACTGGCTGAAGTAGTTAGCACATTGACTACAAAACCGCAGGTCGAGGTTTTGAGCCCGGTATACAACAGTCATTAAATAACAATACCACGCATTTTTCTGATGTGCATTAGTGTCCCTTTCTATAAGTTGTTGTAGGAAAAGTTCAAGGGATGACGGCAAAGACACTGGTCACTGAACTACCACGGCTTCAGCGGATACTAATCCTAATGTAACATTGGAGCGGCCTCAATCGTCGGTATTGTGTAGCAGAAACATCAGCGAAGTAGTATAACCAATAAAGCAGTTGCTAAACAAATACAAATTCGATACTTCAATGAGCCTCATTGACACCAGAGGCACTACAACACTGAATGAAGATTTCCACTCTCTCATCCTTCACCACCTGTCTTCTCTATCACTATCCTTCCATATCGCTCTTTATGTCACTATCTTCTCTTCAACTTACAGGTAGCAAAGAGGGATTATTGTAGTAGAACCAAGTTAGGTTAGGTTAGGTTAAGAAGGGTTAGGTTAGGTTAAGAAGGGTGGTGATAAAACGCACCTCCACTCAGAGAACTAGGTGGGTCCATTGTGATTCCCTTCTATTGCCCATTAAAATTAATATTTACCCTCCATTTGTACCCAGAACTGACCCTATTATCCGTCATTAAGACACTGAATTCCCATGATGAATCCCCTGATGTCCTGTAGTTTGTATTTCCTGATATCACTAATGCTCTCAAGGAAACGTCTGCTCAGCCATCTAACCCTATGACGTTGCAGCTTCGGGAAGTGACAGATAATGGTTGCTGGTTCCTCTTCATCTCAAATGCTGGTTCTTGCTTTAACCAATCAGTGACCAGTCAACGCGCCTATCACGATTCGCATTGCTTTATTATTGGTCCTGGTCTCTACCTAATTCCTGAGTTCCCTGTAGTAATGACTTTTCGGTAATTTCACCGATCTGTCACACATTCCTCATCTAACGCCGACTCTTTTGTTGCCAGCTCGTCGGCAATTTCATTTCCCTCAACAATGCTGTGGCCAGGAACCCTAACTTAGTCTGACACTATATTTGTCCATAAGCAAGTTGAGGGCTCACCTACAGTCACTAGCAAGTTTCGATTTGACATTGTGTCCCTTCAAAGCTTTTAGCGCTGCCTGGCTGTCGACGTAGAAGGTTACCTTCGCACCTTCAGCTGCATACCTTGGCGATCCATGAGGATCGCCAAGATCTCTGCTTGGAAAACGCTCCCAAGATATAGACACCAGCCCCTGTGCCTTTCCCCATTTTTGACCCGACTGTAAAGACCGTACTCCTCTCATATAGCTTATCGGATTTGATACAATAGTCCCCATCCGCAATTACCGGTGAGGTTGTTCTACTAAAATCAATTTCAGAGACCTTACAACTCGTGAACCCAGGGGCAATGGATCTCTGATCACTGAAACCGATCTCATTTAAAATTGATGTGCAACCTGTTATTACTGTCCTCACCGCCGCCGTTCCCACCACAAAGTCCTCTATAGGAAGAAGATAAAGAATGACGTCCAAGGCAGCCTGAGGTGTGCTCCTCTGAGCACCTGTGATGCACAGCGAGGCACACCTCTGAACCTTAGCTGGTAATCTCCTATGACTTTCCTTCATAAATGCCTCCCACCATACTACACCAACATAGAAAATAAACGGTCTGACAACCGATGTGTAAATCCAGTTTACAACCTTCGGTTCCTTTCTATGGAGTTCCTGCGTGCGTAGTAGGATTGGGCCTGCTAAGCTAACCTAACCTACACTTCAAAGCATTTTTTTAACTGATTCTAGCATTAATTAAAAAAAATAAGTACACATTTATACAGATTTCCATTGTATTTTGCATTTTCGATTGTTTATAAGAACTCGGTTTTTTGTTCTATAAAATTCAGCTAATTTTGATTCAAGGCTAAAAATTTTTGCGATTCGTCTTACAGTTAAGTTATGAAAAATAAAGCGAAAGCTATTTGTTTATACGACATCATTTGGTGTTGATTACTTCACAGTAAAAATAAGCAGAAACAAGGGAAACATCTTTTATTGTTACGAAAGTCGAGATTCGTTATCCTGAAAGTTAAGTCAATCCGATTATCGAAAAGTAATTAACATTTAACCGTTTATTTAATTTTTTTTTGTAAGTTAAAGTAAAATTTAAAAGAAAAAATAGTTTTTTATGGTTTAAAGTCAGTTAACATTTTAAAATTTAAAATTAAATGCTTTCAGCGCCCCTGGCGCTGGATATCCCTACCATTTTAATTGATTTTGGGTTCAATTATTTCGAACTGTCATTCCCTATATACTACGACGCTTAATTTTTTTTAAGCAATTATGGCAAGATATGGTAATACTTTATCTACAAAAATATTCATGATTAAAAATAATCTTATCTTGTTTGATTGACTCAATTTAGATATATTTGTATTGTGTTATCTATAGAAGGCTTATTATGAGAATTTGCTGCTGCTGCTTTTTATTTTCAAATTCTCAAGTTGTAACATTATGAGGATTTTCTTTTATGTTATGACTTTAACACCTTCAATTTTGTCATGCCATTCGTGCCCAATTACAAACATGAGTATCGTTATTTCCATTATTGTCTTCCGGATGTGGCCTGCTTTTGTATGTGGACACATATGAATTTATGGTAGAAATTATAAGTTTGATTACAAACATTTGCTTATGCCAACATCCTCAAAATGTTCAAATATACTAGATTTATTATACATACATACATATTTATGTATGTGTTTTTGTGTATAATTGTGTCACACACACACACACACACATACACTGATTCCAGCAAATTCATACAATCATGCAGTTAAGACGTATAAATTCATGCGTGGTATGCGTGTTTAATGACCAAAAAATTTATGTTCGAATATACGAATATATGTATGTGTGTGTGTGTGTGTGTGTGTGTGTGTGCGTGTGTGTTTATGACTTTAGAGATGCTGACAAGGACTCACACCACTTAAATTGGAGAATTTCCGCGGACTCTGTCTTTCATAAACCTCAATGTAAGTCACTAGATCAAGATGTAGGATTATATTTAATATTTGATAACTGTACTTATTAAATCTTTGAGATCTTGAATAGATTGTGAACCATTGGTATAGACCTTAGCTTTCTTGCAGTCTAAGATTTCGGCGACAGGTTGTAATCGCAAAAAATCACATGCAAAAAAGCGATGGTATTGTCTTTAAGTGTGAGTTCTTGTGTTAACAACCCCTTTAAAAGCCTTAAGACTCAATTCTTTATGCCAAATATGCCGTAATGTCGTTTGTAAAATGCCAAATTCCGGGATAAATCCAAATTTTCCTCCGCACTATGAGCTACAACGGAAATATTCTCAGTTTTACTACTCCCAACAGCTCAAAATTTTCACCAGTTGCATAATTGCGACCCAAAAATGTTTTTTTTTTTTGCGAACTGCGACTGTAAAATTTTCAAAATTATTGTAGCAAAATTATTGTTAAAAATTTCATTGCATTGTTAAAGTGTGTATCGTTTCATTTTTAGGGTTCCGTACACCAAAGGTGAACAGGAACCCTATTGTTTTCGCTACGATGACCGCTCGTCCATCTGTCTGTCACAGGCTGTTTCCTCGGGAACCGCAAAAGCTACAGCCCCTAGAGCACCAAATATATAACAGTTAAAAATTCAAGGGTATTCTAAAGCGAGCAACGAAAAATTTTGGACTCCTAATGTATGCAGATACAATTATATGTAGACACTTGAAATTTTCGAAGTTAATGTATTATTATTAATTAACACTGTAATGTTAAAAAATCAAAATCAAAGGGTATTCTATCAGTTAATATAATTATCAGTATGTCATAGTTTACTCTATGAAAGACTTATTGCCAAGCTGATTATTTTCTTAGGAGAAAGTGACGAGGGGCACTGAAACGTTTCTTTTTCCCTCGTCTCTTTCTCCTAACAAACTAATCAGCTTAGCAATAAGACTTGCATAGTGTAAACTACGACTATGTAATTTTGACAAATTGCAGTATCTTGGAAACCGTAAAAGACAAACGGCCGTATCAAAAAAAAAAAATTAATATGAAAGTCAACTATTCTTTTGTCAAAATTTGTATGCAAAATTTGGTTTTAATGTACACTTCAAGCTCAATTAAGTCTTTAAATTTGTATGGAAATTTGGTTTTAACTTCAGGCTCAAGTAAGTTTTTAAATTTTCAAAAACGCTAAACAAAAAATTCCCAAAAATTAAACAAAACCCGAGACGAAAAATCGCCAAAATGAAAAAAGCGCTTAAATGAAAAATATCATCCAAAATAATGTGTGTGAAGATAAATTTAAATTTAACTAGCAGAGACAAAAACCCAAAAAGTTTACAGAGTCCATTTTGCAGTTAACAGCGTACTGTTAAGCACTTAACAGTGCTAGTAAAATAAAGGAACATTATTTCGGTTGCGAAATCCAGGAACGGGGGCTGGTACTATGCCCAACAATTAATGGAAAATGTGGTCCGATATCTAAATAATGAAATTATACCAATTGGATATACAAAAGATATATCAATAATACCGAAACTTAATTTGAAAAAAGGTCCTATTTTGGAAGGAAAAGTGGACATTGTGGGAAATAGAAGAATTCTACATATATCCCACTATATAGAAATGGTGCTCCTAATGATTCTTTTAAGAGCAAATGAGGTCGCATTTCTGAAATCATTTTGGGAGTTTGGAAAAATGAATTTGAAAAAAAGTGATTTTTGAAGCAAAATTTCTGGAGAAGAGTAGTGGTCATTGTGGGAAATAGAAGAATTCTACATATATCCCACTATATAGAAATGGTGCTCCTAATGGTTTTTTATATAGCAAATGAAGTCGCATTTCCGAAATCATTTTGGGAGTTTGGAAAAATTAATTTGAAAAAAGTGATTTTTGATGCAAAATTTCTGGAGAAGAGTAGTGGTCATTGTGGGAAATAGAAGAATTCTACATATATCCCACTATATAGAAATGGTGCTCCTAATGGTTCTTTATATAGCAAATGAAGTCGCATTTCCGAAATCATTTTGGGAGTTTGGAAAAATTAATTTGAAAAAAGTGATTTTTGATGCAAAATTTCTGGAGAAGAGTAGTGGTCATTGTGGGAAATAGAAGAATTCTACATATATCCCACTATATAGAAATGGTGCTCCTGGTGGTTCTTTAAAGTGCAAATGAAGTCGCATTTCTGAAATCATTTTGGGAGTTTGGAAAAATTAATTTGAAAAAAGTGATTTTTGATGCAAAATTTCTGGAGAAGAGTAGTGGTCATTGTGGGAAATAGAAGAATTCTACATATATCCCACTATATAGAAATGGTGCTCCTAATGGTTCTTTATATAGCAAATGAAGTCGCATTTCCGAAATCATTTTGGGAGTTTGGAAAAATTAATTTGAAAAAAGTGATTTTTGATGCAAAATTTCTGGAGAAGAGTAGTGGTCATTGTGGGAAATAGAAGAATTCTACATATATCCCACTATATAGAAATGGTGCTCCTGGTGGTTCTTTAAAGTGCAAATGAAGTCGCATTTCTGAAATCATTTTGGGAGTTTGAAAAATGAATTTGAAAAAAGTGATCATTTTGGGAGTTTGTAGAAATTTTGCTTCAAAAATCACTTTTTTTCAAATTCATTTTTCCAAACTCCCAAAATGATTTCAGAAATGCGACCTCATTTGCTCTTAAAAGAACCATTAGGAGCACCATTTCTATATAGTGGGATATATGTAGAATTCTTCTATTTCCTACAATGTCCACTTTTCCTTCCAAAATAGGACCTTTTTTCAAATTAAGTTTCGGTATTATTGATATATCTTTTGTATATCCAATTGGTATAATTTCATTATTTAGATATCGGACCACATTTTCCATTAATTGTTGGGCATAGTACCAGCCCCCGTTCCTGGATTTCGCAACCGAAATAATGTTCCTTTATTTTACTAGCACTGTTAAGTGCTTAACAGTACGCTGTTAACTGCAAAATGGACTCTGTAAACTTTTTGGGTTTTTGTCTCTGCTAGTTAAATTTAAATTTATCTTCACACACATTCCAAAATAAAATAAATCACTAAAATGCAAAAAAAACATCAGAAGTAAAAACATCAGAAAAAAATCCAAAAAAATTGCCAAAAAAAACCAAAAAAAATTGCCAAAACAAACAAATCGCCAAAATTAAAAGAAACGCCCAAACCCGAAAAAAATCGCAGAGACGAAAAAAAGCGTAAATACCATCAGAAACCGAAAAAAATCGCTTAAACGAAAATAAAGAGCCAAAACTAAGAAAAACCGCAGAAATTAAGAAAACCGAAACCGAAACTAAAAAAACATCAAAAGTAAAAAAAAAATCGCTTAACGAAAATAAAGCGCCAAGACCTTTAAAACTAAAAAAAATCGTCAGATATCGGAAAAAATCGCCGAAACTAAAATAACACTAAAAACCGAAATAAATCGCTGAAACGAAAATATAGCGCCAAAACTAAGACAAACCGGAAAAACTTAGAAAAATCACCAAAAATAAAACAAAATCGTCTAAATCCGAAAAAATCGCTGAAATGAAAATATAGCGCCAAAATTGATAAAAACCGCCAAAACTAAGAAAAACCACCAAAACTAAAAAAAACGTCAGACACCGAAAAATATCGCCAAAACGAAAAATGATCGCCAAAATAAAAAAAACGTCAAAAAACGAAAAAAGTCGCTGCAACGAAAATAAAGAGCCAAGGCTAAGAAAAACCGCCAAAACGGAAAAAAACACCAAAACCAAAAAAATCAGCAAACGAAAAAAAGTATTTCTTATGTAGTTCCCATGCGGAACCCTTACTGTGCGAGTTAAAGTCGCAATTTACTGAATCAGTTATTAATGGCAAAGTTTTTAGTTGTTATCTGTGCAGAAGTTACATTTTGAGACATTGTTGTCCTGATGGATTTTTAAAAATTTTGTAAGCCATTGTTTCATTATACATTTATTCAAAGTACTGGCCATTATTAGCTACGTTAGTTTCCCACCTATTTGGCCTTAGATTAATTCTGAGCCCAAAGAGCTGCTTATCTTCTGCTGCCACTAACGAATCAAGCCAATGTCGAACAACCTTTTTTAAAAAGCTTTTGGTTTTTATTTTATATAGCTGTTTCCTGGTCTTGCAACATTTGGTCAGGCGTTGTCGTTGGAAAACATCACAACTGAAAAAGGAAACACCACTGTACTGCTTAGATTATTTTGGCTTGCACTCCGGTCTATTAAAAATAAAGCCTCTTAATGAATTCTTAATAAATACAATATTTGTAGGGTTTTAAGTTTTTAAAATATATTTTGTTTTATTCTGAATATGCGCCAATATCTTTATAAAAAAAAATACGTTATATAAACAAACAAATCTGATTTATAGATGAGCTTTAATTCAATTCAATATAAAAGCTTTTGGCTCTAATGCATTAAAAATCATTTGAAATGTTGTTAAAACAAATACACCCACTTGACTTGTCTTAAACCTCATACTTTGTGATTTTAACCCGTGTTCCAATTTTCGTCCTCTACCATTTTCATTTTAACCACTTTTATTGACGCCTTATTAAGAATTTGACATATTTGTTTGAGTGTTTTGTATGTACGCGTATGAATTTAGGCAGAAGTATTTAGCGCTGAGCTGAACATGGCGTGAAGCAATTTAGAAAGATGTTTTATAAATGCGTTGACAAGTCTATTTGCTGCTACGCTCTTTTATGGAATCTAGGATTTTCATTCCGTTTAACAAACACAAACATACATACATATACATTTAATTTATAATCGTATGTGGTGGTTATATCTAATTTAGGTTTTATTAATGTATTTTTTGTTTGTTTTTGAGTTGTTTCAATACACAAGAGTTAAATTGTGGCTGGCTTTACATGTGTTTTAAGCCTTTTCAGTAATGAATCAATGTTGTTGTCATTTTGTCTATTTGTGTTTATAAAGAAATGGGTCGATTTGATATAAAATCTTTCTTATTAAAGTTTTACTCTTTTTCTTTTCTTCAAATGAAATTTAATATGCATACGAGTTTGTAATTAGAAATGAAGTACTTGTGTATTCATAAAATGTTTTCATTGCGAGAGTTGTAAATATTTCTTCCTGTATGCAGGCTGTAATTAATTTAAATTGATGTCAGTAGGGAAAAGAGGTTAAATTTTAACATGCAATATGGAAAAAGTAATACACAAAGTATTTTGTATTACTACGCTCAACTATTTTTAATAATTTGCGGTATATATTTATTTTAGAGGGAAAGATGATCTTATTTCCTCATATTTAATTAAATTAAGTTTTTTGCAATTGTCATACAAGCAAAGTTACAATTAATGCTGTATCCCTGTTTTATATTGTTCGAATATTAAAGAAGCTAAATTACAGGTGATAATTTTTAAGGAAAAAATAATACCAAAGACACATGTGAACAATACAAACAAATAGTACGAAAAGCAACAATATGATGCTGTTTTTAAGGGGCGCTACAAGTTCATCATGATCGCACATGTTGTCTGCAAAAAACGACAAAAGTATCGCTTTAAGTACTCTTTGAGTATTGGCCGTCAAACAACTATGAATGCGTGCAGCTAAAAAAAATACACTCATAAATTTTAAACCCTAAACGTATATTTGGGCTACAATCATATAAACATGAGTATAAAAATACTCTGAGTACTAAACAGCTACACATGCGCATACACAGGCGAATGATAAATAAATATCCTGGGTATCATGCTTATACTCTTTTGTCCGAATAAATATCCAAAGCTTAAGTATAAGCTTAATCAGCGTATTTTGGGTTTTCCCATCAACGAAGTAGAGATGCTTTTGTATGTTGGAGTCGCCTTAAGTTATAGTAGTTTGAGAAAAAATATGTGAGCGTAAAAATTGTTTGCGCTACGACAAGGATTATACGCAATTACTGAAATTAAGACTATTTACTTATGTATATTTTTTTTGGGTACTCATTGTAAATTCTCTGGTTGCTTGCTTCACTGTGTATGTGAGTTAATAAAAATTACAGCCTAATATACTTACTTAAAATATTTTTTTTACTGAAGTCCACTGATGAGTTTGTTAAGCGGAAATGAAATGCATATAGACGTTGCTTGACCAACCAACAAATAAAAGCTTCTTCATACATTAAAGACTAAGTACTTTATTTTTTAGGTTTATAAAACAAATTTTGAACGGAAAACTGCTTTATAAACCTCTTATAAATCAAAATAATTTTTAATGAATACGGCAGTAAATATCAAGTAAATATAGTTTGATATTCTTATTTTCAGTTTTTTGTTTAGTTTTTACAAATTAAAGTTATCTCGGGCTTAACAGATACTCTTACGGTTAAAGCAACTAATAGAAATTTTGTTCTGTTGCAAAAACTGAGTTTGTTGCCAAAATCGAGTAAAAAATTTCTATGCCTATTTTGCACTAAAAAGCTTATTTTAAACCAAATAAAATGTTTATTAAAGAATCCAAGGTTAACTTTTAAAATAAATGCAATAAATGCATTTTTAGTTCTACATACTGTTGATTTATGAATTTTGTATTCATTGCAAATCGTTCTCACAGGTTCTTTCAAGTTTCTTCAGAGTTTGGTTCTTTTTTGTTAGTTTAACAAATTTTGTTACTAGAGGCATTTGGTTTATTTTACTAGAACAACCGCTCACCATCAAAGAATTTTTTTAACAGAAGCACCACGCAAAAATTCTTTGTCATTCCTAGAACAGCGGTACATCAAAATGATTTTTGTACGTTAGCATCAGATTTCATGCCCAAAGGTTTATAGTTTTGAGTTTATTTATAAAAAAAAACTAAAGTAATAAACAAAACAAAAGGGAGAATATAAACATTCTTTGCAAAGTTGCATTAATTGAGGTCTTGTTTTTTGAAATGTTGCGTTAACAGAGTCATCAATTTTAAGAATTTGGGTGTTGCAAATATCGAGGTGTTGCACGTATTGATGGTTGCGTTAACCGAATCTGCACTGTATTTCTTTTGATCATCTCTGCCAAAATCAGTCGTTTTTTTTTTTTTTGCTTTGCAGTGTCACCCTAGTACTCCCGAATAATTCTATACTTATTTTCTATATCCATTTAATATCAAATAAAATATTTATTTGTCAACTGAAACGACAAATAAATATTTGGGTATTTTCTTTATGTGTATTTTCCTTATACACATGTATTTGTTGTGTATTTTATTTATATTTTTTGGTAAAAAGTAAAAAAAGCTAAACTTTATACATTATTCATATGTGTTACATTAGAATGACTTTAAGTGAATCCTAGGATATTATTTACAAAATTATTCTACTAAGGTTGTATTTATTGAGAGTACCTGCACTTTACAACGAATTGATTGTTTGAACAATTTTGCTAATATGCAATAAAAATATTAAATATTAATTGCCTTATTCAAAAAAAAAAAAATATTTTAGTTTATAAAAGGTTTAAAAAACAAATTTTATATGGAAAATCGTTCCTTGAACCTTTTATGAATATACAATTTGACTATTTATTATCAAAAAAAAAAAAATAAATTATTTTATATCATTGATATTTTCCTATACTACGGATATTGAATAATTTTTGAGCAATACTCGTATGTAAAATAAAACGAGGCAAACAAGTGTTCATGTATGTAGAGCAATCAGGCAGAAAAAGTAAAAAAAAATGTATATATAACAATACGTACGAGTATAAGCAAACATTTTACAATTCATAAAATCTTACATAATAAAGCAGTAACAATAACAATAATAACACAAAGGATGAATACATAACAAAAGATGAAGTCGAGTAAAGACTTAATGGATGATCGAGAAATAAAAGTTATAGTTTTATGATAGGACAGGTACAGTGAGATAAAAAATTTTGAAAACGCTTCTGAAATACATTGTTATTCTAAATTGTGGTAAATTATTAATAAATAATATATTAGTAATATGTACACAAGCTATTCTTTTTATTCACAATAATTTAATTCACAGTAAAGTAAACTGCTGGCGTCTTGTTTACCACAATTCAGCCATTGGAAGCTTTATTTTCCTTTAGTATATTAAATTAGCTATGGCTTAATAAATTCTCATTAGGAATGAAATTTTGAAGATTATTTCTTTGTTTTCAAGCCACCCATGAGGAATCAAAGGGACTTAATACTGAAACATTTCACAAGTCATTAAAATCATTTAAAAAAGAAAATTGAAGGCAATAAACCAAGATAAAAATAAAACTATATGAATTTTTAAATAACTTTAATAGAGAGTTTTTATGAAATTTTGAATTTTTGAGCTCCTGGCGGTCTATTCTGACTATCTTCGCAATAATGGAAGTACGGAGGATTGTATTGTATTAGCCGGCCAAAGTGGCACCAGAGTAACGAACTTCAATCGGGTTCTTATTGAAATCAATACACATACTCGAATACATTACTCTCGTTGGCCACTACTGGTGTGTGAGTGTGTGTGTCTGAGCGGGACAATGGATCGAAAGCTAGTCTAGCCTATTCAAAAATGTTGAACTAACTTAGATATCAGAAGATTGTGAATCGCTTCCGTTACGTAGATTTTGAAAAAATGTTCAAAACTTTTTTCTTATTTTAAAGAATTAGTCCAATCACGTTCAAAACTAGCTCTTGCACTCAAAAAGACACGTCAAATTCTGCTAATTTGACTAAATTAGATGATTCGTTCGAGAAATATGTATGAGGAAGAATTTTGAAAAAAACATCGGGGTATTCTAATAACTTCAAAAGTCTTTGTCAAGTTGATTTTAGATATAAATCCATTAATTTTAATAGACTCAAAAAGTATCGCATTCTCCAAGTTTGACTAAATTCTATAGCTTAGCGAGAGGTTTTAGGAATGGGTATCAAGGTCCATAATTTTCCAATTTTTATTACTGTAGTCTTGAAATAAGTTAATAAGCTGCATTTACTTTTACTAAGCACTGTACAAAGTTTACCAACATTGTTTACATACATGAAATATACGCACGTATGATTGTGCATACGAGTATGAGTTTAAATTTACAGCAGAGCAAAAAGATTTTACAATATTTTGAGTTTATTTCTTTTTAACATAATACAACGAAATAAAATATTCTCCAAATAAACTGACTTAATATCGCATACAACATACACATAAACTTTTATGCATATATTGAAGTGTAAGAAACTGGAAAAATATTTATTTATGTGAGAATCAGCAAAAAGAAAAACATATGTCTCCGTTAACTTAAAAAATAAAAATTAGTATTTAAGTCAAGGAATAATTTTTGTTATCCGGGCTTTTTAGTTCAGTATATTTAACTTTCTTTGTCATTAGAAGTTAAAGATGTTCCTATTTGTTCATAGAATGTTCTTTAAGAGTCTAATGAAAAATAGCTTCCAAGAATATTAATATAATCCTGAGCTAATGATCAGGAATTAGTGCAAATTTGGATCATATCTATAAATTTTTATATAGGGTTTTCATTGCAAGAAGTTTTCGTTTCTTAATATATGCTGACATACATACATACATACATATGTATGTATGCGTGTAAGTGTAATTGTAATCAAGTCTTTGTCATTAGAAAAATTTTATAATTTATTAACGTCAACAAATAGACGCCCTTAAGGCCACAAATTGAAAATACTCATGTACACACAAACACAAGCACATGCACACGCACACGCACATACACATTCGTTGTAACCTAAACGCAGTGCATGAAAGGGACTGACGACAGACACATGTTATTATCTGGTGCTTTTCGTATGTTTTGTTTTAGTGAGTGCAAATAAAATAATTTGTCATTACTGGAAAAATTGAAGAACTCACCGCAAAGCATGGAAAAGCCAAATACTGCTAGAAAATCGTGGTATTACGGACCTAGATGGTAAGAAACTAATATCAGTGAATTAGTGACTAGTCTATTAATCTAAAGGTCCCAAGACGCACTAAACATGTCCATGTTCATGTGAAAAAGCTTTATTATTCTCATTCAACTTGAGAACATTATCAAAGAGCATCCATATCGTTAAAACATTATTATTAATTTAAATTTTTCTTAAAAAGGCAGGCATACTGCCTTATGGAATAACTTTATTTTACAAAGGTGTGGAATAGACGAATACGCCAAACTAATAGTTTTCACATGAATTTAAATAATGAAACCTTGGATTTAAATAAAATTAAATTTTATTCATCCAATAATTCTGGGATTAAAATTCCTATAAATAATACAAAAATTAAAAAAAAAACTTGACATTTACAAAAGAAAAAATGGACAGCATTTTTTACGAAAACTACTATAATGTCAGCTTACTATAAGTTGAAGAGTAAGAGACTTATCACTATGCCAGCTTAGTAAGAGAAAAACTTACGATATTAAAATAAAATGGAGTTTGAGTGGCACGCGAAGCATTTAACTATTTTGAAATATATAAATAATATTAAGTGTAAAATATTCATATATTCATCCTTATTCCAGTTTTCGACATCGATGTCACTTTAAAACAATATCAAAAAATTGAGGCCATGTTCTATTTTTTTTTAAGCAATTTCCTACATCTTAGGAAATGGAAATAGATTGTTACTAGCACAAAATTGTTCTCGAGAGCGGATAAAAAAGCCCCAATTTGTGACGTCTTTATCGGCAACTGGAATAATGGTTATTATTTATATTAACTCTGCATTTTTTTGCAGTGGTAGCAACAAAAAGGTTTGTAAAACAAATTATGTATGAAAAACAGTTTCTCTTACACTACGACCACACGAGCAATTTGTTGTATCTTAACACAAGCATTAACGCCGGCAGAACAATGACATCAAATTGCTTGTGTTCAACAATATATCTAGAGTTGGCGAACACGTGCATTCAAATATATTTGCTTTTTTAAGCACACACATACCTATATTATCCTTAATTATATTTTTTGCTAATTTTAAACTCAACTTCTTTCTATTTGATTTATTTAAAACATTTTTCCTTACTTTTTTGTTAAAAAAAAATAATATTATTTCAATTTGACAGCATGTGTTAAGAGATTATTGCTCAGCAATGTATTTTAACATTTGTTGCTTAATATATATTTGAACACATATTCATACGGTCTACACGCTAATATCTTGTGTCGGCAATCGAATTTGACAATTGCCACGGCAATAATTGCCAAGATTATTGCTCGTGTGGACGGCTAGTTATAAACAAAAAATATTTTTTATGACTGATGTTTTTATTTTATATAAATCTACCATTCAATGAATTTCTTTTAACTCATTTCATTTTGATATG
Organism: Nowickia ferox; assembly: GCA_936439885.1. Taxonomy (NCBI): domain Eukaryota; kingdom Metazoa; phylum Arthropoda; class Insecta; order Diptera; family Tachinidae; genus Nowickia; species Nowickia ferox. Next base: position 73,139,403 of record OW387026.1, read on the forward strand.
ATATTCAAATAAAATTTGCATATAAAATGTGTTTTGTAATGCTTTGGTAAACCAAAATAATTTTTTTTATTAATAAGGCATGTGTAGATTCCCGTAATGTATGCAATGCTTTTTGGTTGATCTCGATCTGCTTAATTAAATAGAGAACTTATGGCGTATGATTGATATTGTTGTACCATGTAAAATATATAAATATTAATCATACGCATTAAAATTGGTCATTATACCAGCCAATACACAAGAGATTTTTATTTTCAAGTTTTGTTTTGTACATGTCTCTCATTTACTCAAACAACGTCATTACTCAAAAGTCCCCATTTCATACAAATATCTTGTTTACTCAACTCTTGAAAGCAAAATAAAGATTTCTTTTTCCATTTAGTTGCATGTAAAATTTACTTGAAAATAATTTTCTGGCTAACTGGTTTTCTTGAGTTATGACGTTGTTTGAGTAAATGAACGATATGTTCTTAGGAATTTTTGCATTGGCAAATATAACATGAGATTTCATCGTAATTTGTTCAACGATATTAGAAAAATGTTAACGATTTTGTTTTATTTATTAAGATCCTTTACACTCAAGTGAAAATGTTGTTTAGATTGATGGTGTGTATGTAGAAGAAACAGAGAAGTATGAACGATGATCATAAATTTATTATTATTTTTAGTTTTTATAATCTGTAGTTTTTTTTAGTTGATTTAAAGATTTATAGAAGAATAAAATAAACTTTCAGTTTTTCTTTTATTTCGTGCGAAATGTTTTTCCCAATGGCCTCTAAAGATAATATATAATTTAATGGGCTCTCTTGAGTTCAGCAAACTTGCTGACATTAGCAAGGTTGAACAACTTGCTGTTAAGTAAAGTCTCCGTGGTATCACAATGGACCAGAAGATGAGTGGAGAATTCTGACCATCAACCTTATCTAACCTAACCTGATCTAATAATACTTGTGCCTACAATTTATTCAACACTTTAATAGTGTACATGACAGAGTTTTTTGTCTACCTAAACATTAGAAGTTATGTTACTGACGTATTCTAAAAAATAATTTGGGTTGGAAGTTTATGTTAAAACAAAGTTCCCGTATAAATTTTGAATAAAGTCCACTTAAAATACAAATTGATCTTTTCAATCTACGGACGTTAGTGCTTAAGAGAATTATAAGTACCGCATTAGAGGCATAATCCGGCTAAGCATAATTCGTCTAGTGGATCACCGAGGAAGTTGTTAACGGCAACATGCCTAATTGGTTAAGAGCCAGATGTGATGAACAATATAAAAATTCTTATATTCATTAACTTAAATTTAGGAAATTGTTTGTTCCAGATGATATCAAAATAGTTTAAAAATATGAATTTTGATTTTTGTAGATACCATAAGGCAAATAAAATCCGCCTTATTAGAGCTAGTCTAATAAAAAAAAAATATTTCTGTACTTATGAAAATTCTCAAATTTGAGTAAATAGTACTCTTTTAGAAATTAATACTGAAAAGTTTTCGCTCTACCAAAAATAGAAACAACATTTCTGTTAATGGCTTAACTCTTTAAAATTATAACAATTTCACATTTACTCGTACCCTTCATGCAAAATAACTTACGAGTACCAACAATTTTCTAACAAACGGCAACACTAATGCAAAAGTCCTGTAGCGTTTAACACAGCAGGTTGTTATTTAAATTATTGCCGAAGTTAAGCATGTTTAATGTACGTAATGCATACTGCACTAAAAATCTACCACCCGCTGTTGTGATTACGAAGCAAATAACCTAACAGCCAGCCGTACGAGTCCTTCATTTTGTTAATGTAGACAAAAAAAAAGAGAAAATAAAACCTGAACAAAACCACTAAAAATTACATTCAAACAATCCGACCAAGTGAAACATTTTTAATGCAATAAACTTAACGAATGTAAACAATAAACAACAAGAGAATAAAATACACCCACCATTCAACATTTAATATTCTACAATGTATGTGTATGTTGCAGTTACGAATTTAAATATATTACAACCGCAACAGTACAAATAAATACTTGCCTGTTTAATATGGATGTACAACATATTCAGCTTTATGTTTATTAAACAAAACGACGTCTTCTTTGGCGTTTATATGAGCGAAAACAGTAACTTTTTTTATAAGTAAACCGGGCTTTTTTTATAAGTAAGCCGGGCACACTAGGTGTAATGAATTTAATTTGTATTGGCAAATTTTTTATCCATATAAAAAGGCGATTTAATAAAGGTAGTAGATGCATATTTTCCAATCCTAAAAACGGAATGACAATATGACAACCTTTGTTTTAAGTGAGAACTTTATTATTAAATCAGTACTTTTAACGTCCGAATTTATTTTATGACAACTTTTAACATTTTCTCCCATTTAAATATTTTCCAATGTGTGTGAAGTTAAATTTTAAAATTTAAACGCTTAACACAAACCTTGTGCTTTAACAGAGCTTTGTTAGCGTGTTAGCGGGCGGACAAAAGTGGTGGCCTACTATGGACCATATTATAGTCTAAAAACGTGCACACTCATAGCTGTCCGCCCGCATCGTCTCCTTCCTAAAAAAATTTAATCACATCTTGGAAAATGTTAATATAGTAGGGCAAATTTAAAGTTTTTCAAAAAATTCCTAGAGTACAATATAGTCCATAATAGGTCACCACTTTTCTCCGCCCGCATCGCCTCTTTCACAAAAAAATTTGGTCTCATTTTGCAAAATGTTAATATAGTTGGGCGAATTTAAAGTTTTTTTTCCTGAAAACTCGAACTAACACGCTAACAGAGCTCTGTTAAAGCACAAGGTTTGTGTCAAGCGTGTAAATTTTACAATTTAACTTCACACACATTATTTTCCAGGGCTTTAAGTTTACTATTTTTATTAAGTTTTATAATCTTGATTTTAGGTCAAATGCTCGCTTGAAATATTCATTTGATATGTAAGCGAAACTTTTAACTACTCGACGAGAGTAAGGAAAAGGAAACTTTCTTTTTTTCGCTACGATGTCCGTCTGTCCGTATGTCTGTCTGTCTGTCACAGGCTGTTATGTCGAGAACTGTAAGAGTTATGGACATGCAATTTTCACAGAATATGTAACACTTTAGCCGCTACAACAGCATATATATGACAGTTAAAAACTAAAGGGTGTTCTAAAGCGAGCTACGAAAAATTGTGAAATTCTGATGTAATATACAGAAAATTATATACAGACACTCTAAATTTTCAGAGTTAGTGTATTTTTATGCAGACTACAACAATTAACACTGAAACTAAAAAATCAAAATTAAGGGTGTTCTATCAGTTAATGTTATTTTGACTATATAATTTTGACAATTTGCTGTATCTTCGAATCGTAAGAGAAAATTAAATTTTTAAAAACGTGTCAACTAAAAAATTCCACAATTAAAAAAATGCCGAAACGAAAAATCGCCAAAATGAAGACAACGCTTAAATGAAAAATATCACCAGAAATAAAATAAATTTCTGAAATGCAAAAAAAAAACCAGTAGTAAAAAGATCGTCAAAAAAATCGCCAAAACGAAAAACCGCCGAATTTTCGTGCCACAGATTTTCATAAGAAAATTTATAACGTAAATTAGGTAGAAGTTGTACAAAATGGGATGTAAGAATTTAATTTTATTACAAATTATTTCTTTATATTTAAGTGAATAATAAGTTCTACTTCACCGTATGTATTTGCAACTACAACCTTTCCTAATATATATATATATTAAAGGGATTATTTAAAAAAATTATTAAGGCTGTATAAAGGCTTAATAAAACAAATTTTGCATGAAAATCTTTTTTAATAAAGCCTTAATAATTTTTATAAAATATACTGGAAGTATTTTTTTTTTAATAATTGTGCTTCCGAAATTGGAGGAATAAATTTAATGGTGAGTAATAGAATTTGATATTATCCTAAACTGTCTTTTAAAATGAAATATTTCAAGACTTCGGAAGGCATCTAAAGGCAGAATTTGTCAAAATAATTTAAGAGAAATAAAAATAAAAAAGAGATAACAGCATTTCTGCCCAATGTTGTTTTCGAAGGCTGCTACACCTCCAAAATCAGCATTCTTCTATTTGGTCCACTTTGTGTCAACTTAAGATCTGTATACTAAATATTTTTCAATGCAAATGAAATATGTGAATTTGTTTGAACTATCATATTCAAATTTGTTGAAAGGTTTATTAATTTACAACACTCTTGAAGTTGAGATGAAGCTGATGGCGGCCTTCAAAAACAGCACCCTGTTCCGTTTTGCTAGTTTTTGTCGTAGTAATTTACAATTGTGCTTAGTGCAATTTGTTTCTTAAAAATTATCACGTGTAGTTTGGCCATTCAAACTTTTAGCCAAACCGAATCATAAATAAAAATAAAAGTGTTTTAAGTGAAACAATTTTATATGTTTAGTTGAACTATAGTGAATTTTAATCAGAAATAATTTCTTAGTCGGGCTTAAGTTCAGTAATTTCAATTCTTATTGAATGAAATATTTTTTATTAATTAATGTGAGTTTCTAAAGAAGAGAAGAAAAATTAAATTAGACTATAAGCTGAGGGAAATACCGACATTTTTCTGTGCAGCAACGCACTTCATCAGCACTGGGGTAGACATTGTTATTAACATCAGCTATTGAACGCAAATTTTTAATGAAATGGAATATATATTAATGTGATGATCGTAAAAGAATAGTTAAACATACTTAGGTAGAGTGACATAACATCGTGCTAACCTGAATATAAAAATGAAGAAAACTGATAAACAGAAAATGAATAGTGATACTTACAAATGTGTTTACCAAAGGTAAATCAATAATTGTATACACAATATTTCTCATATTCCCTTTCATTAAAAATTTGCGTTAAATAGCTGATGTTAATAACAATCTCTACCCCAGTAGATAGACTTGGGTGCTGATGAAGTGCGTGGCTGCACAGAAAAATATCAATATTTCCCCCAGCTAATAAAGTCTAATTTAATTTTTCTTCTCTTCTTTAGAAACTCACATTAATTAATAAAAAATATTTCATTCAATAAGAATTGAAATTACTGAACTTAAGCCCGACTAAGAAATTATTTCTGATTAAAAATGTTTTATTTAACTAAATTTGAGCTATTTTACATTTTTTAGTGTTTTTTTTAATTTCGACTCGATTTTTTTAAGTTTTTAAGTCTATTTAATTAAATAGAAAATCATATTCAGGGCAATGATGAATAAAATTCCGCGTGAAATTACTCCTTTTTCCAATTAGAATTTTTTGTTTTCCCTATTACTTGCTATTAGTTGGAATTGTTCCCTCGGAATTTTTTTTTTTTGTTCACGCGGAATTTTATTCATGATTGCCCTGATTGATTAAAATTGCTGCTGTTGTTCCATTAAAAGTTAAAAGTTTCTTTTACGCTTATACTTGTTATTTTAATATTTGTAATTACTTCAATTTCATCTTTGGCCTTAACAGATTCAAATTTCGTTTCAATTAACATTTGATTTTTACTGCGTTATGTCTAAATATCTCGTTTCTTGTCCAAATTAATATTTTTCAATTTAAATAATTTTACTTAGAAAATGTATTTCTTCCACATCAACAGTGTTTGGCTAAATTTGTTCCAGAGGCTGGGTGGTGGGACAATAACGAAACTTTGTAGAAAACAACAGCTGCCAATGTTAATGTTACCAGGACTGGATGTAATTGCAAAAAGTTTAAGTGCTGCGGCGTTATTTGTATTTTTATTAAAAAAGAAATCCTAACAAGGGAAACAGGGAGAAACAGTAACAACAGTAGCAACATACAACAAAATATTTGCAAAAAACGCGGTTTTATCAATTTGAAAAAAAAAAAAATAAAATTATAAGGAAAGAGAAACAAAACTAGTTTCACCAACATCATGTTAGTTTTTTGTTTACATGGGAATGTATGTGTGTGTGTGTGTGTATGGTTGCTTGTTAATTTTTAAAATTTTGCTTGTTGTTTTAGTAACCAAACGGATAACAAGTACAACTTTAACAGCAACGTAAAAACAACTAACAACAATGTTTAACAAAAGAACAAAAAACATAAAAGAACAAACAAGAAGCAGCATTCTAAATTGTTAGTTGTGGGTGATATGCCATTTTGTAGCTTTGCGTACGCGTTTGCCTCTACATAATTTTTTCGCGGTTATTTTCATATTTTTCTGGTATGAATGATGCTGCTGGTTACTTTGTATTTGTTTGCCTTTTCTTTTTGTAACTGCCACCGTTGTTATTGCTACTGTTGGTGTTACTAATTAAATTATATTTTTTTTCATTTACTCTCCAACGATAGTGTGGCTGTCGTCGCACAGTATAAAATTTTATAGTTGCAGTTGTTAGAAAGAAAAAAGTTTTCATAATTTTCTGCGTATTTATAAAAGATTTTAGCTCGTCTGGTTTTGCTTAGCGTCTTTACCCAGATCTACGTATCATGTTTGGTTTCCCAGAAAATTTTGTGTATTTTAGAAATAGTTTTTTGTTCATGTTGTTGTTTGTTTCAGTTCGTGTTGCAAGTAGACATAAAATTAATCTATTTTGTGGAATATATGACTTTTTTACGGAAGGTTGAAACCCAATTAAATTTTGTATTTATTATCAGTGAAATTAGTGAGATGTTGAATAATTATGTAATGGTTTCAACATAGTATATGCTAAAAATTCAGCAAGGTTTGTTTTTTATCCCCATATAACTTTAAATTGTGAAATAAAAAAAAAAAAAAATGGCTTATACTCATAGTCAAGACAAAGTATACTTTAAGATTTTAAAACCAGTATTATCATATAAAATACTGGTTTTAAACTCTTAAAGTATACTTCGTTTTGACTACGAATATGCGCTTTTGATTTTAGATTAATTTTTTTTTGTTATTTGATTTTAAATAATTTTTTTTTATTCAAAATATCAATGCAAATTATTAACATTTAAAAACTATTTGGTGCATATGGGTATCGAGTGTCTTTCTCTCTTTCGGGTATAGCTGTACGTATGTCGCAAATAACACGAACAATGTTGGCCATCAATGAGTAAATTTTTGCTGGCTTAGCATCATAAAACCACTGAGACTTTGTGTGTAGACATGAGTGCCAACATAACGCCACAAAAAAAATCAAAATTCGAATATACGTAACCCGCGAAAATTGAAAGCTCGCGATACTTTTTGAATGCACCTCGTACGTATTTTGGTATTCAAAACCTGCACAGAAAAACATATTCCAAAAAATATTTTTAAAAACCTGTATTGTTGAACATGAAAAAAGAAGTCAACAAAACTGCAATAACAATTATCACTGTAAATAAAATTTCAGTCAACAACTTTTTTCTTTGATTCTTCAAATTAATTTATTCATTGAAAAAAAAATATATTTTCAATAAAAGTGCATACAATTTTGTTTATCAAATATTATCAAATATCAAAAATATTCAATAATTTTTTTTATTAAACCGGTCATTTTCGTATTAAATTATCAAAATCATATTTTTCTGTATGCTGATATCTTTTTTTGTTTGGCTCCATGAAACCGCAGAATTTCCGTCTTGTAAATAAATTTTTTCTGCGTGAGCCGAGAAAGTTAAATTAGGGATATCATATGTTAATTAAAATGACAGTAGTTTTTGTATTAGCCCAAAGGGTTTTAATTATACCTTTGAAAAATTAAGTAATTAAGCTTTTGTTTTAGTTTGTTTATTTTTTTATGGCACGAAAAACAATTTCTTACGACTATGGCAACTTCACCACCTTGGCTTGTTCTATAACATCCACTGTTGAAAGAAATTTTTCTTGTAAAATCTGCAAATTCAGACTTAAATATCTGCAGAATATGCATAATATTTCTGCATAAGCTAAATCTGATAACGTAAAAACCATTGCAATTTAAGCTGTTTTAGGCTTCATTTGGCAATTATTTTTTTTATAAAATAGAAAATTAATGAATTAATTAAAACATCTGCAAAATTAATATTCATTCCTTTCCATTAACAAAATTTTTAAAAGCCTTAACTCTCAACCCCAATCGGCGGTATAATCCCACCATTTCGATTTTGGTCTATATATTTTGACCACCAAAAAAAAGTTCCCAGAGACATATGAAAATGCTTTATTACACATTTTTGAAAGTCATATATCTCAAAACCTGTACTGTTTCTGAATGCAATCTATATTAATCTGAAATAGTTGAAGCCTTAGCTTTCGACCCAATTGTTGGTATAACCCCAGCATTTCGATTTTGGCCGATATTTTTACCACCAAAAAAATTCCCATGTGCACATTAATATTTTCGCTTGAAAATGTTATAAACTATCTACTCTGTTAAGTTAACAGTGTTCAAATGAGAGATTTTTTATTACCTCACAGTCTCTGAGTGAGAGATATGTAAAGTAACACAGGGATGCTGAAAACGAAGCAGTGTTGTCAGATTAGGGGATTTATATCGGGGATTTTTTTCCGAAATGGGGATAAGAATTTTGGTTTGGGGATTGAGGAATTAATTGGGGATAACTTTTATGTTTTGGGGATTTTATGAAGTTTTTTGGGGATTTGTATTTATTTTTTTTTTATTTATTTCTCGGAATATTTTAATTTCAATACATATTCCAACTGCTCCTTTTTAGTTCATAAATAATATTAAATGATAAATGGTAACAATGAAGACGACTTCATTTGTTGTTAGCAAGATTTAAATAAGGTTTATTACAAGACAAACAGGTACTCGAATTTTATTGTTTACACGTACATATGTACTATATAACATAAATTATTTGACAATTAGTTCTTTACCTTATTTGATGCTTACAATTTTATATACAAATAACAAGCAACTTAAACATGTTTTGGGCAGCAGTTCGATCATATCAAGATGCCGCTGGATTACGGCCGTTTAAAGAACTGGTAGAGCATTGTATATATTAAATTTACTTTGTGTATCAACAAGCAACGGTTGCATTGAACGAGTTTTTTCGCCAACGGAGTCAATAAAATATTAAATTAGAAACAAAATTCAGTGCTAAAATCTCTGTTACGAATTAATATACATTTTAAAAATAATTGAATTTGTTGTGACACTTCTGAGCCATCTCCAGAAGTGGTAAAATTAGTACAAATTGCCTTTTGGGGAATTTTGGGGATACAAATTTTAAAATTGGGCATGTCAGGCGAAAGAAATCTGGGAACTCTGAAAGGAAGCTAAGAGATCGAGCCAGTGTTGTCAGATATGGCGATATTCCGCCAAACGTGGCGACAAAATTTTGAAATGGCGATTGGCGATTTACTTGGTGATATTTGAACTCCTTGGCGATATTTTTGGCTATATTTTTAAGATTTAAATAAAATAGAATAATGTTAGAAATGTCAAATTTTTTTTGAAAGGAATTTTTTCTACAACATAAAATATTTCGTGCATGAAATTCTAAATGTTGTGACTCTTTATCACAAAATTTTCTGAAATTCAAGAATAGCACCAAAAAGCCTGCACAAGTTCTCGCCTAGAGTTTACGAATACGACGATGCTGCTGATACCAACCACTTCAATGATAATATATGTGTATTTAAATACACATTTAAGTAAATGTTACTACAGTTTTATCACAAGATTTAAATAATAGTTTTTATCTTGGTGTTCAAGTTCAATTTATCCTATTTGGATTGTTGTTTTGAAATAAGTTATTTTTAAGTATTTTTTGTACTCCAGTATAATATATAATATAATTTTTATGTTTTACGATTGACGTTACCTACTGAATTTAAAATTTAACAATATTTGTAATGTAATTACAAAATACAAAAATATTTTTGTAGCTATAATTTAATGTTTTATTATATTGGCGATATTTGGCGATATTCGACAAGTCATTTGGCGAGAAGGCTCAAATTATTATTATCTTCACACACACAATCTGCCATCAGTGATCTCATATAAAAAAAAACACATTTTTATTTTCAAATACTATTGGTTTCAAGTCCAAATATTTATATCAGCGAATAAACAAATTAAATATTTTAAGCTCATAAATTATAGTCCTTAAGTACCACCATATTTGAGTTTTTTTTGTGCATGACAATAATAAAACCACTATACCTTCATCACACAAATATTTAGCGTATGTTAGGGCAGACACATTCAAGGGTTACATGTACATATAAGCAATAAGGAGCTCTTGAGCACTCGTTCATGGGAAAAAAGTCAACTATACATAAGCATGCACACAAAAATATAAATATGTACTACATTTGTATATGTGACGCTGCTCATTCGTGTACGTTTGTATGTGTGTGACTTAGCGTGCAATATATTTACACTTGAAATAAGAGAAACCATTACATAAATTGTTTTGCTTTGTATATTGTAAACCAATATTATCGGGCACTAAAGCATGCATTGACAAGTGCTTTTAATTTCATTAATGGTGAATCCCTTCGTTATTCCACTTTTACAGACTTTACATTTGGTCTGTAGCAACACAAATAAAGAAACTAAAAAAAATATGTAACGCATACAAAAATCAAAGAGAAAGTTGTTTGCAAATAAAAAAAGCAAAACAAACAAATTTAAAGCAATAGACTAAAAGTCAATATTTTTGGAAGTATTTTAGTGAAGTTGTGTATTTGATATTTTTTTTGTGTAACATCTCCCTTCAAGAGAAGCAAAAATTCAAAAGAAAATAAATTAAAGCTTTCTCGTTAAATCAGACGTTACGGTCATTTTTTAGCATAAAACAACCTGTATAACAAAAAAAAGAGTAAAATAAACATAAAAACTAAAGGTCTTATCAGGTCTCCAGGCACTCCATTAACATTATTTTCTATGCTTCCATTGAAGTGAGATCTGAAATTGCTGCAATGACTACAAGTATTTGGGTATAAAAATAAACAAACGTGCGTGTGTACAGTATTTATGTTCTGTTGCCGAGTCAAAGGATTAGAAGTCATTCATTTGTGCAGGTAAATAGAGTGAATGCATCATTAGGATATTTTCTAAATATGCTTTTTTAGTTCAAACTTTTCCACTTGTTTTTTTTTTTTTTTTTTTTTTTTTTTTTTTTTGATATTTTTGCTGTTTAATAAAAATTTTCTGAAGTGATAAAACTTAGAGTAACTCTATCGTTCCCTTATTGCAACTAAAGGCACAATTCAAAAAAAGCTAGTTTAACAGAAAACAAAATATAAATTTTCAATTTACATACAAATGAACTGAAGATATAAAAATATTGTTAAGCAAAAGTATTCGCACAAACCTTATAAATGAGAATGTTTTCATAAAAACAAATATTTGGTAAACAAAAATAATTATTCAGAACTGTTTAGGTAAAGAACTAAATACACATGCGTAAAATTTGTTATTTTTAGATTCTTAAATTATATTTATACGAGTATATTGTTAATAATGAATATTGTTAATGTTAGTCACACTATATTTTTTTACTGGATTAATTGGGCCTAATTGAATTGAATTGAATACACGAATTCATGACGCGATTGAAAGCAAGCATTGGAGATGCTGCTGAGGTTGTCTGGACATTGCTGTTACATTCTGGAAGCCTTGTGTGAAGTATAAAAAGTGCGATGGATGCATCTTGTGGCAGTTCAGCCTGAAGTTCAGTTGTTCATTGTGAAGACTTTTCTATTAAGAGTTCAGTTCATTATTGTGCAGAAAGAGTAAATCTCAGTTGAAAGCAGTTGATAGTCGTGCAAAAGTGTGTAAAAGTAAAGTCAGTGAGTCATCATTCTTGTACAAACAGTAATCGTCGGCAGAGTGAGTCTTGTGCGAAGGACAACAGAGAGGGGATATTGCTTCAAGACCAACGCAACCAGTTTTGTGAGACGTACATATATACAATAGCGTAGTAGACGTCGTAGCAACCAGTTGTAAATCATTTAAGTAATTTAAGTTGTGTGTGTGTACTTTAGCTCTTTGTTTTATTAGATAAGTGTAGTTAGTAAATAAAGTGTCATTCTTAATCATAATTAGTACACTGGGGTCTATCATTCGCTTGCAAGTCCACGAGTTCACGGAAAATCGTTTTTAAAGAGTAAAAACGTCACAACATTTTCTTTTCTCAAAAGGCGCAAGAGGCGCGACGAACATTTTAAACAAGATTAAATATGATTTACATATTTTTTCTACATTATTAACTTCAAAAAGGCTTTTTTTTAGATATGTCCCTGTTGCAAGAAACAAGCGATATGTTTATAATTTTCGTATATTTCACAGGCAGCACAAATCAATCGTGTTTCTGTTCTTAGAAATAGTAGACGAAATTTCTTATTTTATCTTAAACAACAGCTCGTGAAGAAAAATTTACGCCACCCAGACACTAGTCTGTTATACTTCTTTAAACCTTTTAATACTATCGTAATTCTTATACCCTTCACTCACCAAAAAATGTCATTCATAGTGGCATGCAACCCCATCAATTTTTGTATCCTTATGAATTGGATAGTCTGAGTAAGCGATGTCCGTTTGTCCATCTTTCTGTAAGTGAAATACATTTTTCGAAGACCTTGGAAAAGCTGGAAACTTCGGTCTAAAACTGATGTGTTGTCAGAGTTCTAATATCGGTCTCAGAACACACTTAAGTTCAAAATTAAACTTTAATACCATTAATAACCCAAACAACGAAAGGAAGCTTGCTTTCCTTTTGTTTCTCAGAGCCCATTCACCAGACACAAGCCGCGAATGATGGTATCGTTAAAATAATTCTTATATGAATGTAGGTCAAGATCTTTTCTCAAAATTTGCCAAGTAGTGGACGGGCAGCTTCGCTGGCTGGCTTCGGTTTCCTAAATTGGAGTCCTCTGTCAGACTCACGTCTACAGCGGTGCTGCCTTCTTTTGTACGCACAGTACGGACTCAATTTGTATGAATATAATGCAAAGAGTGAAAATGTACATGAAACGAATTATGGAAGATTATGCGCACTGTAAGCTTGAAGAAGTGCAAACTTCGAAAATAAATTTCCACGATTTGTTGTTCTGATGCAGGTCTTTAAATGGTGATTTGCCAAAGTACGAGTGTGCTGAAAAAAACTCAAACGCACTTCCCGAGTATGACAACTAGTTTGACAGTTATCCCTATCGCAAGCGTCTAAACATACAAAAAAAAAGCATTTCATTAAAAATTTTGTTTAAATCGTTTTATTTTTTCTAATAACTCCAAAAGTATGCATCAAATAGATTTAGATATTAACTCATTTTATAGACTTTGAAGGTGTATAGGAGGTTGCAAATTTCATCAAAAAATATGTGTCTTAATGAAAGCTTCATTCTTTTACATCTCTGCTTTTTGCAGATTTTTTTTTAATAATGCAGTGTTGCAGCGCCTCTGGTGTCAATGAGGTGTATTAAATTTTTGACGCTGTGCTAAGTAGCTATTTTTGATTATTTTACTTCGGAGATGATGTTACATTAGCATTAGTATTCCCTGAAGCCTGTGTAGTTCAGTGATCAGTGTCTATGCCGTCATCACTTAAACTTTTCCTACAAGAACTGATACAAATGGACACTAATGCACATCAGAAAAATGCGTGGTGTTTATCTGTTTGGGCATGTAGAAAAAAGAAAACTGAAAATACTTACAGAAAAATCCTGAATAAGACAAATTATTCCTTGATTTTTGAAATTTGCTCTTGCAAATCGATTTTACCCCAAATTTTAATCAATATAAAATAAAAAGCTAAGAATTTTTAATTAAAAACAAAAATTAGTAAAAAGCATATACGAGTACATGTTTTTTTTTTTATTCATACTACCCAATATCTCCAAAACTAAGAGCCAGACTCATAAATTATGTAATATAATTTTGGATTTTCGATTTTCTTGTTTTAGTAAAGAAAACAAATCGTTATTGAGTAGCTTTGAAATGAGAGATAAAAGAAAAAGTAAATAGGGGAACTAAAATCCTTTGAAGGATTAATATTTTTCATAAAAATTCTTAAAATGCTAATTTTAATATTTTATTTTTACTTAACGCTTTTCTAAATGAATACAAATTTAGAAAAAATTTAGTATAAAGTGATGGTTAAGCATTATGTGCATATAGACTTGCTTAACCAACAACAAATAATTTTTTTGAATTCGAATTCTCGAGAGTTCTAAAATAGAAAAAGAAACGTTGATAAGACTTTACGTCAAAGCACTTTCAGCTTGCTCCTAATAATCACTTTCTGTTTATTTACATATGTCACTTACTGTAAAGAAATTTATTTGTGTACGTGTGTCAAAATAAAAATCAAATGAAACTATCGCTCTTGCGACATAAACATTTAACAAGCGTGCAACAACATGTGAATTGCAATATTGCTCCAGTATATTGCAATCCAATAAAACTTTTCATATTTTATTTTTCTACGTGTTGGCTTACACACTCAATTCATTTATTTTTACGTTTAATTTTGTTTATTTTTTGCTCTTTGTATTAATCACTTTTCTGCTTGACCATGTGCACTTGTTCGTATAAAGTTGACTAAAGAAAAAAAAAACTAAAGTGTGTTTTATGAGCAAAATCAACTTTGGTAAAATGGATAGAGGGAGAGAGAGGGTTTCGGTATTTTCATTTATCTTTTTTTATAACGAACGAATAAAGTGTTCAGTAAATCGCCTAAAATCCGTCGAGACCTTTAATCCCGTGCCCAAATGACCGTATGCGAATTTATTGAACGCACGTGATAGTTAGACACACACATTCATTTACTAGAACTTATGCTGCCTGCTTCCCAGCGCTCGTGGAAAGGGAGATTTTTAACATTTAAGCACCATTACATCGTACTTGATTCAAAAGTGATTTTTTTTTGCTTGTTGTTGGTAGAATATTTTTTTAATACAATTTATTGGCCACACTTTTGTTCGGTGTTTAATAAAGAAGGGGAGTGGGGGTGGGGCTAAAAGGGATATAAACAGAACACATGCTCTACACGTTACGTTTGTATGTTGAGTTTTTGTTGCTCTGTAAAGGTTTCACAGATTCATGGGATACGAGTACTTTTTTTTTAAGCCAAATTAACTGTAAATGTAAAATATTCAATAATTTATATTGTGATAAAGAGGATTAAGTAAAATAATGTTAATGGAAATGCTTTTTTAGTTACAGCTTCTAAAGGTTTTAAGCAAAATAAAAATAATTCTCTATAATAAAATATACACAAGAAAAATTAAAAATTGCAGAGTCACATACCCGGGTTACAACTTGATGGATGAAGGATTGTACAACACAAAAATGCACTACTGTGTCATTACAAGAGTCCGAAGTATGTGCGAAATTTCGCAAGAGTCGTCTGGGCAGAAATATATTAACATATTAAAGTCTGCTTAGCCGATGTACATAAAACAGAGAGATATGACCACTTTTGAAAAAGCAAAATTATAGCCTTGCGTGAGTACAATGTTGCAATAGAGCAGGTTGTGTTTTAATATTTGGCTTTTCCGATTTTTCTGCTCAATAAGGCTTATTTATCAACAAAATGTCAGCACTGCACAGTATAATATTACGTTAAATTTTTGCGGGCGTGACCCCGCTTACTTTTTTAACTCATGGTTATGTTATGGCTATTGCTTATGATTGATGTAAAGTTTCGTAGTAAAAGACTTATGAGAAATACATAAGCAATAGACTTAAATCTGCTAAGCCGAAATACATGAAACAAAAGGCTAAGATTTATGTGTGTAGTCACAGCCACTTTTTAAAACAAGAAATTTTTACTTTGAATAAGTGGAATGCGTATGAAAAGTTTTAATAAAATCGATCGAGTTTGAACTCCCTTAATATAAATTCTTAATTTTGAGTTTAAAATTCTTGTCAACACCCCCTGATTGAAATTTCCGGGTTTAGATTTTTGTAAGTGATCTCTGATCTAAATTGCTTTGTATATCAAATTTCAGCTATCTAGTGCAAATTTTTTAAGGGCGTGGCCCCGCCCATCCTATAAAACTTCTAAATTTTAGGATTTTTCCATTGGCTCACTCATCTTCACTTACTTGTGTACAAAATTAAAAATTTCAGCTGTCTCGCACGAATTCTAGCATTAAATTTAAAGGGCGTTGCCCCACCCACTATTTCAAACTCAAGATTTTGTTGTGAGCAGCGTCAATGTTCGTAGTAAACGGCTGATACGAAATACGTTAATAATAGATTTAAATCTACTGAGCTGAACTATGTAGATGAAACTTAAGGCTAATATTTTATGGGCGTGACCACGCCCTCTTTTTAAGATGATAGCTTAAAACCTTGCATGTGTGCAACGTGTATGCAAGGTTTGAATAAAATTATTTAAAAGCTGTTTGTTTAGTTTTTAACTCTTAGCAATATTAGCGCGGGCCCCGCCCACCCTGGTTAATTTTTTTACTTTTCAGATTTTTTTAGTTGTTTTTTCATTAAAACCTTGTTATGCATGAACTTTCAGCTCATTAGCGCAAATTTTAATAGTTAATTTTTATGGCCGTAGCCCTGCCACTCTCGCTAAAATATCCAGGTTTTCAGATTTTTCTAGTTGGTTTTTCATCTAGACCTTACTTATGTATCAAATTTCAGCTTTTAAAAGCAAAATTTAATTTTTAGTTTTTATGGGCGTAATAACGCCTACTTTTTCAAACTCCAGAAATTTTTTTGCCAGGGCTTATCATTCGTGTCAAGTTTCGTTGGAAACGGATGACAATAACGACATAAATAGTATATTTAAATGTGCTGAGGCAAAGTACATAAAAATGAAGTCTTAAATTGCATGGGCGTGTTAACGCCTACTTTTTTAATAGCCCTGCATTTTCGCAACATGTTTGCAAAATTTCAATAAAATTACTTTCGTTAAACGTTTTATATTTGCTTTTTTAATTCTGTACTTCATGGGCGTAGCCCCGCCCCCTGCCTAAAATGTCCGGGTTTTCAGATTTTTCTAGTTAGTTACTCATCTAGACCTACTTTTGTATAAAATTTCAGCTCACTAGCGCAAATTTTAATTTTTATGGGTGTGCGCTTAGATTCGTTGAACTTGTTTTCTGGAAAACTAATTTTTTTGAGTCATTGTTTTAATAAATATATTTAATAAATATCAAAATAAGAATATTGTGGAAAATATATACATTTATGGTAAAGGGTATAAAAGCAAAACAAAGAGGCTCAAAATGCTTGAAAAATTCCTACAGATTTAAATAAATGCACGCATTACATAGTTCTGAAAAAGGTTGTGACGAGATTTATATGTAGCATCACATATCACAAGTTTTGCGAAACATTTTTCTGTTTTCTGTCGTAATAATAAGTCCTAATTTAATATTCCCCTTAGGAAGCTGCAACCTGCATAATAAAAACAAAAATAGAAGAAAATAAAACAGCAACAAGATTCAATTAACACACATTCCTGAATTTCAGCAAGAAAAAATATCTCTTAAATCTCACAGTTTATACTTAGCTGGAATAATTTTTTTATGGGCACATTTTTCCCAAAGAATTATTCATAAACATGTTCTGTTTTCCTTAACTATTTATGTCTAAGGGATCACTTAAGCTTTCCTCCCTTATCATAAAATAAGACTAGAGAAAACACGCCGCATAGATACCACTCGCATCTGTATTCAAATAATCCCTCACAATCGTTTTGAATATCTGGGCAATTTATTATCTAATGACAATTTCATCGGAAATTTAAACAATACCAACGAACCTTTGCTCCAAACGTCTTTGCAAAATCCAAAACAAGTTGAGATTTATAGCTGCATTTCAAAACATTATGCAACAATAAAGACAAAGAACTTGTCCTCCCCAATCATGTTGCGATGAATGAAATGAAAAATCTATAACACAATCGACAACAAGAGAATGTATGTATGTATGTACGAGTATATGCGAAAGAGTATGCGAGGAAGATGATGATGACGACACAGCCATTCAAAAACTATAGTCAGGACAAAATAATTCCTGTTCGATTTCAACGTCGTGCACCCAAATGACAGACACCACTTTAATACCTCCATCGATGTAGTGACAACATGGTAAAGGCACTGAAAATCCTTGTTTGGTTTTGGAACATGAACAATTACACACATTCATACATACACACACACATCCTTCTGCTTAGAAATGATTATTTTTTTTACTTAGAAACGAAAATCAACTACAATTTCTACATTATAAAACAACTGGTTGAAATAGAGGAAGTCTGCTGGCACTATCTTTAATATTGTATAGACAGTTTACCTTGAACGAAAACAATCGATTATAGAAGTATATATAAAACACTCACACACACACACACACACACACACACACAAACTGTAAATGAATGAATAATGTTAAGTGCTTCAAATATATGTATGTAAATTTGTAAAGGTAAACTTGAAGATAGATTTATACTCACGTAGGCCTGCTTCATGGTTTTGTATGTTTGGGTGACAAGAAATATTGGTAGGAGACATGTTGTTGCAGTGGCATGTTGAAAATCATTATTTTTCATGTAAATTTCTTGTTCACAATATAAGTATAAATACAATTGCTAAATGTTATTGAAATAAAGTGTAGGGAAACAGATGGAGCAAGAGAGAAGTGATTATTATTAATTTGAATGGATTGTACAGTAAAGCAATAATCAAAAGAAGGTTAATGGTCTCATTCAATTATTTGAAAGCAAAATAACAAATTAAAAAGGTATATTAATTTATTCCTATTCAGCAATATGAACCTAAGTTAAAATTTTTATTAATCATAGCGGTGGATTTAAGAAACTCAATGTTTTTCTCGGAAATTTTTGCTGAGGCAGAAGGGTTTGGCCACAGTGGCCATTTCCCTCATAGAACTCGAAATAAGACTTTTTCACTAAGTCATATTTTGTTCCAAATTTTGTAAAAAAAAACTTCACAAATACAATTCAGATAAACTGTAAGTTCAGTTTGATAGTGTTATAGGTTGCCTTCATTTTCCACTAAGTGTGATTGGCTGAGGAAGAATGGTTTGGTCACAGTGAACGTTTTTATGAAAAAACCCCTTAAAAGAAGAAATAAGAAATATCGCATGCGATATTTTTGAAAAATGAATTTTACTCGATGAATTTATCTTCACACACTTTGACAAACTGACTTTCCTAGTAATTCATACACTCGTTAACAAAAACTTGGGAAGGAGATGCCCCTGCATCCGGAAAAAACCGGATGGAATTTTATCATGATCACATCGTGTTCCAGCCAGCAGTGTTCCTATTCTTAAGCTGAGGAGTTCTTTTGGCGTATAGCAAATGCACAGTTTTTCTCGCCAGTGCATGTTAAGTCGATTTAGCTTTGTTATAGGGGCATATAAAAGAGTTTGATATAATTTTATTTAAAATTTATCAAGAAATTTATTATACGAAATATTGTCATAATTTTATTATAAGTGAAATTTATTTGCTGGTGGTTAAAGGATGTCTATATGCATTTCATTGTTGCTTTAACAAATCGTCAGTAGACTTTAATCACACATTTTGAACAGTCACAAATCTCTTATCTTATGCACACACTATTTGAGAATTCACAAATAATATTTTTGAAAATCACAAAATAAAAATAAGCATATATTTTTATTCGATATGAATCTATTTTAAGCCAGGGCTGAAATCGTCACATCTGCGATCGTATCGACAATCGTACGAAAACAAATTAAGTGATACGTCAATGGTATAAGCTGAATGGGATTTCAGTACATTCACGTATGTACTCGTATGTCATAATCCGAAAATGGTGTTATTCCGTGACGAGTTCTACGTTCACGGATGTGAAGATTCCACCCCAGTATAAATACTGGTTTTAAAATCTTAAAGCATACTTTGTTTTGTCTATGATTTAAAAATATTCCAATTTAAATTCTACACAATACAATGAAGAAGAATACTGAATTTAAAAAATGTAAATTACGATTATCTGTCATTCATCGGATTATTGTTTTGTCTGTGTATGTGCTGTTTGTGTGCGGGCAATGCTTCCCTACACAACATCAATTTTTAACGGCTGTAACTGTTGCCACTTTTTATCTTTAATGGTCCAAACATATGCTGTACGTGTTGCTCATTCAAATGAGCTACTTACCGGAACGTTTTACTTATTTTTCTTTTCTATTTTAAAATATTTTTAATATTAATTTGTATTTGCCTTAAGTTCGAAGCACTGATTTGTGCTAACGTTCAGTGCAAAACAACTCCCACAAAACAACAAAAAAAAAGATAAAAATAAAAAATACAACAAAAAAAACGAAAAAACAAAAATAAACCTTGAAGGGTGAGAATAGTTAGTCTTTTGGGATGTCATGACTGATTTTTAGCTGTAGGTAATATAATCATCATTTTTGATTTTAAAATAATTTCCGTTCTTAACGGCATTTCATTTATTTTGCAGCTTGTGCTAGGAGAATGTTGGCTTAAATACTCGTGTAAGTGAGTGAATTGTGCATCAATTTATATCTGTTTCTTTGGGGATTTACATACATTTATACAAGTTTGCTAGCTGACGCTGTATATTTGTTCATTTGAAAAATATTTATCATGTTGATTGGTTTTCGTATATTTCCGTTTACAAAAACAATTTTGTTTTCTTCTTTTTTTTTACCATTATCAACATCATCGATCGGATATGCAAATTAAGGGTAAATTAATCTTTATAAAAATATTTAAAAAGTGTATTTAAGTGAAATGGGTAGAGGAGAGGGGAGTTTATTTAAAAATTTTATTTCATATTTAAGCTGATATGAATGCAGCAGTGTGCGGCTGGGAGTTCATTGAAAATTGTTATCGTTATAATTTAACGTAAATGGTGTACGGGTTTTTGCTAAGATAAGGGAGCATTAATAAACAAAAGGACATACATATATGTTTTTTTAATCTAGTTAAGGACATATAATATATTATAAACGGTGATTTTTAAGAGCTTTCGAAATTGATTTAAAAGAAAAAACCCCATAAAATATAGAGAAATGTATATATAATTCAATGCTTAAAGATTATATGATGTAAATGTTGACTGCGGCTACGCCTGAAATGGTTCATACGCTGGGCATACTCTCGCCAGCATATCGGCCGGTATTTCACTAATACAATCTTTAATACTGTCTTCCAGTGCTTCAACTTTTGCGCGCTTGTCCTTATAGTCCCACAAAAAATTGTTCAAAAGCATTAAATCGCACGATCTAACGGTCGATTGACCGGCCCCAAACGTGAAATAAACTGTTCACCGAAATCACCTTTCAACAACACTGGCGGATAGAGCTGAAATATTGTCCTATGTCCACAATCTAAGTACACGTGTTGGTGGTTTAATGTTCAATAATGTAATTTTGGTGCGAAATTCGTTCACAAGATTCCGAATATCCACCTCAGAAGAACGCCAAAGCTGACCATAAAATATGGACAAGGTGAAAAACATCGATGCTTTTTTCGATGCGAAATATCGATACTTCATAAAATATGTACATTGATGTTTTTATACATCGATTGCTTTTTTTTTATTATTTTTTCTTATATTTTCAAAAAATCTCAAGCTTAGTTTACACCTCCCAATACTTTTTTTTTTGAATACTGTTTAAGATCATGACACATTGTCATACAAAGTCGTACGATCTACAAAAAAATATAACCCTGATGTGATGAATTGTTATCGTCTTTTGAAATTTTCATAAACTCCACTATACCAGAGTTGTATTTTCTCAAAAATCGCACGACTTTGTATGATAGTGTATCACGGCCTTTAGAAATAAAAGTTTACCAAGTCTTTCACCACTCAACCGGTATCTTTCTTGAGTCATCACCTGCGCTGCTTGCGAAAAAAAATCTTTCAGACGGAACTGATATTCCCACCATTATACTCGTAAGGTATTTTTTAAAGTTTGGCAAACTGCGATTTATAATCTTTCGTTGAGTCTTCCAACAGGAGTATTAAATATTACAAAAATATATCAATCGGCGGCTAATTTCCAGCCGCTTATTAGCCAAACAAAAAATCGGTGGCGGCGGCTGCTCAAAACTGTTCGGCGGCTCGGCTTAGCCGGCTCTCTGCGAATTGGCCTTAGATACACCTTGCAGGTGGTTAACAAGTTGTTTGTTGGGAGTAAAGGTGCCATACACGAGCTTATTCGTTGCTTATAATAGTGTTGCCAGTTGTTCACATAACATTTACCAGGTTTACATGTACAAACTTGAATCAGATATAAATATGAATACAGGCTTAATATCAATCTACACGTTCTGTATACAAATTGCCAATTCTATGCATCGAAAGAACACATCGATGTTTTCCGATTGCTTAGGAGCAAAAAAAAAAAAATATTGGACACTACATCGACGTTTTTAAAATATCGATGTTTTTTGTCCATCCCTAGGAAGAAGTGCACGATACACTTTGTTAACCGAGCATGAATTTCGAAAGCAAAATTTAATAATCTGCAAATGTTGTGCATTTGTAAGTCGATTCATGATTTAATTATAGACCAAACTGAACATGTTTAACATTAATATGATTTACGAAAACAGCTGAGTTGCTAAAAACAGTGTTGACAAAGGGAAAGTTTCTAAAAAAATCACCCTTTATTAAAAGCTTGAAAATTGAATAAAATGTTTCTTATTAATGCACTAATTATAATCTTATTATTGTACTAATGCAGTACGCATCTGCATCCTTGTCGTCTGAGTCCAGGTGGATAATATTTCTGCCAAAAAAACCGACTTCAATGCAAGTATCTGATACAAGAAGGTAAGAAGAAGTACGTGAAATATAACATTAAATTTTAATGGGCATGGGCACATTTTTTTAAGAGGAGGATTGTATCTATTTTAGAGCTCAAGGTGTGTGTTAAGTTTCGCAAAATCGGTAAATTAGAACCGCGTGAAATATTATAATAAATTTTAACGGGCGTAACCCCGTACATTTTTTCAACTTTCAAATTGTGAAATTATAAGAACCAAAGGTGTTTGACAAGTTTTGCAGCAACCAAATAAGTACAATATCATAAAATTAAATAAATATAAAATTGTGGGCGTGTCTCAAAGTCGGTTAAAAAGGTTCAGAAAGCCAGTAATTCCCTGCTGTACACTCTGTGAAATTTTAATCGTTCAAAGTAAGTAGAAAAATATATTTTTGTAAAATATTCAACGCTTTATTTATTTAAGCTGCCAAGAAATTCTCTAAGCATACAAATTCCATTATGTACGAAAATAATCTACCACAACCTTCGCTTTTTTTTCAATTACAAAATAAGACATCTTTCATTAATTATTTTCAAAGTAATCGAGCAGAAGTAGTTAACCTTGCGCTTAAAATTTTACTTAAACTTTAACGAAAAGTCACATACTTTAATTGCAAATACTAACTGCTTCTCTTGCTTCAATAAAAATACAGCTTAAATAAAACTTGAGAATTTTCAAGAAACCCAAAAAACCTTTTCTAACACCAATTGTGTACGAAAGTCGTTAATATCATTTTACAAGAAAACGATAATAAATGATGTCGCGACAGTTTTGCTTAGTTTTTAAGCCAGAGCAAAAATGTGTGCAGACATACGTTCGTGATGTCGAACAGCAAGAAAGTTAAAGGTATTGAATCGTTTGAACTAGAAACAAAATTTGCAAGCATTTAACACTTTGCCTTGAAATCTAGATTGCATTAATTTTTTATTTATTTATAAATTTTTGTTATGAAAATTCAGCGCACTACTTTACACAGCTGCCAAAGTTTATTTTTCAACCTTAAACTATTTTTTGTTTTCACTTTTTTTAAGCAAAGGCAGGATAACAGCGTACGACAATGGTCGTTTATTGTATTGAATTTTGAGAAAAGAAAGTGAAATTGCCACTTGATACACGTACGAAGGGTCATGTACGCATTACACCTGGGTCTATGCAACACACTAATGGTTATACATATGAATAAAAACTTTCGTTATACAACATCAACAACTTTCGTGTCTCACTTTGCCTGCTCCTGCTCCTGCTCCAGCAAAAAGCATCAGCCGTAGTGTAAGTGTTATAAATTAATGTTAGCACTAGCAGCAAAAGTGTCTACAAGCAACTGCTGCGGAGAAATTGTAGACTATGGATTGTTTAGATGTGTAACTACTACAAACTTTTGCTAACGACTTTCTTTTATTTGGTAATATGAGGTAAAAAGCCGGGTTAACAGCTGCTCAAGTTTTTAAGTACAATCACATTGTAGAAAAAAAAAATAATAAATGCTGACAGAAGGAGGGTGATTTATATTTTATGTATTAGTTGATGTTGCTGCTGAAGGAAAGGGAAATTTTGTTGTACCTATAGTTATTTCGTTCTTGTTTTGTATACAGAAACACACATAGTCGTTTTGCTCTCATAGCGCAGTAAAAGCTTGCCTTTACGCTACATAAATTCTTGTGGATTGCTGGATGTTTGTTGTCGAGGATTAGGCGATGGCAAATTTGTGAAAATTACTTCTGGTTTATTGCGGTCGGGTTGGTGGTGGGCAAAGTTTAATATTTTATGTTTTTTTTCTATTTTTATATATTGTTGTGTCTTTTAGCTTAAATTTCTTTAGTGTAGAGCCAGTGCTGCATGCGGTTTCTTATTGTTTATAGGAAAGCACTTGTTCAGACAACTTTTATTTATTTTTTGCTTATATTAAAAAAAATAAATAAAATGGTGAAATATTCATAGTAAGGGGACAGTGCACCCATTTAAATGCTTAACATTAATTTTCAACATTGACAGAAAATCAAGTCATTCGTTATTGAAAAATAAAAATCAAAAGGCGCTCGGTGACTTACCTTAGATTCCGGTAGTATTGGTTCTTTATTCCCAAATAGCACATGACTAAAAACTTAATAATAATAATAAGGGTTTTCATGAGAATGTTCAAAAGTCAATTGTGTATTTTTACACTCTCGTAAATAAAATGTCAAA
This sequence comes from Nowickia ferox, assembly GCA_936439885.1. Taxonomy (NCBI): domain Eukaryota; kingdom Metazoa; phylum Arthropoda; class Insecta; order Diptera; family Tachinidae; genus Nowickia; species Nowickia ferox. Next base: position 73,164,286 of record OW387026.1, read on the forward strand.
AATTTTATAGAAATTTATTAACACAAACCTGTTAAGTTCGCCCAATAATTTTGACTCGTAAACTTAAGCTGTGCAATTGTGCATTTTGTAAACAACTTTTTGCTTTTTTGGATACACACACACTTTTTTATTTTTATAAAAATATATAAATATGTTTTTAAATTAAAAATTGCTTGAAATTTTCTTATATTATTTTTATTAAATGAACTTTTTGACGTTTGTTTCAAATTAAAATACACAGTTTCTGCAAAAGTGCAAAAGAGGCTTCATGAAACAAGTCTCGCAAGTTTGCCTAATTGCACAAATGGCAATTTTAAGAGTTCTCATGAAAACCCTTAATAAGTTTCTAATAAAAAAAAATTCATTTTCGATAATTTAGATAAGGGGATTTCATCAAATTCCTGTTCCTGCATTTTGCCGTGGACCCGTACGTGGCAATAATTGTCTGTGCAGGGTCTAGGGTACTTCAAATTAAGCACTCAGGAGTAAAGTTCCCACTAATATTTAATTGTTTCTGTTCGAAGATTTCGCAACTGGCTATACGAGTACATACACACACACACATATATAAATTTAAAAATCAAGAAAATAAAAACTCATATTATTTTTAAAAACAGTTTCTGGGGTCCGTGAACACCCATTTGGGAACCATTGCTTAAAAAAAGGCTAGATAGTGATTTTTGCTTTGTTTTTAAAATATGATTTATTAATAACACAATTGCTTCATTCACAAGCCAAATGATACAACAATTAAAATTGTATTTGCAAAGACACTTTCAAGCAAAATTGCTTAAAACAAAAACAAGTTGTGTGTAATATGTTTTTGTTTTGAGAAATTTGAAATTGACTTTTTTAAATACAATTTTAAACGATACGGCCAGGCTTGTGAATTAAGCAAATAATATAATAAATATAAAAATAATAAATTACAAAATAATTTTAAATGATCAAAGTTATCCACAGCAGTTCCCTTAAGTATGCTACACTATTTATTATTAAAAGAAAATATAACGTATACGCAATTGATTTAATTTACGGCGTGTCCCACGATGTCGAAAACATTCACTTGTCACACACTTACAATTGGAAAAACAACAAAATCTTAAAATTTGTTTTTGTTTTGAATGTAAGTGTGCGACAAGTCAAACGTTGTCGACATCGTGGGACAGGCCCTAATTTTGGTTTCAGTTGACTGACATCTCAGTTCAGTTCTAACATCTCCGAATAGGCAACAACGGCCTGTCCCACGATGCCACTACAAATCCTTCGATCGAATACTTTTATTGAAAACAACAACAAATTTTCGAATGTTATTGTTGTTTGCGATACAAGTTGTCGATCGCACGATTTCGAGTGACATCGTGGGACAGGCCGTAAATTTAAAAAATTCCGTGTAGTTTTCTTTTGAAAGTCCGCACTAGCAAATGGAAATTTCTTTATGAAATTTACCAACCTGAGTTTCAGTAATTTTTTTTAAATACAGTTTGTATGAGAACCTGCAATTCCTTATGAACTCCGTACCAGGCTTTAACAAAAAATACTTAACGTTCAGAGAAATAATCCGTGGCATGGAAGATGCCTGCTCTTTAAATATTTTGCCAACTGCAGCGAGGCATACTTCTCCACCTCAAAAATATACATATTTAAGTTTTTTGTTTTAATGTTTTCTTCCCTATTTCGGCTTTATTGTGTTGAAAGCAATATAAAAAAATATTATGTATAAATAAGTTGGTCGGTTTACACTTCACCTGCGTTTGGAAAATTAATTTTCCCAAGCCTCCATAACTTGCCTTATATGTATATTTGTCTAGTTGGTCTAGCTGTAATTTCTTTTCCAAAAACACACCCAAAGGATGTGCTTGGTTTCTTTTCGTTACTTATACTTTTTATTTTCGACAATTGTTAGATTTCACACCATATAAACGTAAAAATAAGCATTACATACAACAATACAATTTTATTATTACGTATGTACACTCTCTTTAACACATAAATATATGTAACAATAATAGCAACCATAATAATTATTACTTTTATGTTGTTGCACATTTAAAGAACAACATCACACACTAGCAAAAGGTAAAAAAAGGAAAAACAAAAATATTAACAAGACCAAAAAACATGAGTCCAATGCAAACCAGATGAAACTGCCAGCCAACGAGATGAAAAAAATATCTACTGCTCTTAAAGTTCTCACGTCAGGGTACAAGGGTACCCTGGTGTCTACAAATAAATGTCTGCCTTAAAGTGTTTACAAGTTTATGTGTGAGGAAGTTAACTGTGTGTATATGTATGTGTGAATGTGTCTATGTGAGAAAAAATATACATGGCCATGTGTTAATGCTTTACAAAATAATTTTATATTTTCGTTTATTATCTTGTAAATGTAATTAAATTTGATCATTTTATGCTTACAAATTTCCATATTTTCTAATTTTTATTTTTTTTATTTTTACTTTAGAGATTGTAAGAGGGAAGAAAATAAAAAGAAAAACAAGGTTCAAAAACACTCAATTATATTAATTTGTTAGAATGTTATTAAGGAAAATTGCAAATGAACTTGTTAAGACTTTAAGTGTTTGTTATTACGAGAAAGATGATACCCTGTATAAAAGTATGTTGAATTTCGAAAATTGAGGCAATCTTCGGCTAAGGTTTTTTTAAGTTTGCGCAGAGCAAAACAGTAAAAAAAAAAATAAAATTCAACAACTTTATATAATTTTTTTTTAATTACGCAGCACAAACAACTATAGCTTAAATCTATAGACTTCATGAGCTACAATCATACACATGAATATAAATATACTCCGACTATTAATCGGCCACAAATGAGTATATACAGAGCTATTTTATTTACATGTTTTTAAGCAGCCTAAACACATTTTCCACTTCATTTTATGTACATAAATGTCTGCATACGGTGGCGAGTGATGAATAAATATCTCGAGTATCATGCGTTTATTTATTTTTGTGCGACTAAATCTCCATACTCTGAGTATAAGCATACTCCGCTTATAAGTACGGCTATAGTCGTAGTTGCTTGAGTAGTTAGTTTATTGTTATCAATTATATTACAAAATAAATATTACAAAAAATTCATAAAATTTATCAAATATAGATTATATAATAAACAAAAAAATTAAAAATAATTGAATTGTGCTAGCCGAAAAGAAGAAGGCCATTATCACCAGTGTTGAGTTTCGACAAATAAACAAACGCTAAAGCCATTTCAAAAGAGCTTTTGATGTATTTCCCTTGAAAACCCCAACAAATCGCTTGAGAGACAATACAAAATTAAAAATGCAATATCTCTTGATTTTGACCTAATCTATTAAAACGAAGTATACCACTGTGTTCTACGGCCCACAATTAAGTTGAAATGCATCGGGGTTTTTCTGTGTCATTTCGAAAGTTAAAATTTTATTTACAGTGTTATTTAGGTATGTTTATTTTTTTGCGCACTCATTGTGATTTTTTGTTCAATACACACTTTTCAAAACATTTTTTTTTCATCCCTAAAGCACAGTTTGCAAAGCAAATAGAATCAAAACTATCTAACATGAATATGCTTTGGCCAATCTCGTTTTCTAATGATTTGATTAAGATAAAGTTCGTATCGCTCTGTAAGTCAAATTACATGTGATAATTTTTAATGAACAAATAACACCAAGTTAGTTATAGCTATTTTGGCAAACACTAGCAGAACGGAACAACTAGCTGTTTATGAAGGCCAGGGTTCTTGGTATTTGATCCACTGTGTGTGGTGTCAGTAGATTTCTGCTTTATATACTCAGCTTTCAGTGCAAATGGAATATGCAAATTGCTTTGATTCATCGTATTACAATTTGCTGAAAGCTTTTTTTGTAATGAAAGCTCAATTTAACTATCTCTTAAATTACAACAGTCTTGCTATTGTCGTTAATTTGCACATGCAAGTAATTTTATTTATTTTTATTTTACTTAAGACAATTTTTTTCGTTTGTTAATTTAAGTATATTTGTTTAGTTTTACCCACAAGCAGCGCAATAAGTTTAAGTTTGCAGTTTTAGGCATCAGTTTGGGCTTTTATTAAAAAAAAACTTGTAATCAAATAAGTATAGTTTGCCAAAAAAGAATTTATAAATTTCGTTTTTACAGAAAAATTTAAGTTTCTTAAAAATAAAACATAGAGTGAATATGATCAGCAACTGCTTCTGGTTTCACATGATTTTTGCACAGGGGAATTACCTTCTGCTATCTGATATAGAAACTTTAATAAGTTAGAGCTTTAAGCTTTAACAATAAAATGTAGAGCATGCCGTCTACGGTCTCTAGTATCTTTTTCTTTTTAAATTTCTGCAATATCTTTCAACTACTCTGTAAAAAGCCAAAAATATGCAGATAGTAATAGAAATGTAGAGCCCTAATAAGCACATCACATGGCTGAAATTGTAATAACAACTATGTTAACATTGCTCTTAAAAGTTTACCATCATAAAAATGATTTTTTAGTTCCTTGACATAACCATTCAAAATACAGTTGCAGACGCCATTCAAGTAATTGAAACAATATGTTAAGCCCAATTTTATGTAACCAACTTTAAAAAAAACGAAACAGAACAATTCATAAATTCTAATTACTCAACTCAAAAGTACCAAGCAACTACAGTTTAGCATAATAATCTTGGAAACCAACCACAAAATGCTCCATAAAAAGCACACTTTCTTTCTTCATACACACACCTTCACATTAAGAGGTCTGCTTTAACGCGTAAGTATACTTTACTCCACTGCTGCTTATTTGACGTTGAAGTTGTTTTATTTTACAACTGGCAATAATTCATTTGTACGCAATTTTAAGGTATAATAAAATGCATTTGTTAAACGGTAATTTGCAAGTCCTCTGCTACTGTTACACACACATACTTCAACTCACGCAGCGACGAAAGCTTGAACATCATCAAGAGTGAGAGCAACTACGATGAGAATATCATACAACATTAAAGAAATTACTAAGCAATACAACAAGTTGTGCAACAATATAAATTTTAGCATGTGTGTATGGGTGTTAGGGAAACATTTTTTTATCAAGAAATATAAAACAAGCAACATTATTTAAAACATGTTTGGAAAAAGAGCAGTTTTGTTAAAAACGGTAAAGCCCGGTACGGGTTTCTTACGGAATTTCTCGTTTGTAAATTCACATTTATTTCTACATAGAAAAATAGTCGTGTAGCCTTTTGTGTAGAATTATGTTTGCATATAGACAAATTTATTTATTTTTGAATTTACAACACACAAAAAAACAAAAATTAATTGCAATTTTTAAGAAATAAGAAATGTCGAATATTCCGTGACCAAACAATTGTATGAACATTAATTTTTGTTTCAGTTGGCTGAAAAAAGTCTCTACTTATATTTATAGCATCCCTAAGATAGGCAATGAATTTCAAAAATTGCGTATATTTTTGTTTTGAAAGTCGACAGTCATACAGTTTGTATGAGAACCTGATGAAATTCCGTATTATATCGTTAGCTGAAATGCAAAACAACTTAACTATACTTTTTTCGGATTTAGAGTATCTTTATTTTCATTTCTAATTCGGCTGATTGTTATGATAAATGTTTCAATATAATACGCACTGATTAATTTAAAAAGCGATTTCTAATTGTTGGTTAGTTACGTGGTTTTGCATTTTAGCTGACAATATTTTTTCCCAACGAGGCCCAATGCTCCTTATAGGATCGAGGGAAATGTATATATACATATATTATTTTTCCAACAGCACTAACTAGTAAATTTCAGTGGATGTCAGTTTAAATAAAAGATAAGTTTTTCCCCCAAATTTCTGCGAGTATAAATGAATAGTTTTTCCACAGGGCACTTACTGTAGTCATCTAAAGCCAGAAAGTCTTTGTGTTTTAAATGATTACATCAGCATAAGTATCAGCATTTTTACAATAACACCGTTTGCACCAAAAAAAGGGGCTAAAACACTAAAGGTAGACTAGAAGTGGTATTCAAGTTTTGTAAAATGGTTACAAATAAACATACAAACTGCCATTTTATACACACACGGCTAAGCTGTTAAATTGGCAATTTACCTTTTTTTCATTTCAATGTTGCTTTCATTTTGAATTTTTTTTTTCCAAAATATTGTGTCTTAAATTTCATGTATGGGAATGTGTTCTTTTTACTTTTCATATTTTAGACGAAATTTTAGAGGAAATTTAAAAATATTTCAATTATATTTAAGGTATCGGATTCATCATCAAAAATTATATCCCAAATTGGTTTCAAAGTGTACATATCCCTACTAATATTATAAATGTGAAAGTGAGTTTGTTTGTTTGTTTGCTAAGCTTTCACGCCCTAACCGCTAATACGATTTTGAAAATTCTTTCACCAATGAAAAGCTACATTGGCCTACCTGTTTTATCCGGTTCGAAACCAATTTTTTTTTATTTGCTACGAACTTTCAAACCGATATTGAACATTCTTTCTTTCAAATGAAAGCTTCATTACCAGCGTCAAACAGTTTATTTTTTAACCGGTTCGGAACCGGATTTTCTTATATTTGGTTTGGATTTTCAAGCTGATATTGAAAATTCTTTTACCAATTGAGAGCTACATTACCAACGTCAAACTTGGCATATTTGTTTTATCCGGTTCGGAACCGGTTTTTTTATTGGGTACGGATTTTCAAACCGATATTGAAAATTATGTCTTCCAATACGTAGCTTACATTGACAGAGTCAAACACAGCTTATTTTTTAACCGATTCGGAATCGGATATTTTATATTTGGTTCCGATTCCTTCCGAAAAACACATTTTTGGGCTGACTTGGGTAATTTTCGTTTGGACTTTGATTATTCAAACAGTCTTAAAGCCGGTTTTTATTATATTTTTGAATTTGTTTAAAGCCTATTTATCGGTTTTTATGGGTTTTTTTAACATTCTCAGTCAGTAATAAATAATAAAACATTCATAAATTGTAATTATGCTTTTCAAAATATCAGATAAGCGCGAGCGGAGATGCGGGTGAAAGCTAGTTCAATATATAATAAATAAATAAAAAGAAGAATTTTATAGAATTATATAGAAATAAAGTTGCGTTGCTACTTGTGCAAACATTTGCCCAAAAAAAACGTAACCACTGAATACTAATGGAAAACATTTTAATTCAGCCATTTGCTTATTAAGTTAAACAATTTTCAATGAAAAATTATTGGAATCTGTTTAACTTAATAATCACGTATCTGAATAAAAGGATTTTTCATTAGTATTTAGTGGTGATGCTTTTTAAGGCAAATGTTTGCGCAAAGTGTGAACATTCCTTAAGTAGGGATGTTACAAATCAAAATTTGTTTTTTTGTTTCTTGTACTTCTATGTCACTTTATATGTTCAGGTACTCGTATGTGATGAAAATCTAGCTCTGCAAAAAAAAAATATTTGTTATTACAAAAAAATTAGCGTTGTAATAATTTTAACCCTTTTTCAAATATGAATTTTAAAATACATAATTTTTGTTAATTTCTCAGTTAAATTTTTGCGTATATCAATAGTTTAATATCTTTTGTCCCATGTGGATTTTGAAAATCATTCCAAACTCATTACATCTTTGTTTCAAACTAGTTGCTTTCAAAGCATTAAATTTTCATCACATGTTTTTGAAAAATTTTGTCTTTTTAGTATTTATTTAATTTTTAAAGTACAGCATGCGAAAGCCTAAGCAATTTCCCAACTCTGCTCACTCAACTAAAATTTTTCCTGTGTTGCCAAGGGTTGCCATTTTTGCTGTTTAATTGACTGCGGTCGCTGTGGTTAATGCTGCATAGACACTCATTCTTGAAAATCTTATACTTGGAAGTTCTAGCTGCCGCTTTAATAACACAAGACTCTAAATGTACGCATATAATTCAACTTGAAAGTAAAAACTATACCAGGAGTATCTTAAACTGCTTGCAGTTCTGCGTAGCCGTGTGTGTATGTGTGTGTGGGGGGATGTATGGCACTGTTTGTAGTCATTAGTAAAGAGAGGAAAACAACACAAACAAAAATTTAAGAAAAAACCGCACGAATGCTATTAAAATAGAGCTTAATGTCTAAGTACACCAACACTGCAATAACAATGGCCTCATACAATTACGTTCTTCAGCACTGGAACACACACACACACCTACTCATACACGTGCAACTTTAAAACTCTTGATACCTTTGTTTCGTTTACGTTTTGTCTTTGCTTTGCATCTGGCTTGTTTTACTTGCGTCGCTGGTTGGGCTTGGCTGTTGGTTGATTTGGCTTCAACATTGTATCACTATTATTATTATTATCATTGTTGTTTGTTGCTTGGCTGGGCGTCTATAAGGAACAATTAGTAGAAACTTAATTATAGGTAACAGATGCCTGGTTATTGTTATCAAATACAGAAACAAAACATTATAAAATGAAATAAATTTGATACTTTTATTGGAAGATTATACCAAATTGCCACGAACAATTTGTAGCAAACTAGATATGAGTATAGAGTGTTGCGGCGAGGGTGAGTGCGGCCAGAATTAAGACATTAATCGTTTAAACTTTAGAGAGTAATTAGCATAAATTTGGTGACTCTGTAACTAGGAAAATGGTTCTAAGTTTGAATACATTTATTTAACAAAAAAAAACAATTTTTTTTGTTGACCATTTAAAGTTTTGTTTAATTAAAAAGTATCAGCCAGTAAGATTGACTTAAAAAAAATTAAATAGAAAAATGTTTCTTAAGTAACAACTATTGAAGTACATGATCACAAAATAAACTTTTTCGAGGTTTGGAACACTTCTAGCTCAGCTTCTAGATAATATTTAAAGAGGAAAGGGCGAATAACCTCACCGGTGACAGTAGGGCATGCAACTCTACTGACTTATTGTAGTATTCATGCAATGTGGGATGCATTTGCTGGTTCTATCACTACTACAACGGAAGGTATTCAAATGAAAACGGGGATTACCCCTGAGTGCTGGCTCTATTAAAAAAGTTTAGACAAGAAAGTAAAACTTCTAATAATTCTTTCAAAAAAAAAAACGACTTCAATGCAAAGATCTGATAGAACATTTTCGACAAAAAATGTATGGGATATAAAATAAAATTTTAATGGGGGTGCTTCCGCTCATTTTTTAAATGCAAGAATTTGTGTTTTTCCGAGCTTATGGTATGTGTTAAGTTTTGTAAAGATCGGAACAGTAGAACCACTTAAAATAAAATATTCAATTTTAATGGGCGTGATTCCGCCCATGTGTCTATTTTTGAGCTCAAGGTGTGTGCAAAGTTTCGTTAAAATCGCTTAATTACAACCAAGTGAAATATAATAATAGATTTTAATGGGCGTAGCGCCGCCCATTTTTGCTACTTTAAAATTGTGTAATTATGAGAACCAAAGGTGTTTGCTAGGTTTCGCAGCAATCCAATAAGTATAATATCACAAAATCAAATAAAAATTTTGTGGGCGTGTCCTGCCCAATTTTTTTTCCAAATGGGACCAATGGCAAGCTCTACCCTCTCAGACAATACAAATTTTTTACAATCGGTCTAATATGAACCGAGTTATGAAGCAACACCGCCAAAAAAAAATTTAGACGAATTGAAACCTCCCCCCTTTTTTAAGTCGGTTAAAAAAACTAATGTTCATAATATTACCTATTGATAACTATGTTATAGTTAAGACCTTAATTAATAAAAAAATATATATTTTAAACATTCTTTTATATAATTCAATATCCTTTTTCTCTAATATGTTTAAATTTTTTTAAGGTTAAACAATCAAACCTATTGATGTCATTCGATAAACTTCCATCCAACACATATCATTATCAAATTAAAATACAATTTTGTGTTTATTGACAAAATACCGGAAATGTTTAGCAGCAGATGTGCACATGTGTGGAAAATCACATTACCATGAAATTAAACTAAAACATAGACAATCAAAGGGCCAGTAAAAGAATTAAGAGAAAATATAAATAACAGCCCAAGGAAAAAAGAAGATCTGTTAAAAAAAAACCTTCAAGAAAAATCAAGATGAAAATCAAATCAATTTTAATTTGGAGACAAACAGCGTTAAAACCTCTAAGAAATGCACAAAAAACAACAGATAAAAAGAAATTAAATTACTTGAGAAAGTATGCAAAGCAAAAAGAAAAAAGTATTTTTTAAGCCCACGCCCAGACATACAACAACTTTAAGGTCAAAAATGAATAGGGAAAATGTTTTTTCCTACTCTGTTTTTGTTTCATATGTATAAGCATAAATCTTTTAAGCAAGAAGGACAGGCCAAAAGTCTGGATTATGTGAGTGTAGTGTAGTGGTAGTGGTGGGTGGCCCTTTGACGATTTAAAGAAGAAGGTTAAAGAAATCGTTTTAATGAATGGGCAACAAACAAGTTAAATAAAAGATTTCAAAGAAAAAATACTAAATGCTAAATAATTTAAATAGATTGTGTAAGTATTAGTGAGCACTTGCAAGCAATAACAGTTAAGGATAAAAAGTTAGCATTAATATTAATATTATTAATTATTATGTGTGTGAAGATAAATTTAAATTTAACTAGCAGAGACAAAAACCAAAAAAGTTTACAGAGCCCATTTTGCAGTTAACAGCGGACTGTTAAGCACTTAACAGTCCTAGTAAAATAAAGGAACATTATTTCGGTTGCGAAATCCAGTTTGGTCCCATAAATTTTTTTCGAAGATGCTCCACAAGATCTTTTCATGAAGTCGGTTTTTTTTTGGCAGAATTACGAGTATTAAAAAAAATCATGGTAAGTACTTACTAAAATTATAGAGGAACTACAAGGTTTTATATGACTGTAATAAAATTCTACTTGTTTTTCTGCTAATTATCGGCAAGTTAAAAATGTCGAATTTTCGGAAGCACTGAAAATGTAAGTCCTTCAGAGTGACTTCAATGATAACAATTCCTTGGTATGAATGAACAGAGGTATTTTTTTTCATTTAAAATAAAATGAAAAGTAGTTCAAAGTATAACAATGCTTTTGCAACCACCTTGTATAACAAATTTTTCTTCATAAAGAATTATTTTTCAGAATACTGCATTTGAGTAAAACTTTCCTTACATTTTTGTCTTTCTTTAAGGGATTTTTCTTAATAGTAGTTTTCGCTTTAAAAAAAGTAGTATGCTTAATAGTTTAACTATTTAATATAAGTATGTATACACGGTTATTCAAATATTCTGTAAATTTAAATCAGTCATGTATTTTTTATTAAAAGAAAATGAGTTTTTGTTAGAGTAGCATTTTTCCATTATTAAAGACTTATCTAATTTTAGTTTTTGGTTTAAGAAACAAGTATTCTTGATAATTCGAGCACACACAATTTTCGTTTTACTAACACAAGCAAACGAAACATCAAACAGCAAACAGATAGAGAAAAAATAAAAAATAAATGCAAAGTACCAAACAAAGTCTTACTAAATACAATATAAACAAAAATTAAATCTAATATATAGCATTTCGAAATCCTGTAAAATATTGTTACACTCAATAGCCCCCACTGCTTAGAACAACAATAGCAACAACATCAACTACCGGCAAAACAAAAAGACATTGAAAAATATTTAAAGGTTGTTTAAGCAAAAACTACAAAAATGAAATTTTGTTGCCCAACTCTAGTAAGGCAGACAATGTTTCTTAATGCCCACGAATGTTAGTAAAAGGATATTTGCAAAGAACAAAAAAAAAACACTGAAAATAAAATTCAAAGAGACAGAGACTCTAGGCCAACAAAAACCAAAAACGATAATAAATAAGAGGAATTTACAAACGGAAAAAGGGTCCTTTTTATGGTGCGTAATTTCGCATTAATCAAATGCAATTGCCAGCAGCTTTCCATATATTAATGAAGGACAACTAAAAGAAAAATAAAATAAAAACTACAAAAGATTTCTTTCAAAATAAAAGAAAGAAAAAAGAACAATGTAAGAAAGCAAACGGAAATATACTGGTGTGATTGTAATTTTATTATACACATCCTTAGGGGGTGCTTAAATTACAAGCAACTGCTGTAGAACACACAGACAATCCGTTTATACAGCAGATTGATTCGTAGGCTTGACCCAAAGCTTAACTGTTTTGTATTTTGATTAAATTAAATTACGCAAAGATACACAACAATTGTCACACAAGAACACAAAAAGTAGTAAGAAAAGTTTAGTATCGATTATTTGGCAGCGGTAAAAAGGAAGTAGTGTACGGGCCTTAAGGAGGGCCTGTATGTTCTTGAAATAAATAACGTATTGCTTACATCTGTGTTAAAATACTGTTTAGGGTTCCAAGTTGAAAAGAAACCCTATTGATTTCGCTACGATATCTGTGTAGAGAACCGTAAAAGCAACGAACCCTAAATTTTCACAGAATATGTAAAACTTTGGCCGCTACAAAAACACATAAATATATGACAGTTAAAAATTAAAGGGTGTTCTAAAACGAGCAACGTAACATATTGAAATCATGTGTTACATACAAACAATTATATATAGACACCTGAAATTTTTAGAGTTAGTGTATTTTTATGCAGGCAACAACAATAAACACTGAAATTGAAAAAAAACTCAACATTAAAGAGTATTCTATCAGTTCATGTAATTTTGACAACTTGCTTTATCCTCGAAACCGTAAGAGTTAAACTTTTGAAATTTTCAAATGCACTAAAACTGAAAAGTCCCCAAATTAAATGAATGCCAAAACGAAAAATCGCTAAAATGAAAAAGAACTTAAATGAAAATGATTACCAAAAATAAAATAAATCGCCATAATAAAAAAAACACCAGAAGTCGCCAAAAAACCAAAAAAAGGCAAAAATAAAAAAAAATCGCAAAAAATAAAATAGCGCCAAAACTAAAAAAACCCAGAAAATATCGCTAAAAGGAAAAAAGTGCCGAAATTTAAAAAAAATCGTCAAAAACCAAAAAAAAAATCGCCAAAGCTAAAAAACCTCAAAAAATCCGAATAAAACCCTAAGAATAAAAAAATTCCAAAATTAAAAAAAGTTGAAAAGAAATATTGCCAAAATTAAAAAGGGCTCAAATGTAAAAGCACAAAAACAAAAAAATCGCCAAAAACCGACAAAAATCGCCATGAGGAAAAAAAGCGAGGAAACAAAAACAAAAACGCTGAAACTAAAAATATGAATTGCAAAACAACTAACCAAAAAAACACCGAAAATGGAAAAAATCGCCAAAAACAAAAAAGGCTAAAAACCGAAAAAATTTCCTTAAACGAAAAACGCCGAATCTGCAAAAATCGTTAAACTAAAAAATCCTAAAATTACAAAAATGTCGAAATGAAAAATTGTCAAAGTTAACAAGAGCTTAAATGTAAAAATCAACTAAAGAAAAGAAATCGCAAAAAACCGACAAGAATCGCCAAAGGAAAAAAAAGTGCCTGAACTAAAAAAAATTGCTAAAACTAAATATATAAAATGAAAAAAATACGCGGAAACTAATAAAAATCGCTAGAACTAAAAAAGTATCAAAATGAAAAGTCGCCAAAATGGAAAAGGGCTTAAATGCAAAAATTAACAAGAGCAAAAGAATCCCAAAAAACCGACCAAAATTGCCAAAAGGAAAAAAACGACAAAACTAAAAAATTCCAGTACTAAAAAAAAATCGCCAAAAAGGAAACAAGCGCCGTACGGAACCCTTCGATTTGTTAAAGAAATCAATAATAAAATTTAGATACATATTTATCTCTTCATTGTCTTCTCTTCTTTATATTTTAAACTTGAAAGTTGTTCAATAAAAATTGAAGTGTTGAAAGCTGAAGGAAATACGATATTTCATTTTATTTTTTGGTGAGAAGCCTGTATCCCATTGCCGCATTAAGAGGGTTGTTGTACACCTGCGCCTTAAGAGTTAAATATTTGTATCATTTTTGAATCTTTTAGAGCAATAAAAAGCCTTTAAAAAGGCCTAAAATGAAAAGTTCTGCTATTACTTTTTTATTTAAAAAATAAATCAAGTTTCTGATTGTGTGAGTTCCAAGACACATTTATTTATTTATTTATTACAACATTATTTTTTGCATGTTGAATGTCGTAAATAAATGAAGGGGCTGTGTTGCGTACTAATTTGTCGTTTAACAAATGTTTGACAATTTTTTAGGATTTAAGTGTGTCTTCTCGATACAGAAAGGCTATTTTTCTTTCTTTTGTTTAAAATCTTAAAGCAATTAAGAGATAATGAGAAGTATAACTTTTTTTCTATGATATCCATTTAGCTTAAAAAACTGCTTCAAATACTTTTACCCTAATTTCCATTTAGTGTGCTTCACCTTTAACAAAATATACCAATTATTCCGCGTTTGTCCTTACGCTGATAAATTAAAAATATTACTCCCTTTTTATCACTTTGATATTGAAATCTATTAGTGTTAAGAAGAACTTTGAATTGTTATTTGTACTTTATTGAAAATAGATGCTAAGTAATAGAATTTAACTACGTTTCTTTATACTTTGCCATAGATACCACTCCTCACTTACACTGTATAATTAAACACAAAGTTTTTCGTATGTTACCCAAATAAAACGAGTGCATATTGTGGTTTCTTACTTGAAAAACGTATTATCTTGTCACAAAAGTTGATTCTTTGGTAAACTTTGTCAATTGATTTTAAGTAAATACTTACAGCAAATAACATTTGTATTTGAAAGCTAAACAGAGTGTAAATATTGTGTGATAAATTGCAAATAATTTTACGATAAAAAAACAACAGAAGCATAAAAGTTAAACTCATCATTAAGTTAAAATAAATACACACATTCCAATGGATAGAAAAAAAAACAAATAAAATGAATCAATACTAGAGCTTTTATAAAACAAAAATATATATCGCTATCTTAAGGTTAAAAGGGTTTCGAGAAATAAGAAATTAAATATATTTTCTGATACTTATCGCATGGGCTATTTTGGTCAGTGGTATGTTATTTTAATGATGTGAATAATAGCTAATTGGCAAAAAAAATACAAACTAATTGAAACATTTTCTTTCAATTATTCCGAAATAAGGAAGAATGATAGACCAAACCTCCTCTGCATGCCATCTCGAGAAGCGCAGAGAATGATTGTCACTTCAACACTTAGTTAACACAAGCACAAGCAGTGATGGTCGCGCCGCAGTAAATATCTTAGTTGGCGCTAAAGACATTTTAGTTGACGCTATGTGTATCTTAAAACTGCAGCAAGAGTACATTTACTCATCTACTTATGTATAAGTGCACATTAGGGATTGTAAACTTGAAACAAATAACGCTCATGCATATTTACTTAAACACTAAAAACGCATAAAAATTAAGCAAGTTTTCCAGTAGCAAAAATCTGAGCCTAAAGATATGATCTCTCGGGTAAATACGGTTGTTTGGACAAATATGTTAAGCGGAGAGAGTATAAATTTCTGTGAATGCCAAATTATTGGTGCATAGGAGAATGTAACAGACGTGATAATTTTATTTTATATTTATATCCTGCTACGCAGCTGGAAAGAGTCCGTAAATTTACCATATCACTTGTATTTCAAATAAAATTCATCTATGTATGTGTCCATAGGATTGGGGAAGCAATTTATCTAATGTTACATCATTATCATTGAAGTATTGCCCCTAAAAAACTTCACTGTATATACGACTTTGTTATCAAACCGATTCTATTCTATGGAACAACTGTCTGGTGGTAAGCAATCCAGAAGAAAAATCGGCAACAATGACACTACTTTCCATCAAAACCTAACAAAAATTATAGGAGACAGGAAGCAGATTTGTTAGGGAGAGAGAACGTGCTCTTGCTTACCAACCTACTTCCGAATTATATTCCCCTTTATTGTGAATGGCGTCTTCGATGTCACATCAACACGACAGTAAAAATTGTCACTTGTCTACTCTTTGTGAAGCGAACGGGTAAAAAGGCAAACCAGAGCCCAAATTGTCACATTCGTGATCGTATGGTTAATCATACGCAAACAAATTAAGGGATATGTATGTATTTATTCTACGGAAATTGAACGTCTTGTATGTGAAAAAAGGAGAGCTAGAAGAGAATGGCAACAACACAGATCACCCCTAAATAAAATCAGACTTAAAGAATGTACTAAACGACTCAAAGAGCTGCTATCGTCGGAAAAAACTGCATTACTGGAAAAGTATTTAGAAGGTCTTGATGTAACGTCAGCATCTAATTACTCTTTATGGCGCGCTACTAGAAATCTTAAAAGACCCGTTGACCTTAAATCACCACTGCGTACTTCGACCGGAGGCTGGGCGAGAAGCGATAGTGAGAAAGGTAATTTATTTTCTGAGCATTTTAAATCTGTATTTACTCCCAATTCATGTACGGGTGCTGCCGAATTACCGAGTGTAGCTTCTCTACCCCCTCGTCCCTTAAGGTTTAAGTTGCGTGAACTACAAAAACTAATTGCTGAACTCGACCCGAAGAAAGCTCCAGGTATTGATGGCATTAGTAACAAGATGCTGATGAACTTGCCTCATATTGCAATAAGAATCTTGCTAGTTATTTTTAATGCTATTTTACGAATGCAGTATTTTCCAAATAACTGGAAACTTGCCAAAATAAAAATGATTCCAAAGCCGGGCAAAGATCTTACCAAGGCTGAGTCATATAGGCCTATAAGCTTACTATCAACAATCTCAAAGCTTTTCGAAAAGCTGCTCATGACTAAATTGTCCAAAATTTTAGCTGATAATGGGTGCATCCCGGACCATCAATTTGGTTTTAGAAGTCAGCATAGTACCATTGAACAAACGCATAGATTGGTCCAAGTTGTAAGAAGAACATTTGAAGAAAAGAAGTATTGTTCTGCTCTCTTTATTGATGTTTCTCAGGCATTTGGCCTGAAGGCCTAGTTTTAAAATTGAAGACGTACCTACCAATAAACATACAAAAACTTTTGGAAAGTTATATTATTGATAGGAAGTTCACTGTTGTGGAAGGAGAGTTCACGAGTGTGCCCGAATCTATACCTTCCGGTGTGCCACAGGGCAGTATTCTGGGGCCAGTCTTGTATCTAATATATACTTGTGATATGCCTGTGAGCAATAACATCCTAACTTGTACATTTGCCGATGATACAGCCTGTATGAGTATACACAAAAACCCTGATGAGGCATCCCGCAATCTCCAAGAACACATTACCCAGCTTGAAATATGGTTGAACTTATGGAGAATTAAAATAAATGAACAAAAGTGTGTCCACATAACGTTTACCCTAAGAAGAGATACTTGCTCTCCCATTCGAATCAACAATCAAAGTATTCCTCAACATTCTCAAGTGAAATACCTTGGCATACACCTTGATCGAAGGCTTACATGGAAATATCACATTGACTCTAAGTTAACTCAAATGAAACTTAAATTAACTCAAATATATTGGTTAATTGGCAGAAATTCAACACTCAGCCTAGACTGCAAACTTTTGATATACAAGTCGCTTTTGAAGCCAATATGGTGCTATGGAATTCAGCTATGGGGCACTGCTTCAGCTTCAAGTGTTGAGAAAATCCAACGAAGGCAAAACAAAATTTTACGTTTGATAACATCGGCTCCATGGTACATCAAAAACTCAAATATACATCGCGATTTAAATATGCCACTAATGACTGAAGAAATTGCAAAATACGCAGGCAAATATTTAACAAAACTCGAGTCACATCCTAATCCGCTCGCTCGTAATATCTTGAACTTTACTGGACATATCCGCTTAAAAAAGAGGGACACAAGGGCTCTTATTCTCAATACTCCAGGTGGGACTTCTTGAAAATACGTTTATGTTTTATTTTTTCCTTTTTGATTATCACTACTTATGTATTATTTATAACTATCACTAAGTTTATGTCCGACACTGGTCGGGCCTAATTAATTATATTTAGATTTAAGATTTGATTACTTATTGTTAGTTCATTTTTGAAGATACAATAAATAAATATATGAAAAAAAAAAAAAAATGTATGTATGTCAAATCCGAAAATGGTGTTTTTGCGTGAGTAGTTGTACGTTCACGGATGTGACGATTCGACCCCAGATATTTATGACAAATTGATAATTTAGCTATCCGGTATCACAAAGGAACTTTTGAATGGTCTTAAGTAAGCTATGCCATGTAAGGTTAAACGGCGTAGTTAAGAAATAAAGGGCAAACAAGATCGACTAAAAATATTATCTCTTAAATGTTGAAGACGTGCAATGCTGAACAATATACAGGACTGATTACAGCCGAACATACAAGTTGCACTCATGGTTGTTCAACATTGCTCGTTCGCTTTTCAACTAACTATTGCTAAAATTGGATAAATATAAAGTTTCAAATGCGAATTGTGATTAAATTAAAGCCACAAATGCATTTACATTTCATTTCGATACAAACTGCAAATTTTGCACACGCATTTGGCTTTCTGATGAAACCTTTCACACAAACACACACACACGCAACCACATTAGCAGATATTTTCAATCAACAACAATAACAACAGCAACAGTTTGCGATGACACGAAAATTTAAATCGAATTGCAATGGTTGGAATGCAAAAATATTTTTGTAGAAAAAGGAATCTTGCAGCGATGCTGTCACATTGAAACTGGAACAGCAAATAGGAGGGAGAGAGAGAGAGAGCTTGGGGGAATATTGGTTTACATTAAATGTAATTGTGAGGATTTTAAAAATGTTTCATATACATATGTATAATATATGTTTACATATGTATGTATATGTATTTATATCTAAGTATAAGTATGAATATTCACATTGATGAATGTTACAATTTTGTTGTTTCATTGGGACTTATTTCATTTAGCCGCTATTTGTTGTTATTTCAAATATATCAGTTAAACAAAAATAACCAAAAAAAATTTTTTTTTGTTGGATTCAAAATTGTTTACCAGAACTTTCTTATACATCTCTAAATGTCTTCACACACAAAAAAAAAATACCAATGTGAAATCAACATGCAAAAACTTTGATTGAAAATCATATTAAATTTATTATTTATTTAGGTGTGTTAATGCGTCTTAGCTTTGTTCAAAGCTACATTGCACTGTTGTGCTGAGTTTTGTGAGTTGTTGCACAAAACATGTTGTTGTTTGTTTTGATGCTCGTGTTGCCCAAATAGCCGTCAAACTTCGAATTATCAGCGTTAACTTTCTGCTGCTGGCTAGTAGGGTGTGTACTAGTCTTGTAGTTGGAGGGTCGTAGGTTCGAATCCTGCAGGCCAGCCCCTTTAGCTTCGCAGTTTGTGTTGATTTTATATATTACTTTTTTTATATACGTTTAATATCCAATAAATTTTTATGTTAAATGCTTAACGAAATCATGTTGAATTAAACTTTTCTCATGATAGTATTTATTTAATTTGTATCTAAAAAAGCGGTAAGCGCTTTGACCTAGATGTTTCAAACATGAAATAACTTTGATTCAACATAATTCTTCATTTGAGTTTAACAGCACTGGAATGTTCAAACAACATGAAACAAAGTTATTTCAAAAGGAAAAATGTTTCTTGAATATTACTGTAATTCATATTGAATTAACATGAAACATATGTGAAACAAAATCATTGCTGAAAATTTTTAAATTAACCTTCTTTTCGTAGATTTAAGTATGAAATTTTTCTGTGTATAGTAAGTACGTGCTGCGAATGTTGGTAAAAAACAACTTTTGACAGTTCAAACTAAGAAATAACCAAAAAAAAAAAATTGTCAAAGACATACACTATTAAATTCTTTGGAATGTAATTTCTTAAGGATAATTTAATCTTTTGCAGGCATACTTGCAAAACTAAAAGTGCTCTAGACACTTTCAAAATAATTATGAATCATTTTGGTAGCATATCTGAAAATTAGGGCCAATCCCACGATGTCAAAAACGTTCGTGCGACAGGTCGAACACTCAAAACAAAAACAAATTTGTGTGCGACAAGTCAAACGCTGTCGAGATCGTGGGATTCGCCTCTAATTTGTGTGTGTTACGCTGATAATGAATGATTGCAAATCATATCATATCACCCTTATAAAAGTAAATATTTTGTTAAAAATAAGGTCTTTTTTAATTAATAATAAAAATAAAGTTATTAGAAGTATTTATGTGTGAAGATAGTAAGTAAATTTATAAATGAAATATTTTGAGTCCCTTTATCTTAAAAAAGATACAATTTAGCATATTCCAGCATATACTCATATACAGAACAAGAAGTGTTTCATTATTTTAATTCCCTTGATTAGTGCAATGAAAAAAATTTTTGTGCTTCATGCGTACAGTATTTTGTACCTTAAGGCCTGCAGCTGCATAACGAATAGTGTATTATTTATTGTAATAAAAGAAATTCAATACAATATTTAACATATTGATGTAAAACAATTCGATTATGGTTTACATAAAATAAAGAGGGTTGAAGGGTAAAACAGAAGCAGCAACGGAGACATGAAGCGAACAAAAATTCTGCAAATATTCCATCACTAAATAACGGGGAGGATTTAAATGTTGTTGGTTGTAGTCGTATTTATGTACGCTGCTTTGCTGTAAGTGCCTGCATGTTGGCAATTTTGTCGTCGTTTATTTTATTTATTTTTTCCTTGAGTACAAATAAAATTGTATATTTTTGTTTTATATTTCTTTACATATTTTACTTTTGTTGTTGTTGCGAATGTTTTCCAAACCGCATTTCATTTAACTTGATTCACTTGATATTCGTATGTGGTATTTTCCATATACCCTCAGCCGCATTTGCAGACGACATAGAAATCTACAATTTCATTCTTCATTTGTTTCATTGAATATTGAAGGATTTTTATCTCACAGTTGTTTGATGGTTTATTTGCTTCTGGGGTCTTTTCTGATTTTATCAATTCAATAAAAAGGAAATAAAATCACAAGAGATAAAATAAATTTATACATTTTTAATACTCGTATGTGAGATTTTTCTTTGGTACTGATAGATAAATGATGTATGCTATCGGAAAATATTAATACTGCTGTTAGCAATTGCATTTCGTTTAAACAGAGACAAACAAAGAATTGACTTTATTCTTAATTTGATTTAACTATAAAGAACTTCTAAAGTTTTTGTTATATTAATTAATCCAAAGTTTTGGATTGTTTATAATCAGCAAAGATCAAATGCCATCTTTTGAAATGATTAAGGTTCAATGTTTTAAAAAGCTTTCGACTCACTACACTGTTAACAACCAACAGCCAAAAGCCTTTCCTGACGCATTTAAAGTATCTAAAATCATACATTCCTATTCCCAAGAATAACAGCAACGTTGCAACTACGGAAGGCACATTTTTTGTATTGAAGGTTCAAAACATAATAATCACGATCTTTTTCTCATTTCACACCTGGACAAGTATTAAGTGAGTGTTAGTGACTTCCTCGCTAATTCAGATCACTGTAAAATTTCGTGCTCAGCACTTCATATCATTTTATACTCGTATGTAATTACGAATCGACTTAAATACATATACGAAGAGGCTCTCAGGGTTGGGTTCAAGGACTGTTTTTTTCATTTTAATTAAAAACTATGTTTATTCGACAATGATGACAATATCATTGCCAAAATGGCTGAAAGTATTATTTTGTTGGAAATGAAAACTTTCATATCACCGAAACAAATTCCTATGAAGCCAAGAGAGAAATCCCGGGTCTAATCGTCGCTTTCGATAACGAGCTGACTTGATCATATCTTTTCAGTTTGAGATTATGGCATTCGATATCGAACCATATTATTACATTATTCGATAGCGGTTGCCATAACCTCGAAGTGAAAAACGTGATCGAATCAGCTCGCAATCGAAAGCAAAAATTAGACTCCTGGTTAAATCAGACATGCTAAGAATGCAGTCTGATCTACAGAAGAAGCTTTCATTTGCTACAGAAAAAAACAAAATCTTTGAGTCCCAAAGAACTGAGGTAAAACAATTCTCACCACCCCTCGGCCTACTATGAGCTTCTAGTCATTTGTTAAAAGAGCGAACGATACTGCTATTTCTTTAATTCTAACTCTTTTAAAGGATGATTAAACATTCAGTGATCCGACTGATAAGGCTAACCTACTGGTTGAAACATTTGCAGGTCATTCCTAATTGTTGAAAAGTAACCGGCCTCTGCCTATAATTGATCCTGCAGTAAAAAGGATTTTGTAGGAACTCAACGTAAACAAGTCTACAGCACATATCTTAACTATGCTTTTCAGCACATTAAACCTGCTGGTGAGTTTTCAAAATGCTGCCAGCTTTTGCTAGTGTAAGATAGTGTAAGACCTATCCCAAAAAAAGAAGAAGCTAATAACTCTTAAAATTACCACCCAATTGCAATAAAAGTGCAGAACACACTTTCCAAAGCAATGAAAAGTATGATTAGCTTCCATCTTGTGAAGTATCTAGAGTCCCACAACTTAATTAACGACCAACAGTATAGCTTGCATAGTGCCCGCTCTACGGGTGACCTACCTTTCTGTCCTCTCGGAAAAATATTGCAAGTTAATCCACCTATTTTCGCAGAAGTAAGGTGGTGGTTTTAAATATCTCTAATGGGTTTGATTGAGTGTCACATGATGCAGCTTTGTCAAAATGTACTATTTTGGAGTCGTTAATAACTTCAAAAATATTTTATTTTATTCAGCGATCGAACTATGAAAGTGGATATAGATATGACATCATAAAAAAATTTCAATACATTCAAGAGTTTTGCAAGGTTTCCTTTTCTCTTTTCTAAATCACCTTCTGAAACTATCTACTCTTTCGCGGATGACAGCAGCATTTGCTTTTCATTTGCATTCAGCAATATACATACCAAATCTGCCGATGGTTGAGGTTATAAGGCAAAGTATGATTGATAATTTTAATTATGATTTAATAACAATCTCTGAATAACGTAAGGCCCAATTTTGCATGATTACTCATAGGCGCTTGACTGAAAATGCTGCTGCCTCCATCTTTAATTTTGGGTGGTGCAAGTATTAAGGAATCTAAGTTCTTGATGTTCTTGTCATGTGATGACGTTCGAAAGACTGATAACATTTTTCAGATCTCAAAAGAACCATTCAAGCGTAGATATTTGGAAACGGTGTAAGAGATACTTCACTTCATCTAAACTCCTTACTATTAATTCCACCTGCACCCCCAACAATTTCAAATTATTTTTTCGCCAATGATTTTGCTTTACATATGTTTCATGTCAATTCAATATGATTTATAGTAAACTGCACATAAAATTTTTCTTTTTGCAATAACTTTATTTCATGTTGATTTGAAATTGCAGTAATGTTAAATAAAAATGAAGAATCATGTTGAATTAATGTTATTTCAAGTAGAAACAATGTGAATGTGATACTGAAATAACACGAACAACCATATAAAATTAAAGTTATTTCAAGTTGAATCAACCTGAATTTAGTTTAATATAAATTTTTTGTATTTTATTAATTATTTAACTTACGTTATTGCGTGTAGTGGCACACATATCAAGGAAATAGTTCTGTATTTGCTCTTTCTCCGGCCAAGATTTGAACTTGAACTCATTGCACTACGCAGTAAATTCTAAATTTTTGCCTTCTTACTTTCAATGTACAAAAATTAAAATCTAATAATCACAGCCATTACTCCCTCTACCCTTTTTCCCACAAGCTATTTTCCAAGTTCAAACTCAATGTGTTTCATGAGTAGGGGCTATACTTTGAGTGCTGATCCTATTAAAAAAAGGGTTTTCTATGCGGTTCTCGTTTTTTTTTAGGAAGAGTAATACTCAGGCAATGAATGCCTGCAACTATTACTAGGTGTTACCTTCTTCACGTTTTTTTTAATAACGCAGTGCCTCTGGTGTCAATAAAGCGAATTAAGTTTTCTAAGCTGTGTGAAGTAGCCATTTTATTCGTTATTTTACTTCGCCGATGATTCTGCTACACAACACCGACGAAAGAGGGCTCTCTGATGTTACATTGGGATTAGAATCCCCACAAGCTGGTGTACTTCAGTGACCACTGAATATGCCTGCATCACTTGAACTTTCTTATAACCACTGATACAAAGGGACACTAATGCACATTAAGAAAATGCGTGGTGTTGTTATTTAATGACTGTCAGAGACCGGGCGCGAACCTAGGGCCTTCGGTTTTGTAGTCAACGTGCCAACTACTGTAGCCATATTATGCAATATTAATGTTCAATAATATTCAAGCTATAAAATTTCGACATATCTCTTCTATTAACTTTAAGTTTTGTGAGTACGAATATATGGTTTTTGTGAGGTAATTAAATAATTAGTCAAATAAAAGAAAAATAGATAAAAAATATTTATTATATTTATGAAAAAAAATACCCGCATAATCAGTGTCCTGTTAAATGCTTCTAAAAAATAATTGATGCATTTTTATTCTTTTTTACTACAAAAAATAAGAAAGTAAAATTTTTGATCTTTTGAATTATTTTATTTGGCGAAACTCTGTTGTAGTTATTCTTGGAGATACTCAATTTATGTGTAGAAAAAAACTAAGAAAGAAAAATATTTGTAGTACAAACTTTAGAAATGTACATTTTGTTTTTGATTTATTATCTTCATAAAAATAAAGCTGTTTTTTTTCTACAGATATAAAGAAATTTTCTTTCTTTTTAGTTTTTAAAAGTATTTTATATATAAAAGATTACAAGTTAGTGTAACACAAAGTACAACAAAAAAAACAAAACCTTGGAGAATAACTTGAACTTTTCAATCGCGATAAGCGGAAATAGTAAAAGATTTCCATTTTTATTTCCCGTAAGACAATGAGAGAGAACCAGCAAATATATGAAAGAAAATCTATACATACTTTAACGGTGATAAAACAGAACTGTGCAAAAGAGTAAAATGAAAAAGAAAAAAGTACTAAACGCTAAAATTAGAGGTTGTATTAGTAAAATATTGCTGGCTGCACTTATATATTAGATTGCAATTGTAAAACAGCCTTAAGGCCCAGATAACACGACAACTGGTTTCAATGCCTGTGATAGACTTATCGTAGTCATACTTTTCTGGTATTAAAACCGTGACGTACATTTTGTCGAGTAATTTATTGAGAATGAGAGCTTATCTATGAGTAGCAGGTATTTTCGAAAAATTTATTATTAATATCGACTTTAAATATGTTTTTTAGTAACTGAAGAATTTATTAAAAGAAAGAACAAAATGAACAAATGTAAAATTCACAAAATCAAAAAAAAATCTAACATAAGGGGCGTTTTTTATAGAGTGACACAAGTTTAAATCATAATAAAACAAGGAAATATATTTGTAATATAAATGAAACGGGTTTTGGTGGAAAGAAATTTTTATGAAATTAATGTTTAAATATGATTTCTGCCATGTGGCCGCCACGGATGGCGCGTAGAAGGTGCAATCTGGAACAGCAATTTTCAAAATTTTTTCGCAGCATTTGCCGATAACTCTTCGAATGTTGATTCCCAAGTATTCAATTGACTTAACATAACCACAAAGAAATTAATTCAAGGGGCTTAAGTCATACGATCAATTAATTTTAGAGCCATTAAGTGAAATTATTTTTTCATCAAAAGTTTCTTTGAGGAAAACAATTGTAGCGCCCGCTGTGTGGCATGTGGCTCCGTCGCACACTGGGGATTTTTGTATGGAGGTGAGGAAAAAAATATATTTGTCAAAAAATATAGTGATGTCATTGATTTCATCACAAATTTAGTTTTATTTATATAGTAGTACATAAAAGTAATCAAAATAAAGAAAGTTAGAGAAATGTATATCGTTACCTACCTATCTTTGTTACGACTTTCCTGAGTCTCTTCGGATGGTAAGACTACAGGAAAAAAACACTTTTCAATTATATCTTTTCCATGAATCAGAATTTTGTGAAGTGTAGGTGGCATATTGTACTACTCGTACATTGCAACAAACTGTTTTGCCGTCTCCAGACAAAAATCACCAAATTTTTTTGGATCTACTACCTTGGTGATTGTTGTAGCTTCGAGAATTATTGAAAACCTCTTGATTATGTTTTCATCTAGACCCGTGATTTCGGAAATCACAGCAGGATTAGCAAAGAATCTTCGTGACAGTATGTTGTACTGTGTAATGCAACAAATTGAGAGGTGGCACCTGATATGAGACAATGTATTAGTAGTGATTTCCAACTGTGGGAAAGTATGGCTAAAATTGCAGATCCAAATCTTTGGAGAAAAAAGGGATTTTTGTTATATGTTCATAAAAATAAACAAACAAAAAAAACTTAAGTCTCTGCAGAGTTAATTTTTTCAATTTTAGTATACTGAAATATCCTACTTTAAATAAAAAATAAAAAGAAAAAAGTTAGCTCTCATAATAAAAAAATATTCGTTTTGAAATTCTTAGGTTTAAATTAAGTTGGTTCGGTAAAACATACAAGTATTGAGTTTGAGACGGCTATAAAAAAAAACTAGCAGTTAGATCGAAGTAATTCTTTTTGATTTGATTGTACCATTTAGTCTAAAATTTCAAAATATCACTGCATATTGCATGAAGAGTATGTTGACAATTTGACTTTTTTCCGCGAAATCCCCACTGTGCGTCGTGTTGGAACCACATTTCAGCAAGATTAATGCCACATAATTGAGCTACGAAAAAATTTTGAATCATGTTCCTATACCGTTCACCATTGACAGTGTAACATTCTGACCATCATCGATTTTTTACAAAAAAAAAAATTAATAAATCGTTAAAGTTTGGGAATTATTTTATACTTTATTAAACATTTTGGATAGCTACTTTATTCTTGTTTCGGAAGTTGGATGCTTTGGAAAGTATTACATAGAGCCTTTATATTCATTCATTGTTGCGCCAAGTAGCTATTGCGGAATTGGGCCTTGGAATGCTGTAGCCTTATGAGCATGGAACATAATATGTGACTATTTAATCTTATTTTTATTCAAAAACTTTAAATTAAAGAAAAGCTTTACTCTACTTTCCTAATTTTATGGATTCTTATCAGTAAAGTAAGTATAGTTGTGATATACTGAAAAACAAATTGTTTTCTTTTTTTTTTTTTGATAACTTATTTCTAGCGATTATTTAGTGGACTACATGTAGCCTCAAGGCAATAAACCATATTGGTTACACACAAAATGCCAAATAAATAGATTCTAGATACAAACAGCAACTCTAGATACATACATACATACATATTTGTAAAATTGCTGGTGTACTAAACATAAATATCTAGTACGTTTTCTTCTATTTATATGTTTACTATTTTGCTAAATATCTCGTATGTGTGTGTGCGTGCATGTGCTGGAAATATTTGTTAAGCGCAAAGAAAACAACATGGTGGTGGAACGCAAGAGAGAGTCAGAGTCTTAGAATATTTTTAATGGTATTTAAGATGCCGCCTTTCAGATAAACTTTTAGTTCATAAAAACTAAGTACTGCCATATACTCGTACCCGCACTGTATTGGGACTTTGGCTTTTCATGCTTCTGTTAGTTTTGCTTTAACATTTTATGAGGAGTTTTTTTTTATTTCATCTAAGGCTGTATTTATTTAACGTGCTGTTTTTTCTCTTCC
Organism: Nowickia ferox; assembly: GCA_936439885.1. Lineage (NCBI taxonomy): Eukaryota > Metazoa > Arthropoda > Insecta > Diptera > Tachinidae > Nowickia > Nowickia ferox. Next base: position 73,191,857 of record OW387026.1, read on the forward strand.
TCCACAATTCAAAGAGCCAAAGAAGTCTTTGCGTTTGTTGTGCGTTTGAAGAGCCTAAAAGTATGTTAACTTTTAATTAAAACTTATGCTTGTTGCTGAACATTTTCAAATTAATATTACTTCAGCCACTAAACTGTAATGTGACTGCCTCTATTATATTTGTTGTTGTTTTTTTTATTTATTTTTTATTTGGTTTGTGCTTGTTTAAACTTTGTGCTTAAATTTTATCTGCTTGTTCATCTTGCAAGAATTAATTTATTTAATTTCTTATATAATTTTTTTATTCTACGGTAAGCATTTGATATTTTTTTTTCATTTATTTTAAGTTTATTTTTATTTAAAAAATTTTGCGGTTTTAATTCAAGCGTGTAATAGATGTGTTTACAAATGCAGACCAAGCCCAATGTTAAAAACTTGTTGAAAATAAAAATTTTGAATTATTAGCTTTGAGAAAACTTTTTGAGCTTTTTATTTAATAGTTCATTTTGTAATGTTATGAAAATGTTGTTGCTTACTTTTATGAAATATTATGAATAATATGCTTAAAAAAATTAAATTAAATTTATATTAAATTAAATTTAAATCAAATTAAATTAAATTAAAATTAATGCAATTTCTTTGGCTTTTCCCCTCTTTTTTAGAGGATTATACTATATGTATATTTGTGTCTCTAAGTAATATATTCATTAATTGCATATGAGCATTTCCACGAGAAAATTCACTTTTTTGTCGCGTGCGACAGGCAACCAGTTAGGCTTGTATTGCAGAACAATGTGACTCGATTTTACCTAATGTAGAGCTGTTTGACGGCCTACACAAATATATAAAGAAGTAAAAAAAAGTATTATTATCTTTGAAAAAAACAAGCATATTTGTTTGGTGTCGCACGCTACAAAAAGTTGGCATTCCTGTAGAAATGGCTACATGTTGAAAAAAATAGTAGATCTAAATAAAAATAAACATTTCTACCCGGCCTATTCTGAAAATTACGTGATTTCAAGTCACTGAACGTTGCAAAATCACGCCTGTGATTTTTTCGAATAAGCAAGAAATTAGTTGATTTCTTTATTTTTACCGAGTTATTTCAAAAAGAAATCACAAAATCGAACAACAGAAAAGGTATCTCCAAGTTTTTCTTAATTCTTAAGAGTTTTGTTTTTAATAAAACAACTAATTGTTTAAGACATTTAATAGTCAGCTACTGTTGAAAGCCATAATGAAACCACAAATAAATAGCCTTCTATCTAAATTTCCACAATCAAACTCCCTGCTACAGCGAAACAAATTCATCAAAACAGTTTACAATTAAATAATATAGTGTCTCCGGCAGAGACGTAAGTGGAACTAATTTGTGATGACTAGAATGCAGGCGCTACAACTCAATCTCGGATTTGATTGTGCCAAATTTTCTGTTAGAGCGAAAAAATCTAATCAGAACCTGCCGCTCGCTATACTCGTAGATCCAGGGCTGAATTTATTTTGCTTTACTTTAATTTAATTTCTTTCTAAATACTTTTAATATTTAAAAAGCTAACAAGCATTGTTGTGTAATATGAAAAAAATTTGGAACTCTGTATTTATATTTCCAACAAAGAAGTCTAAGAGATCGCTTCAAAGTTATAAGCAATGAATTTTGGTTATAAAGTATGTTTTTTATAGAGTGACACAAGTTTCAATCATAATGAAAGAAGGTAATATATTTTTAATATCAATGAAACGGGCTTTATTGGAAAGAAAATTTTATGAAATTAATGTTCAAATATCATTTCTGTCATGTGGCCGCCATGGCTGACACGCAGAGGGCGCAATGTGGAACACCAATTTTCAACAACTTTTCCCAGCATTTGCAGCTGTATTTTGCCGATGACTCTTCGAATGTTGATTTACAGGTGTTCAATTGTTTGTGGTGGTGGAGACAAGTGACTTAACATAACACCAAAAAAAAAAATAGTGTAATGGGGTTAAATCACACGATCTTGGTGGTCAGTTAATTAGGTCATCATCAAAAGTTTCTTTGAGTAAATCAGCGCCCGCTGAGTGGCATGTGGCTCCGTCTTATTGGAACCACATATCAGTAGGATTAATGCCATGTAATTGAGGTACGAAAAAAATTCGAATCATGTTCCTATACCCTTCACCATTGACAGTAAGATTCTGACCATCATCGTTTTTGGAGACATATGGGCCAATGACTCCACCAGATCATAAAGCGCACCAAACAGTAATTTTCTGCGGATGTAATGGTATTTCGACAAAAGCTTATGGATTCTCCTCACTCGAAGTGCGACAATTCTGCTTATTTACGTACCCATTCAACCAGAATTATGTACGCCATAAAATGGAAGAACTGCACGATGAGTTTGACGAACAGAACAATTATTTTGATTAAAAATTTCAACATTTTGCACGTGTCGCTCTGGTGTAAGTCGATTCATAATGAAATTTCAAAGCAAACTAAACAAAAAGCAACTATCAGCTGTTAAATGGGAGCTCAAATGAAGACGTAATGCCAAGTCAAACTTGTGACACTCTAAAAAAAACACGATTTAAAAACATAATTTAATTATTAACATACATTTATGTATATCGACGGCTTATATTCAATACCCGTAATACGCCAAAACACAATTTTTCAGGAGAGAGAAAAAACTGTTTCATTCCAAAATTCTTAAGGTATGAATTAATCTTTCTTCTATAATGTTTTTTAAATATGACTACTGAGTCACCCTTATAAAAAAAATAGAACCTTTTACTCTATTCGTGGCGATATGGTTGATGTCGGGTATTGCAACTGAAATCTTCAAATATTTTTATAGCCTATAGCGGTTATTGCATAGCAATAAAAATATTTTTTTTTGCTCTAATATGTAATTTTATTAAATTAAGCATTTGTTTAAAGTTTTTCTAACATAAAAGAATTCAATAACAAAACAATAACAAAAAAATAAACATAATTAAAAAAAAGTTAATTCAAATTGGAAATTTATTCGTTCCGTATTCTCAATGTATGGCGTATTGCATTAAAAAAAATCGTGCGGTTGATAGCGATATCACAAAAAAATTTAAAAAAATTACATATATTAATTTGTTTTCGGAAATATTTGTCAGAGATTAAGCTGGCATCAGTGAAAAATTTGCGATCAAAAAGTCGTTTTCCAAAAATTGGTGTATGGCGGGTATCGAATATAAGCCCTCGATATACAAATGCATATATCAAGCTATAAAAATATGTCAGAATAAGGAAAAACAATTAGTACCACACATAAACAAAATGGAGTGCAAACTAAAGTAGTCAAGAAAAAAACTTCAAATATATACAATTGCAAAAAAAAGGTTAAAAAACAGATACGGCTAAAAAAATTATTAAAAAAATAGCCAAAGAAGGGAAGAGTGCTTGAAACAATTGAATAAAGTGGACAAAAATGACACAATATTTTTTTATTGTTCTTACAAGGTTAAAAATACAAAAAACTCATGCACACTAGTGATGTAATAAATACTCCATTGAGATGTTTCATGACATTTTAGCGTAACATTTGAAGTTTCATTTGAAAATATGATCTGAATCGAAATGCATCTAAGCAAAAAAAAAAAAATAATAATTTTTAAATACAGTTTTTATTTTAAAATCTTTTATTCGAATTGCATATTCAAATTAAAAAAAAAAAAAAAATTTTTTTGTTACAATACCTTTCACTACGATATGCTCTACATTATACGAATTTGTCATCGTCAGGGTGACACCTCACCTCATTTCTAGGCAAAGTTTCAATAACATGTTTCTAGTTTAAACGCTTTTTAAGGTAACTTTGATAAAAATCATCTCTAATTTTTCAAAAGAAAGTAAAAATGGGACGGATGGCTTCGAGTTAATATAAATGTCCGTTGAGTGACTTGTTCTTGTTTAGCAAAGAGAACGTGAAATTTTTTTGCCACATCCAAAAAAATTTTAATTTTTGACCAATGCTGGATGTAGTGCGTACCATCAAAAATATCTAAAATTTATTTTGCAGTCTTTTTTCTTTCTTTCTACAGTCTTTCTTAATAATTTTTTAAAATAGTAAAAAAAAATAACAATACTTTTTTCAAAAATCCAAATTGCAAAACTGCTCCTTGCTACAATTTTTGAGATATCGAAGAGATTTTTTTCAAATGAATTTGAATAAAGTCTTCTTTTTAAGAAACAAAACAAAACGATTTTTGCCAGATACTAAAGAAGTTCTGTACTAAAAATTAAAAAAAAAAAATTTTCAAGTCAAATAATTTTGAAACTGTAAGAGATAAAATGGTGCTCTAAGCATGTTTAATTTTTGCCTCTCAACGTTAATTGTCCCGCTAAAAAGTTATTAATATCGGTATATATATGCAAAAGTTACAAGCTCCGAAAAAATTTCGAAACCCTGTCTTACAACAGGGTGCCTCAAAACTTAGTGCCTGAAAATTTCAACACTTCTTTTCAATCGGTTCACTAGTTCAAAGTTGCGGTATTTTTACCATTTTTTTATTTTACGCCACCGTGCAGCGCTAAACGCGTTAACTACCTCGCGATGAGTTCGAGTTCAAATCGTGATCGGAGAAGACAATACACCAGAATTTTTTTGATGCCTGTGCAAATATACGCAATAAGAGAAGATAAATAATTAATAAAAAAAGCATGACTACATTAAATTAAATTCATGTTGTTTCAACTTCAAATAACTTTGATTCAACATTGATTTTCATGTTATTTCAGCATAGGATTTACGTTGTTCCAACTTAAAATACCTTTGTTTCGACATGACTATTCATTTTTATTTAACAGTGCTGGAATGTTAAATTAACATAAAATAAAGTTATTTCAAATGGAACAATTTTCTTTGAAGATTACTGTAAATCATGTTGAATTAACATGAAACAAATATGAAGAAAAATTATTGCTGAAAAATTTTAAAATAATATTGTTTACGTAGATTTTCATGCGAAGTATTTTCTATGTGTGTATGTCTAAAAAATATTAGATACAGAAGGAAGTCAGTAATATTTTTTTTTAAATATATTTTTTAATAAGCTGTATTTGCGTACTTTTTTTCTATTAATAATCCAGTAATTTTGTGATAGAATTTTGAAATTTTTTTCTACTTTTAAAGTAACCCAATGATATCCATTGAAATTTTAGGATAACCACAACAAATTACAATGAATGCACGCAAGACTATTGAGCGGAAAAAGATTTTTTTAAACACATTTTTGTATATAAACATAATCGAATACTATTTCACTTATTCGCTTTTATACTCGCGAATATGCAAAATATAACATTTATTATAACACTCAAAAAAATATGGAGAATAAAGGGTCTTAAAAAATACGAGTACTGTAGCTTTTTATTTATAAAGCTGAACGTTTGTATATTTGCATGTGTTACTACAAAAAAAATGGCAGCAGCAAAAAATGTCACTTAAATGAAAAATTACAAAAGACCGCACGATACAAAAGTGACCAACAAACACGCAATGGCACGCAATAGCCACACAACAACACAGACGAATGAATATCCTTTTGATGCTTTTGTTGCTATTTTTACAGTTGCTGTCATGAGTTGAATGTCAAGGCAACTCTAATTATAAACAACATACTAAAGACTCTTTCTTGCCATTTTTATTTGTTGCCCTGCACTTGTTAATGGAACTATAATACATGAAATGCCAGGTCTTATCTGAAAAAAAGTGTTAATTTTATACGAAAAACAAAAATAACTAAAGAAACTTAAAAAGGATATAAAAAAGAATTGGATAAACCAAATATTTCTTGCTTTAAACCGGACTGTTGGGACTTTTGTGCTCTAAGAATTATAAATACTTTTTATCTAAAAATATAATATTGTGCGAATGCATTTGGCATAAATTTTTTATTGCCTTTAATTCAATAAACTATGCAAAATATTAAATTTTGCACCACTAACTTTATGATGGATACTAATAAGACTGAGGAAAGTATTTGTAGCACTGTGTGAATTTGTTTACATGATTCCTTTGAGCCATTACTTTCCACGGAATTGTGTAAGTGCAACAAAGTAAAATTTATACGAAGTGACATTTGTAAAATTCACTCAAGTGTTGTATCGTCAACTTGACTATTTAATTTTTGCGCGTTTCCAAGCACACACTTGTCGGACATGGTGCAGCATGAGTCAGTAACACATAATATACGATGCCCGATCTACATGCACACATCCATACATACATACATGTTAATACAAAGAAATGTCTGTGAGTGCATACTGTCAAATGGTTAAAACATCATGTTGCTATATTTTGTCAGACATCAGTTGCTACGATTGTTGCGATAACGATTGCTGTGTATTATTGTTTAAGCTCGTAATACAATTTGTTTTACATGCAAAGTTAAACAGGCAACAATTTGTGTATTGAAACTTTATATGTTTTTTTTTTTACATATTTCAAATGCTTGCAAGTGTTAATTTGTTTTTATTTCTTGTTGTTTTTAATTTCTTTTTCGTTTTTTTTTGTTTTTCTTCTGTTTTAAAAGCAAATGCTATAAATTTCAATTAATTGAGTAAGTTAAAGTAAATTAGGGTTGAGTAGTCGTTTGGAACTTTGTAGCAAATGATTTTTATTGGAAAATAGCAAAAATATATGATGAGGAGGGGTAAATACTTTATGACTGAGAGTAATTTTGTGCTTTGTTTTATACATACTACACAAATCTGCATTTAAAATTAAAAAGGCGTAACTGATAAAAAATTCAAAATCGTTTTTTGATTGTATCTATTAATAAGAACCCGTCGTCGGCCCACATTATTTTTATTTATATATGCCCAAATATATCGAATTTATTAACGAAGCCAAAAGGCTGCTGAGAACTTTAAACACTAAAACTGATAATTTCAATATTTGTTAATGCACTAATAATCATAGATTAAAATATTTTTTTTATTAAAACTTATTAAAAATACATTTAAACTGATAACTGAGGGGTTAGCTGGATTCTAGGCGCATTTCTTTGTTGATAATGCAATCATCAGGGATTATTTGCCCAAAACTTTTTCAGAACAACTAGAGTTCTTATGTTAAACTTTCATTTAAACAAATGAAAACTTCATTTTATAAAGGGTCCGCCAGATAACTTTTTTTTTTTTTAAACAGGGCGCAAAACATCGAGTGTAGCTTCGGCTGTGTGGCACGTAGCGCCGTCCTGTTGAAACAAAATGTTGCCAATATCTTCCTCTTCAATTTTTGTGAACAAAAATTCGTTCAACATGGCCCGATAACGATCGCCATTGACTGTAACGGCCACTCCTTGCTCATTGGCCCAATTATGCCTCTGGACCAAAATCCGCACCAAACAGTGACTCGTTTTGGGTGCGTCGGCTTTTTAATGTATGCGTGCGGGTTTTCTGTGCCCCAAATGCGACAATTTTGCTTGTTTACATAACCGCCAAGATCAAAATGAGCTTCATCTGAAAACATGATTTTTTTGGGCAAAATCGGCGTCTTCTGTAAGTCGATCGCAGGCAATATTTCCCAGCGTTGCTCAAGCGTATACACAACCATATTCGTTCACACTTTATTATAGTTGAAACAAGAACTCAGTAATCAACCAAACAGTCTGGCCCACGATGTCGACAAGAAAATTTCGATCGACAAGTTGTATTGAAAAGAGCAATAAAATAAGAAAATTTGTTTTTGTTTTCAATGTAAGTAAGCAATTGAAAGTGTTTTGTCGACCGAACATGTTTTCATTTTCTTACTTTATCATTGATACGTGTTGACTATTGAGTTCTCTTTTCAATTTGGATACTACTTCAAATTTTTTTGCCCTGCCCCAAAAAATAGCAATTTTTATTTTTATATATACCATATGCATTTAAAGTTTGATCTCAACACGTACGTTATATGTATATCGTTGTTCTTGTCTTGACTTAATTTTTGCTTCTGGTGGCTTTTTAATCTGACATCAAACTCTGGGCGCCACTTATGCCATTTCGGATCCTTCTCCTAATGTGCAATTTCTTTAACGTGGCAAGAAAGTCCTTCTAAAGACAGATTTTTACTCAAGAGTTTTTTTTATTAAGTGAGAAATTTTTTATATAAGCTTTTGTTTAACATGGGCACTCGTTAGTCTTGCGAAGTAACATATCGGTCCTAAAAATTATTCATAGCTACAAAATAAATTTACGGACATGTTAAGGGACATTTCAGTTCCCTAAAACTATTCCTTTCTGCTTAACAAAATATAATTATTTTTTTGGAGAATAAAATATTCGCCTAATAACGCGATATAAGAGAACGTGCAATGTTGCCAATAGGGTTTTTGAATTGCGACATCAAAGCAAAAATAAATTTGGTTCTAGTAAGCACTAAGACAAAAAGAGGCGCTGGTTCGGCTGCTTATACTTAAATACTCAAATTTTTATACAGTGCATTCCATCTCGCTTACCTGACTACAAATCTGAATGCGAATAAGATTTTTGTTTCGTGATATGATTTGTTATCTTTTAATTGAATTGTGAAAAAAAATATATGCTTCGGTAGTTCAGTGGGTAGTGTTCTTGCCTAACATGTGGAGATCGTGGGATTGGCTCCTGATACAATGTGCGACAAAAAGTACAGTACGAGCTCGATTTGCGCAACCACCAATTCTGCAATACCCCGATTAGCGCAACAGGTCAGTTTTTCCCTTTACAGTCTTTATGAGTGCAACTTTTTTTTTCAAAAACTTGTTTATTTCAATCAATTGCCTGTAAACTCCCATATAATAGTAAATTCTTTTTTATATGTGCTTTCAAAGCAAAAAGATCTATAATTATGTTTTAAAATTTTTTTGTAGACTAAAAAGTTTCTTTCCACATCGACATTCACAATGTATAACAGTATTGTCAAAAACAACTGCAATAAAAGATGACTTTTCATCGAAATCCGCACCCTGGTCTTCACTCTATTTCGTGCGTATGATTATTGTCCAATGCTTAATATTAATCATACGCACTTTGTCCTTTCCAACTATTTTCTTTGTGAGTAAGAGCATTACTCTAATCATTAGGCTTATATTCAGTGTTGCCAAATACATTTCAGCATAGAACTGTCCAAAAATTTTTTAGCAGTAATATATTTCTTATTAGAATGTAAACCCATCATAACATTACTACGTATAGGCTGTGGCATTAAATCATTAACTCACAGCTACAAACTTTACAATATCGCTTTTATTGAAACATTGTTTCATTATTGCTTGCTCTTTCTAATATTTATTGTGCAATGTTGGCTAACGTTTTTGTATTTTACTCAGGGGTTGGGAGTTTTAAATAAGTACAATATATTTTGTATTTTACTCAGGGGTTGGGAGTTTTAAATAAGTACAATATTATTTTCTTCACAGAAGTGTTATATATTTAACAAGTTTTCAATTTAATAATGATTTAAAATAATTAATTTAATGCTGCAAAGAAGCTAGTGTGATCATTATGATACTAATCGTAGACAATTCCTGATGAAATGAAAAAAAATTTTCACCGAAGAAAGGTATTGGAATGCTTTGCTTTCATAATTTTTGAGTTTTACATGAAAAACATAAAGACATTTTTAATACTTCTGATTTTTGAAACAAAATCTGTACGAGTGCTCCACTGCTCAAGTGTTTAAAAAACCAAATAAATTAAATAATCAGCTACGTAGCATATAAACAGTTTCTATTTTGCATAAAAGCTGATATTGATTAGTTTCGTATTTTTCCATGAACCGAAGCACATCTTCTTTCTAGCAAATCCTTTAACAAAAATACTGCAATCAAATTGCATTAAAAGTCAATCTTGTATGTAATTATTATTTTCAGCATATTTTAAATGAAATTTATGAAAATTTCATTAACTATAAAACTTAATAAAATCATAGAAAAATTAAAACAGAACAGGAAACAACGTGTACTAGCGAGCAAATATCTTGCTGTTACTTATAAACATGCAAGTTTTCAATATAAGCAACTACATACATACGTACATACATATTTATGTACAGCATACATACAGTTGTATGTAGCGACAATCTCGGTACATGTAGAGTAGTTAGTAAATACATGCCACAGACTTTGTATGATGCAAACTGATTTTAGGATTTGCAGCAACATGTCGTTTATTAGAGCACAAGAAGTTTATGTTTCAGCTAAAGACGTGCAGAGGTACACAATAATATAAAGGCTAAACCAAAAATATCACGGTAATAAACAATACTAATTCCATAAGGAAATAAGTGGTTAGGAAAGTAGCTTCTGCAAAAGAGGTGGCATTGCACACTGTGAGTACTTGAATAGAAGTGAAACAGGTTGCACTATAATAATACTACATCTGTTCTTACATGCATGCAACCTACTCATAAAAAAATGATTAAGTAATAAAATTATCGGCTTTCTGCTCTAAAATAATGTGTGTGAAGATAAATTCATCGAGTTAAATTCATTTTTCAAAAATATCGCATGCGATACTTTTTTTCTTCTTTTATTTGGGACTCATTTTGTACTGAAATTAAGGGGTTTCTTCATAAAAATGTTCACTGCGGCCAAACCCTTCCTCCTCAGCGAATCAAACTTAGTGGAAAATGAGGACAACGACCCATATTATTAAACTGCATTTACAGTATATCTGAATTGTATTTGTGAAATTTTTTAGAAAATTTCAAAAAATATGACAGTGAAAAAATCTTAATTTTCGAGTTCTATGAGGGAAATGACCACTGCGGCCAAACCCTTCTTCCTCAGCGAATCAAACATAGTGGAAAATGAGGACAACGACCCATATTATTAAACTGCATTTACAGTATATCTGAATTGTATTTGTGAAATTTTTTAGAAAATTTCGAAAAATATGACTTAGTGAAAAAATCTTAATTTTCGAGTTCTATGAGGGAAATGGCCACTGTGGCCAAACCCTTCTTCCTCAGCGAATCAAACATAGTGGAAAATGAGGACAACTACCCATATTATTAAACTGCATTTACAGTATATCTGAATTGTATTTGTGAAATTTTTTAGAAAATTTTTTCACTGTCATATTTTTCGAAATTTTCTGAAAAATTTCACAAATACAATTCAGATATACTGTAAATTCAGTTTAATAATATGGGTCGTTGTCCTCATTTTACACTATGTTTGATTCGCTGAGGAAAAAGAGTTTGGCCGCAGTGAACATTTTTATGAAGAAACCCCTTAATTTCAGTACAAAATGCGTACCATGCGCATGCGATATTTTTGAAAAATGAATTTAACTCAATGAATTTATCTTCACACACATTCTAAAATATATATTTGGGGGATTCGTAGGCAAGTCAGGTTTATGCGTTCGTTTTTTCATTCAAACAAAAATGTTTGAAATATTATGACACTATGACTTTTAATCCCTCAATTACAACAATAAAAGCTATAAAATATTACCGGAGTCTTATTTTCCTTGTTTACACAGGATTAATTTATTTTTGTATTTATGTTTGTCTGTATACATTTGTATGAAAGTATGAAATTATACAATAAATACTCATTAGCTCAACTCGCAGTCTTGTGTAAATGGTCTTGCATCGTAGCATGTACAATATACTATACCATTTTGTACATGCTGAGATGCAAGACCATTTGCAAAAGATTCTGAATTGGGCTACTGTATAACGTGTGCAGCGAATTATTCACATTCTGTGTTTACCTGTTTAGATATAATTTACTGCAGAAAGCAACAATACCAACTTGCTATTGAAACTTTAAAGTGCACATCAATACACTCTTATAATACTAGAATAATGCCAAAATTTGTGCATTAATTCTGAACTGTGCACGTCTCTAGTTTAAACATAATAATAGCTTAAGGTGCTAAAAGTTTTATCATTCGAGAACATGTTTTAAAGTAAAACTTTTCAAACTTTAAATATTAATACAATATGTATAAATATCCATATGGAAGTTTTTGTGGCATAATATATCAAATTAAATATTCACATATTTGTACATGCTCTACAAGATAAAGATTGAAATCAACTTTAATACACATTATGACTTTCGATTTGACAAAAAAAAATTCCTACAAAAGGACTTTTCTTTGAAATAAGTAAACTATATACCTGGTAAAGCTATCAGTATGATAACTTTACCAGGTAATAAATTACTTTTTATAAAAAAAAATTTAAAAAAAAAATTTAAAAAAACATGGTTAATTTTTTTTTACTATATGGGTTCATAATAGAAACTGAGGATTTATATGATAATATTTTAAAATAAACTGCTAAGACGTAATATACGGATTCTTGTATTCGTACTACAAAAATATTATATACTCACTCAATTCAGCACTACTATAAGTGTCACACGCTTTATACCGAATGAAACAAATAATAAGCTTCTTAACCGGTTTATTGTTATTTGCAATAGGACTGTTAACAAAGGCTGCTAATGTACATTTCGTAAGCGGGTTGCTTAATTACCTGGGATAACATAATCCTTCGTTTAACTACGGTTGGGTAATGAATGCAATCCTATGAGATAATACTTCAGATCTCATTAGCCTAACTACTTATTAAAATATATAACTTACATTTCTATGAGATAATGCTTAGAATCTCTTCAGTCAAACTATTTATTGAATTATGTTGTCAACAATTTTATGCTGTTCGGTATAATCACAATACGTGGAACTACTACAGGGAAAGAATCGTACTTCAATTATTTCTCTTTATCTCTTAAAAATTCTTGATTTCTTATGATAAACAAAACATCTATCAAATGAGAATTGCTAGGTGTAGTAACAATGATCGAACGATTCATTAACAAAATAATTTACCATATACTTTTGTGTGCATGTTTATGGTTTTAGCGTGTTGTTGTTAGCTTTTATTTTCTTTTGTTTTGTGCATATTCGGTGCCGGTTTTATTAGCTGTTTTATAGGTATGTATTTCTGCACACGTGAATGTAAGTATATATGGAAATTAAATTGTACCGTCACGTTACACCTATGAAAACATCTGGATTCAATTCATACTTTAGTTATAAGTCGTAGTATATCCAGTTCTTTAAGTGTATGCATGAGTTCTCTTATGTCAATGTGTGCTACATCCGCTAGGTTGTCTAGTATGTGTTTTTCTAGAAATTTTTATCGCATAGTGTGCAGATGAGAAACTGTCTCTTGTGTATCCTGTTCTGGACAACTGCAACAGAATTTGTTATAGAGAATAGATACTGGGTAACTAGTATGTCTGCCGATCGCCCAGTTACCCGTCAATGCCGCGACCAACCTTGAGATGCTATTCTTATTTTCAGTTACTTTTTGTTCTGAGAATTTTTGCCACCACGTATTCAGGCTATAAGTATTTATTTTTAAAGATTGTGTTTGGAGATATTATTTTTGATGTTACCAAATGGCACTGTGACTTACAATACATTATAGGCATCTATATCGTATCCAATGCTAGCTAGTCTATCTGTCTGCTAATTCTCAATGAACTTTGTTTATTCAGCAACCCAGTTAGGAGGTTTGTTGTGATCCTAGCGCCAGAACTTTTCAAGTGCGATCGACAAAAATTCCGATTTTCCTGAAGATTTCTTTCGCATAATATTTCACCAGCCTTAAATACACTTGCACCATCGGGAACACTCTACTGAAGCTGTACGCCCAGATTACTTGGGAAAACTCCAGATAATTTTTAATGCGCTAGTGTAGCATCTGGTATCATAATTATTTACTATTTCGCCATTTATCCCATTGCACTTTGAATGGAAAAATTATTGTGAAGGTTTCATCAAAGTCCGTTTTAGGTACCATACAATCTGAGGCTTTTCTTAGTGTTGGAGGTTGCCCACACGTTCTTCTAACAGGCAGATGCAGTCAATCTTGTAGCACTGCTTTTTTGTTGTGGCCATTATGTGAAGATATCTGGGAATAATGCCCTTTAGTGCATTCAGGGCTTTTAAAGGACTCGGACGAAAACAGAAGGTAATTGCAACACATTTCGTTATTGTTAAGTTATTGATAAGTTGTTTATCTTTAACAATTTGCATTCCTTTAAAACTTAATTTTTAATTACAGAATTGAAGTGTTGGTACGGACTACTACTTTTCTATAACTAAAAACTAAAACAATTACAAAACGCCCTCTGGTTTAATACATGCATATCCATGTGCTTGTGTGCGTGTGTAATGATGTAAATAACAAGAACTCTCTAGGTTTAACACAGTTGCTTTATATTAAACTGTTTGTCTTGAATTCTTCCTTTGTTGTTAATTATATTGTCATAATCATGTGTTGTTGTTTGAAACGATTATTGCTTTAAAACACGCAATAATAATGTATCTTAACAATACCCATCTGTGTGTTTGATAAAATGAAATAACATTTATTACAAATGCAATTTTCAGTATCAAACATACATACGAGAACAAACTCGAAACAAAAATAATTTACACATACTACATACACTTGTCTCGCACACAAATACACAAAAACACTTTCAGTAAATCATCTTGATATTACTACTTTTATTTTCACAATGTGCTTGCATTTGTTCTTCGTCATTTTATCAAAACAGCGTAGCAGCTGTTGTTGTAAAAAGAAGAATAAAGAAACAAAAGCACACTTGCTTATGAACATCATCGATCTCCCTTAAGAAACCTTAAGCAAATAGACACGAACATGGTTGGTTATACAGGCACATGAGCAAATATGAACATCGAGATACTACATTGGCATACGTCTAAAATCACAACATATGCCTGTGTAGTTGTTTAAAGTTTTTTTGCTTTTTGAAGTATAATAAGGCTTCCACATAAATGTTGTTAAAAATCTTAACATGTATTTCCGCTTCCTGTGTAAGTATTGCCTGCTGCGTGTGTGAAATATTTTATATAATTTATTTCTATAAAAAATGTAAGGAAACTTTTTTGATTATTTTCTTAACAAAATGTTAATATTTTCATTTCATTTTCCTGTTGTTATCTTCTAATTTGATGAGTGTGTCTGTTTTAATAATCGTGGGTTTATTGATGAGGTATTTAATATATATTTAATTCCCAATTAGATGCTGGATCTACACATACAATATGGGGTGTTACATTGTTCTGAATTGTAAGATTATTGACTATAATCCCAGTCTCTTGCTATCTGATGTTTTGATGTCCTGCTAGTAGTCCATTTTGTGAATATGGCAGAAAATCTCTACACACTTTTGAGAGCCTTTAAGACTTTGTCGCTAACTTTAAAAATTCGTGCAAGAAGTTTTGATTTTAAACTTTTTTGGTGGTTAAGGCACCATGTGTATCGGGTCCTTTTTTGTAGCTGCATTAGAACTATCGATATTGATAAATCTCGTTTAACAGCTTAAAATATCAAACTTTGTTGACATTTCTGTTCAAAAAAAATTTGGCAAGTCACCAGCAATCTTTTTACTTTGTGAGAAAAGTCTTTTCGCGAAGTTTATAGAGAGGTTCATCCATTTTCAAATAAATAAAATGAATAAGTTAATAAGTCAAATTGGCGTTTTGGAAGCGAAGACAATCCTCAAGCCTTTAACGAATCATCATAAAATTCATTAAAATTTACCAATTGGTGCGTTTTACACACTGGCCACTAATATTCTCGAGAAATTTTACTAAAAAATCATATTTTCTAAAATCGATTATATAAATTTTTTGAATTATTTCTGAAACGTGACCATGTGAGTCTTATAAAGGTTCCTTAGGAGTACCACATCTATATGGTGTAGCACGTGTGCTCTTCTATATTTTAACAAAATCGCCAGTAATCTTCTTAAGAAAATTATGTTTCCTTAAATCTAATTTATGGACAATTTTATAATTTCATAAAATATTTTTTAAAGGAACTTTTCCAAAAAAAAAAAAATTTTTTTATCTAATTCCACTTTCAACGATTTGGAATCCTAATCCATTTAGCGACTGCTGTTAAATAGCTAACAGTGCTCTGTTATGTGCTTCAAATGCTATGTGAAAATTTTTGGTTCCTGTCTCTGCTAGTTAAATTCGACTTTATATTCAAACACATACTGTTGCAATGCTTTGTGTAACCACCCACGTTTATTTTCATTTCATTTTTTTTAACTTTATATACCTACTCATGTTTGAAAATAAAACGAAATCTTTCATAACGAGTTTTGTAAACGATCCTGTATACCGTCTTCTGTTTGTCTTTAATTTTATTTGCTTGAGCTAAACGTGCATTTTTATTCTGTAAAACTCAAATTTAAAACTTTACACATTTACGCAAAATTTCCGTTTATTATGGCAAACTAAATGTACACACTCGTATGTATTATCTTTATCAGCATGTGTTAAGGCATGTTTTTTGGGAAGACACGTGTGTGTTTGTAGAACGCACGCACGTATTGTCATTAAATACGCATATAACTGCATTATAGCTCACGCACCCTAAAAGTATGTTACGATTTTTTAAAGATTTTTATTTTTTAACAAACTGTTAAGATTATTATGAATTTAGAGCTTTTATGATGTGAATTGAATAACAAATTAGATGATTTTGCAAGAGAAAGTTTAGTTCAGTTTAAATTTGGTTTATTGAATGTTTGGCCAAATGATAAGGCAAAGCTATTATTATATTCACAGGCTTTTAGGATAAAATATATTATATATGCTGTCATCATTGCCAGTTACGCACACTGTAAATCAACGCAAAAATACATATGTACCTAACTAAAGCAAAGCACAGAACGTGAAATGCTATTTATTTTAAAATTTATAAAAAATCCAAGTGTGTGTGTGTGTGAGATATTATCAAAATGCATGTACCGCCGGTACATCAACTAGAAATAAATATAACTGATTATAAAAGATGAACAAGAATAGTTCAACATACTTGGCTAGAGCGGCATAACTTCGTGCTTACCTGAAAATAAATAAAAAAAACAGGAAATAAAAATTAATAGTTACATTAAAAAAATATTTACCGATTTTATATCAATTATCTTATGTACAATGAAACCATTTCCCAGATTCTATTTCATTAAAAATTCATGTCAAATATGTGATGTTAACAACTAATTCCTGCCCAAATAGACAGACATGAAGGGTGATGAAGTGCGTGGTGGCTCAGAAGAATGCGGCATTTCTCTCAATTACATATATCTAGTTTAGCATTTATTGCCTTTTTTCGAAAATCACATCCTTACTAATATTATAAATGTGAGAATGAAAGCTACATTACCAGCGTCAAAACCAGCCCATTTTTATCCGGTTTGGAACCGTTTTTTTTTATATATGGTTCTAATTTTTTCCAAAAAACAGATTTTTGGGCTGGATAGGGTAGACCTGCACAGTGGAATCTTTTCATACATTGTTGTGCAGAAACTATAAGCAATACTCCTACAGTATTTAAATTTGGACCGATGTTGACGTAATTAAGAAAAACAAAATGGAGTTTCATAAAAATCGGCAGTGCAATCCAAAACTACTTTTTCGCGTACAATTGCTTTTATCCAAGCAAGTCTTTTCTATAATGAAAAAGATGCATAATTTCTTAAAAACCTGTCACATCCACCACCTTCCCCTATGCAAACCAAATTAATCTTTTCGAAAAAATTTTTTCTTTTCAAGCAAAAGTCTTTTTATTTGGTACATATACCTTTAAGAATAAAAATAAATCGCATTCTAACTCTCATCGAAATCTGCTACGCCTTGGAACTCATGTAAAATATAGATACGATTTGTTTCATATTTGGTTTGTCGTTTAAATGATTAATTGATTTAATTGATTGATTGTTCTGATTATAAAAATATCAGTTTTAGCCAAAACTCCGTGGCATATTTCTGAAAACTTTAACCTGTACTTCCGCAAAAATTCGAGAACTAGTTTTTTTAATCGAAAGAAATAATTTTCAGTGTTTATTTCATTGAAGCAACAGAATTTAGTTAAAGAGGGGATATAATTTTTTTTTCATCAAAAACCAAAAATAAGTTAAGAGCGTTATAGACCTGGGCATGTCTTTTTAATGGTTTATGATAGCCCCATATTTAAAAAAAAATAAATTTTATTTATAAAATATTACAAATACAATTACTAGTTACACAGTAACTTATTTTGATGTGCAGAGCAATAAAAACCCTAATCCGTTGTAGTGAAATAGACCAAAGTCTTTGGTGGGAATTGAACCCACCAAACTACCCAATAGCCTACCGAAGTACCGACACCTTTTTCTTAATTATGGAGAAATATTATTATCAAATATTATTATCAAGAAAATTATATATGTGGACCACTGATCTGCATAAAAATATTATTTATTTCTTGTTCACATACTTTACTTAAATTTTTCAAAAATAAAATAAGATTTTTCTTTCAAAATCGTAAATGCATATTTCATATGTAAACATTGCTCTACAAAACTGCATCATTCAATTTTTTAAATTGAGTGGTAGAAATATAAGGCTTTTAGCACAAAAATTCTACCACGCACAGTCATGTTGAAACCACACACAATTAGTATGCATGTAATCCAATATTGGTTTAAAGAATTTAGTAATAATCTTAAAACGCAATTTTTAAATACTTTTTTAGCACTGAAAAGTTAAAGAAAAAACTAAAAATTTTGTGTGTGATTATTTAATATTTCCAAATTTTATTCTCGAGTTGTTCCTCTCTTATGTGTTATTTTCAGTTGAGCAGAAAGTAAAAGGCTTAAAGAGGTGTAAAATGTTAAGTTTAAATTAGTTCAGGAATATTTTGTAAAACTAAAATATTTCTCCTATGAATGCCAGTAAATTGATTTATTAATAAAAAATTCGTGTAGGCTGGCAGTGAACAAATTTCACCAAATAATATTTAAAATAAAAATTTAAATTTTTAGAACAATTTTCGCCTCACAATCTTATTATTGTCACAAATAACTAATTAGTTAAAAATCATTAGTAAAGAAATCATAAATATCTTTAATCTTTTACTATTAATCTAAGGCATTATTGTAACCAACAGCAAAGCTTTTATTCAATAGCTACAGACACAAAACAAATTTGATAGTGGTATAAAATTTTGATAGAAAAAGTTTGTGCCAAAAAAAAAAAAGATCAAGCCTAACTTACCAGCAAGAAATTGTAAAATTTCAACAAAAGGTTTTAAACAATGCAGGTAAGGCAATCAATTACTTCCATTTACAAACATTTCTTGCTCCGTATAGCAATTCCTAGTTGTATGCACAAAAAGGTGTATATGTAAAGTTGTAAAAACTAAAAAAAAACTCACAACAATAAAACAGTTAAACCAATATAACGAATTGCTATAGAACCAAAAAACATTTGATAGTGAGAAATAAAAGAAGCTGGATTATAAATCCTCTTTTTATTACTAAAAAACTAAACCAACTACAAGTTTTTGCTCTCTATACAAAACTAAACTGGAAAAAGAAAATTGTAAAACAATAACGCAAAACTTTAGAACTGAAAAACAAAACAAACGAAAAGTGTCATTTGTTGCAGGCAAACTTTGAAGAAAAACAGTCAATACAAAACTACAAAACAAAAATCAAGTTCATTAACGAGAGAGTTGTGCAGCAAAGTGTTGGAATTTGTATTGGGAGTTGTATCAATTTTGTTGTGGTTTAAATTGGAGAGTTCAAAAGCACACTTTGCACATAACTTGTACGATTTTCTTGTCTTCAAAGAAATATATTTGAAATATTGCAACTAAATATTTATTGATGCGAAAAAAATTGTTCATAAACATACATTTTGTATGCTTTCAGATTTTTGAGTTAATCAATCGTAGTTTCCGAGATATCGACATACCGATTTTGCTCTTTTTTGCCCATTTTTATCCCCTTTGAATTTGAATTTACAAAAATCCCTTCTTAGTGGACCTATACATGTGAAGAAAACCCTACACAATGAATATCAAATCTCCGGTTCTCGAGTAAAAAATCTTTTTATAACGGAAAATCTCGAGATACAGAGTCAATTAAAAAAAACTAATTTACAGGCATTGGAGCTCACTCAGGTCGTCTTTTTTGACCTGTGTTGTTTTATTATTTATTTAATTACATTAAGGTATTCAATATCGATAGAAATTTCCATACAAACTCAACTAAAATTTTATAAAAATTTGTTCGATATATGTTCATGTTAAATTTTTAGTTTTTTGTTTCTAAGCTAAAAAAAAAAGTTAAATCAACAACCAGTCTAATTGCTATTTTTTATTAATAAAAAGGAAATATAAACATCGTATAAAAGCAATAAAACATGACAAAAATATTACAATGAACTGCTAACAGAAGTCTGAACTGGTGTATAAGTATATGTATATGTAAGTGAATTTTTCTTTTGTGGATATGTATGTATGTACATGAGCTTGTGTCCAGTTAAGACATGCATACATAAATTACTTACAATCCTTAACGGTTAAAACTTTCATAATTCCTTCTTCATTCTGTCTAATCTAACACTTACTCATGCGAAGAACTTTCGTCAAAAAATCATATAAATTTTTTATTCACTTATTATAACAAAATGGCCATAGTTTGCAAATAGAAAAACTTTATGGACATGACTTTATGCAACTTTAATAATAATACATACGTATGAATATGCTTGTTTTTATCTACAACTTATGCCACTGAGAATATGACCAGCTAAAGGTAAGAAAAACTTTTTCCATTGAATATATATTATGGAAGATGCAAAAGCAAATATGACATAAAAGAAAGATAGAAAACGAAATTGAGTTCGTTTATAATGGCTGCATGATGTCGAAAGAAAAGTTAATGAGTAACCATGAAAGATAAAACAGACAGAATTACAGATAAATCCGAAGAAATAAGTTTTACGCTACAAGCGATACAGCAATAGAGATATAAAAGTTATTTTGCTTTCGCTTAAGTCTTTGGTATAATGTGCTTTGGCAAAACTCAATCACGCATTATAAATAAGCCAACAGTTAAAAGTAGATTATTACTTCACAACTGAAATTGTTATTGGTTGCTTAATCAGGAAGTTTTGTAGTTATACTTGGCTACAACTCTTTCATAAAGTATCAAATAGATTAGACACTTTCCAACAAGAGTTTAATACATTCGTGTTTTTGAAAAAATATTATAAAGATTTTCTCATTAGGTATATTTAATGATAATTTTGAGTTTATTACGTTTGAGTAAGTGTTTGCTGAATTTGATGAAAATTAAAGACCTTAAACTATAGATGACATGAAATAGACGATGTGCAAATAAGACGTTTAATTTTGAATAGCCTGCTACTCAAGCTGCAACCACTTCATAGCTGAAAAGTAAAAAACTACGCCATTAATAATAAATTCAGTAAATTGCGACTCACATACGAAGGGTTTCTTACGGGCACTACACACTCGTATATAATACTATACGAATCTTAGCCTAACTAATCAAATATCCTACCTGATGTAGATATATTTGTTTTAATTAAGTACCCTGTACAATTTTTTTTTGCGATTTTTCTAGTTTTGCCGATTTTTCTTATTTTTGGTGTCTTTTTTCGTTTATAGAAGTTTCTTTCGGGTTTTGTCGATTTTTTTTAGTTCTGGTGTTTTTTTTTATTTATTTCGGCGATTTGTTTCGGTTCTTGGCGATTTATTTTAGTTGTCGTTTTTTTTTAGTTTGGCGCTTTTTTCGTTTTGGCGATTTTTTTCTGTTTTTTTGCGATTTTTTTTGGTTTTGCGATTTTTAATTTTGGTATTTTTTATTTTTTTGGAAGTTTCTTTCGGGTTATGTCGATTTTTTTTAGTTCTGGCGTTTTTTTTTATTTCGGCAATTTTTTTTCGGTTCTTGGCGATTTATTTTAGTTTTAGATTTTTTTTAGTTTGGCGCTTTTTTTCGTTTTGGCGATTATTTTCTGTTTTTGGCGAGTTTGCCTCTTACGGTTTCCAAAATACAGCAAGTTGCCAAAATTACACTAACTGAAAGAATACCCTTTAATTTTGATTTTTTAAATTTCAGTGTTAATTGGTGCAGTCTGCATTAAAAAATACACTAACTTTGAAAATTTCAAGTGCACAGATATTACTGTCTGTAGAATTTCAATATTTTTCGTTGCTCGCTTTAGAATACCCTTTAAGTTTCAACTGTCATATATTTGTCATTGTAGCAGTCAAAGTTTTACATAATCTGTGAAAATTTTAGGTCCGTAGCTCTTACGGTTATTGAGAAAACAGCCTGAGACGGACAGACAGAGGGACAGATGTTGGGCTTTATTACGAGTGTCGTATTACGACTTCAACTACGACGATTTTGTACTAGACTAAAGAAGATTGCAACATTTCTTCTTTAATCTAGTACAAAATCTTCTTGGTCGTAGTCGAAATACAACACTTGTAATTAGGCCCATTGTAGGGGTTTCTTTTCACCTTTGGTGTACGGCACCCTTAAAATGGAACGATATATGTGCCTGCATACGTTTCAATATCGAATAAAAATTATTAAAATTCACTATTTTTTTTTTGTTGTTGAGAAATTCACATTATTTTGAAAATTTGGCGGTCAAGAACTTTATCGTCCAGAAATTGCGAAAGTGGTGGAAAAATTCAAGCTTTTAGTACAAGTTAGTGATTAAAAATTATATATATATCATGCTTGTCGCTTAAGAACAACTGAGAATATTGCTGTTGGAACCCATAGTGTCCGTGTGTTGTCGATGTTTGGAATTACGAATTGATTAATGATTTCGTATGGAAAATAACACATTTTCTAAAATAATGTGGGTTTTTAAAGAAGTCAAGAAAAATTATATTATATCTGTTAGGTTAATGCTGAATCTTAGTTTACACCACGCACTTCAGCACCCTCTCTGTATACAGTTGAAACTATTCTGTTTGGTGTGGGTTTCAAGCTGTAAACGTAATAAGTTCACAGAAAACTTGATATTTCCGAAGCGAGCCTCGCAGTAAATACTCAGCGGATATTTGCATACATAACGAAATCGATAGGCTTTTCAAACGAATAAAAAATAATTCTTGAAAAAAACCGACTTCAATGCAAAGATTTGATAGAATATTTTCGAAAAAAAATTATGGGATATCAGATTAAATTTTAATGGGCGTGCCTCCGACCATTTTCTAAATGCAAGATTTTGTATTTTTCACAGCTCAGAGTGTGTGTTAAGTTTTGTAAAAATCTGTACAATAGAAACACTTAAAATAATGTATTAAATTTTAATGGGTGTATGGCAAATTTCATAAAATCGGTTAAGTGAAATATAATAACAGATTTTAGTGGGCGTTGCTCCGCCTATTTTTAAAACTTTAAAATTGTGTAATTACAAGAACCAAAGTTGTTTGCAGCTATACAATAAGTAGAATATTATGAAATCAAATTAAAAATTTCTGGGCGTGTTCGCGGCCAATATTTTTTGCAATGGGACCAATGGGAAGCTTAATCCTCTCAGACAATAAAAAAATTTCACAATCGGTCTATTATGAACCGAGTTATGAAGTAACACTGCCAAAAAAAATGGAGACGAATTGGCAACCTCCTCCTTTTTTGAAGTCGGTTAAAAACGATGGTATCTCACATACACTTTGCATTACTTAAGTTTAAAGATAAGTAGCGCTTAATGAAAAGTCCTATTTTTGAAGAAGCTTAATAGCGTGGGTAGTAAAGTAATTTAAAGCTGATTTTAAGTTGATAACAATAACCTGCAGGCGGACTGCTGCACCAATACTTGCTCTTTAAAGTTTAACGTTCATATTTTCAATTGTATTGAATTATTTTATATATTTTTCTAGCACTAATTTTAAAAAAATAACACATGTGCTTGTAACGTTTGTTGATTTTATCAAAGGAGGGATTTTACATGAATGCTTCTTGATAATTATTATTTTGCGCGTATACGTCTTTCTGTGTATTTATTTGTAGATCTTTTAACTTTTGCTACAAGTTAAAATAAATATTTTATTGTATTTATTTCTCAATACAAATAAGAAAAATGCGAATATTTTAGTAATTGGTAACTTGATGATGGCGTTGATAAAAAATAGAATTTTTAAAACATTGTTCAAATATTTGTATTTGTTGTGGGTTTCTTCAGTTTTTTTCCACAATTGATTGCAATAAAAAATTTTGCATATTCATGGAATTTATCGAACATTTAAATGCAATAGCTTAACAAAAAGATAAAGTTTAAAAAAGTCTGTGTGACATGACAAATACTGCCTTCTTTAGCTGCTAGATGCCAGTTTATATGTCAACATATATAAGTTAAGAATTTTTCCTCGTTCTAGGAATATAAAAGTAAACTTGAGAATACATATCGCACTTGTTCCTCTAAGGGGGTAAACTCAAGATTTTTAAATTTTCACTTTTTGCAAGAAAACGATCGCAACGGTCAGTAATAAAATTTAAAAACTATATAAATATAAAGCTTTAGTTTACTTAGCTTGATAGTAAACATCTGTGTTTGTTAACAAAAAGTTCATCCAAATTGGAAAAAAGTTATCCTTAAAAAAGTTCAATACTTTAATATGTACTCGTACATATGTATTCTTAATTTCAATGGCTTATTACTTAAACCTCAATTCCATTGAGCCGACAAAAATCGGTATATTGTGACGATAGTGGGATATTGGCTTAAATACTGCAGCGTAAAGATGAATACTTATTTTCTCTTAAAGCAGCTGCCACAACAACAAAAATAAATGTACAAACCACCTTTTCAAAAATGATCGAAAGAATTCCGGCACCCCACTGAGTTCCTTCAAATAATATAACCTTTCACCCGCTTACAATCTCAATCCACTCTCGACTTCGTAGTAAGCTTTCAGAACTGGCATTTTTTAGACCAGCTAAGAAAGTAAAACATATTAAAAGGAATATGTATGTCTGCGTAACTATTGGGTGTTTTTTATTGAGGTATAGAACTTTAAGTTGGCATCACTTTTTTAACTGGCGGCCATTTTGTCAGCTGTCAAGTGATTAATATTTAGTTTGGTTTGCCATTTCATCCTGGACAGGTTGACAAAAGAACAACGCTTGCAAATCGTGCAAATTTATTTCGAAAATAATGGTTCAGTTCGCGAAGTTTACCGCAAGCTCCGTCCATTTTATGGTCGACATAATCGTCCATCAGAGCAATTAATTCGGTTAACCATGGATCGTTTTCGCACTACGTTTACTCTGTGTGATAATACGCATCCGCAGAGACGTCGAACAGTGCGCACCGAAGAAACAATTGCCGCTGTAGAGCAAAGTGTTGAAGAGGACCCGAATGAATCGATTCGCCACCGTGCACAGCAATTGGAGCTTTGTCCATCAACTTTATGGAAGATTTTGCGCAAAGATCTTGGCTTGCGACCTTACAAGATCCAGCTTGTGCAAGAATTAAAGCCGCGAGACCATGCAGTGCTCTATGGGCTGGTGGAGTCATTGGGCCGTACTTCTTCCGAAATAATGCTGGAGAGTCAGTTACCGTTAATGGAGACCGGTATAGAGCCATGATAACCGACTATTTTGTTCCCGAATTGGATGGCATGGATGTGGATGAGTTGTGGTTCCAACAAGACGGCGCTACATGCCACACAGCGCACGTCACAATCGATTTATTGAAGGAAACATTCGATGAGCGCATAATTTCGCATAATTGGTGTGATTTGACACCATTGGATTATTTTCTTTGGGGATATGTGAAGTCGCTCGTCTACGCCAACAAACCAGAAACGTTAGGGGACTTGGAAGCCAACATTCGTGGCGTTATTGACAACATACGGCCCCATATGCTCGAAAAAGTGGTTGAAAATTGGATCTGTAGAATTGGCTTTATTCGAGCCAGCCGCGGCGGCCACATGCCCGAAATCATATTTAAACGTTAATGGCATAAAATTATCCTTCCAATAAAGCCAAATTGATGGACATTAAAACGATTTTCTTGTGTTTTATTTCAATTCGAAGTTCTATACCTCTAAAAAAAACACCCTGTATAAATATTTTCTGCAATTAAAAGTTTTTAAACTTCTAAAATATTTCTTAATTCTTTAATGTCTTTAATCCTTATGCTGCATTAAACTATTTATTTATTTATATATCTATGTAGCTATGCAAAGTTTACTACTTTTTTAAAACACTGTTATTCAAAACGTCTGCTAAAATTTTAAAGAAAAACTTTCTGGTGTCAACCTGGGGTTATTATTAAATCTTATGGCATAAAATATCTAAATACACATGTGTGAATTATGTTTCAGCATTTTAACACATGTGCTAAAGGTTTTTAAATATATGAATACCTTTTTTGGAGATGTGACCTT
The DNA here is from genome assembly GCA_936439885.1 of Nowickia ferox. Lineage (NCBI taxonomy): Eukaryota > Metazoa > Arthropoda > Insecta > Diptera > Tachinidae > Nowickia > Nowickia ferox. Next base: position 73,218,097 of record OW387026.1, read on the forward strand.
TTACTTCTCTCTTGGCTGGTTATTAGGACTGGTTAGCACTGCCTGCTTGTAGCCAGTGATTATTGAAAATGTTGTAGTAGAAACATTAATTTGCAAAATTACATTATACGAGTATGTAGTAGTAAAGTTTCTAAACACAAAGTTTATCAGCATAAAAATTTTATATGTGTGTATATATGCATGTTTGTATGTATGATCATAAACAGTATTGTTTCGTTAACATGTCATATCCCAGTTAATATTTGGTAGTTAATAGAATTGGATCGAACTCATTCACTAGTTCATTTTAAACACAAACATATGATCAAACCTAAATCAATTATTTGGGTTTGATCATAGGTTTGTATCCAAAATTGTGTCATTGTATTATTCTATTTGGTAAGTATTAAAAAAATTTACATATATATATACATTTCGACTCTTTATACTAATTTTAACATTTTTGTTCCTATTATCGTTTTCAACTCGACTCTGTTCAGTCGCCTGAGAGTTAACCCAACTTTATCATTGGTGTTATAATTGCCTTATGCCATATCAGTTTCAATTAAAAATTTGCCGTGATATACAATACAAAAATGATAATACGGTTGATGAGAGTTGCGTTGACTCTCATATGAATTTTGTTGCTAATGCAAATTTTTGCATCGGTATATTAAAAAATCAATAAGAATTAGAGGCTCACATAGTAAATGTTACAACCATTTAACATAGTGAGTGTTGCCACCTTTGGTATATACGTTGCATGAATCAAAGAACAAGATTGCGCACTCAGCCGTACAAAAAAATTGTATACTGTGCATCTACGTCATCATAGAATATACACGTATGTTTGTTGTAAACAGTGTGTATGTGAGAGAGAGCGAACACATTCCACACACAAATGTATGTACTTTGTTTACAACAAAAATTCTATGTCTACGTCACAAGCAGAAAATAAAATAACTGACCTGCGCAATGCGCAATCTTGTTTTTTAAAGGTAGAGGTCCATAGCTCGCTTTTTGCGCGTTATGCTTTACACGCGTTTCATCCTCTTGTTTCATTCTATACTTTGTTCACGTTGAGTTAGAAAAAATGGAGAGTGAAATCGAGTTTTTAAGAGAATTTGTGGAGTTAGTCGAGTTTGTATATTTAATTTTATGTGCCCATGAACAATTTCAAAAAAGAAAAGGTTTTGGGTACGCCCGTTGTACTTAGAACGGAATTTAAGTGGGTTTTTTGAAACCAAATTTAAAAAGTTAAAACTTCTGACCCTCAGCAATTTCGAACCGCGACAAGAATGTCTGCAGATGTCTTTGACTATTTATTCAGCATTTTAAAAGATAGTCTTGAGAAGAACTCGGCCAGGGCTATTCCAGCAGATTGTCGACTGTTGTTGACTTTAATGTAAGTAAATTGAAAATTACATATAAATGTATGCACATTATTGGCTTAAGCAATAACTTTTCTAAGCAGCTATTTAATACAGATTTAGCGGAGATGACACTCAGTACGTAAAAGTAATCGATAACTAATATGCAAAATTTGTTACTGAGAAAAGTGTGGTGAAAAGTTAATTAAAATACATCGCATTAATGAAAATATTCACATATTTTATTAAACAATTTTTTTTTTACTAAGAAATTTTTTTTATTGAAAAAAAAAGAAAAAAATTATCCACGGCAAAATAATATTTATCGATAACGTAAGAAATAAAGTATTATTTAACATCTTTATCATTCAAGAACAGCTGACTTTCTTTCATGGTGCTTGTAACGCAATGTAACTTGTCACATACTATTACATTGATTCTACTTTTTTGACAGATGCATAGAAAGCGTAACGCGCAAAAAGCGAGCTATGGATCTCTACCTTAATTCATGTATACGTTCGCTCTCTCTCTCATTCTCTCTCTCTCTCCCTCTCTCTCTCTCTCTTTGTGATGCATTTAAGAACAACCCTTTACTAAAGGGCCTTTAGCTGTTTTTACTCTTATATGATCCATGAAGGAGTCATATTGTCTGCTGATTTTATCAACGAAAATATTGCTGGGCATTTACTTAATAAAATAAATACTCTTGCATACCCTTATACATATGTATGTACATAGTATATAAATACACATTTTAAAGATTAAATTATAAATTGTTTTCCTTCTCTGCCTGGTTTTATGGGAGTTTTAACATATGGCCCAAAAATTTAGTTCAGTTTCAGTTTCATGTTCAAATACATGTTCTCATAAATCAAACAAGATAAGCATGTGTGCGGACTATCATCAAGTAGATACCTTCTACACAAGCCTTAATTGATATTTCATTGTCATAGAAGTGTACTCGTATGCGTGTTAAGTGTAGGTGTTTGTTTCTGGCTAAAAATAAAACTCCCTTTATTTAGCTTCAATTTTTAATATAATAAAGATAATTAAGTTTTGATGTGAAAAATAATAATTAAACGAAAATGATATATACATAATCTATTTTAGTGTATTTTTAATAAATTTAAGAAAAATCCTTATTTCTACACGCATGACGGTATTTGGTGAAGTTGTAAGCCTAAGGTGCGAATATTAAATTAATTTTCCTTTAATTAAGTTTCCGCATCACGCAAACAATCCATCAGCATCCAGGTGTAATTTCTATTCATATTACAAGTTCTTTAGTTTGTATTAAATCATACATTTTTTTTAACGGAATGTCTTTGAAAATAAAGACGACTTACTCAGCCTCTACAGATTAGAATTCTGTATATTTTAGTTTGTTAATGAAGTTTTTCGAATTTTTGTAGATACATTTCATACTCGTACACCCAAAAAATAAAGTTTTAAAATCAAGAAGAAACATTTTGATTTTAAAAACGAAACCTTTATGAAATAGAACTAAGTTTGTTTTGTGTTATTTTAAAAATTTTCATTCTTTGCTTAAAAATTAAAACTATTTTGGAATGAAAAATTATTATTTTTGTTTTAAGAAACAACAACCTTGATATAAAGTTGAACATACTCAAATTAAGAACTTATGTTTTTGAATTAAGAATGAAATATTCTTGAAGTAATAATGAAGCATTTTTGTTTTGAATTAATAATGGAGACTTCTTAAATTAAGAATGAAACCTTTTAAATTAATAAAAGAGAATTTTGAAATTACGGATGGTTCGTATTAAAATTAAAAATGTTAATTTTGTTTGGAATCAAAATGCCCTTATTATGAAAAATTTTCGGTCTTCGACTGTAGTCCAAAGCGCTAATCGAACGAATTTTCATTTGCGTCATACGAGCATTCAACAAAAAATTTCGCTATTATGTTATGAACACATTGTTTTTTAAAATTTCGCAATAATTTTAAGATTTTATGCGCAAGGATCATACAGGATAATGGACATCAATATACACTTGGTCATAATAACAGATTAATTCTTTTTTTTTTCAACACGACACAAATATAAAATGTTACTCGGGGAAAAATATATTCTTTTATTTAAAAAAATTAAAATTAAAATAAATGCAGCATTTTTAAAACAAAAACGCAAGATTCTTGTTTTAAGAATGCTTTTTTGGTTCAGTGTATATACAGAAAAACAACACTGGAAAACATAATATATATAATATATAAAACTCTATAGACGTGTTAAAGCAATTATGAAATATTTACTTTTTAATATTTCATTTCTAAGCTCCCTACTCCAAAGGTGAAAAGAACCCCTATTGTTTTCTCTACGTTATCCGTCTGACTGTATGTTTATCTACACATGCCGTTTTCTCGAGTAAAATTTCACAAAATTTCACAGAATATGTAAAATACATGACAGCGAAAAATTATAGGGTGTTATTATATATTGAAATCCTACAGATATATATACTTTAAATATGTCAAAGTTAGTGTATTTTTATGCAGACTACACCAATTAACACTGAAGTTTAAAAAATCAAAATTAAATGGCATCAGTTAATGTAATTTAAGAGGCAAACTCTTGAAATTTGCAAAAACGCTAAAACTAAAAAAAATCCCAAAATTAAAAAAATCGCCAAAATGAAAAATTTCGCCAAAACCGAAAAAATCGGCAAAACGAAATAAATCCTCACAACTAAAAAAAACCTATAACTAAAATAAATCGCTAAGAACCGAGAAAATCGCCAATATGAAACAACATCAAAACTAAAAAGAAACGCCAAAAACTGAAAAAACCAAAAAAAAGAAAAGAAAATATATCGCCAAAAATTTAACCAATTGCCAATATAAAAAAGCCAAATATAAGAAAAAGCGCTAAAACTAAAAAATCGCCAAAAACCGAATAAAAAATTACCGGCTACTTAAAATTTGTTTAAAAAAATTTCTACATAAGGCAAGATATTCAATTATATTGGATAAAGTTCGTATAGTATTACATATCGCTCATTTACTCAAACGTCACAACTCAAAAAATGGAATATTTGAGTTAATGATGATGCAAAGTTAATCCTTATATCATTCATTAATCATATTGTGAAAAAATATCACACAAATATGTTGTTTATTCAGCTCTTGAGAGAAAAATATAACTTTCCTTTTCCATTAAGTTGTGTGTAAATTGAAAACTTTTAACTCGATATCTGGCAAACTAGGATTTTTGAGTTATGAAGTTCTTGTAGTAACTGGGCGATATGTAGAGTCACGAGTCAAATTCGCACTTGACCGAATTATTTTATTTAACACGTGTCATATTATGAAATATGTTTACTTTGTTTTTCGTTCCTAAATTAAGGCAAGACTTGCATAACACAACATAACATAACAAGTATAAAACATGACGAGAAAATTATTGAATAGAATTAGTTTGCCGATTCGGGAAAAATCAATGTGAAAGTAACAGAGATCATAATAACATTGACGGCAGTAACATCAAATACTTTTTAATTTTATTTTTCTATTGCTTTTTAATTGTATTGGTCTTGTTTAGAGCCCGTTTAGATGAAGGGTGACCTAGCGCATTTACATAAAGACTTAAGGCCTCGTTGGCCGAGAAATCGTAGATGTATCGTAAATATAAACTTTTCTGCGCCTATAGAACGCTTCAAATCGTCTCGTGTGTTTTCTTTTGCTTCTGCTCATACTTCTGCTTCTGAAAATTCAAGAGTCGCAGTAGAAGTTAACAAAATAAATTAATAGCTATACAAAACGAAGACCTTCAGCTGTCGACATAATCAACAAGTTTTCTGTTTGTCTGAATGCTGCTTTAAATAAATTCGGAAGTTAACGTAGTAGAGATGTGTGTTTTTTTGTTCTTTTGATTTTGTAGTTTCAACTACGTATTTAATCGCTTGCTGGAAGAAATGTTGTTGTTGTTTCTTTTACTATATATTTGTACATACAGGAAAAACCACTCATACACTCACAAAACACGCATTCAAACACTTACACACAAACATTTCTGCTTCGTTAACTTCGTATTTATTTAAAGCAGCAGTCAGTCAAACCGAAAACTATATGAATATGTCGACAGCTGCAACTCTAGTCGTTTACTGTGTACCAGAATATGAGTAAAAGGTTGTGATTGGCCAGTCAAAAATAAAAAGTCGAAGAAATAGCACAATTTTACGACTTTTGCTATTTCGACTGCAGTTTTTTTAACACTGGTTTTCAATATAAACAAAAAAACTTCTTTGTACACACAATCAAAATTGCATTTTTTTTATTTCAAATTTCATTTTCATTTCATTTATTTATTCATTATGTATACCTAGCCTATGGGCTATAGTCGGTCACATCATACTACTCAAATTTTTTTAATTTAAAATGAAACGTAAAAGTTTATATCGTTACCTTTTTTATTTGAGATTTTTGCATATTTTGATAGAAGAACATCTAATGTATCGAAAAATGTGAATATCTCGATTTCAAAAAAATAACGAGTTAGGGCCTTGATTGAAATGTATATATACCTGTGTGTACGTATGTAAGTATGTATGTATGCATATATATTAAAAATCCGTGCTATAGCACTGGCGCAGAGAACGAAGTCGATACTGGATTGTTGGGGGCGGCGTCTGACCACTCGGCAGACAATGTTGGATTTGTCCCACAATTACATTCAAAACAAATAAAAAATTTGTTTCTAAAATTTGTTTTTGTTTGTGTGATAGACCCCAAATAATGAAAACAATTAAAATTAAGGAGAGAGATACGAGGGGAAAATAAACGTTTCTGTTCTCCTCGTCACTCTCTCCCTCAAAGCAATCAGCCTAGCAATAAGACTTGCACAGTGTAAAATAGGACTAGCCAAATAGGGTAAATAATCAATTTTTGACGAAAATTTATTATTTACGATTGCTAATAATTGATTTTGAACTTCGAAGTTTATGTCACTTGAGCTTTTTATGGCGGTTACGGCACTATATGTGTATGTATGAATATGTAGCAAAGAATATGTCAACAAAGCGTGTCTCTTTGAGTCGAGTACCAAATACAAAAACGATTCTCTCTTCCCGACCAGTAATATGACAGCAAACTAAATATTTACCTTCCAAATGTTTTCATGTCTAAGCGCAGATTAACTTAACTTTCATTAATTTTATATCATTTAGCTTAAATCTTAAATGTTAACATAGTATTATTTAATAAGATAATTTTTAATAAAATTTAAATATTATGCGGCTTATTTATTATTAGGAAAAGCTTACCTTTCTTTGCTGTAAAATGGTTTTTCTCCAGTAAGTAATTTGTTTGAAATCCACTCCACAAACACTTAAATTTTTTTGTATTTATTTTACTTGAATTTAATTTATTTGATTTAATTTTAACATTATTTTTCACTTTTTTTTTGAAACAGGCCATATTTTGTGGTTAATACCATCTTCATTAACTTATTATTATTTTTTTTAATAAAAAAATATTTATAATTATTTATTTTTTTTAATAAAAAAATATTTATAATTATTTTATTTTATTTTTTTAATACTATTATTTTTTTTAATACAATTATTTTTTTTCATACATTATTATGCACTTGTATTTATCACTAAAACTTAGAACATAAATTTTTTCACTATCACACAAATCGAGTTATGACCGCTAAAAAAAACTTAAAATTTTTTTTGTTCTGGTTTTTTTTGACGAAAATCGATTATTTGCGATGGCAAAAAAAATTATGACACGAAATTACGGTCTTGTAATGTGAAAAAGTTACTAAATTTGGACTGCGCTGCAGGCAGGGCGACTTCTTTATAATTATGATGAAATTTAATAACACGCTCTGCTATATTTTTTTACATAATTGTTTTTCGCATTATTGAAGAAAAATTATTAAATTATGTTTAGATTGTTTACGAGTAGTTGAGATTTTTCCCGCACTAAAGATACAAAAAACTGAAAAGAAATGAAAAAAGAAAAATTAGAAATTAAAAAAGGAATTAAACAAGCTTTTGAAGCTGTACTTATTTATGTATGTATGTCTGTATGTATGTGTGTTAGCAAACCACAAATTAAATAAATACAAAGAGAAAAAATCCCTCTCTGTAGGACGCAAAAACTAATGCTAACCCACACCTTAAAAATTTAAATAAATTTTTCCTAATAACTAATTTCTCTTTATCAAGATTAGTTTAAAACCTCTCAATGAAATCTCGAAATTGATACTTTATTCAAATTTATAAAAATCTTTCATTGTTAAAATAATTCTAAATATACATATTTAACCCACAAAAGTAAAATAACCTGCAATTTTAATAGTCTATTGAATTTCAATACATAAATTAAAAAAAATCAACCTTAACTACAACTCAGAAGTGAAAGTAAAATTAAAGAAAGAGCAGTAGACACAATCTTTGCTTAAATACACAAAAGTAGATAAATAAGTATTTATTCAATCGGTGAGGAAATTCATACGTATGTTTGTATTTTTATTGGTGCACGTGTGTGTGTGTGTCTGTGCATAAGAGCTGTGCAGATTTAGTGAGTGTGTATTGATTACATTTATTATAAAATTTACTTAGAGGGTTTCGAATGTTGCAAATGAAACTTTCTTGTCTAGCTAGGCTTTGCCATGGTAAACATCAATGTCTGCCAAGCCAGGCCAGCATATCGCCAGTCAGTCATTTAGTCAAATTCAGCATCAAATTTTAAATACTGACATGTTGCTCGCTCTGATACAAGTGGTTGTTTGAATTTGGGTTTTTATTTTCTTTTTCTTTTTTTTTTGTATGAGTCTGGCAGTCTTTTATTCTATTTTATTATTTAATGCTTTTCTTGTTTTTTTTTTTGTAAAATTTTATACAACAATCAACATCCTTCCATCCGTTTATCCTGAAGCACATTGGTGGTATCTTTTTGTGTGTATTACCAACAACAATTGTTTGCATTATGGATTTTGTGGGCTTACAAAAATTGGCTTCTTCTTTAGCTAGTTGTCTAGCTTTTTCATATTCTTACTCGTTTTTGTTGTTCAATGGCTTATTTTTTTATTTTTTCTTCTTGGTTCATTTACATATAGAATCAATATTGTTATTTTAATAGCACATACTTTGCAAGAATATATTTTGGGAATTTAATGTCGCCATTACGTTTGTAACACTTTGAGGTTTAAAAGAAAATATGTTTACATTTTTGTGGAGCTTTTCTTTAGTGATCGATTCTAGCATAAAATTTTAAGTATAATAATTGAATACTACACCAGGGCAATTTTACGCACAGACACTCTACACAGGGAAAAATTCACTAAATAATAAAACGCCAAAAACCAAAAAAAAAATGTGAAAAACCTGAAAAAGCGCCAAAACTAAAAACAAAACGGCCAAATCCGAAAAAAAGTTTACCGAGTACTTAAATTCTTTTAAAATATGTCTGAAACAGGTAAGATATTTCATTATATGGGCTAAAAATCCTATATTATTACATGTTTTGTGTCCGTACGGAATCCTTCGTGTGCAAGTCAAAGTCACACTTTACTGCATTTTTTCTATTTCTAAAAATTTTAAAACGCTTTAAATTATCTTTATATTATTATCTTTAACAAAAACAAGGGCCTGTGGCAAAAAAAAGCTAAATAAAAATATACTTAAGTATGAAACCAAAAAAGTTTGTCTTAGTAGAACAAAAAATAAGCAAATTAAGTAACATGTGCATAGTTAGTAAAGAACAAACGACAATGGCAAGACTGTTGTAAATTTAGAGACGGTAAAAATGAGCTTTAATTACAAAAAAGCTTTCGGCAAATTGTAATACGATGAATCAAAACAATTCACATATTCCATTTGCAAAAAAAGTTGCGTATATAAAGCAGATATCTACATCAACTGACACCACACACAGTGGACCAAACACAAAAGAACGCTGATGATGAAGGTTTAGTGGCCTTCAAACATAGCTGGCTGTTCCGTTCAACTATGTGTTTGTCAGAATATTTACAACTAACTTTGGTGTTATTTGTTCATTAATAATTATCACATGTAATTTGGCTTACAAAGCGATACGAACTTTAGCCTGATCAAATCATAAATATAGAAAAACATTTATCCCTGAAAAGACTATATCTACTTTACTTTAGGTTTATGGTTCGCCTTTGTATGTTCAACAATAGGAATTTTGTACTTAGATTCCTTGAAATACCAAATATTTGGTCACACCCGTCACACCCAAAATTTTAAGGTTTAACAAATTTTTACTGTATATAATAAATACTTCTACCAACAATATAAAAATAATCGCAATTAATAATACAATCAAATTTTGTGAACCTCCATTTAAGTATCATAAGTTACAGAAAATTTTCGGTCGCACCCGGCACAGTAAAATTTGTAAAAAGTTTAATAAGATAAGAAATTTTGTCAACGCTTACACCCGTCAAACTGACTCCGAAGTGCTATTTTTCAATAGATGTAAAAATATATGACGGGAACAAAGGAAGAAGAAGAAGAAGAGAAAGAGAAATATCAACTAAATCTTTATTTGCAGAGAGAAAGGGACAGGAAAATAAGAAATACCAAGAAAATTATGACTGGACGAATGAGAAAAAATTATGGAGAAAGAAAATGAAAGAGCAGACAATGAAAAAAATATTAAAATTACTGAACACTTGCCAGTAATAAAAAAAGTAATAGCAATTAATAATATAATCAAATTATGTAAATCACCATTTTAATATTCGAGTAATCAGTTACAGAAATTATTTGGTCACACCCGTCACACCAACACTGAAGTGTTATATTTTCAATGGATGTAAAAAGTAATAAAAAAAACGATAACGAAGAAAGAAACTTTAAGAAAAAAAATAGAGCGGTGTATTAGGACACCCGGTGTTAGCTTTGCTGCTAAGTTATATAAAACAAATTTCATGTGTGAAATAACGATGCAATAAAATTATATTATATGATTATGTTGAATTTTGCCGCAAATATTTCAAAACGTATACATTTATTTCCCATTATTTTCTTTTCCAGCGGCATACAATTAAATAAGTGTATTGCTTGTGGCCGGTGGCGGCTATTTGCCGGCTTACAGCCGATCGTCAAAAACAAAACAAAAACAAATTGAGTAATCATTCTCATTGTTTTTGTTTCGCTCACTTCAAAGAACGAAAGAAAACAAAATTAAACATTTTGTTTTGTTTATTTTCGTACTCTGCTTTTAAGTGCAAAGAAATCAAAACAAAATTAAATTTATAACTGTAATAGTGTCGATTATTTTTGTTACGAAAATCATGTCCTTACTCCTGTATCGCGCAAGAAATAGCAAAGCTATAATAAAACAAAATGTCTACTACCTTTAGCTTTAAAGAAAGAAACACAAAGGAAAGGAAGAAATATAAAGAAAATTATGTTTGAATCACTATAAGAAAAAGGAAAAAATTATCGAGAAAGGAATCGAAAGAGCAGACAAGGAAAAAGTATGATTTAAAGTTTTAAGCGTTTTAAATGTATCTCAAATTGTGTCACAGCTCTCATCAAAAAAGCAGACACTAAAGTTAAACGCGGCCTTCCTTGTAGAGTACATCAAAAAGAATTTCTGGTGTTAAGGTTTTTTAGTTTTGATACTAGGTCACACTCGTCACATAAAGAGGTCGCACCCGTCTTATTTTCGAAAAATTAGTTTTATCCAAGCAGTAAATATTTAGTAAGATTAAAAAGATTTTAAGCAATTAACTACACGGAAATTTATGCAGTAAGTGTCACCAGTCACAGCCTTCTAATGGTGACTCTAAGCACAAATCATGTTCTTTCAGTGTCTACCTATTATTAAACGGTTTTAAGATTAAAAACCTTTGGAAACCGCACTTTTTTTAATTATAGACTTCATATTTCCATTTAACCACGGTGCCGTTACAATAGAATTACAGACCATTCGGCAATCTTTTAAAGGACTAACGGTAGTGCGGTTAGGTTTTAATGAACTCCTCTGAAATGAAATCTGGTCCTTGTTCGGTCCCAACTGCACCATAATATAAGAACCGAAAGGCTTACCTTAGAAACCTGTGCTATCAGTATTTCCGGCAAACCTATGGTTACTAGTACTGAACTTTATTTCCTGCTGATGAAGTAAAAATTTATGTTATATCTTATATCTTATATCTTATATCTTATAAGCTTTTGAAGAAAGATAATTTTGTATCTTATTGATATCATAGCAAAATATTGTGCCTTCTGACTCTAGAGTGGTCACGGAGAGACCTATTTTGAGACCAGAATCCAGGAGCAAATTACGGCATTCGATATCGTTTGAAGTTTCCATATAAAATTGAAATTGCTTAAAAATTTATGGATTTCGAATGCCATAATTTGCCCCCAGATCGAAAATAGTTATAGACATATTAGCAATCGGTTCAGTGTAAAATAATAATTTCTATTTCTAAAGTAATAATGTCAATGACCTCAAAAAAATCGTCAAAAGGTCCTGCAAATAAATTCGCGTTATATGCGCATTAGCCCTTATAATCTAGCCTAGGCCAATCCATTCCCCAAGCAAGTATTCATGCTTGTTGCGTTAAGTATTCGCTTGCTCTGCTCAGATAAGACACTTTTAAAGTTCACTCCCTTTAGCTTTGTGTAGTATGCATTTAAAATAATGCTACCGATAATTTTCTATTGTTGCAATTTAAAACTGTTATTGTTGTTCTTTAAATTTCACTTGAATACACTTTCAGTGCGATATGTTTTTATAGCTGTTGTTAATTTTTGTTTATTTTCTGGCTGCTGTTTGTTGTTACTGTTGTTGTAGCTCTCAAAGTTTACTTTGAGTTTAAAATTTCCTTTTGTTTGATTTTTTGTTTAGGATATCAATTTTTCCGTCCATCTATTTGGCTCTTCCTCTGCGCTGTAGACAAGCAGACGTTCTTTTGTATAGTTGTTGGCTTTTAGATTTTGGGCTTCGCTTTGGCTGTTGACGATAAGCTCAATATTATGGCGCTGTTAATACTTTAATTGTGGGGTTAAAATGGGTGCCAGTTTAGCTTGAGGTCGTATTGAGTGTTTACTTTACAATAATATGTTTATTAAAGCGTGGAATTTTCAATTTGAAATATTTCCCAAATAAGAGATTTGAGAAAAAACAGTTATTAGCATGAAATTAAGGTAATTTATTTTTAGTCTTAAGATAGGAAAAATATAAATAGTACTTGCTAATATAATAGCAAACAATATAGGAGAAAAATAAAATAGATTCATATGGAATATAAATTATTTGATGGGTTTTGTATAAGTTTCTAATATTATTATTTGTAAATTCTCAAATAGTTTTTGAAAGTCTGTGCATAAGATAAGGGGATTGTGTGTGATTGAAGTCTACTGACGATTTGTAGAAGCAACAATGAAATGCATATAGACAATGCTTAACCACCAGCAAATAAGTTTTAAATTAAAGCAAACTTATGACAATATGTCGAATAATCAATTTTAATTTTTTGAAACTGTATCTACATATACGCAGCAAAGTTTTGGTTTTGCAGCTTAATATATTTTCCCATAACTTTCCCTTGAAAATGACATACAACAAATTATATTTTTCCATTCCAGGACAGGTATATAAGACTCGACACAGCCGAATAAAGCACTTTAACTTGTTACTATATATAGAAGTAGCATATTGCCCGCTACTTTGTTAACATGCTTTTTGTGTAAATTCCTTAAACCCAGATATCAAGCCCCTTACTTGAGACCCATATTGAAAGGTGCGTTTCTTGTCTAAAAATGTCCATTTAGAAATTTTTTCGGTAAATTTTGTGTTTGCTTCTCAAAAATTCCTTTCATTTGATACCCATATAATGAGACTGGGTAAAAAGTAGTGGCCCGCCGTTTTTGGTCGTCCGTCCTATTTTGTTTGTAACGATTTCATTATTTTTTATCTTCTCAAAAGTCTCTTTAATTCTCATACTATTGGGAGGATGAAAGTAGTAAAAAAAGTGCCCTATTCAAAAAGTACCTTTTTCAAAAACTACTTTCTTTAAAAAGTACCTTTTTAAAAAGCGCTTTCTACAAAAAGTACTTTTTTTTAGAAAGTAACTTTTTCAATCAACTAAAATTTTAAAAAGTATCTCATCTGAAAAATACTTGATTAATAAATTTTTTTAAGTAAAAATACTATTCTTAAAAAAGTATTTTTCCCAAAAAGTAACATTTAAAAAAGCACCTTTTTCTTAAAGCATCTTTTTAATATAGAATTTTTTTTAAAGAAAGTCACTTTTTCAATAAAGTACAGTTTTAGAAAGTATCTCATCCGAAATATACTTTTTAAAAAAATTTAAAAATTTTGTATAAAAGTACTTTTCTTAAAAAAGTACTTTTCCCAAAAAGTAACATTTAAAAACTACCTTTTTTTTAAAGCATCTTTTTTAAGTGTATAAAAGTACTTTTAATGAGAAATAATTTCTTAAACGGGCTTAAGTTCATTAATTTTAATTCTTATTGAATAAAATATGTTTATTAATTAATGTGAGTTCTTAAAGAAGAGAAGAAAAATTAAACTAGACTTTTTTTTAGCTTGGGGAAATACTGATATTTTAAAAGTGCTTTTTTAGAGTACTCTTTTCATAAAGTAGCAATCTCGAAAAGTGGTATTTCCCAAATTTTTTTTTATCCTAAAATTGCATTTTCAAAAGTATATATTTTAAAAAATTACATTTTCAAAAAAGTATCATTTCCCAAAAGCACTATTTTAAAAAAAGTGCCGTTTGCATTGTGCCGTTTTTTATTGTGAATGGCGTCGTTGACGTCACATCAAGACGACAGTAAATATTGGCATTTGTCTACTCTTTATCGGCAACAATTGGCTCTAATTGACAATCTCTTACTAATCTCGAAGGCTTTGTAAATTAAAGGAGCATGTTAATAGTAGTCAATTGTTGTAGAAAAAGAGTAGACAAGTGACACTTTTTAATGTCGTCTTGATGTGACGTCGACGACGCCATTCAGAATAAAGAGGAATATAATTTTTTTTGCAGAAAGTATTTTTTTTTGAAAAGTACCTTCTCCGAAAAGTATTTTTTTAATTAATATGCAAAGTACCCAATGTTCAAAAATACTCTGTATCAATTAATAGTATTTAACTCAGATTTTAATATGCTTCAATTATATAAAATCTCCCTAATTTCAAATTTACAGCACCGTTCCTCCCGTATTTTCCCTTTTTAGTACTTTTTTGGGACCTTCGAAAGCATATACATTTGATTTATTTAGCGGTAGAAGAAGGAAGTCATAGTAAATTATTTTTACGTGTATGTAATTACATATCGTCACCTTAAATGCAAACGAACGTAACTACACAAAAATTCGAAATCGAGTTTTTGATTGATTATGGTTCATTTGATCAAACTACATGTTCACGCTAATATTTAAACCACTGCGATAAAAAATTAACCTAATTACGAAAGCATCTATTTTTTATTGCAAAGAACGTAACTAACATAAAAACTTAAATATATATAAAAAGGAAATAAATGGTTAAAAACATATACGAGAGGGTCATAATTAGTGACGAATCGTAGGTTTATGGTTATGACGTGGAAAAGTCAATCATCTCAATGGAAGCTGCCGCACGAACCAAGCTAAAAATCGAAGACGTGCCAAAACACGTGCAAGCAAAGCAAATTGTCGGCATAAGTGAGAGACATGAGTACCAACATAACGCCACGAAAAAATTTAAATTCGAATATACGTAACCCGCGAAAATTCAAAATTCGCGATACTTTTTGAACACACCTCGCTCATAAGTATTTATACTACAAATAAATTTCCAAGAAAGTTTTCAAGAACACTTTATTATTATTGATTTTGTAACCTTTTTATTCTCCTTTAAAAAATAAAACAGTGTGGTTACGTCCGTTTGCATTTAAGGTGACGATATGTATGTATGTACGTTATCATTAATGTACCAAAGAATGCTACGATTTTATCTCTTATAAGTGCAAATTTTCGGAAAAATGTTTTCGAGATTCTCTCCCGAAGAAAATAACACAAAAAATAGCTTTATGCTCTGTTCAATAGTTTAGAAGATATGTCGTGTGGAAAGTGGTACCAAAATTCAGTTTTTACACCTTTTTAACCCCTAAAAGTATATAAATCTAAAAAGTACTGAACACGTTCCCGCTTATTTGTTGGCAGTGATTATACGCTTTTTGAATTTGGAGTCTATCTGTCGCTGTTTTCGGCATATAATAATACCGATTTTACTCTTTTTACCCCTTTACATTTGGGTTCCCAAAAATCTCTTCTTAGTGGATCTAAACATCGGAATGAGAACTTACATACCAAATTTCAGCTCTCTCGCTAAAGTCGTTTGGGCTGAGCGATGACCAATCCGTCAATCAGCCACTTGATATCGTTACGTTTTTATATTCATATATAGACTGATCAAACTTGTAAAGAATTATTAAAATAATTAATAAAACATTATCTGCCTTATTCATAAAAAATATTTCAGTTTTATTGAGCGCTTATTTGACATATTTCTATGGGAAATTTGCCAAATAAACTGTAATAAACCTAAAATATTTTTTATGAATTAGACCGTATATCTATAACTTTATTTAATTATCAATTGTGTCACGTATAAACCCAGTTGACTGCATACAAAAAAAAAACAATAAAATTACAAATTGTATTAAATTTATACAACTACTATCATTAAAACACTGTCATAATTATATCATGATGTTGTAAATCAAGACAACAATGACGATGTCAATAAAATAATGGAAAAAATACCGGTTACCCATCATTTTGCAATTTAAAATACTACTTGTATATTAAAAAGTTATTATCAGTCTTTAAATTTATATTTATACATCTGTACATATGTATGTATGTATGCATGTATGTTTGTATATATATAAAAAAAAAACATTTGCAATCGTTGCTTTCATGGTGAAGCTTTTTACAAAAGCTTGAGAACAAGTTACAGCTCATGAATACAAAATTAAGTTTACGAGTATTTTATATGAAACAAGTGATAAAAATTGAAACAACAAAAATAAGTAAATAAAAAAATGTATATCAATTTTATAACATTTAAAGTTCAACTTAAACCACTTGTATGGAAACGCTACACTCATGTGCAAACTGAATAAAATTATGAAAACGTATTTTTAAATTTTTCTCATAGTCTTAGTTTTGACATATAAAAATTTTTGTTTTTCAGTAAAATTTTTCTTGTGTCTTAACTATAATTGATGTATGAAATTTTGTTACATTGATATTTAATCCGAGTTTGCAGTTGCATGGAAGATATTCAGCAGATATTCGTAAAAATTGGTTGGATACAATCACGTGAAATATGATATTAGATTTAAATGACCTTTTGAATACAAGATTGTGTATTTTTAAGAGCTCAAGGTGTGTGCAAAGTTTCGTAAAAATTTGTTAAATACAATCACATAACTTATTATATTAAAATTTAAGAGGCGTGGCCCAACCCACTTTTTTTAAATGCAATATTGTATTTTTTGTTTGTTTAGGGCGTGTGCCAAGTTTAGTGAAACATCTGTCAAACAGAAGATCTTGAAATAAAATATTAAATTTTAATGGACCTTTTTTGAATCGAAGATTGTGCCCTTTTAGGAGCTCAAGGTGCCTGCAAGCACGTGAAATATAATATTAATATTTAATAAGCATGACATGTTACGAGAGTTCGATGTGTTGGATAATTTTCGTAACAATCGAATAAGTAAAATATTATAAAATCATAAAAAACATTGTGGGCGTGTCCTCATCTTTTTTTAATCGTTTAAAAATGAAAAACGCCTTTTAACAAATGCAGTAAAAATAAATGAGAAATTTTAAAAATATAATGGTAAAAGTAAGCATACTACAACTTCTGTCCAAAAAGTTAATACTTTTTTTATATTACAGGGACCATAAAATTTTGTGCAAACTAAACTCAGTGAAAATACAATTTTGTAAAAATTTACTTCGACTATTTCGCCAATTCGTATTGTAAACATACACATTTTAGCGCTGTAAAGAATATTCGTTTATGGAAGTAAAATTTTCACACAGAAATTTTATTGATTTTTTTTAAGTCTTTACGTAGCAAATGTGATGTCAGTCGAAACATCCACATGACTTTTAAGTACCGCAACACAAGGAAAAATTATCAAAAAAAAAAAAAAAAAATACAAATTAAACAAAATTAAACAATTTCTGAAGCTTTAACAAAATTCTTAACGAATATTAAAAAAATGAGAGAAATGATTGTAAAAACCCCTTGAAGTTTTATTTTATGCAAGTGTTTTATTTTTAAACAATTTATGTGATTACATTTTTGGGAAACTTTTGCCGGATTTAGTATTAAAGCAACTTTTAGCGAGTTTGGACTAAATAAATTACGTTGTTAATAAAATGCGAAACTTAAAAATTTGTATAGTTTTGTTGTGTTTACTAGCGACCTTGAGCGAAACGAAGCGTGTTAAACGTATAGTGGGGGGACGTCAATCCAAGGCTCCCCCACCCGATGATCCGGTTGTGTTTACGCGTATTTTCAATCGTGATGCACGCGTTGAGGGATATCGTAATCCCGTTACGCAAATTTATACGTTTTTAGGCTTGCATTACGCTGAGCCGCCAACAGGCTCCAATCGTTATGCTCGACCTGTATTCAAGAGACTCATGGGTGATGTGAATGCCACAGTATTTGGACCTCCTTGTATACAGCCTGATCCGCGAAATCGCAATTATATTATAGGCGATGAGGATTGTTTGCTACTGAACATTTATTCACCACGAATGCCTGATGAGACTACAGGTTTGCCAGTCGTAGTGTGGTTACATCCGGGTGGCTTTCGCTATGGTTCGGCTAATCAATATGATGCCACGCCAATGGCCCAGCGGGGTCTTATTGTGGTGGCGCCACAATATCGTTTGGGCTCATTGGGTATTATAGGTGATGGTACCACCGAGTTTGATGGTAATTTGGCAATCTTCGATATGGCCGCAGCCATAAGATGGGTCAATGATTATATATCGCATTTTGGTGGAGATCCCAAGCAAGTTAAGGTAGTGGGCCATGGCTCGGGAGCAGCCAGTGCTATGTATTTATCCATG
Source organism: Nowickia ferox (assembly GCA_936439885.1). NCBI lineage: Eukaryota > Metazoa > Arthropoda > Insecta > Diptera > Tachinidae > Nowickia > Nowickia ferox. The sequence continues at coordinate 73,236,567 of OW387026.1, forward strand.
TCGAAATCCGCACGCAGTGCAGGTGATATAACCGGTGTAGTAGCCATGTCTGGTACTGCCTTGTCACAATATGCCACCGATAAGGAACCAGTACAAAGTGTACAAGAAGTGGCTGAAATAAATGGTTGTCCCTACACAAATGAAGTAGAGATTGTCAAATGTTTGAGAAAGGTAAGCGAATTGGCCTTATTTGGCAAGAAGATATTACAATACTCAAATTTTTTATATTAGAAAGACGCTAAGGAAATAATTGAGAATGATTCGAAAATTCAAACTGAACGATTAGCCGGCAGAGCCATGATTAAGGGTCTTTCTGGCAGCATAGGCTTCCAGCCGCACATCGAGAATGAGGAAGACGGTCGAGCCTTACCAAGCTTGATTGTTGGCGAACCGGATTTGCAACTAAAAAGTGGAAATTTTTCAGCCATACCTTTGCTTACAGGCGTAACAAAGCACGAAACAGCCAATGCTTTTACTTTGGATAATGTAAACAAAGTATTTGGTTCGGCAGAGAAATTTTTGGGCTCACTAACAGACAACCTGAAGGACCTGGCCGGGTTTTTAAGAATAGACAAAATAACAGGTGAAATAACTAAAGCTCAGCTGCCCGGTTTGCCTAGTGCTTTAACACCTACTATAAATGATGTTTTAAAAGTGCCCGAAACTTTAAATTTAAATGAAATACTAAACAAGGTAAAAGGAAACACAGTTTTGATGTAAATAAAATATTAAATAACTAAAAGATAAATTAAAAATATTTTCCAGATAGTTGCGTCCACCACGGATGTTTTATTTAATCTTCCTGCTGTTCTCACCACTCAGGTGTGGTCTCAAGTAGCTCCTGCTTTTATGTATAGCTTTGAGTATAACGGCACCACTTCTAAAGGCATCAATTTCCTTCGCGGTCTGCCTATAGTAACCGATAGCGAAAACTCTAATTCCGAAATAGTTGCTCATGGTGATGAGCTTGGCTTTCTGTTCGATTGCAATGATGTCTTTGGCAATCCGTTGCCGGAGACCCGCTTGAAAAGTGAAGAAGACTTAAAGGTGCGGGATAATTTGATAGGCATGATTGTTAAGTTTTCCCAAATGTTCAAGGAGGATACAAAAATTGGCCAATTCACAGACAAACTATTTAAAAGTGTCACTGGCAAGGGCACTCCGTTTATAAAAATTGATACCGATTTAACTGCTGACTCGGATTTCCGTTTCTGTGAACTGTCTTTATTTGGGGCCTCATTAAATCCACTAGCTTCGACTTCTTGTAAAGGTTTGGAAAATATTCTGACGAGTCTACAAGGATCATTGGGTGGCGTGACTAAAGTATTGGGCGGCAATGGCATAGGCAATGTATTAACAGGAGGAATGAATCCTATAGGCGGCAGTGGTGGCAGTGGAGGGTTACTCGGTGGTGGTTCACCGCTTTTTACTGCTAATAAACCTGCAGGAAATCGTAATAGCGGTGGCTTGGGTTTGTTCGGATAATTTTGAGCTCTAATTGTGAAATATTTTCAATAAATAATTATTCTTAAGATGTGTTATGGAGCTACAAACAAGAGTTTTAAGATATTTAAAATTTTTCAACAAATTGAAATGAAAAAATTTAAAAAGAAATGAATTTCACTAAGTTTGTTTCATGATTAATTTTTGTAATTTCAAAACGTTTGCACATATTCCATTTCATACACAGAAAAAAGTATTCACCAATTAATGTTTTCAATTAATAATTTAATTGATTCAATTAAATTTTTAATTGTATTAATTAATTTGAGTGGAAAAACTTAATTGATATTATCAAATTGTTTATAGGTAAAAATTTAATTAATTTTTTAATTAATATTACAAATATTTTAATTAATATTACAAACTCATTCATATTACTTTTTTGTGTGTAATAACAAAAGACTGAATTTGTTTTCATTCTCAGCAAACAGCAGCCAGCACTTGAATCGTTCGCACGGTTTTTAAATGTCAGTTGAAGATTTTCAGAAAAAAAAGATTCAATTTTATCAGAAACTGAAAAAAATTCAATAAATTGCACGACTTTGTTTCGCACAAGAAGCGTTCCGCACGCCGCTTGTTTCTCATTTCATTGAACATCACTTTCTTAGTAGAAAACTTTCCAAGGCATATTCTAGCTAATTATGACTTTAATAATTCATCTCACTTTAATGATGTAGAAAATTTAATTTAAAAAAAGTTTGCATTGCTCGCTAAAAGCAAAAAAAAAAGATTTTTATTACATAATTTTTCCAGCTGTTAAATATTTTATTGAAGCAGCAAAAGATGACGTTTCTCCATAATCTTTCTTAAAAATAATCACTCATTTCAACGAAATCACCTCATTAGTCATTTCTTTATAATTAATTACGCAAGCATTTAAAGAAGGACATCGTTTATAAAAAGTTTTCTTTTCTGTTTATCATCCCATTCGAAGAATATTAAGATTGAAAAAAAAGTCTAAGAAATCATTATTTTCTCTTTGCTTCACCCTCTAGTTTTCATATAATCGCCATCATCATCATCATCATCGTTACCATTTGTAAATCATTAACAATAAATCTTAAAAAGATTTAACGATAATTTATCGCAATACAAGTGACAAACAACATTAATCACATATGTATGTATCTTTTGCTAGAAAAAAATATATATATAAATATTTCAAGAAGCCTTCAAGTGGGAGAGTAACAACATTAAATTCTATTAAAAGCAATAGGGTTCGGAAATTAGGTATCTGCCTATGAGAATTTCCTGCAGATTTCCGGACAGCCTTTAATTGAAACTGCGTACTTCACATTTAACCTTTCATAGTTATTTACTATCGGACCCAAAAAAATTGATTATATGTGATTAAGATTTACATTTTCTAAACCTAAACGTTTCTTAAAATTTCCCTGAAGTATAGTGGGTATGTTGCAATTTGAGTTTTGTCATACAAATCTGAAATATTTAGAAAAGTATAGTTTTATTTGCTGCTGGTAAAGCATGTCTATATATATACTTTTAATTGCTGCTTTGCAAAATCGTTAGTAGACTTCAACCACACATTTCACAAAGCTCTTGTCCTATGCACAGACTTTCAAAAACTATTTGAGAATTTATGTTAAAGAAAAAATTCAATTAAAAGAAATATTTTTTTCTTGCAACCGTTCAGTAGCACGTTTCTGTAATTCTCGCATCGAAATATTTCTCACAGAAAACGATGGCAATGAAGAAGAAACTATGTGAATTGAAACAAAAAATCGTTTCTCACATGCAAGTGTTTCTGTAATTACTTTTTGTGAGAACTGTTTGTCATTTTACCGTTTTTGACGTATGTTATTGGAAATTTGTGAGAAAAAGTGTTTCTGTAACAATATTTTGTGAAAAGTTTCTCGCAAGAACTGTCAAAACAACTCGCATTTTAAAGTGGTGCGAGAACAACCAAAATTTTACAAAAACATATGAACTTTATAATTTGTGTATAAAAATATGAAATATAAACTAGTTAAGAAGATATGCAACGAATTGTTGGACCAAAATATTATTAAAAAGTCGATATGTTAACATTTATTTAGATTTTTTTTTGGGAAATTATCTTTGATTTTTTTGAGTTGATAGAAAAACTTCTTTTAAGCATTTTGCATTCATTTTATATTCTTGTTCATTATTTTATTTTCTTTTTCTTTTAAATTATTTCTTTTTTTGTTATTGAAATAATATTTTTGTAACATTTTCTTTTCATTTGACACTTGATTGTTGGAAATATTCCAATAAAAACGAAATTAGTGTTGCTTCTTTTCACTTTAAATTACAGAAACACTTTTTTCTCACAAATCGAGAAACGATGGAATTTTTTGTTTCACACTTCATGTGAGAAATTTTTCGATGCGAGAATTACAGAAACGAGCTACAGGCAACAAAACAATAATGAACCAATAAACAAACACTTTTGTAAACAAAAAAAAATTTTCATCAACACACAGCACATACTTTCTCCCACATGCATACTTTTGCATTAAAAGCACCCAGCGGTAAGACTCAGAAGACTTTCGTGGTGCAGGCCTTATTAAAGGCCTGCTTAGGAATTTTATTGATTCTCGCATTCCACACTACCTTCTATGAGAAGGCCTTCCAGAATCTCTGGCGAAAGAAGCAAGAACAGAAGACCTGCCCCGCAATGACAACGCGTGTAAAAAAGATATGAGTATGGAATGGAGCGAGAAGGCCTTGTAGATCCAAAAGAAGTAGTATAGAGGCCTTCTAGAAGGCATCCTTACTCCTTCTTCTTCCCGCTGGGCATATGCTGCCGCTTCTCTGTCGTAGAGTACAAGCTTGGCTGTTGTTCGTAGTTGATGACATTGTTAGTAAGACCAGAAAAAGGTAATTTTCCAATTATTGAACGTTTGGTAAATTATAGAACTGTTTGTGTTAATTAAAACACAAAACGCATTTCCGCCATGCGCTTACATGATTATGTGTTTCAAGTGATTTTTTTCTTTAAATAAATGAAAGGTGTTAAGGTGTTGCAACTATTGTAGCTGCAATATGAAAAAGAAAACACACACATTCACACATAATAACGGTTAATAAGATTGCCAGCTTGCAGGACTAGAGACAGTTGTCGTGAGTAGAAGTTATATTTTGATTATCGGTGGTTACTATGACGTTTGATATAGGAAATCAACATATAAATACATCTGAAGATCTTTCAGCAATAACATTTAGACCAGAGGGTGGCATTGGCTGAAGTATGAGTAGTTAGCACGTTGACTACAAAACCGAATATTTCTGATGTGCCTGAGTGTCCCTTTGTATCAGTTGTTGTAGGAAAAAGTTCTAGTGATGAAGGCATTGACACTGGCCACTGAATTGCACTGGTTTCAGCGGATAGTACTCCTATCAGAGCGCCCTCCTTTATCGCTCATGTGTAGCACAATCATCGGCGGAGTAAAATAACGCATGAAATGGCTACTAAACACAGCTTAAAAATTTAATACACCTCACTGACACTAGAGGCGCTGAAACACTGCTTTATTGGAACAAAATGTGCAAAAAGCAAAGTTGTAAAAGAATGCAGCTTTCCTTATCTCTTCCTTCACCACCTGTCTTCTCTATCACTATCTCTTCCCTATCACCCTCTCTCAATATCTTCTCTTCAATTCACAGGAAGTACAAACGGAGCATTGTATTTGACACAAGTGAGCTGGACTCTAAATTTCACCCCTCTTTTCCAGCAGCCTGCTAGCCTAACCTAACCTTACCTTACGATTTAGACTACTTGGAAAATTTATGATTTACCGAAAATATATATTGAATGCAGAATAAATCATGTTTTGAGCTAAGAAGGAATGCACAGATTTATGCAAAAAAAGAAATTTTTCCAGAAGAATTCCACTGATTTCAAAAAAAATTTGTGAAAAATTTATAATAACTTAGCTGCAGTTAAATAAAATCCTCACAAGAACATAAATGGGGAAGAGGGAAAATTCCTATTTTGGCAATTCAAAAAGCTGAGATAGAAATTTCTACCAAGTTCTTGTTTGCCACAAAAGCTATATCACTATATAGAATCATCGTCATGATGACATCTCACATCTCAGCAGTCTGTTATTCGAAGTTTGACGTAATGCTGATAGTATCAGTGGCCCAAAACCTGATCCGCCTCCAGGAGTTAAATGGATGATGATGCTGGTATGGCTTCAACGTTTCTAATGAGTTAAAGTCGATGGTAGACTTTGTTCTAACCCCCGCCATCATTCAATAAGTATGAAATGGTGTCTGTGTATATACTGACGCGTCTCTAAATGGTTATTAAGGCTTTTTTTTTGGGAAAGTAGCAGCGTCTATAAGGAACCGTAGCCGCTGCGTGTAATCTCGAAAGTTCACATTGCCAACAACCTCGCTGGGTGAAAGTTCTTGGATATCTAGTACTTGGCCAATGATAGGGGTTTGTCAGATCAGGTAATTAGAAGTCCTACCAGATGTTAATACCATTAAACAAATGCAGCTCTTGGTGGTGCTGGTTGGTAAAACTCGTCTTATTTGGTAACTATCCACGAATTTCTTTTCTGATAGAGAGGTATAATTTTTTTCAAATATTATTTCCGATTCCCAGTGTGAGAATCGTCATTCGTTCATTCATATGCAAACACACACATTAATATTAAACTGAATACGTATAACTAACTATAAACATCCAACAACTATGTTTACACACATTTTTTTAAATTACTGTATGAGCTAAAATCATGTGCCTGAGTATAAAAATAGTCTGACTATTAATCGGCTACACACGCGTATATACATATATATAGCGCTATTTTGTTTACAAACACACAGAAAGCATGTTTCCAAACAACCATACACACGCCTACACATTTTGTATATATAGGGTGGCGAATGATGAATAAATATCCCGAGTATCACACGTTTATTTTTATGTCCAAATAAATATCCATAGTCTGAGTATAAACATACTCAGACTGTAAGTAAGAGAGAGTAAATGCGTTTGATACGCATATGCCTTTTTATTTTGAGTTGTAGCGTGTTTTATTTAATTTTTTTTTGCATAAACCATGTAGAGATGCTCTTGTATGTTGGAATCCACTAAAGTCATAATTGCTTGAGAGAAAACATGTGAGCGTAGGAATACCTTTCAAAAGGTTGTTAATTTTGTGATCAAAATATATTATTTTTATTCTGAAACTCTCAATTCTCACTTGAAAGATCTCATAAATACTTTTTATCAACAGAAACATACAAAGTTACCAACTCTCATAAAAATGCAATCATCAAAACACATTTAATATTCTTACACTTGCCAATTCAAAAGTAGTAATATATTTCAAACACAGCTGTATGACACAACGTAAAATACATACATATTTATAAATATGTACACATGTATATTTGTTTTTCTTGCCATAGGATTGAAGCAGTATGCAGCATTCGAACAAAAATTCTCATAACGGCATCGCCGTAATCATCACCGCCATCGCCATTATCACACTCCAAACTGCCGCAGTAACAGGTAAATACTCTCACTTGCATTTGTTACTATAAAAAGGGTTTCAGTGGTTTTCCAATTAAATTGAAATCAATTCAATAATGTTCGGTTCAGTGCATTTAAAGTGGTTATTATGGCCACATATTATACATATTATGGGAATAAATGTGTACAATGAAGTAAAAATACTGTTATATGTGTGCAATAAGTGTTTTGCGTGCGTATGTATGCAAGTATGCATGAGTTTACTTGGAGAAAATAAAACCAAACGTTCGCTTTTCCTTTGCCATGGAGACAAATGCACACAGATATCTACAGACGTAGAAGAAAATAAAATGCAAAGTAGGTTGATAAAGCTGCAAATATGCAAAAAGTTGTTGAATAAGGCCGACAACAGTAGTTATGATTAAAATAAATATTTAAAAGAGATGAACATGCTCACATATGTACATAAGTATAGTTGCACTATAATATTTTAACAAAAAAATAAAAAATACGTAGACCACTTACAGTAGTAATGCTTGTTTAGCTATTTTGAAATTAAAACTAATGTTTTTTCTAGCCACGAAATTTTTCATTATATTATGGTCTTTGAAACACTTTTAATATATATGCAAACCCACCTAAAATATATATATATATATGTATATGGAACAAATATGATATCCCATATATGGTCCTCACCAGAGATTGACAAAAGTATAGTTTCAAGTACTCTTTAGAGTATTGACCATCAAGCAAGTATGAATACGTACAGCTAAAAATTAAAACACGCTCATATACAAACACATACATGCATTAACTTCAAACCGAAGACATATAACTTTAAACTCCCAAAAAACTATGTTTGTACAGATTTTGTTAACCTCGCCGTGCAAACAAATATAACTAAAATTTATAGACTGTATAAGCTACAACCACACGCATTATTACAAAAATACTGATTATTAATCATTAATACTGATTATTAATCATTAATACTGATTATTAATCATTAATAAATTTATGTATACACACATAAAGCATGTTGTTAAACAGCCACACACACACCCACTCATTTTACATTCCATTTTATGTACACAAATGAATGGCGAATGATCCCTGTATTTTTGTTTTTGACTGATTAAACATTCATAGCCTGTGTATAAACCTAGTAGAGATGTTATTGCATGTTGGAATCGGTTCTAGTCATAGTTGATTATATGCAGTTATTAACTTATGTATATTTTTTAGTATTCATTACCATTCTCTGGTTGGATCCGAAAAATAAGGGAATATGGACATTGATGTGTAATTTGAGTTAAAAATTCATTCGTTTCAAATAAAACTTTATTTAGGAAAATTTTTTATCAGTCGTTGTAATATTTTAGTTACTTTGGGCCTAAAGTTTTCAAATATTAAAATCACAAGTTCTATCGCTCCTTTATTGCAATATAGTCATGTCTCCAAAAAATGCACTGTTGGAATTAATAATTAATAAAAATTCCTTATATCATATTTGCAATGCAATATCACACAAATTGGGGCCGTCTACCAGTTGTCGAAAACAACTGACTGCTTTTGACAGGCTTATGTTATTTTCTAGACTTTAGGGAACAGAAATAGACGACTTTCAATAGCATGAAATTTTTCTCGAAACCGATTAGACGAGTCCATATTTTTTGGCATTGTATTGACATGACGTCGATGTTGACAACTGGAATGAGGGTTATTTAATCTTGTGATAATCTCTCGTGTCTTGAGAAAAGGAAATATTTATATATATTCATCAACTTGTATACACAGAAAAAAGTTTTCTTACACGTTGAATTGAGAAAAAACAAAAATCAATTAAAAATTTATGTGTCAATTAAATTTTTAATTAAATTAAATTGTTGAACAAAATTTTAATTAACTCAATTAAATTTTTTATTGATTTTTGGTTTTTGTTTTCAATTAAACGTGCTTATTGCAGGGTTTTTTTTCCTGTGTATTCCTTGAAAACTTTAAATCTGTTTGCTGCAAAACTAGAATTTTTTAGTTGCACCTTTATAGTAATAAAAGAGCCAAAAGAGCCAGCAATTTTTTTTTAAAGGTAATTATATTTTTAATAAATATCTGTTGAGAAACTCTCGTAATTTAATAGATAGCATAAGATTTTATATATAGATATAATTAAAATATTCTAAAATTGTTAAGTACTTTTGTTACTGGAAATTTTTGGCAGCACTAATTTTCAAGTTTCCAAGCAAGATTTACTTTTGTGTACGATAAGAAATTTGTGATTTCATATTTAAACACATGTACCATTCATCACTGATAAATAATCGAGGGGAAAACTAGAATTGGATCGTTTACAAATAGTTGATTGATTTAATTTAATCTAAAATCAGCAAAAATTAGTTGGTTTGCGAAGGTAGTTCTAAAATTAGTCTACATGAAAAAAATTAACACTCCGAGATGTTTTCTGTTAAGAAAAAAACATAATAAGTACATGCTTATAATTCTATTACAGAATCGATTCGTTCAATTAACAAAAGTGTTCAAGAATATAAAAACTTGGAACGTGATAGAACAGCTGAATGTGGGTATTTAACATTATTAGAATATATTAATTCACATTTTCTGCTAGAGAGCGAGACAAATTCATTCATATTATGTGGTTTTCAACCAGAATACAATTTTAACTTTAATAAATGTGTTTGAGAGAAAAAAAATTTGTGGCTTATGTGGTTTCTAAAATGACCGTCCCCCATTCCGATAAAGTAAATTTATTCTGTTTGAATAATCGTTCAAGTGTGGGTGTCACAGATATATGTATGTATGTACTTACATATGTCATATAAAATACACTCATACACAAACATTAATTCCATAAAGATATTAGTCATAGAAATAACATCCTTACAAACACTTATGTTGTCAAGTGAATTTATTTATTCGTTTGAAATGCGATGTGGCTTAATAAACTAGGTTAAGTGCCGAGTATCATAAATAGAATTTATTAATATTAATTGATTTTGGACTTGAAGCTAATTCCCTCAACTTTGCGCTCAATTGAGTGACATTTGTACACACAAACATACATACATTTTTCCTACATGGCGGACTCTGTATTGATGTTTAGCTTTTAATGCCTGTCAACATTTTATTGATTATAAAAAACTAGAGCCACTAAAAGTGGAGAAAAAATAGTGATTGACAGCTTTGTTCTTCTATGCTAAAATATCTTAAAGCTGGAAAATTGTTATTGTTCATTGTGCTAACTATAATTTAAAACGGAGTTCTATCTAACGAATTGAGCATAAATATTTTAATTCATTATACACTGAAAGAAGAACTTAACAACTTAACGAATTGGTGACGTCTGGACATCATATAATAAATACGACCAAACAGGCATTAATCTTTATGACAATTGGATATCACGCGTGGTATACATAACAAAAATTTTAAAGAAACAGCTAGTATCAAATTTGATAATAAGTTTTTGTTGTAAAGTTTTAAAGAGCTTTTGTACCTTATTGTCTATAATTAAAATTGTTTAATAGGTTTATATTTCCCATTAATTTTTCAAGGAATATTATAGAAACATACACTGTTTCCAGGTGCTTTCAAAATATTTTAAGTATTTTAAGATGATTGGGACCCACCTTTAACGAAATTCAGCCATGTGCTGGCTTAACTCACAAAAAAGTAATAACAAAAATATACATATTTTAATTATAATAAAGAATATTTATATCATAGTGTCAATGACCATAGTTTACAGTATAGATACTGATATCGAGTTTTGACTGTTAAAAGCGGTCACACTAATCAATACAACGGTTAACAAAACCACCAAATAATAAATTGTTTTATCAAAATCGGTGTTGTGTTCGGTCTTCATCCATTTACCGTCACAAGTACCATCTTACCGAGATAAATATTTGGCATATGGTCGATAAATTTCATTCTACTGCTTTGCAGTGTACCTCAATGTAATGCACTGTATAAAAACAAAAATGTAAAACATTACAATTTTAAGTAATACTATCAGTTGTTGTAGGAAAGTTTAAGCGATGAAGGCATACACACTGCTCATTGAACTATACCAACTTCAGCGAATAGTAATCACAATATAACAATCAGAGCGCCCTTCTTCGTAGGTATTGTCTAGCAAAATCATCGGCCAAGTAAAATAACCAATAAAATGGCTGCTAAGCTCAGCTTCGAAAAAATTAATACGCCTCATTGACACCAGAGGCGCTACATTATTAAAAAACCTTTAAAATAAACAGAGTTGTACCAGAATGAAGCTTTCCTCTATCTCTCCCTAAACCACCTGTATTTTCTATCACCTAAAGAAGTTAACACCTAGTAATAGTAGTAGGCGTCCATTACCTGAATTTACTTCTCTTTAAAAAATAAAAAAATTAAAAACTTATTACTAAAATTTGAAATTTATTTGCTGGTGGTTCAGCGTTGTCTATATATTTCATTGTTGCTGTAACAAATCATCAGTAGACTTCAACCACACATTTTGAATAGTCACAAACCTCTTATCTTATGCACAGACTTTCAAGAACTATTTGAGAATTCACAAATAATAATATTTTTGAAAATCACAAAATCATGGTAAAGAAAGCAACCAACAACAGATTTATATAAGTTAGCATAAAGCTAAGTTGAAAAGGTAAAAATTAACAGGGAAAATTATTTAATACACTCCGACTTTAATATCAAAACATAAATCGGCAACAACTGCCTTGTTTTATATTAACTCCTAAAATTTAGCTGAAGCCCCTTTCGCTTGGGTAAAATACATACAAAGGCTACAGGGCCACAATAAAAATCAGGGGATCTCCTTTGTAATTCGAAACGAAAGAAAATCATATCGAATTTCCGTGCTATTAACACAAAAAATTCGAAAGCGTTTTCTTTCGTTTCGAATTACAGAGTAAACCCCCAGAACTCGGAACTTCATGCAAATGCATGTTTGCTTGGTAAATGTATTGACTAATTGCCGATCCGAATCATCAAATTTTAAGCAATTTAACATCGTTTTGTAGACGTATATTTTTGCATATTTTAGTAGTAAGTGCATATTTTTACATATTTTGGCAATATATGCATATTTTGCAAACTTAACTATTTTTTAAACATATTTAAAAATTTAAAAAGGAAATATATAAAATAAGTAATAATTCAAATCTATTAAGAAAAAGATTAACTTTTCATATTCAAAATATATATTTTTTTAATGCAACAAGGATTCAACATGCTTAGTTAGCAAGTAAATTCCTTTAATTTATTTTGTAGTTTTGATTGTTTTTTAGCTATACTTTTTATGTTATTTTCATTTACTAAAAATTAATAAGAAATCGTTGCACGCTGTTAACGTATGATCATCGTATTGAAATGTAATTGTGCTGAGAGCATAATAAGCAACATATCACAAAACTTGGTAAGACTAATGAGTGCCCATATTTATGGTTAAATTAGATTTTCATATCAAAATTGAACATATACAGAAAAAACTCTTTTAAGGATCTTCCCAAAATATAAATTAAAAAATGTATATTTAGTTACTTTTTTAACCAAAAAAAAAAAAATTTAATTTTCCAACCCTTTTTTGATTTTTCTGATTTTTTAGATTTTTCTGATTTTAAGTACTAATTTCTTTCTTTCTTAATATAAAATATATAAAATAAAAAACATGATAGAAAAAAATTTAGTTTTATTTAGTTACTTTTATAGACCAAAATTAAATAAAAAAAATTTCCAGCTCTGAAATTGTGTTTTTAATTTTTTTAATTTTTCATATCAAAAATTAATTTCTTTATTACAAAGAAAAGCAAAAAATTTATTTGACCTAGTTACTTTTATATACCAAAATAAAACTTTAAATTTTCCAACCCTGGAATCGTTTTTTTATTTTGAATACCAATTTTGTTCTTACTTTATTTAACAAAAAATCAAAAATTAGTTTTATTGAATGACTTTTGTATACCAAAAATAAGTTTACATTTTCCAGCTCTGCAAATTACAAATCTCCGTGTTATTAAGAGTAATAGGTTGGAAATCAACTAGCTTATACTTCCTGGAGAAGACGACTAGTTCCGTTTTATTGGGATGAGTGGCAGGCCTTCGTTTCTCCGACCATCTAGGATGTCCTTAGAGACAAGAGGAATTTTCCTCACATCATCACCATAAGAAACAATTTTGCACCCCAGCGATTCTAGACATTTAGAGCGAGATTTCACAACAGTGTTGAAGGAACTCCTTATTGTGTAGTACACAAACGAGTTTGCCTAGAAAATCGTAGAGCCGAAGTTATCCTGAGGTAGATTAGTAGATTTTCAATCCACTTACGTAATCCTGCATTGACCGCAAAATTCGAATATCGCATCCAGAGAAATGTTATTAAAACCCCCTCAATATTTCAGAAGGTCAAGAAGGTGTGTGTATTCACCCACAGAGAGTGATTTCTCTATTGTGCTAACCAGCTCATGTAGAACCGATTCAGTTGAGTTTCCCTGCTGGTATTCATGCTGGTGTAGGGGAAAGTAGCTTCCCATTAATGGTTTTGCAGATATAATAATCAATCATCATTTCTAATGTTTTCAGAAGAAATTATGATAGACTTATTAATCTAAAGTCCTTCGGTGTGGTGTAAAAGCTTTTACCAGCCTTCTAAAAGAAGACCAGTCTCGCTTCCCTCCACTTATTAGAATTATGACTCAGTCTTAGAAAACTGCTGTAAGTTCTCAGTAGTCTATGGGCTATGAGATTCGATACTTTCTGTACTTCGGCTGGTATGATACCGTCGAATTCTGAAGATTTAGAAGGCTTGAAATTTTTCAGATGCCAAATTTGGGTCTGCATATTGACGATGCTAATGATCAGATGTCTGGAAAATTAGTGTCCAGCAGGGCTTTAACGACTCCTCATTGGATATAGTCCACATCCTATTGGGATTCTTGAAATAACCCTGTGTGCAGGGAGTAGAGGACAAAAATGTTGTTATGCGATAGGCTGCTGCAACACTTTCAATGTTTTCACAAAACCTCTTACATCTTCTCCTCCTCTTCTTCATCTTCCACTTCTTTTAGTTTTACTGTCTAAGCTGTCCAGTCCAGTTCATTTCTAGATGATTTAGCCTTATTGAAGAATTTTCTCTATGTACACCTGCACAATTGTAACTTTATATTCCACCAAGGTGGTTTCTTCTTACCCCTTGACCTATTTAGAGATCACGACGATTTCCTTGAATTTCTAAAGATCATAGCGATGTTATCAATCTCACAATCTGAATTCGAAACTTCTACAAGTGACGGGTTTCCAATCATTCTTAATTGTCTAGAAAACATAGTCCTATACAGACGACAATTAGTCCGCTTAGTGTTTCTCCCGCCGCTGCTCGCTTCTTAATACTGAACGCAATGTAACTATGACCAGAAAAGTAGTGTTCCTGAAGTACACTGCAGTTCTGGATCTTTTCGGCTACTAAATCAAAGGAAAAGGTAACACCTAAGATTTCTCGTCTGTTCCTCGTTACGAAGGTAGGTTGTTGACCTCTATTAAAAAATTTAAGGGTAGTACTAACTACAAATTCTAAAAGTTCCTCACCTCTTTGATTAGGTATTACACGACAGATATGTATATATTTGTTGAAATTACGGGTATGAGTCAGATATTTAAGGAAATACTTATTTCTTTGTAGTGTAGAAAAAGATGAACAAATTAAGAAAACTGAATTTCCTCAGGAAGAATACAATGTTAACATTGAGAAAACATCTATTTGGCTTCTTAATAATTTAATCGCATTAAATCATTAGATAAAAAACAGATGCTATTTTCTTTTTCATAAAAAGAAAGTTTTCATACACAATTTGAACATTTTCTTTTCTTCAATTGCTAAAAAGGAAAAGCAAATGCAAAAAGCAACATCTTTTTAAATAAAATATTCCACCTCGGCTTAACCTCTCCTCCCCCCTCGCCACAGCTAAAAAAAACATTTTCTGACAAGCAACGCAGAGTGTTAACTACACTCTAATTTTAATATTCATCGAGATATTAGTAAATTATGGTTAATAATTTTGCTTAGAAAACGATGAAACAGAACTGAAAATATTTATAAAAACATAAATTCTTCAAGCTTAATTTTCCACCCCATTCCTTTTTTTATGCATAATGCACAACCCACATAAATGACAGAAACATTAAAGAGTCTAAATGAACAATTTGAAAATTTATAAAACAAGAGGCAGAGGCATTTCTATGATATTTCTAACTCCCACCAGATGAAGCTGTTCGTAGGTTTTCTTTGTGCATGTCAACGTTATTGGGTTTGCATTTGGTTTGGCAGGGTAGTATTTACTAGGGTTAAGTGCAAGGGTACACTGTTGCCAAGCTGACAGGCATTTTTCTAGAATAAATGGTTGCAGTATAACAAAGAAATAGGAAAGAATTATATATTCCTGAATGGGATTTCAGTACGTTCACGTATGTCATAATCCGAAAATGGTGTTTTTTACGTGACGAGTTATACATTGACGGATGTGACGTTTCGACCCTAGTTCTAATTCCACAGAGATGAAACTTTCGTACGTTACTTATGTCACTGCCTAGCATTCAGTCAAATCACAAGACAAATCTTCTATACGGAAAATATATCAGTGCCTCGGTTCTGTAACGAATGTGAGAACTTCTCGAGTAAGAAAAAACTCAATTTCTTAATAATTTTTGTAAGTTTGTTTAATAATCCTGTGTAGAATAGGAATACATATACATAAGTGTAATTCGCAATGGATTGAGTCAACATTTTTTCAACCTAACCTAACATAATTTAACCCGCTCAAAGAGAAAAAAACAACGATATTTTTACAGTAATGAGGCAGTTTTACTTATAACGAGTCTATCTAGTAACAAATTCAGTAAAGTGCAACTTTGACTGGCACACGAACTTTTTAGTTTTGGCGTTTGTTTCTTTTTGGCGATTTTTTTTCGGTTTTGGTGATTTTTTTTTGATTTTGACAATTTTTTTTTTTGCATTGACGTTTTTTGTTCTTTTTCGTTTCCGAAATTTTTTTAACAATTTTGGTGAATTTTTTACAATACATATTTTTAATTTTAGCCTTTTTTAGGTTTTGGCGATTTTTTTCGGTTTTTAGCGATTTTTTTTTAGCGACCTTTTTACTTTTAATGATTTTTTTGCATTTTAGCGATTTTTTTTTCAAAATTTTCTCAGACCTTTTATTACTATATAATAACTATTTTATTAAGCTTTAGGTAATTTTATTTTACCTGTAGAAGATACACAAAGGCGTGTCGAAATATTGAATAGAAATAAATATAGTTAATTTGAAGAAAAGTTTACAATACAATAATTGAAATTTATTTGCTGTTGATCAAGCATGTCTCATGCATACACGCATTTCAATGGGGCTTCAACCAAATCTTCAGCAGACCCCAACCACACATTTTGAGCAGTCTTAAACCTCTTATCTTATGTACAGAATTTCAGAAACTATAAACTATATAAAACAAATAATAATATTTTTGAAAATCACAAAAGAAAAAATAAGCGAAGTAGGCTTTGAAACTGATATAAAGCCCAGCAAAGAATTTATATTCAGGTGAACTCATTTTATTTTTCTACATCCTTATATCATTAGAAATCTATCGGATTGCAATAAAAGTATTTGCAAGGCTAAATGAAAAAAACAAATTTTACTAATGAGCCCTTGTGGAAAGCAAGGCATGTGGACGATAAATAAATCCAAATATAAATCCATATATGTAATACATGTTTTTTTTTAATAACTAAACTTTACACTTTTTTGGAAACAGTGTATTCTTCAAACATTTAGCGAATCGAATGGCATTTGGTTTTCATTAACTTTAGTTCTGTTCTGGTGCTGATAATGATAAGCTGTTTCTTTTTTTCTCTCTCTCTTTTTGGTTTCCCATTGTCTCCGTTTATGTCAAAGCTTACACAAATTTTATAAAAATTATGTTTTTAAGTAGACATTGACAGCATTTTCTGCCTTAACTGTTCCAAGAAAAGAAAAGTGGGGGTAAGCAGCAACAACTCCTGTGAGAATACATACCTTTGAAAACATATTGAAAATTCGTGTTATTTGAATTTAAAAAGGAGATTGGAATATATGTATGTGTCAATGAATGTTTGAGTATCAGCTTTTAAAAGTCTAAATAGCTGCATGTAGGAAATCAGCATAAAAATAGTGATTCATTTGTGTTCTTCCGTTCAGCTTTTGCTGTTATTTTTTTATATTTTTTTGGCAGGGGAATGAAGAGAGGAAGAAGCTTTTGCCGCTTGTAATTTTAGCAGGGTGTATTAAAATTAAGCAGCTTAAAATTTTATCATTTCATTTCAAAAATTTAAATCAGGTCATTTTTAATGCCTGTGCCTGTACCTCCCACTGCTCAGACGGGTGGAAGGAAGTTGGTGTGTTAAATAATGAGTGATTGAGTTTTTATATTCTGCTGCCGAAAATGCGATATTCAGGCGGGTAAATGGCTGCTCTGAGTATATGTGAGTGTGTTTTAATATTTTTGTTTGACTTCACAACGAAAAAGATTTATGAGTACTTGAATTAATTGTCGTTTAATGGCAGCAGTTATTTGCATAATTGTTGAGCTTAGTTATTGTGTATTTTTATTGTATTTGTATTTATTTATTTTCTAATTGAAGTGTTTTTAAATAAAACATTACATTGAAATGTAAATAAATACTGACAACGATATCTCATATCTATAACGATCTTTTGTTATACGCAAAATATATTTTGTTGAAATGAGTTTTTATTAAAATATACAAAAAAATTAGTTTATATCAATTTAATATATTGACTATTGTATTCATAAAATATATAGCTGGGATTTGAATATATTCTATGTGTTTTTTGTCAAGCAAACTTTTGTTCAAATATATTGTACTAAAATTGTAAAATTGTAATTCGAAGACTGCAGCCCGCAGGTTGAATTACTTCAATAATATGTTAATCACATTTTTCGTTTGGAAAGCGATGAAACTTAAGAGACGGGATCAATATTAGAAAAATCAGAATATGTGCGATCGAGATTGCCAAGAATGGTAAAATAAGTAAATACCTCGATATTCGCAACACCCAAATTCTTAACATTGGTGACTCTGTTAACGCAATTTTTCAAAGAACAAGAACTCAATTATTGCAACTTTGCTAGGAAAGTTAAGGTTCCCTCTTTCCTTTTGTTTTTTTACTTTAGTTTTTTATAAATAAATTTAAGACCATAAACCTTTGTGAATTAAATCTTTTGCTTTTGTTAAAAAAATTCTTTAATTGTGAGCGGTTGTTCTATTAAAATAAATAAAATGCCTGTAGTAACAAAATTTGTTAAACTAACAATAAAGCAAAAGAGCGAAATTGTGAAAACGATTTGCAATGAATACAAAATTCATAAATCAGCAGTAGAGGATGGCGTTGGCTGAAGTAGTTAGCATGTTGATTACGAAAACGAAGGTCATGGGATCGAGCCCGGTATCAGACAGTCATCAAGTAACATCACACCACCATTTTTCTGATGTAGATTAGTGTCACTTTGTATCAGTTGTTGTAGGAAAGTTCATTTGATGAAGTCACTGGTCACTGAATATACTATTCCTAATGTAATAGCAGAGCGTCCTCCTTCGTTGTGTAGCAGAACCATCGGTGAAGTAAAATAACCAATAAAATGGCTACTAATCAGCTTCAAAAATTTAATACACCTCATTTAACACCAGAGGCGATGCAACACTGCATTATTAAAAAAAAAAACGTGCAAAAAGCAGAGTTGTAAAATAATGAAGCTTTCCTCTATATCTTCCTTCACCACCTGTCTTCTCTATCACTATGCCTTTCCTAAAGAAGGTAACACCTAGTAATAGTAGTAGGCATTCATTGCCTGAGTGTTACTTCTCTTTAAAAAAAAAAAAGTATGTAGAATTAAAAAAAAACGAGCAAGTACTAAAGAAGTTCACGGCAAATGCATTTATTTTAAAAAATAACCTTTGATTCTTTAACAAACATTTTATTTAAAAAAAAAGCTTTTTAGTGGAAAACAGGCATAGAAATTTTTTAATCGGTTTTCGCAACAAACTCAGTTTTCGCAACAGCCAAAAATGTCCATAGGTTTCGTTAACCGAAATTGCACTGTATTTTGTTTGTTTGTTTGTGACGATCCTAGCCTTTTAACCAAAATGAGCAATAGTGTTTAAAATGTGCATAAACCATCATTAAAGCTCATTTTATACAAAGATTGAAAGATGCATCGCTACAAAATTGAATTGGTACACAAATTAAAGTGCAAGACTACTATTTACAGGCTTGACTTTCTTAAGAAATGAATTCTACTGTGCAAACACAGCACACTTTTCTTATAGAAAAGTCATTTGTGCCTCCACCACTTTTAGCGTATAGAAAAGTCGACTGTGCCACCACAGTATATTTTTCTTACAAACCAGTCGAGTGTGCCACCATAGTCGACTTATCTCATAGACGTTTCTTATGGAAAATTCGACTGTGACACCACACAACATTTTTCTGATAGAAAATTCGATTGCATCACCACAGTATAATTTTCTTACTGAAAAGTTGACAGTGCCCACCACTGCATACTTTTTTTTAAAGAAAACTTTACTGAAACTATTTTCTTATAGAAAAATTCACTGTCAGCACAACACACTATTCTTATAAAAAATTTGACTGTACCACCACAGCACTCTTCTTTTATAAAAGTTGACTATGCCCTTGCAGTAAATTTGTTATATAGAAAAGTCGGCTGTACAATCAGAGAACATATTTCTGATAAAAAATTTGCTGAACAGCAAACTTTTGTTAAAGAAAATTGGACTGTGCTATCACAGCATAGTTTTCTTATAGAAAAGCCATCTATGCCACCACAGCACATTCGTCTTGCTGTTGATTAATCAAAATAATTGTTCTATACTTCAAACTAATCGTGCACTTCTTCCATTTTATGATGAAGCCCATTTCTGGTTGAATGGGTACGTAAATAAGCAGAATTGTCGCATTTGGAGTGAGGAGAATCCACAAGCTTATGTCGAAACACCATTACATCCACAGAAAATGACTGTTTGGTGCGCTTTTATGGGCTGGCGAAATCAATGGCCCTTACGTCTTCAAAAACGATGATGGTCAGAATGTTACTGTCAATGGTGAACGGTATTGGAACATGATTAGAAATTTTTTCGTACCTCAATTACGTGGCATTAATCTTGCTGATAAGTGGTTCCAACAAGGACGCAGCCGCATCCCACACAGCACTCAAAGAAACTTTTGATGAAAAAATAATTTCACTTGTCTACTTCGATAAACCACAAACAATTGAACACCTGAAAACCAACATTCGAAGAGCTTTCGGCGCCTTCTACGAGCCAGCTGTGGCGGCCACATGGCAAGAATCATATTTAAACATTAATTTCATAAAATTTTCTTTCCAATAAAGCCCGTTTCATTGATATTAAAAATATACTGCCTTGTTTTATTTCTCAACAGCAAACTTGTCTTAAAGAAAAGTCGACTGTACCACCAGAGCACACTTTTCTTATAAACAAAAGCCAACTTTGCCCTGTCTTTCAATTATCTTATAGAAAAGTCGGCTTCAAATACAGAAATCCTTCGAGTCATAGTCAAATTTTTTCATAGAAAAAGTCCGATTTGTCACTATAATTTTTTTTAATAAAAAATATTTTTTTTAATAAAATATTTTTTTTAATAAAATATTTTTTTTAATAAAATATATTTTTATAAAAAATCTAACATAGGACTACAGCACACTTTTCTTATGCAAAGTAGCAGATTTAAATTAATTTCAAATAAATAATTTAATTTCAATAAATTTAATTTTGTCTGCGTGTTACAAATATTTTTCTAAACGTTATTTTAGAAATTACAGTACCCCAGTATCATTTTTTGCATGTGATTGTAGCACATACAACATTATTTGATTTTAATTTTATTTTCCCATTTCATATACAATAGGTACTTTAAGAATAAATTTACCATGCAATTGCACAATTTGTAGCTGCTCATTTTTCTACTTCACAAGCAAAAGATTACATGCAGTTTCTTCGTCTTTCATATTTATGCTTTACAACAATTCTATTTAATTCAGCTGTCTTTACATTTGCTTTGGCTTCCCTCAAGGATATTTTGCTCCTTTTTCATGTTTTTGCATTTGGTTACTTTTTTTTTTTTTTGGGTGACATGCAAATGTCACAGGAGTTAAAATTGGCGTAAAACTTTTATTCGCCTGCATATCAATATTGTGCAATAAAAAACAAAATATAAAGACCGAAAATAATAAGGAGAATGACATCGAAGTATGTATGTATTTGTTAAACCATTTGGATGAGCAGACGAGTAGCGGTTGTTAAATGAATGAAAGGATGTGGTTGCAAAGGCACCAATTTGTATACGTTCTCTTAAAATAGTCTCATAGTTGATGCTCCTTTTTTCCACTTGTGCATTTAATACATGTTTGGATTCCCCAATGTACTTACGAGAGAAGTTCGAAAAAAAGCTTTAAGTTTAATTTGTGTATGTACTCGTTTGTGTGTTTGAAAAATGTGCTTTTTGCTAGCTTAGTTATTTGGTAATTGATTTAAATATAAATATAATAAACTTTTCCTTTAAAATATGTTTAAATTGAATTTTTAATCTCTAAATATTATTCGAGTCATTTTGAGACCTTTAGCATACAAAATGATTTGCATTGATTTCCTTTTAATTTTATTCTATATATTTACTTTCGAATTTTATGCATACGACATCTAAAGGTTGTGTCATGTCATGTGCGATCGCTCAACTGTGAACATCGACATTTGAGCGACTTGCTGCATCACATGGTAAGTATAGCACAACATTGTGGCACACGTCTGAAATGAGATAGTGTTATGCCTTTCAGTGCTCTTGATAAAAGAAAAAGAAAAAAATTGAGGGACATAAATTAACAAATGAAAACGTGCATTTTACTTTGGTTACAATTTCGCTTCCACTTATTCTTATCACTCAGATAAAAATGTTACTATTTTGGTTTGTTTATCGATAGCTGTTACGTTTTTCGATTAAGCTCTCGTTTATTTTTCTAGACATTTTTTGTCGTTTTATTATCACTACAGGAGTTAGAACAAAAATTTTTATGTAGAGGTAAAAACTAAGTTGCAATCTCAAGTTATAAATGTGTTTTTCTTTATTAAACTTTTATGTATTTTTCAATGCACTGAAGTTTATTGTCCCTGTTTGCTGGTTGCTTTTTTTAAGTTTGTATTTTTATAGCTATGCTATTTATGGCGCGATACAGGAGTTAGAATGTGATTTTCGTAACAAAAATAGTCAACACTATTACCGTTATAAATTTATTTTAGTTTTGATCTATTTGTACTTAAAACACCAGAGTACGAAAATAAACGAAACAAATTGTTCGATTTTGTTTTGTTTTGTTATTTGAAGTGAGTGAAAAAAACAATGAGAAGGATTGTTAAATTTGTTTCTATTGTTTTTGCACATGAGCACAAACCAGAAAACACAGCCGATCGGCTGTAAGCCGGCAAATAGCCGCTACCGGCCACAAACAATACATTAATTTAATCGTACGCCGCTGGAAAAGAAAATAATGGGAAATAAATGGAAACATTTTGAAATATCTGCGGTTAATTTGACATCATCATTTAACATAATTTTATTGCATTGTTATTTAACACATTAAGTTTGTTTTATATAGATAAGCAGCATAGCTATAATCGGATGTTCTAAGACACCTCTCTTCTTTTTTTTTGTGTTTTTTCGTATGTTTAAAGCTTGTAGACGAACTGAAAACAAAAGTCCAATGATGGTGCATCATGAAACAAATCTAGAGAAAACCTAAAGGTAAAAACCAGAAAAATTGCCAATTTACATAAAAATTTTTTGGAAATGCGATAAATTTCCGAATTATGGCAACTTCTTTACTGGCATAACGTTAACGGAATTTATTGATTTGAATTCCATTGCAAATGTCCACCTTTAGCACTTCGGCGGGCGTCCGCTCTTATCACAAAATTTTGAACCACATTTTGCAACAAAGCTTCGCTGTTTCTAGTTTGTTAACATAAACCCGGTTTTTCAAATAGCGACGTTAAATCACAAGAACGAGGCGAGCAATTGACATTGCCAAACCGAGAAATTACGCGACCAGGAAATTTCTATAGCGTAGCTTTTCTTTGGATTGTGCTAAGTCTGCGCTTACATATACGAAATGTCCCCAAATATTACCGACGAATTTATTTTGTTTTATAAAAGAAACTAGCTGAGCCCGGCAAACGTTGTCTTACCCTTTTTTTAATTACAAATTTTTCCACACAGTGGTCACTTGTTGGGTTTTGACCCGAATCGGTGTTAAGAATTTCAGCTCCACAGCTCTTATAGTTTACTAATTTTGAGCATATTAAAACGTTTAATATCAAAAAAAAAAAAAAAAACGGATATCAGATTTGCCACTTTTTCGACTGCCTGGATACTACATTTACATTAAAAGCACCCAAATGTGATACCTTTTCTAATTTTTGCCACTTTTTGATAATTTTTACTGAACGAAGCTCTAATTTTTTGAACTTTTGGTTCTATTAATATAAAAGTTATGCAAGCTAATAAGAAATCTTTTTTTGTCATGCGCGGTTAACTTCTGCATATCTTTAAAATAATTAATTTGCCCTCGCTTGCTTATACTCGTATACATCTGTCTGTATGGATATGTAAATAGAAATACATACATACATATCTATGTAGACGAATATAAGCAATGTATGTGCAATGTACATACTCGTATATTAAAAAAAATTTCTTATTAAAATTTTTATACATTTCACAAAATTGTTTTAGTCA
Organism: Nowickia ferox; assembly: GCA_936439885.1. Lineage (NCBI taxonomy): Eukaryota > Metazoa > Arthropoda > Insecta > Diptera > Tachinidae > Nowickia > Nowickia ferox. The sequence continues at coordinate 73,260,447 of OW387026.1, forward strand.
AAATTATGTAGTGTAGTAGTATTTATTTAGATCCGGTATTTATTAAATTTATTAAATCAATTGAGGACACTAACTACTTTTAAATTGTTTCCGTTTTCAGTTATACATATAATAAGTGAACTTTGTAAGAGTTAAAGTTTCGCGTATAAGAAAACTAAGCGAATAAAGTAAGGTGTGATTCCATTTTCAACATATCTTAATCTGAAAGGAAAAAGCAATTTCTCAAATTGCTTGGATGAGAATTTATAATCAAAATTGTATACATTTGCTTCACATATATTTACGGTCTAATTCATAAAAAATATTTTAGGTTTATTAAAGGTTTATTTGCCACATTTTCCATAGAAATACGTCAAATAAGCGCTTATTCAAAAGCACAGACATAGGTACATACAGTTTCAAGAAATAGGCATTTAAAAACTATTAAAAATTTCTAAAATCAATATTTTCCGTTAATTAAAAAATGCAATGTACAAAAAATTTACAGAATTGTCTTGTGCCTGTCTCTTGAGAATTCAATATACAGATTTTAATCAAAAGTTAAATAGGTAAATTTTCTCTAAAGTAAACAAGCTGAGTTGGTTTTTTTGTAAATAAGTGCCAATGCCAAAAGGTCATTAAAAATATATCTTCAGGAAATTCAAGTATTTTTTTCTTATTAGAAGCACAGATTATAGGAATTATTTTTACATTTTGTGGCTTTGTTTTATCATACAAATAGTATATTTAGGTCTTTAAATATGCAAAACCTGATTTTTATTCTTGATGTTTTTAAAAATAATCAGATTTGTATTAATTTTGCTTGTTTTTAAGGATGCCCCTTTTTTTTCCTAAAATCCCCTTTTTGGTGCCACCTTTTTTTTAAATCCCCTTTTTGTGCCACTTTTTGAAATTTTACAACGGTAACGCTGCTTACAATTCAATTGCAATTTTCAAAACAATTCAAACAGACCAACAACACACAAAAATCCTAATGACTATAATTATGATCTTTCTCTATCATCATTATTAAAAAAACAACATCACCTCGTTTTGTTTCCTTGCTTTTTCTTATATTGCATACTCAGAATATTAAAGAGAAACATAACAAAAAGTGGTGACTTTATGCTTTACTACATACATACATACATATGTACATATGAACATGGTATACATACATAAAAAATTGTCAGACAATGTTTACTTACATTTCAATGGCAATTTTATAAATGCATATAACTTCTTGTATACACAACCGATCTCTATAATTTTTTAGCAATTTAAATACACTTATCCTTAGCTTTAATTTGACACTAATTTAATTTCACTTATGTATTAAACTTTTACTACAAATTACAGCTAATTACAAATATTCGCACTCGCATATTAACTTCCGAACACTTCAAACAAATATCACCGACTAAATCAAGATGCTCTAATTAAATGAGCGGAATGCATTGATTTATTTAACCAAACAAGTGCAAGACGAAATTAAGAAATGCCTATGCATATACATATGTACATATGTAAGTATGTATGTATATATGCAAAGCAGGGATGGGTAATCAGATTTACATATTGTACTACCAACGTCTAGAAAATTTGTGTGAAAATCACTCAAATCAAATTAATTAGTGCTTTTTACCAGTAGGTACCTATATATATTTCCAAAAATGTACCTATGTAAAAATCATTGGTGCAATTGTATATATACAAATTTGTGTTAAAACTGAACAATTAATGAAAAGGCACTTTGAAGTTCTTTTATTATAATATTATTTAAGGCCGTGATACACTAGCCTACACGATCGTGCGATTTTTGAGAAAATACAGCCCTGGTATGATGGAGACTATGAATATTTTCAAAAGACAAAAACAATTCATCAGATCAGGGTTGTATTTTTTCGTAGATCGCGCTATTGTGTATGATAGTGAATCATTGCCTTTATTTATACTCTTAACTAACATTAATTAGTTTTTCATCCTTTGTTTTCATTCAGTTGGCGACAGTCAAAGCAAACAGTCTGATTCTCTCTTTGGTTTTTATTATACCTATTTTGGAACGAAAATACCCCTTATCATATAAATTAGATAATCGGACCTATTCTGTTAACCGAATCTGAGTAAATTTAACCGAATTCACCTGGTTTTATTCAGTTTTAAATCGAGTAAGCATACCTTGTCGAAAGTAAATTGAATGTACTATTATTCCAGTAAATCATTGAAGAAACATAAAAAAACAATTGGCATTAAAGATTTTAAGTCTTTTATAACCAAATTACATGCATGCAGTTTAATAAATTTAAATGTAAAAATTTGTTTTAAAACACTTTAACGTTTGTTTACGTTTTTGCTCCAAGGATGAGGAAACATTATTTTTATGAATGAAAACACTTTTTCTGTCAAAGATTTGAAGCAGGGCGTTTTAAATACTTATTTTTTTTTATTGAAATGTGATTCCTTTTATCAACAGCTGACATTGACGTTCAAATATTTTATTCAGACTTCATTTCGAATTTTACCAAATCGAGGCAATTTGTGGAACACCAAGCAAACATTTACTCGTTTTTGAAAATTTTTTTTTTTTAAAAAAACTGTTCCTTTTACAGGGCAGACCAGAAAATTCCTCTAGTAATTCTTGAAATATCGAAAAACATGACTTTATTTACTTAATTCTTCATTTCTAATAATGTTGTCTTTTCTTAAAGAAAATAACGGAAAACTTTATGACAGTTTCCATGAGTGGCAAAATTTAACATACTCTTAACGAGTTTTGCTATACAATTTTACACTAAAATCATGGAATTACTTTTCAATGGGTCAAAAGTACATTATGCACCGATTTTATATGTCAAATTGTATAGAGAAACTCATTAAGAGCATATTAAATTTAGTCACTTATGCTTACTGGCATGAAGTTTTTCTTTATAAATAAGGCAGTTAATAATGTCTACACCAGCCATCGAACGAAACATTTCCCAGCAAAAAAAAATTGATTTGGGGGCATTAACGACTGAGGGAAGCAATATATTGCTTAATTGATAACAACATCTTCAAAAATGCTTCTGAAAACCACTAGTGTAAGGCGGGCTATGTAGCAAATTAAAAAAAGAAGAGAGGTGTCTTAGGATACCCGATTATAGCTATGCTGCTTATCTATATAAAACAAACTTAATGTGCTAAATAACAATACAATAAAATTATATTATATGATGATGTCAAACTCACCGCAAATATTTCAGAACGTCTTCATTTATTTCTCATTACTTTCTTTTCTAGCGGCAACAATTAGTTTTCTTTCTTTTCGTATTCTGGTTTAACTACAAAGAAATCAAAAAAAAATTAAAACTGTAAAAGTGTGGATTATTTTTGTTACGAAAATCACGTCCAAGCTCCCTGTGTCGTGAAATAAATAGCATAGCTATAAATTTTTTTTAAATAATTTGTAAGCTAGGTACTTTTGCATCTTAGTATTAGCACTTTGGTAAGACCAAAAATTCATGACTTCTTGAAACCGAAATGTAATGCTTCTAGCTGGCTCATCTCAAACAAAAAAAAAATGCCTTATTCATGCACAACAGCAAGTGATTCTCTAACATTGTCTCCCTGAAAAAAAAGCTTCTGGGAAGCAATAATTTTTGCTGGGTTGTGGCATGTACAATAAAAGTTTTTGAATAGTGCAAAACTGGTCGTTGAAGTGCTATTGTGCTTTTGTCTTTCAAATAATGTCAGGAACACAATTGTGACGAACGATGAATTTTTCGTTGTGAACTTTCGACATAAGAAATAAGACAAAAAAATAATTTTCTCTCTATCTCTCAACCAACTTTATAAATTATAAGATCTGTTAATTATTCGTGGTTATTGTGCTTTACAGGACGAATTTACTCAGAGGATTCTTATCGACGAATTCGATGCCGTGGTTAAAATTCGCCGCTTGTCCCAGTTGTGTTCCCAGTATTAAGCAAAAAATTACAATTGCACAAACTTTTCCATCTCTGATACAAATAGACCATCAAACCAGTGGACGAAAATAAACAAAACAAAATTAAAATTTTTTTAATTGTTGTGTACAACAAAAAGAAATACGTTTCCAATAACAAAGCGCGTAAACAAAACAGTTAGTTTTTTACTCGTCTGCTTGCTTTAGTATACAGCGTTACCGTTGGTGCTACTAAAATAGCAATTTGTTACTTGTACAAAATGTACCCAAATGTGATACTTTTTGTATATACATAGTTCTTGCCAATTTTGTGATACTTTTTACTAGATAAAGATATAACTATTTATTGTACTTTCTGTTTTATTAAAACTTCAAGCTTTAATATACATGCATAGGCATGTAAGTTACATATTTTTTTAATATATTTCATATGTATATGAAATCTCTTTTCTTGTCATGCGTGGTTAACTTATGTATTCTTGCTAATAATTAATATTTACTCACTTGATTTCAAGCCACTACTGACCGATTGAATTTCGGCACTATTGTGCCACTTTGGCTAGCTATGTTTTGTGCGTATACTTACATACATATGTGTGTCTGTATAAAATATACATATGTAAATGCATATCGTAGTCAAAAATCCAAAAGATCTCATCAGCGTTTTTTCTAATTTTAAAGGAGATGCAAAAAACTTTATGAAATAAATATGTATATACTTTTGAAATAGGAAAAAATGATGGAATATGGAAATAAAACACATCAAGTAAACTCTGTATATAAAAAGAAAAAACAATATTTTTCGAAATATTTTTGTAGCTATGTTATTTATTGCGCGATACAGGAGTTAGGACGTGATTTTCGTAACAAAAATAATCGACACTATCACAATTATAAATTTATTTTTGTTTTGATTTCTTTGTACTTAAATTCAGAGCACGAAAATAAACGAAACAAATTGTTTCATTTCGTTTTGAACTACTCGCATACATTTTAGCCAATGCAAAAGCGAATGCAAACAGCAAAAGTAAGCGAAGAATTTGCGAATGCGAAAGCGAATGCGAATATTCGTTACATCCTTAGCAAAAACCATACAAAACGAAATGGAGCAATTGTTCTCATGTTTTTTTTTGTTTCATTAATTTAAAAAACGAAACAAAAGAAAATTAAACATTTTCTTTCGTTTGCAAATGTTCAGACGATGAGTCCTATTTTTAAGATTGCTGGTTTATAGGTGAGATTGACGAGGGGAAAAGAAACGAGTACTCAGCTTCATGTAGAGATGAGCGATATTTCGAAACCTGTGACTGAATTTATCTAGTAACAGGTTTTGGAAAAATACATGGGTAGTTCTTTCAAACAAACTGTGAATGTACTTGTATGCTTACTTTAAAGTAAATAAAATAAAAAAATCATGTGGTAGGAATTTTTTTATACCTTCAGCTTTTATCGATTGCGAATTGTTTGTTCTTGTCGCTCTTTTTATTAGTATTTATCAAAATACCAATACTAATAAATACTTTTAAATGTGATCACAGACAGTCACAGTTTAAAAGAACAGCGATTTAGAAATCACGTTCACTAGCAGGCACATTAAAAAAAATCACAGGATTGCTCATCTCTAGCTTTATGTACTCTCGATACGTTTGGCTTTTTCATTCGTAATGTTAAAAGAAGGGCCGACTTCCTAAGCCCAAGTTGCAAATGCATAATATAAAAAAATGCGTATGCAATGCTAAACATGTCTTAAGTGCAACCTTGCGTTGCAGAGACAATTTTTGCATTTTATCGGCATTTAGGAACGAAAATACTTACTCAGCCATTGCAGCTCAAATGTTTGCATACAAAATAAAAATGATGCGCGATTTTGACAGCAGATACTCATTAAAATGAGTTCCCAAGCGATTAGGAACATTGGACGTTGCCAGGAAGTTAATATATGCGTTTAGGAAGTGTATGCATTGTAAATATGCATTGCAATTTGCGTTTAGGAAGTCGTAGAAGCGTACATGCATACACAAAACTATGCATAATAAATATGTGCTTAAAAATAAAACTTGCATTGTGTGAACGCCGAAGGTGATTCAGAGTCAGAGTTGTATAGTCTCAACTTTGTTTTCGCACTCTGCATCAAACACAAAGATCTAAAAGAACCTGAACATGTTCTTTCTCTATCATCATTAAAAAACAATAACCTTCCCTGAAGGAAACGTGGGGTTAAGTGTCCCCAAGTCAACACTTTTGTCGACTATTTTGGTGACATTGTCAACAGAGCGTATTATTAATGCGTATTAAACATATTTTCAGATACACACAACTATGCTTCTTCTTAACATTTTATTCGTTTGTTGAAAATAAACGTGACGTCAAATAAAATTTATTTATAAAAAATGTTTTAAGAAATAAAATTAAAAGGTCAATATGTATTGAACAATAATTAAAAACATAATACACAAAAAAAAATTAAAAAAAATAAAATAACAAGCCATATTGTATAAAAATAGAAAGTGTGAAAATTGAACAGTTTTAAGAGAAAGGTGCCAATTATGGAAATTTTGGTTTGATCCTGTGGAAGATTTTGTGCCATCAGGTAAAGAAAAATTCAATAGTGCTAAAATGGTCATTGGGGTGCTACGGTACTTTTGGCATTCAAATAGTGCTAAAAATGGTACAATTGTACCAACTTTTCCATCCCTGGGATAAATACATAAATGCATTCCGCTCATTTAATTAGAGCATCTTGATTTAGTTACTAAATTTTAGTTGAGTTTTTTGGTAAAAGTGTTCGGTGGGTAGTATGCGGGTGCGGGTTCTTTAATTAACTATAATGTGTGGTAAAATTAAAAAATTAAATATTGTTAAGATCAAATTGAAACTAAAGACAAGTATGCGTTTAAATTGTGAAAACAATTATAAAGATCGGTTTTGTATATAAAAAGTTATATAGATATGTACCTATGTAAATATATGCGTTTGAAAATTGCCATTGAAATGTACTCGTATGTACATACATATGTGAGTACACATGTGTGAGTTTTTTATGTATAATAAACTAGTAAACAGCGTTACCATATAAGTATGTTTTTTAAGTTTTAGAGGATATTAAATGTTCTAACAGATTTCATAGTTGAGGTTCTTTTCAACAAAATACTTATGTACCTATATAGGTACATATTTTCTTCATTAAAAGTATGAAAAGAAGTAACACGCTGTAAACTATTTATTTTAGTTCATTAAATTTCAACGATATTTTTCACAATGTACAAGCAGGAAGAATCAAATAAAAGTAAAGAAAAGTCTTCATGTAAAAAGTTACATAAAGATACTTTTAAGCACTATCAACGTTATATACATACATAAAATTGGCTTTAAGTTATCATAAGTGACAAAATTAAACTAGATTTTAACGAGGTCCTTCATTTGACATTAAAAATTGGCGTATAATGTAGTTTAAACTCACGATTACATAATAGCAAGGTTTTTAATGTAAAATGTGTTTCTTTGGAATTATTGTTTTTCTTTTCCATATTGCGTAGTTATTGGTGTGAGTTCCACTCTTATTAAATCATAAATGGTTTAAAAGGTTTAATGCCTACTACGCATGCAGGAACTCCATAGGAAGGAACTAGGTTCTACGACGGAAAGTAGTAAGCTGGATTTGCACAGCGGTTGTCAGATAGATTATTTCCTATGGGTGTGAGTAAAAGCGGAGGAGGCATTGAGGAAAGAGAGTCAGAGGAGATTGATTGTTAAGGTTCTGAGGTGAGTCACGCTGGGTATCGCAAGTGCGAAGTAGATATAACCTTTTACGTAGACAGTTAGGCAGAGCTAAAAGCTGTGAAAGGAAACAGTGCACTTGTGTATTTTGCTATAAATTCCTTGACGGACGGTTTATATTTTTTTTATTTATTTATTTTTGATTTTATATACATACATATATTATAAAATTTTGGTTTATTAACCTTGCAGGTGCTCTCTACACAATAAAGTACTGAGCAATCTACTTTTAATATTTTCGGAAACGTATGGTAAGGTAAATAAAAAATTCGTTTACCTTTGGATAATTTTTTAAATTTTAAATGCATACTGTGTATAAAAGCAAACGACAGAAATTATGACTTATCAGGAAAACGACAACATTTGAGAAAATACAGCCCTGGTTGATAGAGCTTATGAATATTTTCAAAAGACAATAATCATTCATTAGATCAGTGCTATATTTTTTAAAAAGTCGTACGATTTTGTAGGATAGTTAATCTCAGCATTTGTGTACATTCTTTTTTGTTTCTTATTTTGTAATATAACTTAACTTTCATGAAATTGTCGATTTTGAAATGAATACTGAAATATATATTCAGCCTTATCATGAATTCCACAATCCGAATCAAATTTTTCGTTCACAAGGATTTTAATTTCGTTTAATCAATTCCAATAAAATTGAAAACTAACATATTTCCACTTTTTCCAACAGACAAATCAATGTGAATGATTTTTTCATAAATTTTCAGATTATTTCGCAATCGTATGAAGTTTATTCATACCGATTTTTCACACGTTCAGAAATTTTCATATGAAATTTTATTTACGATAAAAATTTCTTTTCGGTTTTAAAAAAGGCAACGCCCACTTTATTTTAATCAAAAATTTAAAGCTCTGTTGAAGTGCGACGTGTATGCAAAGTTTCAATTAAACCGAATTCTGAGCTTAATGGGCTTTGCTTCGTCTCCTGGTTAAAATTTCCGTGTTTATTCCAAATTTCATTTCTATAGCTGCGGAAGTGCTGCATAAATTTGATGTGTGTGTTAGTGAATCAGAGATTATGTCGTAAAATATAAAATTTTTTACACCTCTATATCTCATAAGTTTTCATTGTGGTTACACAAATTAATTTTACTCGTAATTATAGTTTAAATTTCATAATTTTACTATTGATGGAACAAAGTTATGAGGGGGTAAAACCGGGCCGAATGGCTTCGTGTAAATATACACACTGTATGCAACCTAGGATAAGAGATTTTTAACAAAAAAAAAAAAAAAAGATTTATATTGGTCGACTTGAAGCTTTTGAAAAAAAACATGGCAGCACTGCTAGTCAAAAAGAAATTCACCTCGTTTAAGTTTCTGTTAATATGTCTGTGCTGTGTTTAGACGGGCGAACAGTTGGAAGGAATACTTCTGGAATTCTCTTTTGTTGTTTCCTTCGTGTCGAAATGTTACCGGCGACATTCCAATATTATTGGATAATAAATAGCATCCATTCATGCATACGTATGTATGTACGTATATGCAGCAAAGAATATGAAAACAAAGCGTTTCGCCGAATACCGAACACAAAACTCATTCTCTCTTCCCCACCCGTAAATTGCAACCAAAGTAAATGTTTCCCTTCCAAATGTTTTCGCGTCTAAACGCTGACTATGGGTGAATCTTCAGCAGTGAATGAACCCGATCTTCTGAGAGTCAGCTAACAGCCGCCGCTGACCTATGAGCCTAATTTTCGGTTTAGCATTTTTTTTGAAACTCCCTCTTTTTTCGCAACATTGCCCTTATTTAAAGTCACCGGAAAAGTATGTGCTTAACAGTGACCTGCACCGAGCAATTTTGTCGGCGGCGGCTGATGAAAAATTTTTCGGTGGCGGCTGAAAATCGGCTGAGTCGGCTTCACAATTTTTACAATTGTGTCTGAAGTAAATTCTTAAATTCACAAAATTTGGAAAAAAAAAATTTACATATACATTACATATGTATATGTAATTATGTACTATATATGCTACAGCTGATAAAGGCCAATGTAAATGTTACGATTTTGTTAATTTTGAAACAAAAGAGGCAGCAAATAAATCTTGATGATGAAAAGTATGTTGGTAAATTCATTCCCCATAAGGAGCAGGGGAAGGAAATTGGCATTAGCTCAACGGAAAGAAGTTGTAAAGTTCATCTGGCCTCAAGGTGCATACGTCACATGGGCTGTATGCGCATGCAACATCTTGACCAAATTCCCACGTAATATCGTTGGTGGCTTCTTTGTCCCTAACTCGGCTAACATTTCTTGGATCATCAAGTTCCTACTCAAAAGTGTAATACTTGCCTCTGGGCTGCACATGGGCGATTGCACAAATTGAACAGCAACTTAATTCTGTTAAACAAATGTTGAAGGATTTTAATAATATGCAAGAAGAATTGAAAGTTTTAAAAGTATGAAGAAGCCCGATACTCCAGCCAGGCTCTGAATAGAAAAATGTTGCAAAATGAGTCCGCAATTCATAATTCAACGAAATAATTCTTTAACTGCAGAAAATCTAAATAAAGAAAATCTTGGAACAAAAACTAAGAGAGTTAACTGTGAGAAATTTCGAATAAGATTTGCCATGTACATACATGTCGCACACTAAAGACCGGGGCACAATGAATCCGTCATACGTTAAGCTACGCCTTTTTCCACTGACATTAGCGCAACGACGGAGAAGGTTGATACAACGAGTACTTTACTGACGGAAGCATTTGAACAGCTGCAATAGGTCGATTCTCCATTTTATTTATTAAATTAAAAATTTTTTTATTTATTTCGTTTATTTCTTTTGTTTAATTTTATTTTTGCTGCCACAAAACACAAAATCCTAAATCAGAACATACCAAAAAAAAAAACCAACCAATATCTGTCAAACTACTCAACTTACGCAAAAAGTTAAAAGATGACCAATTTTAGTACTTTGTATGGACGCATACTGATGGACACATACTGAATGTAACCGACCTCATGAGAAACCACGTATTTCAATTACAAATTTCTTAGTCTTGTAGTATGTTTCCCCTATACGTGCTTCGCTTTCTATTCATGCTTCATACCCCAATCATGAGCGAATCAACTAGCTTCGCCATGTAAAATTATGAGAGCGAATCAAGCGAAGCACGTAAAATTGGTATCTTCTCTAACTTTTATTGCAGTTTATCGCCAGTTTATTCGAACTAGCAATCAAAAGAAAATAGTTATGTGTGTATGAGTGTGTAAACAAATAAAAACAAACCAAACGCACGTGCGTATGATGTACATATGTATGTATGAATATAAAAAATGGCAAACGAAGCATGAATGCGCCGTGTAAACAGCATGATTCATAAACATTATTGAGGAAGCGAAGCATGTGATTCAACTTGTATTGGAAACATGGCATTAGCTGCGGCGTAGGTTTGGCCAGCCGCCGCCGGCGACAAAACAGTATCGGCATTGTTATCTGGTCTTCAGTATAAGAAAACAAGGAAGCCCAACGATAAAGAAGAAAACAAAACGAGATGATGATGGTTTTTAATGATGATATAGAATGAGCATAATTAGATTCTTTCAGGTTTCTGTGTCTCTAGGTCTGTTGGAATTATTTTAAAAGTTGCATTTGAATTGTTAGTAAACATTGTGTGAAAAAAATTGAATTACCTACATACCGATACATACATACCAAACTGGTAAAGAAGAAAGTCACATCGTGTTGTTTTGTTTCTTATTTAATACGGGTGGGTGTGAATCTTCAATTATTGAAGTTCAATACCTATGAAGGGTAACAAAAAAGAGGTGATTATGCATTATTGTATACAAGTGCCGGCCAAGGATAGATATGTATTCGTGTACATATCGTCAGCCCATTATTGGTTTGGAGCATATGCCAAAAAGTCGGTCTGGAGAAAAACGACAAAGAAGGTTTACATGAAGTTTACATCAAAGTATAGCCCATAGAATTTTTTTGTATTTTCACCATTGCTTCCGACGCATATTTGGAAGAAATGTGTAAATTTTAGTGAGCTTTCACTAATAAAGTTTCAAGTTACTATTAGATATTATTTATTTTCAAAAAGTAGCTTCGTGTGCTTCTTACGTATACTTTACTGCTTTGAATTGAGATTTTTTGTTTTGTTTATTTTTCTTGCTGTCTAGAGAAATAAGTCGATCGTTTAGCGCCGGTAATATTTTTAACTACGATCCGCTTACACAAAAAAAAAACAAGTAATTGAAGTGTATTGAATATGAAGAATGAAATTAAATAATTTCTGTTGTACTCAAAAATGCATAATTAATTTTTCTTTTACTTTATTTTAGTGTTTAATAAGTTTATATTAAAATATGTAATCGATGGCTGCATCTGGGTGATGATGTTTTTGCTTAACAGCTGCCGTTGAATATTTTTTGCTGCACCTTATTTTTTATTATTAATTTCTTCTAGAACTGAAGCAATACAAGAGTTAAGTTTACTTCGTACGTTTTTGTATGAAGAATTTGACGCAATCGCCAATCAGTGGGGTGTACAGCAAAACAATATTTATTACTAAAAATAGTGGATATGGAGCAAAATGAATGCATAATATCTCAGAAACTATAATAAATTTCGTGAAACGCGTTGTTGATTCAGAAAAAGGGTATTCAAAATATATATTACATACCTAGCTAATTTTTTTATATGTATTCATTTCTATAAGAAGCCGATTGAAGTTCGGCACTCTGGTGCCACTTTGGCGGCTATGTTGTATACATACATAAAATAATGAGGAATTCAAACCCCTTCGGCCATTCTGGACTACCCTGTATATGTACATCGTAAGTCAAAAGTATTTATTTGTTGATATTTCCGTGGAATGACTTCCCCTAAGCTAATATATGTAGGTACAATGCTTTTGTAAGTATTTTCTATGAAAGATAAATAAGAAACCCATTTTCATATGTGTGTTGCTTCCTAATTCAACATTATTAAAGGAAACCAAATGGTTTGAGCAGAGTAAACGATGGAAACTGTTTAATTTTCCATTCTTGCATTCGTATAATCGTGTCATTTATTTATTTTATTTTGAACAGCTTTCTTGTGTGTCTCTTTTTTATGTTAAAGCTGTTCAAAATTGCCAAATAAATTGAATAGGCGTAACTAATTTTAAGCGCATAAACTTGAAATGGGCGGACGACCACACATTTTTGTTATTTAAAAAACATACACACGCATACAAATATTCTACCAAATATATTTGCAACACACCAACAATAAATAGGGGAGAACAGAGCACAAAAACATTTTCTTAAATGAAATTCATTTTCAATCTTGCACGAGTATTTGGATGTTTTGCTGCTTTTACAATTACCAAATTGTCTTTAAGTAGATGTTTCTAATAAAAATAGGAAAACAGTATTTGAATTCACGTAGAATAAAGGGTATTACGAAAAGAGCAGGTATTGTGTTGTTGGACCCAGCTCTATTTGCCACTGAAATAATAGGTCTAATTTTGAGTGTAATACTAAATTAAACTATGAACTCATCAGGACCTATGGTGTGGCAGGATGTGGTGTTAATTTGCAGTACATGAGTGTATATCTTTTTATACCAATTAAGACAGAGATCTCGCGGCAGATATCCCTATATAAAATATTTAATTTTAAAGGCATATTATATCATATGCTCCACGGCACGGAGCACCGTTTTTTATTTCAAGCTTTAGCGTCCGTATAAATACCGATATATTTAACCCAAAGTTTGCGGGTTTCTATTAGTTTGTCGTGTTTGTAGTGCTTAATACTTTTCAAGTTCGCAGTAAGCAAAAACTATTGCTTTTGTGAATGATAGAATTTTCGTTTGGTACACAGCCGTTCTTTCAAAAGTTCTCGTCGTCCAATTGCGTATAGTTCTTGCACCTTTGAAAAATTTTATCTACAGCAAATTCTTAATTTAAAAATTGTTTCTGTTATCTATACAAGCTTTGTTTTGATATATAAGTGAGTATATTTGAAAACAAAATTTACTTTTGATATGATTCAAGTTTCAGCCTTCTTGGCATGTTTATTAATATTGCATCTTTTTGATTAAAAGCAAAGCGCACATGTATCAATCAACATTTGTCCGCTCTTATCAGAAAACTCTTTCCACATACAATAATGCCAAATTAGTTGGTTAATATATTTGGAAGAGGATGGAATATTTTAATTTGTTTTCCAATATTGCAGGGTGGTGTTTTTCTTTATTGTTCGAATAAAATTATTATAGAAAGTATAAACTAAACATCTACCGAAACTGACAAAAAGCTACACAGATGCATATGTTCATATTAGAAAGAAACTTTTGAATATGAAAACCTGAGGAAGTATTTGTAAATTCGAATCCAAATATGGATATTAAATTTGAAATTATGTTTTATCTATAACTTGATTAAAAATCTAGTTGAAATAAATTTTCCTGCGTTCACAATCTTGCAACCAGACTTTTTAAAGGGTCTTTCGGCAAGCGATTCATATCGTTAGGTAGTTCTTGAGTTATTTCATTTGGAAATTTATCTGAAATATTAAGACTTATTTCATTCCGAGTTTTTTCACTAAATTAATTTTTTGTAAGTTTATTTCAAAAATTTTAAAATTTATCTATAAATTTTAAGCTCACTTTTTTTTAAATAAAGAGAACTAACACTATTGCAATGAATGCCTACTGCCATTACTAGGTGTTACCTTCCTTAGGATAGGGATAGTTATAGAGAAGACAGGTAGTGAAGGAAGTTATAGAGGAAAGCTTCATTCATTTAAAACTAAGCTTGTTGCACGGTTTTAATAATGCAGTGTTGCAGCGCCTCTGGAGTCAATGAGGCGTATTAAATTTACAAAGCTGTGCTTAGTAGCCATTTTATTGGCTATTGTACTTTGCCGATGAGTTTGTAGTTTAGTGACCAGTGTCTAGCCTTCATCGCTTGAATTTTTGTACAGCAACTGATAGGAGACTGGGCTTGAACCAAAAGAAATTCGGTCTTGCAGTCAACGTGCTAACTACTTCGGCCAACGCAACCGTGCAAAGCCGTATATTATACACCTTATACCATATAAATATGTATGTATTTCTGTACATGGAACAACCCATTAATTTTTATTAACACAAACAATTTTTCAAATGTAGAAAAACAGTCATTAATGAATTTCTGTGGTAATTCTAAGATACCAATGACTCACTGAAAATCTTAGTAATTACGGAAAGAAAAATGGGTGCAGGCAGGATGAGTAGAAAAAAATACACAACATTAAGGGAATTAAACAACAACTTAACTCTGTCCTGATTTATGTCATTCTATTTCTCATATTATGGTCATCGACATGTCCGTTTGCGGTTTTCCTCATTTAACAATATTGTCTGCCTAGACAACAGCAGCATTATCATGGTTACTATCATCATAATCATTATAATTATTATGCATGGAGTAAATAAATATGGTGAAAGAAGCAACAACAACAACAACAACAACAACAACAACTAAATAATAGCCAACAATAAAAGAACTAAATTGCAATATTTATGCTTTTTTTCTTTTCTAGCCTTTTTGTCATTAATGGAATCTGTTGATGGTACAGATAATAAAAACGTACTGTTTTTGGGTACGAGTTTAAATTTAGGGGAATTATTACTCAGCCATGCACTCGTTACAAAAAGTATTACATGTTAAGATATTGTACAGGGTGGGCCAAAAGTTACCTTGGGGTTTAAAAGTTTAATAACTTTTTCGTTTATTAATTTTTTTTTTATTTTTTTCTCAGATTATATAATATATAAAATGGAAATTTTTTTACACTAAGTATGAAAAATAATGTCTCTTAAATTACCACTGTTTTCAGCTTCGCACTGATGGGCTCGTTTTAGAGCATTTTCCATAATATCTTCCAAAATTTCTGCAACAATGTTTGCCTTGAGTTCAAGGATTGTCTCTGGCTTGTTCACATACACTCGCTACTTCAAATAACCCCAAAGAAAATAGTCGGGTGCTGTCAAAACTGGCGCTCGCGCTGGGCCAAATTATTTCCGAATTTCTGGAAATTATTCGCTCTCCAAAAATTTGACTTAAAAGTGCCATTGTGTCTCGGGCAGTGCGGGCAGTGGCTCCGTCCTGCTGAAACCACTTACCAGGTATGTTTTCAAGAGCAAGACGTAAAAAATTTTCTATCATAAACCGATACCGCTCTCCATTTACGGTTACAGCCCTTCCATCTTCATTCTCGAAGAAGTAAGGCCCAATGATATTTTCAGATGTGATCCCACACCATATTGTACACCTAATGGGGTGCAATTGGCGTTTATGAATGGCTCTTGGATTTTCAGAAACCCAGAACCTACAGTTCTGCTTATTAACAAAGCCATTCAAATGAAAATGAGCTTCATCACTCATAATCATAATCGCCCATCGGTGCGAAGCTGAAAACGGTGGTCATTTAAGAGACATTATTTTTCATACTTAGTGTAAAAAAATTTTCCATTTTGTATATTATATAATCTGAGAAAAAAAATTTTAAAAAATTAATAAACGAAAAAGTTATTAAACTTTTAAACCCCATGGTAACTTTTGGCCCACCCTGTATAAAAACTAATTGCACAAATTAACTGATTGAGTTGTATATACATATTGAATATACATATTGTTACGCAAAAATATTCGAACAGGATTAATGCAAATGTTTTTATGAAGAAAACATTTTATAAACAAAAGGAACTATCTAGATTCGTATCAAATAACTAAATATACATGCCTAGCGCATACAAGCGTGATTAAATAAACATAAACAACAAAAAGGGTCTGCTTATTTCAAACGAAAAGCAAATATATGTACATCAGTAAACAACCACCATGCACTTCTTCTTTAATGATGTATGCATGTACACACTTATGTACATAGTTAACCCATGAACTAATTGCGCGCTTAGCACTGAAATGCTGCTGAGATTGTATAGACGTTGCTACCGCATTCTGGAACGCTTGTGTGAAGTATAAAACCGGCGACGCATCTGCTGGCAGATCAGTGTATCATCAGTTGACCATAAGTCACTTCAGTTAATTATTGAATAGTCTATAGTTACATTCTATAGTGACTCAGTCTATATATAACGCAGTTACAGTCTGTCATTGAGTTTATTGTGAAGTCCATCGTGTTGTCTTGGGTGAAGAGTAAAGGGAACAACGCAACAGATAGTCGTGCATAAGTGTTTTAAAGTAGCCAGCGAGACTTTGTTTATCTACAAACAGTGAGCATCAGCAGAGTGAGTCTCGTTTGTAAGACGAACAGCAGAAGATTGTTTGCATACCAGCGCAACCAGTTAAGAGACGTGCGTATACAACAGCAGGGAAGGCGTAGTGGTAACCAGTTGCATATATTTAAGTAATTTAAGCTGTATGTGTGTATTTAAGCTCTTGATTAGTATAAGTATAGGTATTTATTTGTAATTAAAATTATATCATTCTTAACCCTAATTACTGCACTGGGGTCTATATTCATTTGCAAATCTTCGAGTCCAGTGAAGAGCGTTTCTCAAGGGTAAAAACGTAACAATATGTATTTTGACTGCAATGTACGATTGGCTGAAGTAGTTAGCACGTCGACTACAAAACCGAAGGTCATAGGTTAGAGGACGGTCACCGATAAAGTCATTAAAATGACAACACCACGCATTTTTCTGATTTGAATTAGTGTTCCTTTGTGTCAGTTGCTGTAGGAAAGTTCAAGTGATGAAGACACTGAACTATACCGACTTTCGCGGTAACATCAGAGCGCCCTCCTCCATGGCTATTGTATAGCAGGATCATCTGCAATGTAAAATGACCAATAAAATGGCTACTAAACACAACTTCGAAAAATTTAATACGTCTCATTGACTTCAGAGGCGTTGTAACTCTGCATTATTAAAAAACGTGCAAAAAACAGAGTTGTAAAAGAATAAAGCTTTGCCTTTATCACTTCCTTCACCACCTGTCTGCTCAATCACTATCTCGTTCCTAAAGAAGATAACACCTAGTAATGGTATTACGCATTAGAGATGATCGATCCTGTGATTTTTTTTAAATAATATTGCTCTTAGTGAACGTGATTTCTAAATCGCTGTTCTTTTCAATTGTGACTGTGATCAAAGCTTAGCAATATTTAGTTTATACCAGTTTTGTTATTTTGAGAAAATCTAATAAGAAGAGCAGCAGTGAAATTAAACAGTGACTGTGATCACGGTGTTACACATTTCATCCCTTCTGCTTTAAAAGTATTTATTAGTATTAGTATATTGATAAATACTAATAAAACGAGCAACAAGAACAAACAGTTAACAATCAACTCCTTCCAAATACTGAATATTGTTGTAAAAGAGGCAGGGAGACAATAAAAAGTGTGGTGTTAAAAAAATGAATGTGATACCTTTATTTACCGTAAAGTATGAAAGAACAGTTTGTATGAAAGAACTATATTTTCAAAACAAATTATTTGATAAATTCAGTCACAGTTTTGATTTGTGATTTTTCAATAGCTGTAAAAAAGTAACAGGTTCCGAAATATCGCTCATCTCTAGTAGGAATTCATTGCCTCAAAATAAGGAAAATGAGGTGTCTTTGGACACTCGGTTATAACTATGCTGCTTAGTTATATAAAAAAATTTCATGTGTGAAATAACAATGCAATAAAATTATTTTATATGATGATGTCAAATTCTCTCTGTCCGGCTGTGCTCTCTGGTTTGTGCTCATGTGCAAAAACAAAACAAAAACAAATTGTGCAATCGTTCTTATTGTTTTTGTTTCACTCACTTCAAAGAACGAAATAAAAAAAAACAAAAACCAAACAATTTGTTTCGTTTATTTTCGTGCTCTGCTTTTAAGTACAAAGAAATCAAAACAAAAATAAATTTATAACTGTAATAGTCTCGATTATTTTTGTTACGAAAATCATGTCCTAACTTCCTTTTCGCGCAATAAAGAGCATAGCTATAAAAAACGCCTTGTAAGCGCCTAGAAAAAAGTACAAATTTAGCACAAAGGAGTACTATTTCATACCAATGTGTGTCATCCCTGTAACAAAATCTAAAAACTAGACATTTTGTTGCTTGATTCACAGGAAGTTGAGTAGTATGGAACATAAATTTTGTAATATGAACGCGGGTGGGAGCTTGTTTTTTTTTTTTTTTTTTTGGTAAAACGTAGTTAACTGCAGTTAAATTGTGGTCAAATTTTGTGACTACTTACTTGCCATGGAACAGACACAACAGACTACAAACATGGACAGATTGAAAATGCAAACATACACATACACATATGTACATACATTTATACGTTGGCTTTTGACAAAGCGGATGTACATTTTAATGAAGATTGTAATTATTGCACTACTTGTTTTGTTGGTGTCTTTTGTAAACATATTTGCTTGTACTTGTACTTGTATTTGTATGTGTGAATGTATTTGTTTCTTGCATGGTAGTATGGGGCCCAAGTTTCCTTTCTCTAACACAATACATACACATTCATATAATATTGGTTATTAGATTTTGTTTACTCTGGTATTTTATGATGATTACCTCCCACTTGCTGTAGTTTTCTGTAGCGTGCACTTCTCCACTCCACCACAGTTTTTCACTTGAATTTTATATCTTTTATTTTTATAGCCTACATACATATATTTGTTGTAGTTTTTGTCTACATGGTATAATTTTGCTGTCGGTATTTATATTGCGTTGTTGTCATGCTTCCGGGGATGTGTTGTTATAATTTGTTAACTAATTGAATAGTTATTTGAGCTTAATTGTTAGAAATTGTTAAGATACTAGTATTTTATCCTTGTTCAGCAGAAAATTTTATTTTCCAATTTAATGGATGAGATAATCAATAGGGGAAAAAAGAAATACACATAATGGCAGAAAAGTTTGCGATAATTAAAATAAACTGTGGGGAAGATGAGTTTCATAAGAAAAAAAAAGAACATTATTTCTAGATAGAAAACAAGTATTTTGTATAATAGTGTCTTCACCTGATAAATTCATCAGTAATAATTTCTTAACGGGCTCAAGTTCAGTTTTTCAATTCCCATTGAATTAAATATGTTTCTTAATTAAAATTATTTTCTAAGAAAGGAAAGAAGAATTAAACTAAAAGTAAGCTTGGGGGGAATATTCTCAGTCTGAAAAACTCCTTTAACGTTTCGACCCCTTTCCTAGAGTATGCTGACATTACCCTATGGCAAGATGTCTGTTATCCTTTTAATGTCTAGTTATATGTTCTGTTTCTAGCGATTCCCTTATAACCATCAGCCCGACAGTAGCCAAAGCTGCCTCATGTTTGACCTGCATATGGGTTGACAATATTGATAGCATTATCTCTATTGTCCTTGACCCATATTATGAGCAACTTTCGATCTTCGATTGTAGGCGAAAGTGCTGATTGAACGAATTTTCATTTGTTATTATGACGAGCATTCGACAACGAATGTTGCTATAGTGAGTATCATCCAATTTTATTTTTGTAATTCACAACAATTTTCAGATTAAAAATCATACAGAGTAATAGAAATTGAAATACCCTTGATCCAGCACAGCAAATTGAGAATTTTCCTCCATAAGTGCTTACAACTTAAGATCTACACAAAATCGACAAAAATTGTTTAAAATTTACGTTTGGTTATAGCTATGCTGCTTAGTTATATACAACAAATTTCATGTGTGAAATTACAATGCAATAAAATTATATTATATGATGATGTCAAATTTGCCACAAATATTTCAAAACGTTTCCATTTATTTTCCATTATTTTCTCTGCTAACTGCGAACAATTAGTGCATTATTTGTGGTCGGCGTGGCTGTTAGTCGGCTTACAGCCAATGGGATTCGTTCTCTGATTTGTGCTCATGTACAAAAACAATACAATACAATACATTGTTTTTGTTTCACTCACTTCAAAGAACGAAACAAAAACAATCAAACAATTTGTTTCGATTATCTTCGTACCCTGGTTTTAAGTACAAAGAAATCAAACAAAAATAAATTTATAACTATAGGGTGTTTTTTTTACAGGTATAGAACTTCGAACTGAAATAAAACACAAGAAAATCGTTTTAATGTCCATCATTTTGGCTTTATTGGAAGGATAATTTTATGCCATTAACGTTTAAATATGATTTCGGGCATGTGGCCGCCGCGGCTGGCTCGAATAAAGCCAATTCTACAGGTCCAATTTTCAACCACTTTTTCTAGCATATGAGGCCGTATGTTGGCAATAACGCCACGAATGTTGGCTTCCAAGTCCCCTAACGTTTCTGGTTTGTTGGCGTAGACGAGCGACTTCAGCGGATGCGTATTATCACATAGAGTAAGCGTAGTGCGAAAACGATCCATGGTTAACCGAATTAATTGCTCTGATGGACGATTATGTCGACCATAAAATGGACGGAGCTTGCGGTAAACTTCGCGAACTGAACCATTATTTTCGAAATAAATTTGCACGATTTGCAAGCGTTGTTCTTTTGTCAACCTGTTCATGATGAAATGGCAAACCAAACTAAATATTAATCACTTGACAGCTGACAAAATGGCCGCCAGTTAAAAAAGTGATGCCAACTTAAAGTTCTATACCTCAATAAAAAACACCCTTTATAACACTTTCGATTATTTTAGTTATGAAAATAATGTCTTAACTCCTGTAAATAGCATAGCTATAAAATAAATCGCATAATACTTCAATGTTAAATAATTTTTCATATTAAAATACTTTATCGAAAGCAAATTGCTGTTTTATATAAAATTCCTTGCTCAACGAGATTTTCGATGCTCATAATATGCAACTGCCAGTTTGGTCTAACTTAAACTCAGCCTTCCAACGTGCTTATTAACAGTTTCCAATAATGTTGTCTTCTATGGCATTATTTATTAGTTATGTATGAAACTTTTTAGTTTAATAATCAAGTGTCTGAATCAAAAGGTCTTTCATTAGTAGTTAGTGGATATGATTTTTTGTTCAAATGTTTGTACAGGTGTGCATGCAGCTTTAGTTATAGAAAAAACATATATTACAAACAAATATGTACATATATATTAAAAAAAAAATACAACAAACTGCTTGGTATTTGCTCTTGCATGTGTCAGACTGTAACCTAAATCTGTATTCTTTTCCATGAATGTAAGTAACAAAAACATTATCTTTTGATATTCATAAATATATAAGTGTGAAGTGTTTATAGTTGCATTCTGACAGTATGATTAAATTGTTGACAAATGATAAATGATGCTATTTCTTCTAACTATGACTTACAAAGATGCCAGTCATACTTGCTAGAAATGTTATATTAAGCAAATTTGCAGTGTTAGCCAAAGGATAAAAAATATACTCTTACAATATTAAAGCAGAACGTATGCATATGTAAGTATATTTATTGTTAAAAATTTCATAACTTTAACAATTTACATTTATTTGCAAGAACAAAGTCATTTGTTAGTAAGATGAAAATAAATTTTACATGTATATGTGAAGCTATTTAAGAGACTTAAAGATTAATTTAAAGCAAACTTGATTTGTTTTTATGAACATGTAAATGATAAGACCATAAAAAGCTTAAAAAAATAATCCAAACAACTCATAGGAATTTTTTCTAACAGCATTGCAGTTGAGAGTTTATTTTAATAAAACTATTTTGTCATAAACTTTAAACACTACTGATAAAAAATAAGTAGAAAAGGTATTTTTTATATTATAGCTATGCTATTTATTTCACGACACAGGAGCTAGGACGTGATTTTCGTAACAAAAATAATCTGCACTGTTAGGCCGGACTTCATCCGTCTGCCATGTGCCACACATGCGTAAAAAAAGCGTAACCAGTAATTACTAATTAAAACTAACTAATATACAATTTTATAGAATCCAACATCATTGGAAACAGTTTAAATCAATAAATACATGTCAGAATCAAAAAGTTTTTCATTAGTAATTAGTGGTTACACTTTTTTGGGCACATGGCACACAAAAAATGCCAAACGTAAACTCAGCCTTACAATTATAAATTTGTTCTTGTTTTGATTTCTTTGTACTTAAAGACACCGTACGACAATAAAAGAAACAACTTGGTTGGTTGGTTGGTTTACGTGGCTGCCCACTACACGCAGACATTCAAGTAGATCTAGAAGATTCCTTTTTGAACGGACCACTACACTCATCGGTGTCAACCTATGTAGAACCGTACCTGAGTATTCTGATACGGTGATCGTTACTAGATCCAACCCGTCGCGTTGAGATATCTGATAAGGTCATTCAACCCAATCTCAGATAGATCTGATAGATCATCTAGTACATGACTGCCTAAAAATTTGTGTCTCGAGAGATGCCAAGCTGGGCATTCGCAAAGAAAGTGAAAGACTGTTTCTGCTCTGCTTACTTCTTGACAACTTCGGCAGAACTCATTGTAGGATAGACCTATCCTACTAGCATGTCTGCCGACCGTCCAGTGCCCCGTCAAGACTGCAATGAGTCTCGAGACTCTGTTTGTTAATTGTATTGAGCGCCTATCATTGTAGCAAGGCCACATTTTCTTAGCAACCTTGCACGTGACTATATTACGCTATCTACTTTGAGCCTTATAGAGATAGTGCTTGAAAATATAGATTTTAAACGCAACAACTTACTTAATTTAGTTTTTTTTCGTTCTTTGTAGTGAGTGAAACAAAAACAATGGGAAGGATTGCTCAAATTCTTTTTGTATTATTTTTGCACACGAGCACAAATCCGAGAACATAGCCGATCGGCTGAAAGCCGGAAAACAGCCGCCGCCGGCCACAAACAATACATTAATTTAATCACACCAGAAAAAAAAATAATGGGATATAAATGGAAACGTTTTGAAACAATTGCGCTAATTTTACATCATTATATTATATAATTGTATTGCATTGTTATTTAACACACTTAGTTTTTTTATATATAGCCAAGCAGCATAGCTATAACCGGTTGTCCGAAGACACCTATCTTTTTTTTTGTATATATACATTTATATATATAAATATATAGCCCGGAATACGTTGTCTGACCGACAATTAATTTATATTCGTCAAACGTTTGTTTTGAAAATGATCATTTAAATAACGTTGAATGGAAATTTTAGTCATGATGGTATATATTTAGTGTGTATCTTAAGACTATTTAAGGTTGTTTTGACTGCAACGTGAAACTCGCAAGCGATGAGGTCCGAGTTTAAATCTTGGCTGGGGAAGCCAACTCAACTCATGCAATGACTACATTAAAGTAAATTCATGTTGTTTCAACTTGAAATAACTTTGATTCAACATGGTTCTTCGTGTTATTTCAGTATCGAATTTAAGTTGATCCAACTTAAAATAATATTTATTCAACATTATTATTCATTTTGATTTTACAGTAGTGTTATGTTAAATCAACATGAAATAAAGTTATTTGAAAAGGAAACATTTTTTTAAGATTATTGTTAATCATGATGAATTAACTTGAAATACAGATAAAGCAAAATCATTGTCAAAAAATTTTAAATTAAACTTGTTTACGTAGATTTTAATGTGAATTTTTGTGTTTTGTGCAACACTCAACGTTTGTTTTACATATGCTTACCATAAACATGGATGAATTTATAAGGAAAGTTTCTTGATGTTTTTAGCATTTAAATGGACTATTTTTCAAGTCGCAGGAGAATGATGAGCTGCTTCACTCCTTCCCATATTCAAACTTTTGAAATGATATATATCCGACTAATGAAGCTGCTTGACCGCATACAGAAGAGGGCTAAAACCGCTCATCGGAGGGAATAAGATACCGGATTCTATTGATTCATTGGCATGCAATGTGATATGCATTTCCTGGTTTTATCTACAAAACAATTAATTGTCTTCTAATTAAATCAGAGAATTTTTTAGAAAACTTCTTTTTTTTCGAATGCTTTACGCACAATTTTTTTAATATATATATATATATATATATATATATATATGTATAAGTCCTTTGTGATTTTGTTCGACAGTGTAACTGAACTATTGAATGAGCAACACTTTATTTTAGTAGTCAAAATGATTAAAAAAGTTATTTAAACATTATATTCAAAAAACAACTATTTAAATAACACTATTTGTAACTAAAATTTACATATGTAGTCATGTAAATCAGAGCAAATTTAAAATGTTACTTAAATACTCAGCATATTTCATGAAATGCAGTGTATGTATACACTCCTCTACATTTTTAGCTGAAGTTCACAGAAGGGAAGCTACAGTCAAATATTATCGGTTGACATTTTAACATCAATATCCAATTAAATGGTAAATTTGTCAACACACAATTTAAATGAAATAAAAATAAATTTCACAAATTGACAAAATTAAACAAATTCAAAATAAATGATAAAAAATCACTGCTAAATAAAATAAAATTAAAAAAAAGTAGAAAAAATTGCAGCAGAGCCGGTAGGAAATTTAAAAAACGAATCGACAAAGTAAAAATTTTCGTTTTGAAGAAGAGAAAACTGCCGAGCAAAATAAAATTAAGTAGTTCAAAATTTTATTATAGCTATGCTATTTATTGCGTGATACAGGAGTTAGGACGTGATTTTCGTAACAAAAATAATCGAGACTATTACAGTTATAAATTTATTTTTGTTTTGATTTCTCTGTACTTGAAACCAGAGTACGAAAATAAACGAAACAAAAACAAATTGAAAACAATGAGAACGATTGCTCAATTTGTTTTTGTTTTATTTTTGCACATGAGCACAAGCCAAAGCACATAGCTGATCGGCTGTAAGCCTGCTAACAGCCGCCACCGGTCACAAACAATACATTAATGTAATCGTACGCCGCTAGAAAAGAAAATAATGGGAAATAAATGAAAACGTTTTCAAATATTTGCAGAGAATTTGACATCATCATATAATATAATTTTACTGCATTGTTATTTCACACATGAAATTTGTTTATATAACTAAGCAGCATAGCTATAACCGGTTGTCCTGTTTTTTTTCACTTCTTCTTATGCACGTTATTTCTACTCATAAATATCTGTCTACTCACAGATATTATTACAGATATTATAAGTTAAATTTTTTAGGGCAAACTTTTATGTAAAAAGTTTATGTAATTTATCCGTATGTATAAATTACTGGCACTAATCATTACAAGAAGTGAATTCATATACATATTACTCTTTCCTTAATCCAAATAAGTTTCTCTTTATAAAAGTGAAGAAGATTAACATACTTAAATCGTTTAAAATCCGGAAACATTTACAAGTTCAATACCAACATGGAAAAAATGTTTTTTTTTTACTATGGAAAACATCTTCGGATAGGAGGACATCTTCTGTCTCGATTCATTTATTTTATTAAAGATCAATTTATTAAAATTTTCACACAAACATATCGTTCCATTATCGCAAAAAAAAAAGCTTAAGCGACATAGTTTCCGAACTTAATTTTTTGAGCAAAATCGATTCTCGTCAAAAAACCAAGTTCAAAATATGTGTTGCTTAAGCTATTTTAGCGGTTATGGCTCGAAATTTAGCCTTTTGTGTAAGGGAAAACTTTATGTCAGTTAAGGCCGTGATACACTATCATACACAATCGTGCGATTTTTGTGAATATAAAACCCTGTTATGCTGGAGGTTATGAACATTTTCAAGACACCACAACAATTCATCAGATCAGGGTTGTATTTTTTCGTAGATCGTGCAATTGTGTAGGTTAGTGCGTCGTGGCCTTTAGCATAAGTGGCATAATTGAATGTGTTTGCAAAATTATAAATATTTCCTGAAATGTACAAATATTCTTCAAGCCAATCTCGAATTCTAATAAACTTGCACAGAATTTCCAATTTGGTAGCCACTAGTATTTTTGATATGCCAAAATGATAATATGAACAGAGATGTGTGTGAAGTAAAACACAAATCGGATTAAATTTCTATGGATGCACAAAATTTAACAACGATTTTTGTTTTGAAGCATAACAGTTTCTCTTTGATTTGCGGAATGTAATTGCAGTAAGTTTTATATTCACACCGACTTACATACATACATGCATGGGCATTACAAATATTCGCTGGCAATAGCACATGCAGTACAGGGTATTCCAATGCATTATGTAAATATAAAATTTATAATATATTGAAAAAAAAAAATTTTATGTTTCATATATTTATACCGAAAAAACAAAATGTCATTATCAATTACCAAATTCATTGAATCAGTAAATATTTTGTATGAACGCGGTGCTACAAATAATTTTATAAAAAATTAAAATTTAGCAGAGCTCGGCTGAGAGTTTGATATTTGAGTGTGTTGGTGTATAT
This sequence comes from Nowickia ferox, assembly GCA_936439885.1. NCBI lineage: Eukaryota > Metazoa > Arthropoda > Insecta > Diptera > Tachinidae > Nowickia > Nowickia ferox. The sequence continues at coordinate 73,287,455 of OW387026.1, forward strand.
CTTCCCAATGGGCCATGGCTTTCAGATATCTTGAATGGCGGGTACTAGACAATAGAAAATACTGAAAGACGTATTGACGACAACTCCAATAAATCGTTGAAATGTTCGAATAAATGGCCACGAAAACATGCAAAATCATACATTGAATACAAGCGACAATTTCCACCAGCACAACGATTGTCGTTCATAAAATGATAGCGTGAATTCTTGCACGACAATGTCACTAAACAGAAAAGGCTTTAATTGATATTTTTAGCACACAAATATAATTTTTTTTGCTTACTTGCTTTTTCCTTTTTATTTACTGAGGCTGCATACAGCACCACCTGAAACTTTGTCAACAAGAAGCCGAAATATTCATGTGTTTCATTGAAAACAAAACGCATGACTTTTCGCTCAGATTGTCATCACGAAACTCAAAAGTGTTTAATTGAGGACAACATGCAAGACATTGTCACTCGTAAACGACGTTTGCCTTTAAATTGTCGACTAGAAAACTAAATAACAGAAAATAGGTCGTGCAAGTATCATAGATGTCAATGTCGTGCAAGGCAAGACAAATAGCAGACAAACGTCGCGGCCTAGTTCTGTTCTACACAGTTTTTTTTTGGAATAAACAATTTACTGGAATATTAAAAATATTTATGGAAACAATATTTTAGTTCAAACAAACATTTTTGCTTGAAAATTTTTTGGCAATAATTTTTTCGGAGCACGCAGCTCCGAATTTCCGAAATTTGACAATTAAAACCGGCCATTGTATTGAAACTACATACATCAGTCAGATTGACTGCTATTTAGTTTGACAAAAACGAATTCAAAGTTTTCAATTTACAGACAATCTAATGGAAAAAGAAAATTTTATTTCTCTCAAGAGTTGAGTAAACAAAATACTTTTATAAAATTTTTACACAATACGAATAATGATATAAGAAATAATTCTGCATTATAAACTAAAAAATTCCTGTTTTAGATTTATGACGTTGTTTCAGTAAATGAGCGAAATGATAAAATTGCCGTTGTCCGCGAAAGTATGCAAGATAATTCGAGGTAGTCGATTTCGTGTTGTCCATAACAACTTTGCCTTTTGCAGGCCATAAGTTGGTGAATTTACTTACTTACTTTATTTACGAGACTAAACTGGTCCAGTAGCTGAAGATAAATTAATATATACAAAAATGTGTGTTAATTGAATGAGCTTGGGAGAAGTTTGAAATAGACCCTTATTTTCATCCAAAAAATATCTTCAATGCTGAAGCCCATTTCTGGTTAAAGGGGAATGTCAGTAAATAAAATTGCTGAATTAATTCACATGCGTTCCCATTGGTCACTGTTTGGTGTGGATTTTTATCAAGCGGTGTTTACCCTGAGCGCTATAAGACTCCCATTTTTTAACTTTTTTTGGACAGAACTGCATGATATAGACCAGAGAATGACAAAAGTATCGTTTTAAGTACTATTTGAGTATTGGCCGTCAAACAACAGCTAAAAATAAAAAAACACGCAAAATGCAAACACAAGCATTCATTTAAATAAATTAATTAGTTAAACCGAATACGTATAACTTTAAACATCCAACAACTATGTTTATAAACATTTTTTAAAGTCTACAGCACAAATAACAACAACTCAAATTTATAGACTGTGGGACCTACAGTAATACACATGAAAATAAAAAATACTCTGACTATTAATCGGCTACACATGCATATATACAGGGGCTATTTTATTTACATACACACACATACATACTTAAAACATGTTTTCAAACAGCCACCCACACATTTTACATTCACTTTTATATACATAAATTATTGTACACGATGGCGAATGATGAATAAATATCCCGAATATCAGCGTATTTTGTTTAGCCTGAGTATAAACATACTCAGACTGAAAGTATGAGAGAGAGTCAATGCGTATAAGAAGTAGGTGCCTTTTTATTTTTAGTTGCAGTGTATTTAAGTTTACCCACATACGAAGTAGAGATGCACTTCAAGTCACAGTTTTTATTCAAAATAATACAACACTGTGATAGAAAAACGCTAAAGTATTAAAAATTAGTGTTTAGAATGTTGCGCTAGCTTCGTTGGTAAAATCTTGTAACAAGATTTTTTTCGAAATCATAATATTTATTATAAAAATGGTTAAATACCCTTTCAATGAAAGTACTTAATATGCGAATGTACCAGTTCCTGAATGATTTTTTTTTAAATTTTTGGTATAAAATCATTTGATAACTACATTTATGTGGGCCAACAGAATTACAGTGACTGTGCTGCTGTATTCTCCCGTTAACACAACAACATTCGCATTTTTACAACTGCACATGATGCCGCTCATCATTCTATGAAAACTCACATCCAGGCACAACAAAGTTTTCTTCCACTAGATATTTGTTCATATTTCATAGAGGCGAATACATAGTGTTAATAACGAATGAATGCTCTTCATAATGCTCGTATTCCAGCGCAACCAGGATATTCGCTTGCCACCCCCCCCCCCCCATTTTAGTGTTATTGTCAAGCACAACTCATGCAGGGAAGCCGGTAACAAAATTTACCGAAAGCGTCAACATTTTCTTTTTCCGTCTGCATTGGCAGCAACATTAAAATATTTGGAGCAGAAAATTGAAATTGGTAATCAAATATTGTTGTGTTGTAGAGGAAAATTCATAAGCAAATGAACAAATGTATGTGTGTGTGTGAGTGAGTGTACAAAATATTGAAAAACTTACAGCCATACATACGAGTACATTTGCGCATTCAGTTTGGTGTCAATGCTGCTGCAGGATGGGAAGAAGTTACTGTTACTTTTGTACTCGTTTGTTTTTTTTTGGTTTGACTTTATTTTCATTGCAAAAAGCATATTGTTGTTTCGTATGCAGTCTAACCAAATGCAAATATCAGCAATTTGAGGAGACTGTGAAACAGTTGCAAAATCATGTTTATAGTAATGATGCAACTGCATTGGCACATTTTGGCTTGCAATGGTTTAATTCATTTTTGTTTGGTGTCAATTGATAATGATGTCTTGGAAATTGGTTGTAAAATTTAATTTATTAGAATGTTTGATATGTTAGAATGTCACAGAAATATTTTTTATGTATTTAAAACAAAATATCCTTAGAGCAAATGTAAGAACGCTTAATGAAAGATGTTTAATTTTTTGAAGTATAAACTTTTAACTGATATAAAACATAGATAAATATTAATAATTGCAATGAATTTCTCTTTATTACAAAGATAATTCATTGCAATTTTATATCAATAGGATTTTCAAAATTTAAAACATTTAAGTTCGAGAAGCAGTGATAATGTCAGATATCATGTCAGTTATAATGTCTGCATGTACCGGACACTTCACATAGCTACGTAATGATTATTCAAGAAGTGTAAAATTTTATGATCTTAGTGGTGAACGTACAATAACGTTGCGTGACACTACTCGTTTCTTTAAAAAAAATTTTTTAAATTTAAATATGTATCGAAATAACGCCCAAAACCAATACGCCAAAATAAGTGAAATAATTCTAAAAATTTTTCATACATATTGCATTATGAAGTGAATCCCAAAATTTTGGAATTTATTTCCTTTATTTTTTGAAATAAATTCATTTATTTAGTGAAGTATTTCATTATAGCAAAGAACGGAGTATGAAATACTTCCCAACATTTTTTCGAAGTTGTTTCATTGGCAAAAAAATTTGGAACTTATTTCATTTTATTTGGGACTTATTTCGCTATCCAAAAAATTGGTGGACTTTCATAATGAAATAATTTAGGAACTTCAGTATAGCTCATGGATTTCTCTACCATGGTATTTCCCGAGACGGAGACTAGCAGAGCTCTGCATCACTGGAGCCTTAAAAAGCACACCTACTGCAGCTTTAGACGTTATATTGGACCTTAAACCAATAAAACTAACTGCAGTGAACGTGGGATGCAAATCCCTTATCCGACTCAGGACAACAGCACAGATGTCGTACAGATCATTTGGTCACAGTAAACTGCAGGAAGACATGGAAAGTAGCTCGGACTACATCATTCCAGTGATGAACTTTTTTGCCAAACCACAGATCACTATAAGGGAAGAAGGCTATCTTGAAAGTCTTAATCATAGTGGATCTGGTTTCAACTTTTTCACTGATGTTACTGTCTGGAGCTCAGTATAGAAGAATCTTATAAACTTCCTGATTACTGTAGCATATTCCAGGTGGAAATCTATACAGTCAAAATGGCAGCAGAGTTAGCCTTCACCCCCTAACCATGAATGCGCGTATAAATATGTATATACGAGTAAAGAGTCAAGCAGCTATTAAAGCAATTTCAGCTGACTGCAATTAATCCTCGGTTGTGCTCATGTGTAGGAAGGCCCTAAGTATGTTATGCGCTGGTAGACAAGTATATATATTCTGAGTACGGGGACACATGGGAAATGAGGAAAATGAAATGGCCGATACACTGGCTAAAAAGAGAATTCAACTACTGAGGAAAGGGTATATGTCCGAAAACCAATTCAACACCTTACAGAGATCACAGACTATAAGATGAGGGAAGAAACGGAGAAAGCTTGCAAAACTTCTAAAATCACTAAATTCCTTTTATCATTAACTAGGAGTACTGCAAACTTCTAGTGGGGTTATTAGCTGGACACTGCTGGACGGCTTCGTATGCTTTCAAAATAGGACGAATACTTGACGGTACCTGCAGTAAATGTAAGGAAACCGGGCTAATTGAAAAAATGGAACATCTACCGTGTTACTGTCACTGTCCGGCTCTAAACCACACTAGATATAACTTTTTTGGTGCTCACACTTTTCGTAGTCTTGAACTTGTACCGAGAGTAGAACTGTTTAGATTGCTAAAATTTGTTAAATCTGTGTGGGAGTCATTCGATACAGGCTCCACGAACTAGGCTGCCATACTTACAGGTTCTGTTCTCATCTGTTCTGCTGGTATCGCTAAGGATCAATCCCGGTCTATGCGAGGTCTTTGGAATACCCCGATCAACTTAACCTTACCTAGCCTATCCTAACCACCCTATACTCATACAGACCCTTTAATTTTGTAACTACAAAAAATTAAGTCACTTAGGGCCATTATTACAACTTAAAGATAGTTAAAAGCAGGATTTTATTCGATGTATAAAAAGCTTTTCATTAGTACAATTTTACTTTAACCTAAAGTGAGCGATAAGGTCAAGGCACGTTTATCCTACCTGATAAGTTAAATTAATGTTTTAATAATGAACAACTTTTTATACGCCCGATAAAATCCTGCTTTTAACTATCTTTAAGTTGTAATAATGGCCCTTAAAGACCCAAAGTTGCAACTTGCAAAGCAAATACGTCAAAGTTTGCTTTTAAATTTTACACTCATTTTCCCAAAAAAATAAAAACTTATTTTTTTCACTGTAAAATGGCCCGCGAGTATTATTCAAAAGCTTTTTCTTACAGTCAATGTTTGTGTTTTGTTTCAATACACACAATGATGTTGTTGTTCTTTTGTATACTTTTGCTTCTGTTCGTTTCATTGCCAGCATCAGCAGCACATCATGTTGTTTCCTTATTTTATTATTCAATTGAAAATTCATAGATTTCTTTTTACATTGAAAAGTTTATGAAATAAATGTTTTAAATACGTTGCTCATGTACAGATTTTTTATTTTTTGTTAAACATAAAATGCACGCATACACACAAACACTTTCTCTTAATAACTGTTAAGGGGAAGACGGATGTATAAAATTGATGGAGCACTTTTGTGCAAAACTTTTTGCCGGTAACACAAGCACTACAAACAAACAAACAAACAATTGGTGGCAGGGTGAATTAATTTTCATAACAAAAATTTTGTAAGTACTTTCAAAGTAGTTGTTGGTGCGTATGTACACAAGATAGGTACTGTTTTCCTAAATAAATGATGACAACCTTAAAAGCGTTTTGTTGTTTTCTTAGACAATTTAGTCATCAATGTGCTGTGCTGTTGGGTCATTTGTATGTATATGCGAAATTGTATTGGTTTGAAGCTATACACGAGTGTATACAACTTTAATTTTATGTTTGGTTGTGACTGATAGACGAAAAGACTGAGTGTCTACATTGTGATGCCCTGAAAGCTGTAAATCTTTATATTCATGAATTCTTACTAGAATATGTAATTGAAAATTGAAAAGTTTTTCGTGCCATTCAACTACAACAGAATAGTTATGTTTCTTGAAAGTTTATGATTTTTCAAATAAATTTTTTATTTGGTTGTTAAAATTTTACAGAAATTTATTGCATTTTTAAAAGAAACATAATTTTTTCATTGACATAAATTTCATTTTATAAATTTATATTCATTGACTGCAAATATCGTAACATGCAGTTCCAACGTGAAATGACATTTTAAGAAAAGGCAACAAAGAAGGAGTTTTGTTGTAAATAGATAAATATTTTAGAATACAAATTCTTTTATATCTGTATACTACATTCATATGTACTTCACAATCATGCACTATGGGAAATTTTCACCTTTTTTTGGCCAAAAGTAAACACACTTAATAATTGTATGCAGTGAATACAGTGCGAATTCCACATGAAAAACAATAAGAGTTTATAAAACATAAGTAATAGAATATAATGCTGAGAGTGAGCAGTTCCTTTGTGTACAATAAAATTCCATTGAATTCGTGTCCTTAAAGTAAACTAATAGAACTATAAAGTATTTTTTTCCTTTGAACATAAAAATATGATAGCAGATTATACTTATACGAGGACTACTCTTTATATTTCGGGAATAGCAAATAATAACAAAAGCTTTCAGCAAATTATAATACGATGAATCAAAACAATTCGCATATTCCATTTGCAATAAAAGCAGAATATAAAAAGTAGAAATTTACATCAACTGACACCACACACACTGGACCAAAACACATAGAACGCTGATGATGAAGGTGTAGTGGCCTTCGAAAACAGTCGGTTGTTCCGTTCTACTACGTGTTTGTCAGAATATTTACAATTAAATTCGGTGTTATTTGTTCATTAATAATTATCACATGCAATTTGGCTTACAAAGTGATACGAACTTTATTAATAAAATTAATTTTAATAATTAAAATTATTTTTCGAAATATTTCCCTTGATGATCAATACACTACTTTTGCATTCGTTCAAACCATTTGTCATAGCAGTTTTTCCATTCGTCTTGCGACACCTGCAAAACATGATTTTTGAATGCTTCAGCTGCTTCTTCGGCGCTCGTAAATCGTTGACCACTCAATTAACCTTTGCTATTCGGCAACAAGAAGAAGTCATTGGGTGCCAAGTCAGGATGACTGTTCAATTCGATGTTTTGACTGCTCAAAAATTCACTTGTTTGACGAGATGGCTGAGACCTCGCATTGAAGACTTCTGGCAAACAAACGGTCGTGTGCCACTCAAAATTTACAGTTTCTACGTTGCTCAAGCGGAACAGTGGCCACAAGACCCATTCGGCCGAAGAAACAGGTGACCATTTGCTTTGCTGTGTTTCTTCCACGAACAACTTTTGTTGGATTTAGCTCGTCTTGAAATACCCACACGGTCGATTGATGTTTTATTTCCGGCTCATAAGCATATATCCATAATTCGTCAACTGTCACGATTTTATACACGTCTTTTGAATCACCACGGTTGAACTTTTTAATAAGATTCCTTACACCACTTGACACGAGCCCTTTTTTGAGCGATTGATAAATTATGGGGTATCGAAGGAGAACAAATTTTATAGCTTTGCTATTTACTGGTTGATACAAGAGTTAGGACGTGATTTTCGTAACAAAAATAATCGGCACTATTACAATTATAAAATTAATTTTGTTTTGATCTCTTTGTACTGAAAAGCAGAGTACGAAAATAAACGAGACAAATTGTTTGATTTTATTTTGTTTCGTTCTTTGAAGTGAGAGAAACAAAAACAATGAGAATGATTGCTCAATTTGGAAATGTTTTGAAATATTTGGAGAGAATTTAATATCACCATATAATATAATTTTGTTGCATTGTTATTTCAAACATACAATTTGTTTCATATAACTAAGCAGCAAAGCTATAACCGGGTGTCCTAAGACACCTCTCTTTTTTTTTACAGATAAGAGTGCATGCAAAATCGAATGTATTAAAATGAATTGTATGAAGTAGAGATGGGCGCGTGTCGTGTTTTTTCGACACGAACACGCGCGACTCAGCACGAAGTGTTCGTTTCGTGTTGAGCAAAATTGAAACGAAAAACACGAAATGATTTTAGATGTAAAATATGTGTGAATGAATTTCCAGTAGATAAAAAATTTTATATTTTGTATCGTCAAACACACACCAGCAGCATATTTGTGGATATTGTATGGGACTCTGAAGCTTAAAGTTCTGTACGTAAACAGATAATATCAGCTGTTGTAGCAGAGTGTATCAGCTGGCAGTGCCAAGTCGGTCCCATATTTTGAGAAGCGACTCTTAAAAAAAAAAATAAATAAAATTTTCTTATCTTCAATACTATACCAATAAGATTTCGTGCGTGTTGTGCAGTATCGTGTTGACAAAATTGTTCGCGTGCGTGTTTCGTACGTGTTCAGCGTCTTGGTATTCGTGTCGTGTCATGTTGGAAAAATTCGACATGCGCCCATTTCTAGTATGAAGTGAATGTAATGTGCAAGGATATCAATATCTCACAATATGTCGCATGACGATCATGCATTATCAGTTCACGCACTGCATCGCATGTGGTATTTGATGGTGGCTTATCGCCATACAAAGAACTGAATTCATCGAAACATTTTTGTTGAGATAATCCACGTCGAAAGTTGTAAAAAATAATCCAACGAAAACATTCTCTTGAATTTTCCATTTTTTTTGTCAAATTTATTTTCTGAACTCACTGTGAACAAAACAAATAGCACTTGTACATCAAAACGTTGTGGGTACGTTTATGCTAAAAAATGTCAAACTTTATTATGGTGTTGCCAGATTATAGCTATTGGCATAAGCTATTGACATATCGTCGGGTGGTTACTGGTTTGCCGCATCAATAAATTATTCTTAATATCTGTGCGGTAATTCAGAAACCACCCGCACATTTTTTTTAGAAGAAATCGAAAATCAATTTTTTTTAATGCAGTTTAAAACTAACGTTTTGTTAAATACATGATTAAAGGTCTTAAAAACAGATCTCAAAATTTTCCACGCGTGAGAGTGCGTAAGCGTGAGTGAAAAAGTCATTTTTTTGCTTTAATATAAAAAGAAGAATAACAAAGAAAACAATTATATAATTAAAATTTTTTTCCGAGAATTTTAATTCACTGTCACTTTATCAAGTGTTTTGTGAGTGATTTCAAATAACAATTGAACATAGTGAAGATTTTCATAATAAGAATTTATAGTTTTTGGAAATTAAACAAATTGAAAATAATCTCGAAGGTGTGTGTATTATTAAATTTTAGTCAAAAGTTGTCACGCGTGAGTGATAAAATTTTTTTTCTTTGTGAGTTTAAGTGATAAAACCTTTAAGGAAGATGGCGGCTTACGAAATTTGATTAAAAAAATTTATTTCAATTGGTCGTTTGGCTGTAAATAATTTTGCTCGCAAAATGGGTAAAATTTCCTATAGTGCAAAGTACAATGTTGTATTTTTGTATCACAAGTGACCAAATGTATTTTTAGTATTATTGAGCGCTAAAAAATTTGTTACACTTACTAATATCAATAAAAGATAAAAGTTTTGCTCATGTAAATAAGTCCTACAAATAAAATTGTCGTACTACTCATAAAATAAAAACTCAGGCGATAATAGTCTAGCATGTGTGGAGCCTCTCAGAAGAATTTAGCGGCTACTTCCTTTCAAGTAATAAAAACTTATGACTTGTTTGGAAGGTTTGATGTGTTGAGAAAGAAAATGTTATAGGAAAAGTCTTGCCATAGTCCAGAGCTGACCTTCAGTCGGCATCACTGATGTTGCGAGTAGCATTTCTCAGTTGATAATCATATACCACCTCAAATAATGTAGGTTACAACATAGTTGTTTGGTTTACATTGTTGTTGAAATTGGTGAATGCACCTTAGAATTCTCATAGAGTTGACGAATCGAACCGTATAAGTCCTTAAGCTGTGAAACTAATCGAGGAGCAAGTTACGATTCCTTACGAACAGTATTTATAGGAATGCCCATTGAAGAATCGTCCAAAAGTTTTACCAATTCTAATGAAATAATCGGTCCTGTTCTGTAAACTGAATCCGAGTAAATTTCTCGTTTTTAAAAAATTAATAATGATCATGTAGATGTGTTTAAAATCATACACGATAATTTTCCTTCAGATATGATATTTGAGAATCTATATAATAGAAAAATTGAAAAAAATCTAAAAAAAAATATTTCTATTGTCGGAGTTAATTTTCTAAAATCCTGCGATTTCAAATCGTGTCCTTTATATAACAGGGCCGATGTGAATGAATATTTCTTAGATTATCGATTCTTATTGTCATTTAAAGTGAAGCTTCTAAGCGTAAGATGCTTCAGAAAATTATTCGCGCTTACAAAATATTTTGGAACTTGAGTGCAGTCCCTGGCACTAACAATAAAATAAATAAAAATCTTCCTGTAAATAATACTGATCATCTTATTTAATATGAAATAATAGAGGCTTTACATTTATTGGGTTTCATTAGGAGTTGCAATATAAGACTGAAATTTTTTGCAATAGTAGAAAAAATAAATAATTTAAATTGTTTTGGGCTAGCCACAAAAATTATTCCAGACACTTAATCTTACTTTTAAGCAATTAAACTTTCCCAGATAAAATAAAAAGTTCATAAAATTTAATGCCTAATATAAATTATTCACTCTTTTTATTTAAAAAACTTTTAAACAACTTTCAATTTCATTTACTCTAATCTGTTTAATGAAATTAACAATAAATCTCTTTTTAATAAAATTAAATAGAATTTCTTTTTTAGCAATTTCCGACTTTACACTTGAAAAGCAATTGAACAACAACAACTACAAGAGTTAAAGTTACTTTAACCGCAATAAATCAGCATGCAAACTATGCTGTGCAAGCCATAGAAGCGAAAAGAGAAGAAAAAATATTTTTTAAAATAAATTTTTAACAGAACGAAAATAAAAACTTGTAAAAAATTAACAGGAAAGTACAACAAATGAAAAAAATTGGAGAATGAAAAAATAAATACCAGCAACAGACAGACCGAGACGCATTCGTAGCACAATTGCATCATCAACTACAATGTGACAAGTGACAAATGAGTTTTCATTTGCCAAAAATGGCACACGCGAAAAAAATAGAACTGAACACAACTGCAAGCACAAAATATATTTGTATGCGAGGGAGTAGCAACCATGAATTCAAATATAAAATATGTATAAAATTCACCGCCATTCAAATATTTTTTGTGAAGCGAGAGCAAATGATTATGGAGTAGGAAAAGTGAAAAAGTGAAATTTAGCGAAACATTTTTTACACACTCCTACTTTTATACAAATTCACATACTTACATATTTATAAAAGTTAAAAAGAACGCTTCTTAAAGAAAAATTTGTCAAATATATTCCCTCACATGAAAATTACAATAATCACAGACGCTTTGCTAAAAAAAAATAAGCTGACTGTGCGTTTAGCATTAACATTTCCATTCCAGACTGCTTCTATTTGTCACTTGCTTATTTTAAACCAGCTCCAAATATATAACAACTGTTACCCTTATCACGACAGAAAACTAGCAGGATGAAAATATTTTATGAAACTTAAAAAAAAAATTTAAAAATTTGCTGGTGCAAATGAAAAATAAAACTCATTTCAATCTTCGTTTAATTTTGCATTTTTTAACTGTTTCACTCCAGTTAAAGTTCAACAGCAAATATCAGCAAGAAGAGGAAATGGTGTTATAATTTTACTCTTCAATAAATAAATACAAAAGCCCTGTACGTTTGTGACTACATGAGTGCCAGACAGTGTCTATGATGACTGAATGTATTATTTCCTATGCTGAGTGCTTACTCTGCTAGTCCGCGATATCACAGGCAAGTCTATCACTGTGATGACAACTTTGGTATGTCAAGTTTGAAGGAATTAAATCAATTCCAAATATTTGAAAACTCAAACAGTTGGCAAGTTGGAAATTTAAAAGTAAGTTTCACTAAAAACATGAAACGACAAAGTGTGACTATGACTCACAACGAAGGGTACGGAAAAAAGACAAATAATTATTTTTTTTCTTTAAATTGTGTGTAAATTGAAAGCTCGTTTTCTGGCAAACTAGTTCTTTTTAGTTATGACGTTGTTTAAGTAAATGGGCGATATATAATACTATAAACGAACTTTACCTTTGCTTTGGCGTTTTTTTTGGGTTTTGACGACTTTTTATTATTGGCGCTTTCCTTTTACTTTTGGCGTTTTTTTAATTTTGGCAATTTTTTTCGTTTTCGGCTACTTATTTTTTGGTTTTTTACAATACATATTTTTAGTTTTAGCCATTTTTTAGTTTGGGCTTTTTTTAATTTTGCCGATTTTTTTTAGATTTTTTGCGATTTGCTATTTTTTATTATTATTATTTATTTTTGGCCCTTTATTAGTTTTGGCAACTTTTTTAGTTTTTTGCCGACCTTTTTTGGTGCTTTTTTTCTGGCGATTTTTTTTGGGTTTTTGGCGGTTTGACGCTTTTTTAGTTTTGGCGTTTTTATCGTTTTGGCGATTTTTTAAATTTTTTGTTGACCTTTTTACTTTTATTTATTTTATTTTTTGCCGATATTTTTCATTTAAGCGCTTTTTTCATGTTGGCAATTTTTCGTTTTAGGGGTTTTAAAATTTTTAAAAGCTTTCTTCTTACGATTTTAAGCAAGTTGTCAAAATTTCATTACCCTTTACCCTTTGGAATACCCTTTAATTTTAATTTTTTAAATTTCAGTTTTAATTGGCGAAGTCTGCATAAAAAATACACTAACTTTGAAAATTTCAAGTGTCCATATATAATTCTCTGAATATTTTTCATTGCTCGCTGTAGAACACCCTGTAACTTTTAACTGTTATATATACATATTCTGTAAAAATGTCAGGTCCGTAGCTTTTACGGTTCTCTTACAAACGGACGGACGGATGGACGGACATCGTAGTGAAAAAATTAGGGTTCCTTTTCACTTTTGATTCTCATTTTTTTTTTCGAAAAAAAATAGCGGACATTTGATCATAATGTTAAAAAGTCGCCGTAGCGCGCTCAATTAAATTTAATTCATAGTATTAAGTATTTGCTCGTACCCAACTAATTCCTGTAAAATCTACAACAGATCGTAGACTTATTTAATGAACGAAAAGTGGGCAATGCCATACCCATAAAAATTTAGTAGTACGCTTAATTTTCTCTTAATTTTTTAACTTTTTTTATATACTGGCTTTTTACAAAACACATTCCACATACGATGATGCCATGTAAAGTTTGAAAAAGTAAGTGGAGCCTCGCCTCATAAGATTTTCCAACCGATTTTTTCAAAACTTACGAAACGCTTAGAGTTTTCTTGTTGATAAAATTTTGCGTTATAAAAAGTGGTTGAGGAAACTGTTTTTAAAATTTTTATGGAATTCCCAGTAAAAAATACCTTTCAGGGAATTTTGATGCATATTCAGTGAATCCGAAGTCATGTTTATGATGTTAAGTAAATTTAATTTTATGTATGTTCTTTTAAATCAATATATTTTCCATAAATAAAATCTAATACTTCCTGACATTGATTTCATTTTCATAAACACTCAAAACATATCGAATGTATTTGAGAAACAAATGATTTCCAATTTTGCATAAGTGAAATAGCTTCTTAATTAATTATGTAGATGTAGTTTATAATCGATTCCTGAAAAGTAAAAAATACACACACATTCATATTTTGGAAGTAGAGAAAAAGTAATCTTGAATAATTACTAACAATTTTTTTCACTGCGATTTGAACTGCAAACCTCCGGCATGACAGGCTAGCACACTTACCACTCCACCACAGAGACAATTATATTTCAAAAGTATAAATACCACTTAATAACTCAATATGTCATCATCATAACCGCCAAAAAAAGCTTAAGCAACGAATTTTTTGAACTTCGTTTTTTGACGAAAATCGATTATTTACGATCAGAAATATTGAATTTTCGTCAAAATATTAAGCTCGAAACTTATCTTGTCGCCTAAGCTTTTTTGGCGTTATGGCCGATATATTTATATTTATGGACGTATTAATTATTTTGTTTATATTAATTATCTGATTGTTGCTTGTCTTTATAAAAAAAAAACAATAAATTCAATAAAGTCAGTTGCAATCAAAATAAGTTATATTTGCCTACTATGAACTTGTTTCAATACCTTTAAAGCACTGACTGACTATCTGCTAAGCCATTTAAATTATTTTCTGACAATTTGAAAATTCGTGAAGGGAGTTTTGCACTGGAATAAAAATGACAAACGGAAGTGAATACTTTTGCACTCATTTATATTTGAAATGAGAATGAATTTTGCCTTTCGCGTTTTTATATGAATTTCAATAAATGAGAAAAAAAAAATTGTAGAAAAACATTAGTGTTGCAACGAGCAGTAAGCAGGGAAATAGTAGAAATTTGTATTCCCATTTTTGGGTGCGAAAGTATACAAACAGTACACTCTCGTGCAAAGCAACAGTTTCGGACCGGAAACTTTTGCAAAGCCCAATAAGTGCAATTTTGTTGCAATATTCAAATAAAAATTGTACTAACTTAGAAACCACTTAAATAATCATATTCGGGGGAAAATATTATTTTTCGTATAAAAATTTTGAAGATACGCTGATTTGATTTTCTAATTTCGGTCTTTGTTGTTCATAACATGAGAAATAATCAAATGTTTGTTATGTAGTTTCGACCCATTTTTAACCGACTTCAAAAAAAGGAGGAGGTTATCAATTCGTCTCAATTTTTTTTGGGGTGTTACTTCATAGCACGGTACACCGAAACTTACCACTCACGTTGAGCTCTAAAATAGACAGAATCTTCCATTTAAAAGAATGGGTGGAGTCACGCCCATTAAAATTTAATATTTTATTTTAAGTGGTTCTACTGTACCGATTTTCACAAAACTTAACACACTCCCTGAGCTCTGAAAAACACAAAATCCTGCATTCAAAAAATGAGTGGAGGCACGCCCATTAAAATTTAATTTTATATCCCACAATTTTTTTCCGAAAATGTTCTATAACATCTTTGCAATGAAGTCAGTCGGTTTTTTGGCAGAATTATTTATATGTTGAATTAAACTATTTGTTCAAGCTTTAGGTCTGTTTATATTTTTATTTCTTAGTTCGATATTTCGTCAACCTTCGGTTAATTTCTTCAGCATATTTCTTATATTTTTTCCTGAAGAAGTTAACTGAAGGTTAACGAGGAGGCTTTTAGAAGCAACTTAGATCAAAATAGTTGCCAAGATGGTTCAGAGATTCATGCTACGTCATTTTTAGGGTGCCACACACCAAAGGTGAAAAGGAACCCTATTGTTTTCGCTACGATGTCCGTCCATCTGTCTGTCACAGGATGTTTTCTCGAGAACCGTAAGAGGTACGGGCTTGAAATTTTTACAGAATATGTAGAGCTTTGGCCTCTACAACAACAAATTTATGACATTTTAAAATAAAAAGGATGTGCCAAAGCGAGCAACTAAAAATTCTTAAAATTTTCAAAACCTCTAAAACTAAAAAATCCAGAAACTAAAAAGATGCCGAAACCAAGAATAGCCAATATGAAAAAAGCACTTCAATGAAATATACCAACAAAATTAAAAAAGTCGCCAAAAAACTACAAGAAATCGCGAAAATATTAAAAGAGGCAAAACGAAGCACAACGACAAAACTAAAAAAACCGTCAATATTGAAAAAGTTATCAAAAAAAAACCCGCCAAAATCCGAAAAAAATCGCCAAAACAAGGATAAGGTTTACATATGTAGTGTCCGTGAGGAACCCTTATAGTGAATTTATTTTATATATCAATCTCTTAAGCGCTGCAATTAGCAAATAAGAAATTTCATGAAATTTTATGAAAATTTGCACTATGTAAATTGATTCGATATTAGGAACCAATAAGTTCTATGTTTTCAAAACTTTCACTAATTCTGGCTTCTGTTGCATAATATAATTTTTTTACTGAGCCGTTATTTTATAAAATATAATCATAATATAAATATCATAACTTGTGGTCACATAATGACTTTACAAGAAATTTCATGGTGTAAAAAATTCCGGACAAGCGAACGAGAAGAAGTCCTGCTCGTGTAGATAAGAAGTCGACGGAGAAATAGCTGCCATGAGTAACAGCTGGACTAAAATGAAAGTTATATTGGGGCCCTATGCTCCCTATAGGATCGATAAGTATGTGTGTATGAATATGTAACCTGAGAACAAAGTATCAAATTTGTGTTAACCCAGACACAAAAGTGTCATATATTGCGCGGTATAAAATATCTACCATTTGCGAAAAGTTGTGGTAACTGAGGGTTACACAAGCTGAGGTCTTACTGTACATCAGTTTGCTGTACATTTTTCGCGAGGGCAAGTAATAAATTTGCAAGTTAAACAAAATGCATAAAAAAGTCATCGTATACTTTTTTCTTCTTATTTATCACATTTTCGTCATCGAAAAATGCAACGAGTTCGAGTCTCTGCTGAAATGATATATTGATATATATTTATGTTTATGTACGAGTATATGTACATATGTATGCATGATGTCACAAATACCGTTTTCATTTACGCTGCTTTTCTCTTTCGTATGTAACAGTGATATTTTTGTAATATTTCGTATGTGTGTGTGTATGAATAAATGATACAGAAGAATGGGAAAAAATTCATATGAGTGTTAAAATGTTGCATATTTTAGAGGCACGTGGAAATCTTCTTAGAGTTTGAGAATTACAATGAAAAAAAAAAGATAAAAATTATACAGATGTAGTTCGGTAGTTACAACTATGTTTATTGCATTGTCAAAAGCATAGCAAAAAAAAAATATTTTGGTTTTTGAGTAGAGGAAATCAAGGAGATATAAAATAAAGTGATTTCCGTGAATTTATGTGCTTAGGAAATTAAATAAGATAATGAAATATGCAGGGTACGTACATATATGTATATAATACAATATATTAAGAGGTAAATTCCACCAAATATATTTAAATATCAATTCATATTTAAAAGTCGTTTTTCCTACATTTGAATTTTTTTTCAATGAAAACCAACTGTTATAGGAATTGATATTTACAATTAAAATAGAATTGGTGAAATAGGCTATTAGAAATAATAATATTTTTATAAATTTGTATTTAATTTTTATATGGGAAAATCCTTAAGGAGTGGAGATTGGTATATTCTGAAAAAATTTTGGTGCGAAAGAATTAGTAGGGGTTGGTCTTACATTTTATCCTTCTGGGAGTGGTTATGGGGCAGTTATGAAATTTTCTTGAATTTGCGTGTTAATATTAAAATTGTGACTTGAAAATTTTTTTTACTCAATCGGGCCTGTTCCGTAAACCAAACCTGAGTAAATTTTCGTTTTCAAAAAATTAATAATGGTCTTGCAGATATGTTTAAAATCATATACGATAATTTTTTTCAGATGTGATATTTGAGAATCTATGAAGTAAAAAAATAGTGCGATTTCAAATCGATCGGTTTACAGAACAGGGCCGAATAATTATTCTGCTAAAAACAACAATTTAAAAGTTTCCTGCATTAAAAATTGTGACTTTTCGAAAATACGGACCAGTTTAAAGTGCCAAAAAGTAATAAATGCATAAATTTACTAATTCAAAAGTACAATGCACAATAATTTAATTCATTTCTAATGTAAATTTGTACGGTAAAACTCGTTAAGACAATTCTAATTTTGCATCTTATGCTAACTTCATGCCAGTTTTTCAGTATACATAATCCTTTAGGTTTGTGTAAATAACGTTTTTTTTACGAGAGTGTAAAAATGCACAGTTGGCGAAACTTTTACTCGCACAAGAAAGGTTAAATATGGCGCTTGTTTCTTTTGGCGATTTTTTTCAGTTTGTTTAACGTTTTTTTAGTTATGGCGTTTTTTCGTTTTGACGATTTTTTGGTCTCATGCGATTTTTGTTGTTGTTTTTGCAACACATAGTTTTAATGTTAGCGATTTTTTTTGTTTTGTATTTTTTAGTCGACCTGTTTTAAATATTTTTTTATTATATTTTTATAATTTTCGTTTAGTTTTTTTTTAATTCTTAACACCTGATATTCAAGTACAGTATTGCCACCATCTAATATTTCGTATATATGTATAAAAATTAAATTAATCTTTTAAAATGTACTTATATCACGCAAAAGTATAAAAATTAATCATTTATTTTTTACTTGAAGTTCGGGATATTATTTCTGTTAAATAATTGTAACATTTTGTATTATACTGGCAACAATGTATTCCCTCGTTATAGCCAAAGAAATAAAAATTAGTTTAATTGAACTACAATGACAAATTCAGCATAGATAATGCATTAATTTGAAAATTTCAAGTGTCCATATTAGAGATGAGCGATATTTCGACTGTGACTGAATTGATCAAGTAACAGGTTTTGGAAATATAGTTCTTTCATACAAGCAGTGATTGTCCTTGCATGCTTACTTTACAGTAAATAAAGCTACCACATTATTCTTTTTATACCTTCAACTTTTGTCTAGAAAAATTCGTGAAGTCGTGTCAAATTGTCTTTTCTGGAAACTATGTACAGCTCTCACATTTTTGTATTTAAAATTTTTTTGTCTTATGCGACAATTCTTAATATTTGGATGGGGTTGATTACTAATTGTTTGTTCTTGTAGCTCTTCTTATTAGTATTTCAAAATACTAATACTAATACACACTTTTAAGGCAGAAGTGCTGAAATGTGGTAAAATCACGGTTACTCTTCAATTTCACTGCTTTTCCTCTTGTTAATTTTTGTCAAAATAACAGAACTGCTACAAACAAAATACTGCTAAACTATGATCACAATTACAGTTTAAAAGAACAGCGATTTAGAAATCACGTTCATTAAAAGCAGCATTATTAAAAAATCACAGTATTGCTCACCTCTATACTATATACGAGTATATTACATTAGGATTTCAACATTTTTGGTTGCTCCGTTTAGAACACCCTTTAATTTTTAAAAATAAATAATATATTTGTTGTTGTAGTGGCCAAAGTTTTACATATTCTATGAAAATTTCAGTTCTGTAGCTCTTAAGGTTCTCGAGAAAATAGTTTGTGACAGACAGATAGACGGACGGCCATTGTAGCTAGAACAATAATGTTCCTTTTCCTAAAAATTATGGAAACCTCCATATAAACTCTTAATTCATGCATTTATAAACGTCAGTATTGTATTTGACTGTGAATTCTACACATGAAAATTTACATATGTAAAAGTACTTGATTTTACTCGTTAAAAATACCAAAAAAAAATAAAAAAAACAATACAAACCATGCCGTCCATATCCCTAAGCACACACACACATACCCCAGTTGGCCATGTCCTTAAGACATCTTTGACGACGTGTACAAGACAGCTTCATTCAAATCGTCGTCGAAGGATTTTTTAATACAAATGGCGGCGAGGTCATACAAGACGACATGAGCGACACTGTCACTCAAGTTGTCGTCAACCTGGCTTTCTGGAGGACAAAACGAGGGACATTGTCTCTTAGATTGTCCTCAACAAAGTTTTACTGAAGACAAAACGTGTGATTTTGTCGCGCAGATTGTCGTCAACACGTCTTTATTGAAGACAAAACGAGGGGCATTGTCGTTCAGATTGTCCTCAACAAAGTTTTATTGGAGACAAAACATGTGATATTTTGGCTCAGATAGTCATGATCGACGATTTCCATTAAATTGTCGTTTAGAAAACCTAATCAACAGGCGACATGTCGTACATTAATTGTCGAAGACAATGTCGCCTGTGACAATTTGGCCAACTGGGACATACAATACTCGTACAACACAAACTCACTTTGCAAGAATTGACGAATAAACCCGTAAAGAAAATTATTGCATATTTTATGGCTCCTCACAAATGTCATGTTAGATTGTACAAGCAAAGAAAAATATTTATATTTCTTAACGTTGCAACAATTATTCTGTTTCTTTTATCTTCTGCCACTTGTATAAAATCAATAAATTTTGAAAAAATAGTATATATTTTTTGCTTAATAAAAAATTTACCTGCCTTCTTAACATACCTTTTAGGCAGTAGTACGGCATGCGTGTTGGTTTATTTATTTATTAACATGTCAATGACACTGACAGTTGAGACAAACATGTCAATACATTTTGGTTTTTTCTTACATTTGTTTGTGCGGCTGACTATAAGCTGTTGTTTAGCTTGCTGTTAATGCTTTATATAGTATTTGTGGCTAAATAATAAATAATGCGAAAAGTAAATATTTGTTTTTGATATTTTTCTTTTATTTATTAATGTCAGTTTTTTGATATGTATGTACATTAGACTGGTGGCAAAATTTTTTTTCTTTAATTGATATATGTGCGCTGTCTAATGTAAGAGGTTGGCTACCGTAAATGCGGTGCCTAGTGTGGCCTAAAGTACCCGATACGCAGTGGGGATTTTGTAAAAAAAATTTAAATAATTCCGCAGTTTCTAAACGAGCCCACCTATTGTTATGAAATTTCACATAATAAATATCTTAAAAGTGTTTTTGTAAGTCGACATATCATTGCTCGCTGCTTAAATGTTCATTAAGTCTCTCATAATTATCCGACCTTTGTAGGTTGGCTAGAGTTTTTTAAAATAATTTTCAATTAGGATTATTTTTATTAAATTAAATTTTCAAGATATAAATTTTTATAAAAAAATCTCTAGAACTTTATACGAACGCAAGTATAATGCTGAAACTTTATTGTCAGCGCAAGCTTGGTATCCCCTCAGCACACCAAATATAAATGCGTGCAAAAATTTGATGAAGGTCAAAACATTTATAGTTTGTGACAAATGCAACGAACACTACTCACGCATGCAACACATAAACAAAAATGTGCAGAATAGTACACAACATCAGCAGCAGATTTTGCAAACATCTACAAGAGAAAATTTCAACACTATGAATTCATGGAAAAAAAAAATGTGAGAAGAAACAAATTCAAGTTTATCAAAAAAACCATTTCACACTCGATAAAATTTTCAATAGCAGCTGACATGAACAACGAGCACAAATGAAAAAAGCTAAAACACAAAAAAATGGAATAGCTGGCTACTGGGTATGGCCAGGTAGAGACTGGACCTCAGCGCCAGAAACAGAAATAAGGATATGACAGAAAAACTTAAAACTACATGAAATTGTATTAAAAAGCAGCAAGTGTATAATAAATGTTTCGTTTTGATCGAGACAACTTGTACAAAAAAAAAAAAATCATTCGCCTGCAAAGCAACTGTTGGTTTTAAGCCACATACAGAAAGATAAAATAATGTCAATGCAGGAAAGTTGGTAAGTGAAACTGGGACGAAGAAAAAGACAAAATCTAAAACAACACTGCAAATATACTAATATTTTCTAGATACTGAACTAATGTCACATTGATTATAATGGTCATGTTAAACATTCACCTCCAAGTGATAACGAGATTCAGTAAAAAAAAAAATAAATATACAACATGTTGCCTTGACGTGCTGGTTTCACTTGGCGTACGTACACTCAAACAAATATTTATTGTTGCATGTGTAGCCAGGTAAATAGAGTTTTCAGTAAGATTTAAGCCACAACAAAATTTAATCTCTTTTTTTTTAATATATCTATATTTATGATTTGAACAGGCTAAAGTTCGTATTGCTCTGTAAGCCAAATTATAAGTGATAATTTTTAAAGAAAAAATAACACCAAATAAATATTTTGACGAACACTGGCAGAACGGAACAACTAGCTGTTGTCGAAGACCGCCACACCTTCATCATCAGCGTTCTTGTGTTTGGTCCACAGTGTTTTGTATTAATTGATGCAAATTTCAGTATGTGAATTGTTTGGATTCATCGATTTTTAATTTGCTGAAAGCTGCTAAATTATAGAAGACAAGATTCAATATAATTTCCTTAAATCTACTTAAAAAAGCTTTTGGCGAAACCCCCTTTTAAAAGCAAATGGTAAAAAATTAAAAAACGTAAGACTAAATCGAAATCTAGAATGAATAAATTGCAATCGAAAATCGATTACAAAAACGGAGTATCCCAATATTTTTCTTTTGAAAGTCATCCAACAATGAACATTTTATATTCTTATAAGAAGATATACATTTTAAATTCTTCAAAACCTTTTTTTTTTAATTTTTTCTAAATATTTTTTTGGATCACAAATCAAGCGCTAATTAGAATAACATCATATGTCATAAAAGGTTATTTTGAGAAAATCGACTTTAAAGTTAAAAAAAATATTAAAAATAGGTGTTTTATGAAATTATACTGTACGCCCTTATAGGAAGTACTATCACATGCCCATCGTTGGGCAAAAGAAATATAAGCAGAAATCTCTATGTTCAAGAATTAAAAGTGTTTTTTTTCGATTTCAAGAAACAAGCAATTACTTTTTGAATGCAAAATGATATTTTTTCTATGTGCTGTCAGTTAATGCAAATTTCAGCTTAAGAAATACATACACTTTTCAGTGCAATGGAATATGTGAGTTGTGTTGATTGATTATATTTTAATGGCAAGAATGTTGCAAAGTATGTGATGCCACATACAAAAAATCTTTTAACAAATTGTAACATGATGAATCACAACAATTCACATATTCCATTTCCAAATTCAATATAAGTTTATAAGGCTGAAGTTTGCAATAACTGGCGCTACATACAGTGTTTGGTCCACACAAGCACGCTCACTATGCAACATTATGTTGTTCGGCTATGTCAGTGTTTGTCGAAATAATTACATTTGTCTTTGGTGCAAATTGTTCGTTATAAGTTTTCACACAATTGATAAAATGAAGATAACATTTATGTATTTTTCGTACCCGGAATATCTGATTTTCTACAGCAATTGGGTTAAAAGGATAACACCGAGTACACATCTGGTATTTCTTGTGTTGTGTGCAACGCCGTTTCGATTATGTTTTTCATATGGAAAGTAACGCCATACAACGAAAAATATCGCTATTGATTAAAGCGTCGCAATTAATGAAATGAGACGGACTACTATTTCAACCTAAATTAACTGGACTACCATAGTGCAAACAATTAAACTATTTTTAAAATATTGGGTGTTTTTTATTGTGGTATAGAACTTTAAGTTGGCATAATTTTTTTAACTGGCGGATATTTTGTCAGCTGTCAAGTGATTAATATTTAGTTTGGTTTGCCATTTCATCATGAACAGGTTGACAAAAGAACAACGCTTGCAAATCGTGCAAATTTATTTCGAAAATAATGGTTCAGTTCGCGAAGTTTACCGCAAGCTCCGTCCATTTTATGGTCGACATAATCGTCCATCAGAGCAATTAATTCGGTTAACCATGGATCGTTTTCGCACTACGTTTACTCTATGTGATAATACGCATCCGCAGAGACGTCGAACAGTGCGCACCGAAGAAACAATTGCCGCTGTAGAGCAAAGTGTTGAAGAGGACCCGAATGAATCGATTCGCCACCGTGCACAGCAATTGGAGCTTTGTCCATCAACTTTATGGAAGATTTTGCGCAAAGATCTTGGCTTGCGACCTTACAAGATCCAGCTTGTGCAAGAATTAAAGCCGCGAGACCATGCAATGCGTCGTGATTTTGGTGTATGGGCCGAAAATGAGATTGATCTCGATGCTGATTTTCATCGCAAAATTTTGTTCAGTGATGAGGCTCATTTTTGGTTGAATGGCTACGTCAACAAGCAAAATTGCCGCATTTGGAGTGAAGAGAATCCACATGAGACCCTTGAGACGCCATTACATCCACAAAAACTGACTGTTTGGTGTGCTCTATGGGCTGGTGGAGTCATTGGGCCATACTTCTTCCGAAATAATGCTGGACAGTCAGGTACCGTTAATGGAGACCGGTATAGAACCATGATAACCGACTATTTTATTCCCGAATTGGATGGCATGAATGTGGATGAGTTGTGGTTCCAACAAGACGGCGCTACATGCCACACAGCGCACATCACAATCGATTTATTGAAGGAAACATTCGATGAGCGCATAACTTCGCGGAATGGACCTGTCAATTGGCCACAAGGATCGTGTGATTTGACACCATTGGATTATTTTCTTTGGGGATATGTGAAGTCGCTCGTCTACGCCAACAAACCAGAAACGTAAGGGGACTTGGAAGCCAACATTCGTGGCGTTATTGCCAGCATACGGCCCCATATGCTCGAAAAAGTGGTTGAAAATTGGACCTGTAGAATTGGCTTTATTCGAGCCAGCCGCGGCGGCCACATGCCCGAAATCATATTTAAACGTTAATGGCATAAAATTATCCTTCCAATAAAGTCAAATTGATGGACATTAAAACGATTTTCTTGTGTTTTATTTCAATTCGAAGTTCTATACCTCTAAAAAAACACCCTGTATATACGGAAATCACTTAAGTTATGGTCACACTTGGCAAACGTTTTCTCCAAAAAAAAACAAAAAAACGTAACGTCTGTATATCCATAAAAACCCTTTTGATTCATTAGACTCTATAACATTACTGTCTATTATTTGTGTATCAAATACTTTAACTAAACAAACACGTATCTGAATCCAAAGATTTTTCATTAGTATTTATTGGAAAATGTTTGCCAATGACCGTGACCGTGCCTTAAAAAATTTATTACCTTTAATAAAAATTCTGTAAAAAAGTTAAATGTTTGTAATTCGAAAACTACATTACGAACAACTTACGAATAAGTTTAGCTAAAATTTTTTACAGCAAAATTTAAGCAAGTACCTGCTTTAATATATTCTTATTCCTTGTTTTTTTTTTATCTAATATGACTCCTTTACTTACTCTTCATTTGTTTAAGGTGAACATAAACTTAAAACTCAACAACTTTAACAAAACAAATTAATTTTAAATTTTAATGAGAAATATTTATAATCCTCTTAAAATTAATACAATACTTTTACACATTACCTTGACAACAAAACCATAAAATTTCAATGAGAAACACAGCACACTCATTCCTCAGTGGAAGAGCAAAGAAAGGAAGCATTTAATTGAATTCATTCATTGTCTAAAAACTAAAAAGCAAACCGGAGATGTATTGTTTATGTTGCATGGAATTTTATTATTAAAAAAAAATTGTTTTTAAATTCTTATCAGAAAATAAGCAAAGTATTTGGTATAATGAAAATCTATTGTTGTTAATAAGTAAAGATAGCCCCTACAACAAACAGAGTGGGAAAGGGGAAAACTTAAAAATCCTACATTGTTTTAAACAGGTTTTATCAAAAGGTTACGTGAAGAGAAATTTTTAAAATTAAAACAATGTTTGCCTTATAAGTATACTTGATAGTTACTTTAAACATAAAATTTTATGGTTAACTATAAACATTCCAATAAGCCGCTAATGCTTGGAAAACAGATTTAAAATAAATGTTTCAAAGACTTTAAGGCACAAATTGCACAAGCCCTCTTAACATCCAAATATATTTTCAACAACTTGAGACTGATTTTAATATAAAACGTATTTTATAGTACTAAAACCTATCCCAACAGCTTTAATTAAAGAAACTGGCAAAAGCAAAATAAGCTAAATAACCCGAAAACAAGTGCACTCTCATGAGCTCTCAAACACCTGTTATATGTACAAGTTGCTTAACAACAAAAACTTCTGAAGTCAAGCCAAATTCAAATGTTACCCTGCAACAACACTAAATGTCCAACAAACCTGAAAGTCACCCAATACTTCCAGCCATACTTTCGAACAAGCAGGCAACAACTTACAAAGCCTGCACCCACATGCCATAAAATAAACAATTCCAGTGAACTGAACTTCATTTGCACAATAAGAGGGAAGAAGATTTTTAAGAGGCAAAAAAAAAATATATATTAAAAAAGTGTGCAAAAATCTACCAGCAATTGCAAAAAAGTTGTGCATAAAAGAACAATAGTCGACAGCTTTTTTCTTTTTTGAACTTTATGAAAATACAACACCTTTGGTTGAAAAATCAACACTAAAAAAAAATATGTGGCTCAGTAGGCCTGTGCTTGGATTGCCGTTACTGCACTGCACAGCTGGTTCTATTAAGTATTCAGTACGCACAGTGTAGTTGCAGCTGGCTTTGGTCCTTAATGATTGTTGTCAAACTCCCGTTGTGAGAGCCACTTAAGCGTCATACTGAGCGCAACCATTGTCCTATATTCACCTTTTTGTTTGCAATTTGCTATATTGCCAACATGACTCTGAGGAGTATTGGAAACCAGACCTAAAATACTTAGTAGAAGAGTGCTATTGTTTTATAGTTAGTGCAATGTTAATATAGATGAAAAAAAACACATACATTTGATACTTGGTGAGATTGTTTTTAAGCTTTTGTATTCAAAATTGCTAGGGAATATAAATTTTTCAAATCAAAAGCTAAAGTTTACTGTCCCAGCAAATAATTTCAAAGAAATTAACTCATTGCTAATAAGCAATAGAGTAGCATACTTCATACTACCTTCACTTCTGCATTTTAACTCATTTTTTAACATGGCGATGCCATTGCAGTGGAAGTTAGTGATGAGCTATTTTTCGAAACCTGTTACTTTTTCACAGCGATTGAAAAAACACTAATCACAACTGTGACTGAATTTATCAAGTAACAGGTTTTGCAAATGTAGTTCTTTCATACAAACTGTGAATGCTCTTGCATGCTTATTTTACAGTAAATAAAGCTACCACATGAACTTATTTGTATACGTTCACCGTTTGTCGAGAAGAAATCGTCTAATCGTGTCAAATCGTCTTTTCTGGCAACTATGTATAGCTCTCACATTTTTGTATTTGCAATTTTACTGTCTCTCTGACTCTCATACGACAATTATCAATATTTGGTTGGGGTTGATGCTAATTGTTTGTTCTTGTCGCTCTTCTTATTAGCATTTATCAAAATACCAATACTAATACATACTTTTAAAGCAGAAGAGCTGAAATGTGTTAAACCGTGATCACAGTCACTGTTTAATTTCACAATGGATCTTCTTATTAGATTTTGTTAAAATAACAGAACTGCTACAAAAAAAATACTGCTAAACTGTGACCACAATCACAGTTTAAAAGCGATTAGAAATCACGTTCACAGGAAGCAACATTATTAAAAAATCACAGTTTCGCTCAACACTAGTGGAAGTACCAGCAATCTTGGATTACAAGTAGTAACTTTGAAATTTCAATATTTCAAAATTTCAATTGGCCTCCATACAATCCCGGATTAACTCCTATTTACTTTTTTGTGAGGAAATATCTAAAACCTAAAGATAACACAAAAAAAAAACTAAATTACTTGGCACTTTGAGCTGACGCTTGTAAAAGTAAAAAATATCCTTTACAGTAAACGCCTATATCAGGGAGTCTTCCTGTGGAGCCATTAAAACCATTATAATAAATTTTAATCAAAATAAAACTCAATTATATGATATTGAATATTTCTCAATTCATATTATAGAATGAAATATTTTATTAATTAGATTAGGTTTAGTTGCAAAAAGGTTGAAAGAGATTACACTTATGATTTCATAGCATAATGTGCGCTCTTAATTCAACTAATTAATGTGATTTTCTAAAGCAGAAGAAGAATAACTAAACTGGACCTTAGATGAGGGAAATGCCGCAACATAAACCGTAAACCGTAAACCGTAAACAAGCTGCAAAGTGTGTATCCACTATTACATTTTGCATATTTTGACACAGACACTGCAAGCTGCAATGCAACCTATAAACATCAAAGCATTTGCATATTTTCGAAACTTCGAATGCAACTTCGAACGCAACCATAAACAAGACTATACACTATGCGACCGACAATGCAACATGCCTGATTGCTAAGTCTGTACCTACCATGAAATATATGGATATATACTTTTGATTAATTTACACTTAAAGTGTCAATTTTATATTCTTTTTTATTTTTCATAGCTAATTATTAAATAGAAAATAAAAATAAATAATGAAGCTATCAAAGTTATATATAGAAAAGTAATAAATTATCCAAAATGTCCATTCAAGTCAGTAATAATCTAATCGAACAACTACATTTTTGTAATTTTTTAAAAACTTTTTTTACCCCCATTGATATGCATAAATTATATTATATTTTTATCCACATTTCTGTTTGTACCTTTGGTCATAAACTCATTAATAAGAAAGACATCGTTGTAATTGCCTTAAGCATTCACACTAATGGGTTAATTTCATGTTCAAAAAAAAAAAAAAAAACCGCAATCATTAGTAAAAAGCAAATAAAATAATTAAAGAAACTTTAATATAACAATGGTACTAAGAACTGCAATAAAAAGCATACAATCCAAATCATAAAGCTGCTTCATTGCAACATAGTCATATGTCGGAAATGTATTTTTGGAGTTAATAATGCAGAAACAATCGTTAAAATTTCATATGAAAGACTTGTATTTTTTTTATATCTTCAGAGTGAGTTGTATGTAAATTGAAAAATATAAAATATATGCACAATATCGTGCCATAATCGTCAAAAAGGCTTAAGCGACATAATATTCGAACTTAAAATTTTGACCAAAATCGAACATTCTTGATCATAAATAATAGATTTACGTCGAAAAAAAAAATAAAACGAGGTCCAAAAATATGTTGGTTAAGCTTTTTTTTTTTGTAGGTATGGCTCGATATAATAATTTTTCCCCAGTTATTCAAAAAGTACGTGCATAAATGATCAAACAGAATTGCGGTTTAAACACATTTTCCATATAAATTGACACAAAAAACCAGCCCCAGAAAGCGGTGGAGAGATAGAATCTATTTTATTTTGACAGCGTTTTTTTTCTCATGCGTTTATTCTCTCAAAAATGCTACCATACTTTCAATAAATTTCATACATTTTCTTAACAAAACTACAAGGAAAAATAAGCACAAAAGAAAATAAAACAAAAGTTAGAGAGCATTTGAAGTTACTGTCGTTTGTTAATTTGACAGCGATTTTTTACTGAAGTTGCGGACGTATTCTGTTTGATCATTAAATATTGAGTATACGTCACTGTGGCCATGATCATTGTCAGGGCAGGTAAAATTATTTTAGTACAAATTTTTACTTGAAAAGTCTATTAAATAATACGAGTAAATATATAAACATATTTAATGTAATGTAATTGTGCGTACTTATTGTTGCATTGAATCCACTGTGGAAAAATATATTTGTTTCTTTCATTTATCAAATGGTGGACGGTATAGGCGTGGTCAAATATACAGAAATTATAAATTTTGGATTAAAATGCACTACATAACATTAATTGTCTTTCTCAGAAAACCTTAAACTATTCTAGATCAAATGAATCTAAAATTTTTTTCCAAAAATGGCACAACCTCAACAGGCCATGAAAATTAAATTCGAGCTAACCATTTTCCATTGGAATTATTGAGGCTGGTTTTTCTTGTTGCACTTTAATATCAGTCTCAAAGAAAAATATTCGAACTTACAGAAATAACAGAAAGGAATAAAACGTAAGACTAATTTTAAATATTATTTTTTTCTGCATTATTATTTTTTTAATATATTCAACTGTTTCTTAATATATCCTCAATTTCATTCAAATGCATTGTTTCGGGGTTTAATATTAATAAGAAAAAGGTACAAATTTGATTTTAAAAGTTTTGAATTTTATACAAAAAACTGAAATCCTGAATTTAATATGAAAAACTTTGAATTTCAATACATGTTTATTACATAGCTTAAGAAACTTGCCAACAACACTCTGAAAACAGAACCTTACAATAATAGTATCAGTCAATTGACCGGTCATTTGATCGGTAGTCATGCAGGATATATTCGTCATTGCGTAGAACAAAGTTTCTATCACATTATTCAAAATGAAAAATGTGATGGAAACTCTTGTGTACGTGTGATGTTGCATCTCACTCTAACGGCTATATAACATGTAGTCGCACTGCTCACTCCACTATTTTTTACTAATCATAAATATTGGTAAATTTTGACTGATCATAACTGACTAATGTCTCCCACACAATTGAGCAATCAAACAAAATTGATATACTGACAATAAATATAATTTTTATTATTTATTTTTTTTTTTATTACAAAAAGTTACTTAAAAATATAAAAGTAAAAAACAAATTAAAAAATTTCTCAAGTAAACAAAATATTCAAAACGAAAGATATAATTCAGCAAAAACAGAATAATCTAGGAGTATCTAGCCCTCTTCACCCCTTTTCACCACCAACGCATCATGCTTTTTACAAATATCTAAAATTTTGAAAAGAAAGAAATCCATCATCGCTTCCGATCAAATGAGTAGTCAATTGGCTGTCACTATTGAATTCAATGTAAAATTGTTGCCAATGTGTTAGTGAAAAAATTTTGTTTGTGTTAGTTTCACTCATTCATTTCTTGTAGAGGAAATATCTCTCTATCATAAAATTTATTAATTTATTTCTTCTTACTTAAGCTTTTTATGTTGTTCTGAAGTGAAAATTGTCAAAATTATTAATTGTCGCTATTAACAGAGTCATAATTTTTGATCGCCATCATCTGGTTTCATTTAATTGCGGCTCTCACTCCATATCAAATACACTCGCTGTTGATGTTGTTTTTTGTTAGGATTGTAAAAATGCTTGTAGTCGGTTGTTAAATTGAAGTATACTTGACACGCACTTTTTGCTTGTGGGCATATTATACTCTTAATAAACTATAAGCCAAAAAAAAAAAATAGGAAACGAAATAAATAAATAAGTAGTCGACAGCAGAAGTTAAAAAGAAATTTACTAGAATTGTTGGACCATTACAAGTTTTTAATTATGCGTTAAGTGTTTGTTATAATTTTACATTTTATATCTTTTTCTTTACAGTATTTTATTTCAACTTTATTGGTTTGATAACTGACTGTGCTGCTGTAAATATTTTTGGTAGTTTTGCCTTAAGCAAATTATCTACTCAACAGGGTAAAGCAGTTCGTGCTAGTACAGGGTGTCTGGTAGCAGATTTACATTTTCAAACTTAAATAAAAAACGTAATAATTGAGTTGAGTTTTATTAAGAGCATTGAACGATAGAATGGTAATGCGGATTAAATTTTTTTAAAGAGTTGTCATCCAAATGTCTTCTGTCGAATTGAACACACTGTTCAAAACGGAGCCTTGTATTCTGCGTCACACGCTGCAGTAAACTTGGTTCAATTGGGTTGATTTCTCGACGAATATTTTCCTTTAAAGCCACAAGATTGTCATTATAAAACGTCTCTTTGAGGTCGCTCCCCAAAGCGACTGATCGGTTTTTGCGGGAAATTTTCCCGAAGCAAATTCATCGAAGCTCTGGCTGTGTGTGCAGTCGCCCCATTCTGTTGAAACCACGTATGTGAAGAGTACGATAAATGAGCTCGCAGGTTTGGCAAAAAGAATTCCGTAATCATGCGTCGATAATTTTCACCGTTGACATTCGTCACCAGGGGGTCTACTCTGTTTTTCGAAACGAAAGAAAATGTTTTCGAATTTGTATGTTATTAACATTGCATTTCGAAAGTATTTCCTTTCGTTTCGAATTACAGAGTAGACCCCCTGCCTCGAGAATTTTCGAAAATTTTTCCAATTATCTCATGCGTGGATAAAGCACACCAAACAGTTACTTTGGGACAATGCAATGGTTTTTGATGACCAGTAACGACAGGAAACCAGTAACGGCAGTTAGCTTGTTGACGTGGCCGTCTAAGTGAAACTGAGCCTCTTCGCTCCAAAAAATTAGATTTACAGTGCGAAAACGTTTCACAAACATTTTTGCGTAAATCAAAGTCACTTTCCTTCAGTTCTTGAACGATTTGAATTTTAAAAGGATGGAACTTCAGATCCTTTTTTAAAATTTCATGAACAATCGCTCTTGGAAGTGCCAGTGAGGCTGCTCTTTTCCGTATTGAAAGTGGCGGATTTTCACGTAAAATGCAGGTCAATGCTTTCGGGACTCCTTGAAGATCGACTGGGCCTTGGCCGTGGAACAGTCATAGCTGAAGCAGTTTAGCGGAATCTCTGTACCCACGAACGAATTAAATTTACACTCGGTCTATTGAGTGCGATGCTCACAGGACCACTGCGACATCGTGACTAACGGCGTCACCCTCCTTCCGCTTTTTAAAGTAATCGTATCTAAAAATATAAATTTGCCACCAGACACCCTGCACTTCGTTTTAATGGCGCAGTTAATATTTTTTTCTTCGCTCGCCTTTAATACGAATTTCTGCAATGAAATCCCAAGAGGTCATATACGAGTAAGTCACAGCGGTTTTTTAAACTCTTTTTATTATAAACCATTAACCTCTATTTCTGCAAGCATCATCCATTGAGACACCCAGCAAGCACCCACAAATTTGTTGAAAACCATTAATATTAAGTCTCCCCATTCTCTCTCATGGCGTTCATAATGTTTTTTTACGGCACACTTCATGTTCTATATTTCCGATGGCCGTCTCTTGGCTACAGTCTGTTAAAGTTTTTATGCTTGTTGCCAAGATACGAGTAAAAAAAAAATATACTATTTATGATTTTCAATTCTTATTTATGACAATTTTTTATTTTTACTTTTGTTAAAGTCAGTGTAATTTTTTTGACTCGTAGGAGTTTTATTAATTTTTATTATAATGTTTGAGAGTATTTATTGCAGTTTTACTTTAAATTTTTTTCTTTATATCTTGCATTAGTGTATGTATGTTTGCTCGTTATTCATTTATATCTTTTCATATATTTGCTTGTATTTTAATATGTTGCCTGTTAATGTTTGTGTCTTAATTTATTTGCAGCAGAAATCGTTCTTAATTGAATTTGAATGGATTAAGCTGAACATATAAATAAATTAATTAATTTCATTGGCTTTAAGTTAAGCATTTAAGCATTTTTTTTAAATGCTATTGCGAATTAAAGCAAAACGGTGGAATTAAAATCTAAAGAGCGAGAAAACTGTTTAACTATTTACAAATATACTTCAGAAAAGAAAACAGATTTTTGGAAGGCATTAAAGTTAAATGTTTCAATTCCTTATGGTAAAAATCATACGTACATACAGTTTTGGTCAAAAGCATAAGGCTTACAGAGTTTAAGTTTAAATAGCAAAAAGTATTTGTGATACGAGGTGTGTTTAAAAAGTATCGCGAATTTTGAATTTTCGCGAGTTACATATATTCGAATTTTGATTTTTTTTGTGGCGTTATGTTGGTACTCATGTTTCTCACTTATGCCGACAATTTCGGCCATTTTGAATGTTCAGTTAATTGTCTACAGCTGCTTTGCTTGCACGTGTTTTGGCTAGTCTTCGATTTTTACCTATTACAAAAATGGAACAAAGAACCTGTATCAAGTTTTGTGTGAAAAATGAAATTAAGTGCGCGGATGCATTCCGAATGCTGACTGTGGCATACGGAGAAGCTACCTTGGACTGAAGCAAAGTTTATCGGAGAAGGTGTGAACGACGAAGAGCGTACCAGACGCCGGAGCATTTCAACATGAAGATGAAAAAATTTATGAAGTGAAGAAAATTTTATTGGCCAATCGTCTAATCACCATTCGAGAAGTTGCTGAGAACCTAGGCATATCAATTGGCTCGTGCCATTCGATATTTATCAATGATTTGGGCATGAGACGGGTCGCCGCGAAATTTGTACCAAAATTCCTCAATTTCGACCAAAAAACATGAGCTGTCGAACTCTGTCCGCGAGGACCCAAATTTGCTCCAGGGAGTCATAACTGGCGATGACGTGGAAACCAAAGTTCAATCATCTCATTGGAAGCTACCGTAGGAACCAAGGCCGAAAAAAGGCGCGCCAAGTTCGTTCGAATGTGAAAGTTTTGCTTACAGTTATCTTCGATCGCAGGGGCGTGGTGCATCATGAGTTCTTGCCACAATGTAGAACGGTCAATAAGGAATATTATCTGCAAGTTATGCGCAATTTGCGCAAAGCAATCCGCCAGAAACGCTCGAGTTTGTGGAAGAACAAATATTGGCTTATGCACAACGATAACGACCCTGCTCACACCACATCGTTGCTTGTACGCGACTTTTTGGCCAAAAACAACACACTAATTATGCCGCAGCCACTTTATTCCCCAGATTTGGACCCCTGTAACTTTTTCTTATTCCCAAAACTGAAGAGGCCCATGAAAGGACGACGCAACGCTACGATTGATGAGATAAAGACGGCATCGAAGGAGGAGCTGAACAAGATAATCAAAAATGATTTTTTGAAGTGCTTCGAAGATTGGAAAAAAACGTTGGCATATTTATGCCAACTTTATACTTTTTGAACACACCTCGGACTTTATCGAAATATTTTATTGATGTTGAAATATCCATCAACGCTATTACGTATAAATAATATTAACTATCAGTAAGAACTACACAAAGTTAAATAAACGTACAAATTTTATAATTATTTTTACCATACAAGGACTCCATTTGATCAATAATGTACATTTTAAATACATATTGTCCTTAGAATCATGCTTGATACATCAAATAGTTTAGTATTTCACAGCATCATTTTATCATTTTATGATTGCATATACATATATGATTCATAAAATATATTACACTAATTCCAACATCCAAACACAAAAGCTTTAACTCCTTTGTGACCACAAAAACAAATTTTTTTCCATTCTCCATCAGAATTTGTCTTACCCCAATTACTATAATGCAGACATGTAGTTGTCTGTCAAATAAACAAAAGCTGATTTCTAAAAACTTGTCTGGTATTGTCATCTTCTCCTCTACTGCAAAGCCATGTCATTAACACCCCCTGACATTTGACATGTTACGGTTATCAAGTGCACAAAAATTTATATGCGAGTATGTAAGCAAATTGGTGTGGGGATTTTAAGGCAAACACAAACTTTTACACAAAAAACATAATTTTGATGCATATTTTCTATAATAATGCCAATATACAAGTAAGTATAAGATTGAGGATTGGTGGTGTTTTATGTCTAATGTAAGGGGAAGGAGGTATGGAGAGAGAGAGAGAGAGAGTGTTTGCTGTAATGCTTACAAGCATAAGGAATGATATTGTTAAATAAACAAACGTTCTTAAATTCATATGAATAAAATATGTTTTCTTTTCTTTACATACGAGTACATACATACAAGCAGGTATACACACATAAACATTTATAATATATACATACATATCGTCACCTTAAATGCAAAAGAACGCAACTACACAAAAACTCGAAATCAAGTTTTTGATTGATTATAATTCATTTTATGGAACAACATGTTCACGTAAATATTTAGACATCTGCGATCAAAAATTACGACTTTATTAAAAAAATTCAAACGGATATAATTAATAATGCATCTATCCATATGCAAGTATCCATACTACAAATAAATTTCGAAGAACACTTTCCAGAACACTTTATTATTATTGATTTTGATACGTTTTTCGTTTCTCCTGTAAAAAATATAAAAGTGTAGTTCCGACCCTTTGCATTTAAAGTGACGATATATACATACATATATTCATTGATATGAAAAAATTTTTATTAAAAAAAAAGCAAATGAAAAATAGCACTTAAACTGTCACGTCTCAGGGTTTTTGAGACATTAAGAATGACATTTACAAAGAGCATAAAAAATTAAACATTTGCAAAACTCCCTTAAATAAATTTAATATATCGCTCCTTTATTGCAACAGCAAGATAACTCAAGAAAGCTAGATTTTTAAAAAAACAAGTTTTAAGTTTTCAATTGCTATACAACTCAATGAAGATATTAAAATATTTTTTTTTCCTGGTACATATATGAAATTTTTACACAGGACACAAATATGATATAACGATTTGTTGCGCCCTATTAACTTCAAAAACGCATTTTTTGAGATATGTTTATAATGCAATACAGGAGCGTAACATATGTATGTATGTATGCTATGTTGTTCTGTTAAAAATATGAATCAATATATACATATTTATATAATACAAACATACATAAGTACATACATACATATTTGTTCTCTAAAAAAAAGGATAATATATTTTTTGTAATAAGTGACCTTTGGATATTTTTCAACAAGACAATTTGGTTCATAAATGTTATTTTCGATATTAGCAATAGTTGAATATTTTATTCTGCACTCTGTTTTTAAGAAGTTTTTTTGCGTTATTAATATTTTCCCCTTTTAAAAATGATTGAGGTGAAATTAGTTAGATAGGACTTTCTAATGTCAATTTAATCAACCACATCTAAAGCAGTTTGATCTTCATATGTATACATGTATACGTTAAAGATGTTGCCAGTCTTTACTATATTGACATCGACATCAAAAATTGAATCAAATAAATATCTGCGGTGATACTAAAAATAAATTTCGGTTTTAAAACATTTGTCAGCAAACCAAACTAATTACACACCTGCATTTGTGTATCCCGTATCATGTGTTTAAAGATTGCTCTCCATGTGTTGGCACGACAATGTACTAAAACGGCTCATAAGGCGCTATTTGAATGCATTTCATTTTGATGCTCAACAACAAACACTGATGCACTCAAAGTCTCACTAAACTCAACTATTGTTCTTACAAAAAAGTAACACAAACTATGGCAAGGGTGGAAAAGTTGATAATATCGTAGTTATTTTTTTGTTAAATACAGTAACATAGTGCAAAAACTGAGCTACTATTTGATAATCCTGCAGTGCAGACTGTCTGGGAACAAATATATATATATATATTTTTTTAATTAAATAAAAAACGTAATAATTGTCACAAAGTTTTATTAAGAGTATTGAACGATAGAATGGAAATGCGGATTAAATTTTTTAAAGACTTGTCATCCAGATGTCTTTCGTCGAGTTAAATACACTGTTCAAAACGGAGGCTTTTGTTTTGCGCCATATGCTGCAGTAAACTTGGTTCAATTGAGCAGATTTCTCGATGAATATTTTCCTTTAAAGCTACAAGAGTTTGGAGATTGTCATTATAAACCCTCTCTTTGAAGTAGCCCCATAAAAAATCCTTGGAAGTTAGATCGGGCGACCTGGGTAGCCAAAGCGACTGATCAAGTTTTGGGGGAAATTTTCCCGCAGCAAATTCGTTGAATCTCTGGCTGTGTCGGCCCATCCTGTTGAAACCACGTATGTGAAGAGTACAATGCATGAGCTCACAGGTTTGGCAAAAAGAATTCCCTAATCATGCGTCGATAATTTTCCCCGTTGACATTCGTCGCCTGGCCTCGAGAATTTTCAAAAAAAAAAAAAAAAATGGTCAAATTATCTCATGCGTGGATAAGTCACACCAAACAGTTATCATGGAGCAATGTAATAGTTTTTCATGTTTCAATCGAGGGTTGCGGGTTCTTGGAGACCAGTAACGGCAGTTTTCCAAAAAATTGGATTTACAGTTCCTGAACGATTTGAATTTTAAAAGGATGGAACTTTAGAGACTTTTTTAAAAATTCATGAAAAATCACTTTTGGAAGTGCCTGTGAGGCTGCTCTTTTAGATATCAAAAGTCGCAAATTCTCACGTATAGTGCTTTCAACCAGTTCAATGTTTTCGAGAGTCCTTGAAGATAGACAGCAGCAGTTGCACGGAATCTCTGCACCCACGACAGCGTTCGATAACGAACAGCCATTCGAATGCAAACGTTCGTGTTTTTACTCGCAAGCAAAAAGTCTTTCAAAATAACGTTTAACATAGTAATACAGAAGGAAAAGAAAGTGTAAGTTCAATATTTTGCTTATTTATTTATATCTGTATGTATTTACACATGTATAAATGTAACAAAACACACTGATTTGGCAAACAATGTTTTGCACAACAGTTGTTAAGTAAAATAAAAAATCAACCAACTCTGGGAGCATCTAATAACAAATCAACCAATAAAAGAACCAAAAATATGTCTAGTGCTCTATCCTCCGAATTTACACAGAAAAAATGATTTTGATATTTGAATTCGAAAGTCGCTGATTGAATGAATAAAAATATTTTAAATTTTCTGTGGTGACGATTTTTGTATTATTGATAAATAAAATTGTAACCACATTTATTGAATATATTTTTTTCAGTCAATAAAGAAATTGAATGAATCAAAGAAAGAAGTTGTTGACTGAAATTTTATTTTCAGTGATAATTGTTATTGTGTTTGTGTATGAATGTCACTTTTTCAACTTTGTCAACTTTTATACATTGAAAATATTCTTTTAAATATTGTAATGATGTAATCTGAGCAGCATCCGTCACAAATAACAAAATCAAATTTTTGTTGAAATCTAGAATTTTGTACTTCATTATTTTCCATTTCTTTAAACTATTTTGCTTAATTTGGCAATCTTTAGCAATTTTGCTTTAAATAGTTTTGCCGCCATTAAAAGTTTGCATCTTAAGCAAGATGTCACTTGGTAGAATAAAATTTTCCATCTGTTCGTACAAACTATTTGTTTCTGGTCGTTTCAACTTTCTTTGGCTGGATCCTTAAAAGTTTAACTCTTCAATCAACAATTGAGAAAACAGAAATTATTGAATTGTTCAATAATGTTTGAAATTGCATTTATTTCTTAGAATTGTTCATTTACCCGTCGTCTGCAATTTACAAATTTTATTGTTATTTGATTTTTCTTCTTTAGTCCTTCTCATTTGCTGTATTTGCACTTTCTTACCTTATGGTCAGTTGAGAGAAAAGAAAAACAAACAAAAAAACAACTATGGAAGAAAACTTTTGACGGGTCCTTTATATAATTCTTCTAACTGTTTTTTCTTTCAAGCATTATTAAAGTTTTGGGTGACAGTTACTTTGCCACCGTCTGCCACGCTTTTAACTTTATGAAGAAACCTTTGCAGGGAGTTTTATTTTTTTCCATTTCTTTTCTGCTTTGCTAAGAAATATATTAGAGGGAAAAATACATAAAAACTTATTAAACAGTAATAAGATTTTTATTTGCAAAGTTATTCCACTAGTTCTTTATACTATTAAAATATTTATGACGGCATTTGATAATTAGTGCAATTGATTTCATTTGGGTTTTCTCTTTTTTATAGGTTTTTTTTCTTTTGCTACAGTCGCATAATTATTGTCATAAAAATAGTTTATTTTTTGCTTGTGATTACGGTAATTGTTATAAGTTTCAAGAGTCTTTAAGGAGTAACTATTTTAATGGCAAAGGATTAAGTGTTTGCCAGAGAGTTAGAAAAGAATTTTTCAGTGCACTCAAGCGTAAATAATTGCGCAACTTGTATAAAAAATATTTAAAGAATTTCTCATTTTAATAATATTAAAATGCTTGCAAAATATGAATTGCATAAATATTAATCAGTCTTGCAGATATCGGAAAATATTAAGGCAATTTATTTTTGATATTGCTGAATATAAAAATTCAATTTCTTCTAGTACTTTTAAGAAGTTTTTCAAATATTAAAGGATTATAATTTAATATTTTAACACATTTAGGTAAGGTTTCTTCAATACTTTCATTTAAACATTAAATTAAGTCCTACCTTTCAAAGCATTTCATCTCAATATAAATTATAATATCTTAAACTAAATTTAAATTTTCCTCTCAGTATATTTTTATTATTATTTTTACAGTTCATATACAATATTTATTTTATTTAGAAAAAGTAATCCTCTTTTAATAACCCTTTGGCCAACTTCTCCCTTAAAATGTTTTCCTTCAACCCTTAAGGCTTAGTTTTGAATTTTTATGCTTTTGAGTTTAAGGGTTTTAACATTTTTGAACTGTAATAATAAAGGTAATCAAATACTTTATTCAAGTCATTAATTTTGTATAAGTTGTTTCTTATTTTTAAGGAAATGTTTTTTTTTTACTTTTCTTTTCCTCATTTCCGTACTCCTGCTTAAGATCTTAACATAAAAATTGTCTTAATGGCTGCGTGTCTGTTGGCCTTGTCTATCTTGAAATACACATAACAATGTCAGCATATTTTTTTTAACTCGATTTCATATTTAAACGTTTAAGTTTCATGTTGGATTATTGCTGTCTTCCCGCTACCATATTTTTTTTTGCGTAAATAATTAGTTTCATGTTGGAGGAATTTAATGTGTTTAATTTAAGGGGTAAAATAAGACAGTTACTTGATTAAATTCTTTCTTTGAAGCAATTTCAAAAATTATGTACAAACATATTAACATTTATAAGAAAATATTTTTTTTTGTCAATTAAAGAATGCGTGGATTTTAGTGTTAATTTAATTCTAGTGTTAAACTTAATGTTAGAGATGACACAGATCAACAAAATGAAATTTATTGTGTAAGCTCAAAGGTTTCATAGTTAATTTGTATACACTTGGTACTGAGTATAAATGGCTGTAAATTAGTTTTTTTGAATTGACTCTGTATCTCGAGATTTTCCGTTATAAAGAAAAAACAGGATGCTGCATCACATAATTTGCATTTGCTTGAGAACCAGTTCTTCGATTAAATAAAAGAACACACAGCAGGATAGCCAACAAATTGACCTTTAAACTACGCCCTCATTCATTTTTTAACAGTCTTATAGTTTCGGAGATATTCAGAAAGTTTTATAAAAAAAATAAATTTTTTTTTCAAAAAATTTAAAAGTTGTGTCTTAAAGACGCATTTAAATTTTAAACT
Organism: Nowickia ferox; assembly: GCA_936439885.1. NCBI lineage: Eukaryota > Metazoa > Arthropoda > Insecta > Diptera > Tachinidae > Nowickia > Nowickia ferox. The sequence continues at coordinate 73,328,227 of OW387026.1, forward strand.
GAAGAAAATTTAAAATTTTAATCCGAAATAATTTCTTAGTCGGGCTTAAGTTCAGTAATCTAAATTCTTGTTGAATGAAATATTTTTATTAATTAATATGAGTTTCTAAAGAAGAGAAGAAATATGAAATTAGACTTTATTAGCTGGGGGAAATACCGATATTTTTCTGTGCAGCCACGCACTTCATCTGCACCCAAGTCTATCTACTATTTAACGCAAATTTTCAATGAAATGGAATATGAGAAATGATTAAATTGTGTATACAATTATTGATTTACCTTTGGTAAATATATTTGTAAGTATCACTATTCTTTTTCTGTTTATTCTTTTTTTCATTTTCTATTCAGGTTAGCACGAAGTGCTGATGAAGTGCGTGGCTGCACAGAAAAATATCGATATATCCCCCGGCTAATAAAGTCTAATTTCATATTTATTCTCTTGTTTAGAAACTCACATTAATTAATAAAAATATTTCATTCAACAAAAACTGAAATTACTGAACTTAAGCCCGACTAAGAAATTATTTCGGATTAAAATTCTCTATAGCTCAACTAAAAATTTAAAATTGTCTCAAGAAAATTTAAAATTTTATTCTAAACTGTGATACTTTCATGTGTTACAAATAAAATCTGCCAAATTTATTAAAATCACAATTGAGTGGTGGCCCATATTTTACACATTTTTTTAATTTTTATTTATTTTAAATTTATTTACAAAATTATTGATTTATTAAAAAATGTTGTTAAGAAAATTGTTTTTGTACTGGATTTCCTATTATACGAGTATATTAATTCTAGGTAGTCTCTTTATAAGTTCCAGCAGTAGTCTGCCATCATATGGCGATCCCATCGGCCCTAACATCTTTCCTCCATGGTTTTGATATCTTGGTGGAATCGTTTACTTGCTCCTCACTATAATCACCTCAGGAAATTTATCTCTTACGGTTCGCGAAAAAACAGACTGTGACAGACAGACTGACAAGCGCACCGAAGGACATCGAAATGAAAACAATAGGGTTACTTTGCTCCACGGCTCCTCTTATACAGTATTCCTTGAAAATAAAAAAAAATTTTTCTACATTTTCTTGCAGTTTTTTAAAAACTTAAAAGTATATTTACCTTTTTCTATAGTTAATTAAGGTTTCATTTAAATCATGGCGAACGTTTTGAAACATCTTTTCTTTTTTCCTTCTCCCAAAATATCCCATTGTGCAACGAAAATTTTCAAAATATGTTTACTTAACTTAACAGTAGTTGCTGTCATTAGTCGTCGTTCCTTTTTGGTGTGTTGAGGCGGAAATGAATTTTTTTTTATAAAATTTGCATTGGAATTCGATTAAATCGTTTATGCAAACAACTCGTTTGGTTACATTTACTTAAATGTTTCAAAAATGTTCCAGCATTTAAGCCAAATGTTTGTTTTGTCTGTTTTATATGCCATAACTTTTCATATAAAGAAAACTTTTTAGTCATATTTTCCTTAAAAATTCTATATTTTTTTTTTACTTTTTTGCTTAAGTATTATTAGACTTCTCTCTCTTACTTTCTTCCTGAAGAATTTTGCTTTTTTTTGGGCTGCTATGTAAACTTATTTGTATGTAAAAATGCAATAAACTGTTTGTTTCATTTTCGACTTCCTTCTCAAGGACATGTTTAGACTAAGTTAGAAAAAGACATTTACTTCGATGCCATAATTTTGTCTGTTTTTGCTAACTGAGTTAAAGTGGTTAATGTACGTGACTACAGTTCTATAGAATGAGAGAAGAAAAAAAAAACAGCAAAGGCATCCTTTTTCAAGTTTTAATTTTTTGTTGTTGGTCTTGCTTACTTCCCTTTTTGGTTTGTGCTTTTTCAGTTAATTTGCATAATTTTAATTTGTTTGTTTGAATTCACTTTGAGACGAAACTTTGTTTTCCCATTTGTATTGTTTGTATGTTTAATGTTTTTTTTTCTCTAACTTTTAGTAGACGAAATGAAACCTTTTTTTCTGCATATTGATAAAAAAACTACACTTTTTTTAATTTGACTTTAGAGACTTGAAGCAGTTAAAAGTGTCCAGTTTTATTTCCAACGCTTAGGAAACAAAATTGGTGATAAAAAGTTGCCTTTATTTGAAAACTTTTTTTTTACATTTGTTAAAACGTTTGTATTAAATTTTTTAAATAATGTTTAATTTTATGAAAATAATTATTTCCCCAGCTAAAAAGTCTAATTTAATTTTTCTTCTCTTCTTTAGAAAATCACATTAATTAATAAAAATATTTCATTCTTTAAGAATTGAGAAGTACTGAACTTAATTGAGAAATTATTGCGGATTAAAATTAATTATTTTTTATTTTTGTAATTGTGGGTGACTTCATAAGATTTGAAGAAGTTACAAAACTGTATCGAGAGATTTAACTTTTCAAATTTGTAAAGTTAAAAGTATAACGAATTAGTCCCAAAGTTTCTCACCAGTTCACTCTTTTGTAATTGAAAAACGCCTATATGAAGATTACGGGCCTAATTGCTCTGATAATTTTGCAATTTTCCTGTCATCGAAAGTTATAAATAAAATATACGTTTTGTTTTTTGAGACTCTGTGAATGAAAAATATTTTAACTAACTACTTTTAAAACTAGTATAAACAATAAGTTACACCTGTTTAATATATTTAAACAATTTGGATTGGATAAATCGAAGCAAAAAAGTAAAAAAAAATTATAAGCAAATATGTAAATTTTTGCAATACCTTGAAATCATAATTAGATGCTGCTATGCAGATTGATAAGTGCTATTTGTTCCAAACATCGTTGCCAGATGTTGGAGACTATTTCGTTTTTTGTTTCCGGTTTCTTTAACAACTGAGTTTTCAAGGGCAGCACATTGTGAACATAAAACTTCTTCCTCGTGTCAGGTTCAGACGATCTTCTCGCTTCCCCTGAATTGTCTGTCATTGCTTACCTACTCGTAGTTGCTCCCCACAATACTACACGATAGATAAGGTCTTCCAGTATCCGCAATCCGTGCAGGTATCCTACAGCACTTCAGCTTGCTTCCATCCCCGTACATAAGAAGACGAAATATAATTCCCTATTAGAACCACTTTGAAATATATCCTTTTTATCTTAGTTTAGAAGCCTACTTTATTGCACTTAAAGTATTATTTAATTATGTAAAATTAGTTCTGAAATTGGAACTGGTGGAGTTGCTTTTTTTAAGAAGTAAAAAAAAAAAGTTGTCCCTTGCATTTTAGGAATCCTATTTAATAAAATTTCAAATGAAAAAAAAATCCTTGACTCTGGGTAATCTCGAAGAAATAATTTATCAACAGGTGCTTTTGTATATAATGCCATAACTGCTATAAAAGCTTAAGCGACATAATTTTCTAACTTAATTTTTTTGATGAAAATCGATTATCTGCAAGGTTTAAAAAATATATCATTTAAGCTTTTTTTGGAAGTTATGGCTCGATATGATGGCAACATGCAAGCTATGGTTAACCTTCATTACATTATTAAATTTTCCAGAAAATATTTGTTATATTATATTATATTGTTAGGGCCATTTTCACAACTTGCCTTTAGCTAAAGGCAGGATTTTGTCTGCCCGATAAATATCTTTGCATTATTGAAACTTAAAATTTTTCTTGTTATTATTATCAATAATAATAATAATAATATTTAATATTTAAGAAATTTATTATTCGACATATTGTCATAAGTTTATTTTAATTTGAAATTTATTTGCTGGAGGTCAAGCATTGTCTATATATTTCATTGGTGCTTAGCCAAATCATCAGTAGACTTTGACCACATTTTGAACAGTCACAAACCTCTTATCTTATGCACAGACTTTCAAAAACTATTTGAGAATTCACAAATAATAATCACAAATAATAATATTTCTGAAAATCACAAGCGAAACACAAGCAATAGGCATAGAAACTATAACAAAATCCCAGCAAATAATTTATATTCGATATGAATCTATTTTATTTTTCTACACCTTTATACAATTAGAAATCCATTGGATAACAATAAAAGTATTTATAAGGCAAAATGAAAAATAAAATCTAAATTTAACATTTAAGAAATTTATTATTCGACATATTGTCATAAGTTTATTTTAATTTGAAATTTATTTGCTGGAGGTCAAGCATTGTCTATATATTTCATTGGTGCTTAGCCAAATCATCAGTAGACTTTGACCACATTTTGAACAGTCACAAACCTCTTATCTTATGCACAGACTTTCAAAAACTATTTGAGAATTCACAAATAATAATCACAAATAATAATATTTCTGAAAATCACAAGCGAAACACAAGCAATAGGCATAGAAACTATAACAAAATCCCAGCAAATAATTTATATTCGATATGAATCTATTTTATTTTTCTACACCTTTATACAATTAGAAATCCATTGGATAACAATAAAAGTATTTATAAGGCAAAATGAAAAATAAAATCTAAATTTAACATTTAAGAAATTTATTATTCGACATATTGTCATAAGTTTATTTTAATTTGAAATTTATTTGCTGGAGGTCAAGCATTGTCTATATATTTCATTGGTGCTTAGCCAAATCATCAGTAGACTTTGACCACATTTTGAACAGTCACAAACCTCTTATCTTATGCACAGACTTTCAAAAACTATTTGAGAATTCACAAATAATAATCACAAATAATAATATTTCTGAAAATCACAAGCGAAACACAAGCAATAGGCATAGAAACTATAACAAAATCCCAGCAAATAATTTATATTCGATATGAATCTATTTTATTTTTCTACACCTTTATACAATTAGAAATCCATTGGATAACAATAAAAGTATTTATAAGGCAAAATGAAAAATAAAATCTAAATTTAACATTTAAGAAATTTATTATTTATTTATGATTTGGCTAAGCACCAATGAAATATATAGACAATGCTTGACCTCCAGCAAATAAATTTCAAATTAAAATAAACTTATGACAATATGTCGAATAATAAATTTCTTAAATGTTAAATTTAGATTTTATTTTTCATTTTGCCTTATAAATACTTTTATTGTTATCCAATGGATTTCTAATTGTATAAAGGTGTAGAAAAATAAAATAGATTCATATCGAATATAAATTATTTGCTGGGATTTTGTTATAGTTTCTATGCCTATTGCTTGTGTTTCGCTTGTGATTTTCAGAAATATTATTATTTGTGATTATTATTTGTGAATTCTCAAATAGTTTTTGAAAGTCTGTGCATAAGATAAGAGGTTTGTGACTGTTCAAAATGTGGTCAAAGTCTACTGATGATTTGGCTAAGCACCAATGAAATATATAGACAATGCTTGACCTCCAGCAAATAAATTTCAAATTAAAATAATATTTAATAGATAAAAGTATAGAAAATGAAAGCTTTATAATGCAATGCTATTTATCGGGCAGACAAAATCCTGCCATTACTTGGGGGCCACACGTTCAATTTTTGCCTTTCAATTCCATTCAATTTGAAATACACTCACACGTTTTTTACTAACACACTCAAACTTTTTAAATTGAAAACTAGATTGCTTTCAAATTCACCTCTCCATTTATATGGCAATTTAATTTTCAATTAGAATAGCTAGTCACAGCACACCGTGATTGAAGCTACAAATTTGAGTTGTATCTTCGTCGGTGGAATTTAAAAAATGAAATTAATTGACTATCAATTTGTGTCACAACTATCAATTTCAAGGAATTTTGGCACACAGTATGTGTGATGAAATTTAAAGCGATTTATTGAACGTGTGGCTGCAGCGTTAGCTAAAGGCAAGTTGTGAAAATGGCTTATTGTTAAAAAAATATATACAAAAATATTTTTTGGTTTTGAAATTTGTATGAAAAAAATATTTTTTGAAACGAATTTACGTTTTTTTTTTTGACAAATTGGAAACGATTAGAAACTACTAAAAAAAAAAATGCCAATTATATTATCAAAATTTCTATGATATAAATAGGAAAACAGAGCAAGACCTGAAGTTGCTGGATCTTAGAATATCGTTCACTTTTTACCTTTTTACCCGACTGCGTGACGCCAAGAAGGGCGTCATTTATCAGCCTGTGTATATATGTACTCATATGTATGTGTGTCCCTTTGCTTCACTATATAAACCGAACACGTAGAACTATTTTGATGATTCTTACCTCAATCGTCACTAAAGATATGATATTAGTCAAAACTCAATATGGCGGCCAACAGACGTCAGTTTTCAAATACGAAAAAAAAAGTCGGCGAAGTATATAAAAATGGATATCATTCCACAGGTATTTTAAAATCAACTTTAGGATTCTCGTAAGATTTTGAATGACCATTTAGGATATTTAGCTGTTCGTAGTTGGGTTTTTTGATTTTTTAATTACAACTTGCTTACTTATGTTTAATTAAGTAAATATAATCCCTCTTATAGTGGTTGTCATATTTTGACTTCGACTACGACATTTAGTTAATAATTAATAATTAATTTATGAGCAAATTGTCGTACTTGAATTCAAAATACCCCCAACACAATAAGGCCCAAGAATTTAAATATTTTTAAATTTTTATAGGTTCGAATTTTTGCAATTCAATAATAAATTCAGTAAAGTGCGACTTTTACTCGCCCACAAAGAGTGCTTGTTTTTTTGGATGATTTTTTAGGATTTGGTCCATTATTTTAGGCTTGACGCTTCTATTAATCTTGGCGTTTTTTGCGCTTTTTTCGGTTTTTGGCGCGTTTTTTTTTTGGTATAATATTTTTAGTCTTAGCGATTTATTTAGTGTCTTGCATTTCTTTCGTTTAGGCGATTTTTTCAAATTCTAAGTTTTTTTTTTAATTTTGGCCATTTTTCATTTAATTTTTTTTTTAATTTTGGAATTTCTTAGTTTGAAGGATTTAAATAATTTTAAGAGTTTGATTCTTATGGTTTCCAAGATAAAGCAAGTTTTCACAACTACATAGAATACTCATTAATTTGTTTTTTTTTTAAATTTAGTGTTAATTGCACAGAAGTACACTAACTTTTCAAGTTTCAAGTGTCTATAAATAATTGTCTGTATATAAAATTAGTATTTCAACATTTTTCGTAGCTTCCCTACAAGAAATGAATGACTGAAACTAACACAAACAAAATTTCTTCACTAACACATTTGCAACAATTTTATATTGAAATCAATATTGACAGTCAATTTACTAGTCATTTGATCGGAAGTGATGATGGATTTATTTACTAATTATAGTTGCTCTACTCTGGCATATATGTTAGAGTGGAAAATCCAATATACATATGCCAAAACTTTTCAAACATCGAGTTTTACTAAAAAAAAAATTCAATTCATTCTGTCTGTGAAAATTAAATTTATAAGTGCTAAAAAAGATAAGTAAAAACAATATTAAATAAAATAAATTTACAAAATTTAATTTAATATGTATATCTTTTCAAAATTTTAGATATTTGTAAAAAGCAAGATGCGTTGGAAGTGAAAAGGTGTGAAGAGGGCTAGATACCGCTTAAGTTATTTGGTGTTTTTGTTTATTTGTATTTTTTGTTTTAAATATGTTATTTACTTGTGTATCTTAGCTATTTTTTATAATAAAAAAGCATATAAAATAAAATAAAAAGAACATATATTTGCTGTCAGTATACTAATTATGTATGATTACTCAATTGTGGAGTATATATTAGTCAATTATGATCAGTCAAACTTGAGTAATGTTTATGCTATCATTGATTAGTAAAAAGCACTGGAGTGAGCAGTTCAACTATATGTTATATTCATTAGTTAGAGAGAGAGAGATGCAACATCACATGTACACAAAAGTTTCCATCACATTTTTCATGTTGCCCTTAATAACGTGATAGAAATGATGAATATATCATGCATGACTTCCGATCAAATGACCAGTCAATTAACTGATACTATTCTTGTAGGGTTGCTTTAGATCACCCTATAATTTTCCAGTGTTATATATTTTTGGTTGCGGCCAAAATTTTACATATTCTGTGCAAATTTTAGGTCCTTAGCTGTCACAGTTCTCGAGAAAACGGAAACTTCTGGTGTGCGGAACCTTCAAAAGGTTACAATTCTTATAAAATCAGAGAACTTTTATTTACTCAACACTGATATTAAGAGCTTTAAACACACACAATGTTAAATTATCCACTGCTGGAATACCAAGATGTTAGTTTCGCTGTTACACAAGACTGTCTGCTTAGCGTACACATCCACCTGTTAATACTTAACATAAGCTCTCAGAAGAATGTTAACAACATCTAGAAAGTCACAGCTTTTAATACTGGTTTTCATTCACTTTATTAGTTTAGTGTTAAAATTCGTTCTGTTGCTTTGTGTGTATATAATAATGTAATGACAACCGAGCATGTAGAAGCATTAAAGTTGTTGGTGTTTGAGTCCTTCGTCTGCATTGTCTTATGTGCTGGTGTGGTTGTATATTTCCTAGTAAGCAGAAGGTTTAACATTATAGTTTTTGGTATGGTTTGAACTTTTCCTTCAACTTTGTGTTGTACGTTTGTTTGCTTATGTATAATATTATTTATCTTATAATATCTGGTTTGTTATTGTCGACAAATGTTTTTGTATGGAAAACATTTGAATTGGGTGACTTCACGTATACTTGCGTAGCAGTATAAGCATTTTAGTCACTTTCCAACTTAGCAATAGTCATATACTTCTTCGTGTATAATAGTCTATTCTTCAGCTTTCATAAGCATATTGCCGCCTCAGAATTGTTTTGCCTCACCAACTATTCTTTAAAACAATGAGTACGGTATAGATGGTATATATATTGAATACCCTCTTTCTGAATCTAAAATGCGTTTCACGAAATTTATTATAGTTTCTGAGATATTAAGCATTCATTATGCTCTACAGCAACTATTTTTAGGTTCAATAAGTATTGTTTTGCTGTACACGCCACTGTTTGGAGATTATGTCAAATTATTCATATAAAAACGTACGAAGTAAAGTTAACTCTTGTTTTGTTTCATTTCTATAAGAAATTAATAATAAAAAAAGAAGGTGCGGTAGGAAAAATTCAACGGTAACGGTTAAGCAAAAACATCATCATCCAGACGCAGCCACAGCCGCCGGTTACAAACTTATTAAACAATTAAATAAAATAAAAGAAATCGTAATTATCCATGTTTGACTATAACAGAAATCATTTCATTTCATTCTTTATATTAAATACACTTCAATTGCTTTTTTCTTGTGTAAGCGGAACGGTAGTTAAAAAAATTACGGTGGCGGCTTCTAGGTCGGCGTTAAACGATCGACTTTTTGCTCTGAACAGCAAGATATATAAATTTGAAGCATTTATTTTCGTCTGAACAACAAATTTCTCAATACACAAAAGTAAAGAGTACATATGGAGCACACAAAGCTACTTTTTGAAAATAAATTGTGTATGTGGCATAGAACGAATTTTTCACTTACAATAAAGTAATATAAGCTTTTAATTTCATTCATGAAAGTTCACAAAAATTTATTGTATCGGAAGCAGTGGCGCAAATACAAAAAAAAAGAAGATCCATCGGGTATATTTGTCGTTCTTCTCCAGTCCGAATTTTTGGCGTATGCGCTAAACCAATTCTGGGACAACGACATGTCTACAAGTGTAAAAGTTTTTTGTAAGACGAAGGTTAAAGAAAAAAAATTCAATTAATAGAATACTTAAAGAAATTTTTAAATATATATAAATAAATATTAGTTTTTTTCTTTAATTAAAAATGTATGAACAATAATTTCGATGCCTGGCCTTGGCTTGCAAATGTATCCTTAAAACTCTCCAACGTCTACTATGAATGTCTACCAATAATACTCGTAATGTGTAAATTACACCACTTAAACTTGGGTTGACAGCAAACATAAGTCATCTGCATTTAGAAAATGAAAAGATGCCAAAAATTTCAATGCCAATGCCAGAATCATGGCTAGAAAAAAAGACGACATTAGCGGCAACAAACAAACAATGAATAATGGCAAAGAATCAGCCAGCTATCCCACAGTTTGTAAGCAGCAGCTATGATGCTAGTTATCATGCATGGTTGCATCTTATCTAAACAGATATATATACTCTTACACATATAAATACATACATATATACGCATATATATAAATATAAATGTATGTTTGTGTATCTTTTAGTAAAAACATCTTTTGATTTCTTGCCTTTTTTATGAATTTTGTAAAACATCATAATATCTCCGACCACCTATGGGGATAGTGCAGCAAAAGAAAAGAAAAAAAGAAACAATAAGGAATATCACAGCGGAAAGAAAAGCATGCGATTTTGTAAACACTTGTGTTCGTGAAAGTTGAATCCTTTTTGGTTTTCTCCTGGTTAAGCATTCAAAACGTGTAAATATGCTTTTCTGCCAAAACAGAAACACAAACATGTGCATGCATTCGACTGACTTCACTGTGTATTGGACTATTGCAGCCAGTTCCTTATAAAACATTAATCATATTAAAACCCTTGACATTTTACGCGTCTGGCATTGAAATTCTGAAAAATTTACAAATATTTATGATTGTTTAAGTTATGAAAATATTTTTGCAAAGTTATGCAATGTTTTTGAAAATATTTTAAAGATTTGTATATTCCAGTTCAATGTATGATTTGCCTTAAATAAGAAACACAGATTTTGATATCTAAATTATTATGGTTTTATTAAATATTAAGTTCATCTTTTCGGAACTACTGACATATACGCACTCTTTTGTTGAAATTTTCCAGGTGTAGTTTGCATTAATGTCACTGAATGTGACGTTTAATTTCTCAGTTTAAGGATTGACTGCCTATAGGTTTGTTGAAAAATAGTTAACCTAGACGGATTTTCCCCATCACAGGAGCTCAGCTCCTTATGGAAAAGAAGTCCTAAACCTGAAATACCAATTAAACCATTTGTTTTTAAACGAAGCCTCCTATAAGGAGATTTTTCAAAGATTATGGGTTTGACAATCTCGCGGACTCTAGTTGGGGTAAAATAATTTTTGTTGAGGCATAAAACTTATGTGCTACTAAAAAATCTCTAGAATAACGGAGTAATATGGATGTGCAAATATTAAAAAAAATAACTTGATTTGTTGCTTTACAGTTGCAGCAGCACCTGGAACTGTCCTGACTTCAAAAGGCGATAGAGATGAAGCCTTTCGGGGTGGAACTTTGAGGTCTAACCAGTGGCCTAATACTGATTCTACCACCCTGGTGGCCTGACAACGGATCTGTTCTAGTGCTTTAATAAATGGTGATGCGTCCACACAGACAAATTTAACATTAAAATCTACGTAAACAAGTGAAATTTATTTGCTTGTGGTTAAGCATTCTCTATACGCATTTCAATGTTGCCTTAACTTATTACCAATAGACTTTAGCCACACATTTTGAACATTTACAAACCTCTTATCTTACGCACAGAATAAATTTCTCCTGTGTACAAACAACAAAATAAAAGATTCTTAAAAAACTTAAAACTTTTTCATAATTCTGCAACATATACTTTTTTTCTTACTGCTTTAATTTTAAAAATATTCATAAAAACAAAAAAAATATCAACATATTTTCATTATTCGCTTGAATTTAAATTTGAACGTTTAAGACTCGTTGCCGAGAAGTTCTGAGAAAGGGAAATGAAAAAAATTATTTTTGTCAGGAATTTCCATTTTCTTGTATCTTTTACTGGCCAAGTTATTCCCCATTTAGGCGTAAATGTGGCTGTCATCATTTAAGCATTAATTTTTTTCTCGCTTTATTTTTGCTTTTGATTTTTGTTTTCTGTCTTATTTTTGTATGTTCCCAGACCTTTTTTTTTACTTTTAGTCCCATCACGTTGAGGACAGTTTCTTGCTTGTTAATGAAATAAAGCGGCTGGTGGTAAATTGTATGTGTAAATATACTTTTGCATACTTATGGCACTTTGTTGAAATGTATGTCTGGTTAATGTCATCACTATTATTTGTAAATTGCTTTGTATAACTTATGTTACTTTGTGCTTTTTGTTTTTTTTTCAGTTTTTAAGTTGTAAAGTGTTATGTTGTGCAATATATTTTGTTCAACCGTAGCATTATCTCTCGTATGGTATTTTTGTTAGATAAAAATATTATGCATTAACACCAATTAGTTGTATTTTAAGGTCCAGCGTTTAGCACAGGTTCCAACATCAAGCTTTAAATTAAAAAGAGATGTGTTATCTTAAGAGATATAAAATTTTAAAATATATTATCCAGGTTGCAATAGCAAGATAACATACACTTGCCTTGTCGTTAACGTAGATAATGTCTTATAGCAAATATATTTTATATTAAAGATTTTGATAGAGATTTCGCGGCCCTAAAATTTTTTTTTTCAGTGTCAGGAAAGTAAAGATTAATAATATTTAATATATTTATGAAATAGTCTTAGCACGAACATATACTCATATGTATATTGAGTGCCGTCTTAGAAAATACGCAGAAAAATTTTATTTTGTGTTCAATTACTTCAAACAAACTTCAAAACATTAATTAATATTTATGATTTGATTGCGCTAAAGTCCGTATTTGTAAGCCAAATTACATGTGATAATTATTAATGAACAAATAACACAAAAGCTAGCATAACGGAACAATTAGGTGTTTTCGAATGCCACTTCACCTTGATCATCAGCGTTTTTTTTTTTGGGTTTGGTCCATTGTGTGTTGTGTCAGTTTATGCAGATTTCTGCTTTATATACTCATCTTTTATTGCGAATGGAATATATGAATTGTTTTGATTCACCGTATTACGAAAAAAAAACAATAAACAAAAATTTCTAATTAATAAAATATTTCATCCTATAATAAGAATTTCAAAATATTGAGTCTGATTAAGAAATTATTCTCTGAAAAAGTTCATTCATTCCAAAGATCGACTAGATAAGACAAACCTGGGTTTTTGTCAACACTATGATCTACAACAACAATAATCTCAGTGTTTCTTGAGTGATGTGCAAAAAATAAAAACAAAAATTTTTTCTTAGAAATCGACACTAATATCACAGTTTAAAACTATAACTATCTGATTTTTATTTGTTTTGAAACGCATACACATGCATGTATGCATATGCGTATTTAGTATATTTCTCGCTTATATTTGTTGTTTTGAAAAATATTTTTCTTAAAACTACTTTTATCGCGATTTGTGTTTTCCTATTTGTACGAAAGTCCGTGAATTCCGAAACTCTTTGCAGTCATAATGGTTAGATAAAATAGGGGTCAATTATTCTAATAAATTCTGAGCGAAAAATCGGCAAAATAATTATCCGAAAAAGTCCAAAATTCGTCAAAAGTAGAACATACAGCTTTTCATACATATGTATATATTGGAATTGAACACTTCAATTAGATCAGGTCCTACTTTCAAGTCAAAACAATTACAATTATATAGTTTTAAATGATCTTTAGTATACAAAATTGCTTAGAGAAGATGTAACCAAACGATCTCTTACTTTGGTTTTATATAAGTTAACTCGACTCAAAACTCTTTTTTCTATATTTGCTGCAGATTGCGGTAAAAGTAAAATAAAATTAAATAATTAAAAGTTCTTTAAATCCTTTTTTTTTGTAAAATCTAAAAGTTTCAAGTATATCATAGAATTTTAATAACTTTAATTCTCTGAATTCAGATTCAATTTCCTATCTTTAAAACTCTTCAACAAAGTGAGAAAACTCTTAGAATATCATAGAAAGAACTTTTATTTTCTGTAATAATATTGTAGGGACCAATTAGGCTTAAGACTTTGAATTCATCTTCGAAGTCAAATGTTATTGAAAACTTATCGCACATTTTTAAAGTTGATTAACTTTAGCATCCGGAAATACATCCTTGGCATATATTCAAACGTAAGTTTATTCAACGTCTAAACAAATATTCTTATCTTTATAATCCAGCAAATAAAAATTATCACACACTCAAGCAAGACTTAAGACTCTTGTTCTCTTTTTTTTAAACGTAGATAGAATTTCATAATACAGGGTGGGCCAAAAGTTACCTTGGGGTTTAAAAGTTTAATAACTTTTTCGTTTATTAATTTTTTTTTTATTTTTTTTCTCAGATTATATAATATATAAAATGGAAAATTTTTTACACTAAGTATGAAAAATAATGTCTCTTAAATTACCACTGTTTTCAGCTTCGCAATGATGGGCTCGTTTTAGAGCATTTTCCATAATATCTTCCAAAATTTCTGCAACAATGTTTGCCTTGAGTTCAAGGATTGTCTCTGGCTTATTCACATACACTCGCTACTTCAAATAACCCCAAAGAAAATAGTCGGGTGCTGTCAAAACTGGCGATCGCGCTGGGCCAAATTATTTCCGAATTTCTGGAAATTATTCGCTGTCCAAAAATTTGACTTAAAAGTGCCATTGTGTCTCGGGCAGTGCGGGTATGTTTTCAAGAGCAAGACGTAAAAAATTTTCTATCATAAACCGATACCGCTCTCCATTTACGGTTACAGCACTTCCATCTTCATTCTCGAAGAAGTAAGGCCCAATGATGTTTTCAGATGTGATCCCACACCATATTGTACACCTAATGGGGTGCAATTGGCGTTTATGAATGGCTCTTGGATTTTCAGAACCCCAGAACCTACAGTTCTGCTTATTAACAAAGCCATTGAAATGAAAATGAGCTTCATCACTCATAATCATAATCGCCCATCAGTGCGAAGCTGAAAACGGTGGTCTTACGATGGTAAGAGACATTATTTTTCATACTTAGTGTAAAAAAATTTTCCATTTTGTGTATTATATAATCTGAGAAAAAAAATTTAAAAAAATTAATAAACGAAAAAGTTATTAAACTTTTAAACCCAATGGTAACTTTTGGCCCACCCTGTATTTTGATTCTACAAAGTCGTAATACTTTGTATTACCATATAAAGAGACCTTTCGACTGCGTTGCGTATGAGTAACATGGTGCTTGTTAATATTACTCATACGCTTGTATGATTGGATTCTCTGCATTGGATTTTCATGCATTTAAAATCGCATTTTACATAAGATATAAATTAGAAATTAGAAAATATGTATTTAAAACTGATAAAATATGCATTTATTAACTTTTTTAAGACTTAATAACATTAAAAACGTTAAAAAATCAGCTTCATTGTTTTCTTAACAAACATTTTGTCATTAAAAACTTAACTATATAAGAAGCTCAGCTTCAATGCGTTCTTACTAAACATTTTGCCAAATGCCATATGATATACAAAATAAAGTTAATAAGCATTTTTGTAAAGTGATTGATATACACTTAAGTACTGCTAGTTTGTTTGTGGAATATTTTTTCTAAATTTGCGTTGTTAGATGCAAATTGTAGCATTTTTTAAGTCCATAATAGTTTTTTTTTGTATAACTTTATTTAATTTAATTTTAATGTCTTCACTTATTTTGTCTTTCAGAGCACAAATGTTTTTACTGCATCTTCAATTCATTTAACTTGAGCTGTGAAAGAATCAAAAAACTCTGATTGGGCTTTAGTGTGAGCAAGAAAAACATACTCTGTGTGCACAAATATCAATTCAGTGCTTAAGTTTTTTTACTTTAAAATTTCTTTAACGTTAATGGAAATATAGTATCCGACAGCATTCAAGCACGTTCCCTGTCTAGTAACGATAGGCTATAGGAATATTTTTCTTTAAAGGCTGCAACAGGCAAAGGCGCTTTCCACATGAAATTAATACAGAACCAAATAGACAGCGGTCAAAAATAAATTAAATAAATTACACAAAAATTTTTAGGTTTTAATGAGCTTTTATTCCATGCTTTCGTTTTTTTTTTGTTGATTTTTAACGTTTGCAACGTTATTCTTGACTTAAGCCAAAGTATTGAATTTGTCAAATGAGTTGCAGGAGTGATACGGTGTTTCTCAATATCGAATAATATCACAAATTCTACGATCAAAAAATTTTCATCCCTGTTAAAATTGTTTTCGTATTCCTCTATTTTATTCGTATACAGTCGTAAGAACTGCAGCCTTTAAGTACTTTGCAACTAATCAAAAAAGATCAAGATTAGTTTTATAGTGGAAAAAAACTAAAAAATTTATTAAAAATATACATTTATAATGAAATATGCAAAAACATGTATTTATTTTAAAATATGCAAAAATATGCATAAACAAATTGATGTCATTTTGATTCGCAAAGATATTTTATTTACCTTGATCTACTACCGACGATACATTTATGAAAATTATTAAGGCTTTATAAAGGAATTTAATTTTTAAATTTTTAATTTCAAAAAAATTATTTATATACTTTACCCACTATTGGCTAGCAGTAACTAAATGAATCTAGAGCTAAATTAAATAATTTGTTTCAATTCGTATTTATTTTCACATGCGTTAAATAAATAAAATATTGAATATTTCTATACATTAGCTTATTCCGATTAATTTTTAAATTTGTTGTTAACTAAAATGTTAAAGTTTTACTTGTTTCTTAAAGCTTTAACAAAGTATTGATTTAATTAAGTTGTTAATAAACAATTAATTTAAACTATTCTCTGTAACTAAGCTAATTAAGGCATTGAAAAAATATACAAAATCACACTGATTACGTACCATCGATGAATAGCGAATATAAACAAACAAATGAAAAAGCAACACAAACACATAAAAATGCATAAAATAGTGTACAAATACACACACACACACAAATGCTCTTGCGGCTGCATGTATTTATGTTGCATATTTGCTCATCTGTATGCAAAATACACAAACAATACGTTTATTGCTTGTTTGTTTGGTCACATGGTCGGCTGGCTTTTATTGGTGTTGTATTTTTTGTTTTCAATGAATTATGTTCAACTTTGCGTATGTATGTGTGTGTGTGTGTGTTTGTGTGCTTATGTGTGTGTGCACTCTAATATTACCGCTTAAATAAATTAAATTGTCAATTATTGGAGAAAAAAAAATAACCAGAAGGATGAAGAGCTAGAACAAAAAAATATGCAATGCAAAAAGTAAAATATAAATAAATAAAAAACAACCAACAAAGTAGCAGCAACAACAACAGAATATTTAATGATTAACACAAAAAAGCAATAAAGACCAACAATATAAACAATAACAGTATAAACAACTGAGTACAGTAAACAAAAACAAAGAAAAAAAAAAAGTTAGGAAAAAATTAAATAAATTGCAGTCATTCTCTAAAAAATGGGAAAGGTGGGCGGACGGGGAGGTAGGTCGAGCAATAATCAAACCAAGAGTTAGTTGCTTATTAAAAAATTTTAAGCAAACAATGACATTATGCATAAACACCAAACTATTTGGATGAGTAAAAGCTATGGAAAGTTTTGGGCAAGGACAGAGCAATGCAGTATTGAAAAAATAAAATCTATAAACTTTTATGATAAAAGTATGAATAGCTAGATGGTTCTAGAATTCGTTCACAACAAAAGAAATTAATTGTTAAATGCTATATATAAGAGTTTTGTCAATAGAACTACACAATAAAGATTATACATTTTGAGGAGTGACTCAAGTTGTGAAAAAACAAAATAGATTCAGAACATATATCAGAATTCAAAACATATATCAGAATTCTACTGTTGAAACAGTAACTTGGGGAAATCCAAGTAGCAAAAAAATACTTTCTAAGTTGAACAAGGACAACAGTTCGGAAATTGCAAACATTTTAGTTGGGCATACAGAGTTAATGAATCACCTGACTCGAATGGCAATTGCTGATTATATATGTTATACATAAATATTGCATAGATATATATTTTTTTTTATTTGAAAAATGTTACAAAAAATAACATGCATTCATAAAATTGGAAAAACCAATCATATATTCAGAAGCATATTTAGCACTCTTTACATTTTACATACACGTAAGGACATGACCGTGGCAAAAAAGAAAAAAAAAAGAAGATACAATGTCGTTTGCCATTGAAAAGATGGAGTGAAGTGTACGTAAAAATAAATGAAAATTTATGTTAAATTATGTAAATTACAAACCATATAATGTTGCTAACAAAATGCCGACGCATTTATCATATCTTTTATAAAAACCATACACAAGTTTATTTTGTTAAAATATACGAACACATACATCTGCATAATTATATGAACGCTTAAAGTATTTATGTATATACACAGTCGGTTAGAAAAGTAAGCGTGCATGTGTGTGCATGAAGCCCGCAAAAAAATATAGATGGTCAAATAGCAAAAAGTCATGTTGCTTTTAATGTGTATGTTGGAAATCATTAAAAAGAAGAAAACAAACCAAAATAAAACAATTTTATCGAATATACTCAAACAAACAAAAATATCTGCATCAATATCACACGCACTTAAACGATTTTACAGTGAAAAAATACATATTGACATTTCCACTTTTTGTAGCGTGCGACATCAAGCAATTAAGTTTGTTTTTTTTTCAAAGAAATCGAAATTTTGTTTTTTACTTTCTTATGCATTTGTATAGGGTGTCAGCAGCTCTACATCAGGTAAAATTTTAAGCAAAATCGAGTAACATTGTTCTGAAATATAAATTTAATTGCTTGCTGTCGCACGCGACAAAAAAGTGAACTATCTCGTAGAAATGGCCATACTCGTATATGGATGCAAAATTTTATTTTATGTTTTAATATTTTGAAGTTTGAAATTAATATAATACAAAGCGTTCGTGTAAGCATTTTTGAATTAAGATAATCTTGATATTGATTAGTAAATTTTTTTAAATTAAAAAAATAAAATATTACAAAAATTAAACATTTAATGCAAATTATTTAAAACACAAAAACTTTGAACTAATCAAAGCTAGAAGTTTAAAACTTAAGGCCTGGATTACTAATAAGAACTGGAAAATATACTTGGATCGAACTCGTTCACTAGTTCATTTTTGCCACAAACCGATTATCAAACCCATTTAAATTACATTTAAATTACATGGGTTTGATCATAGGCTTGTGGCAAAAATTAACTAGTGAACGAGTATGGCCCAAGTCTACTGCAAAAGTATTTGTATTAGCTAAAACCTAAGATGGTGTAAAAGTTTTCATAATATCACCCTCCACTGTAAAATCTCGTACACATACGAGTACATATGGGGACAGTTCGACGTATAGCTAATAACTCTTAACTATTGCATTCGCAAAATACGTACATCAGTACAAACATATGAATTTGTAGACATACATACATGCATTCATACAGACTTCCTCATTAACATAAAACATAAATGTTTATTTTTTTTTATTCATAGATTTATTTTACGTATATTCTTTGTATTATTATTGTTTCTGTTGCAGTTCTCTTTTTTGTTTGTTTTCAAAATTTGCATATTATATTTTGTATATGAAAATATATTAATTTTTGGCAGAGAGCACAGTGAACGATATTGTCGAAATATTTGCGAAGTATTATTGCAAAATTTTATGCAAAAAGTTTGCATAATACTTGCTTCCTTTGCCCTTCCCTTTTGCCATTCCGTTCAGTCCGAACTTAGTTTTTCATTCAATTTACTACTTTGCCAAATTCAAAGGAAAGCAAATTAATAAATTTTAATAAATTAAAGAGTTTTGGGCTTTTAAATTATCTTTGTCTGTCATACACAGAAAAAACTTTATTTTGCATTCAATTTCTAAATTCAAAAAATCAAATAATGTTTTTATTGAAATAGCACCTGCCGTAAAATTTTTAAAACTAAAAACTAAAATTAGTTACAGTTGAATACGATGAAAAACTCGTTTTTTTACTATAATTTCATCATAAATCAAAAGAGAAAATAATAAAATTTAAAATCAGTTGCAAAATCACGTTCGTCAAAACAAAGACTTATCTTACTTTTTCTGTAATTATTGTAATTGGAAGCGGCTTGAGAAAATCTTTCAGATAATATACTTTTTGTAATATATGGACTTGGGACAAAATACCAAAATGTGCAAAAACTTCAAAAATAGATGTTTAGTATACACGGTCCAGCTCACTTACGATCATCGCTAGATCCCTCAAATGCGTTAAAAAGAGTGATCTTTAATCTGAGAAGGGTAACAAGGTCGCGGTGTTGCTCTCCATACAACGTGAGTTGGTCTAATGTATAATTAAACACTTTTAAAGTAGTCACACACATTTGTATAAAAAAATATTTATTTGTTTTATGATGGGTGATTTTTTTAAGAGTTTTTAATTTAAAAAAAAAACATAAAATTTCCAATTCCAATTTTGGCTTAATCTCTAAAACACATCCGCCGGTATCTCACGAATAAATTCTTTAACAGTGGCTGCCAGCACCGTTAACCGTTGCGGACTTGTCCCTTTAGATATGACCCTACAAAAATTGGTCTAAAGGCGTTAAATTGCATGATCTAGACTGTCAATTGAACGCGCCCAAATGTGAAATGAACTGTTCACCGAACTCGCCTCTCAATTGGGCAATTGTGGCTATGTGGCAATGTTTGGCTGAAACCAAATATCAACCAAGTCCAGCTTTTCCATTTTGTGAAAAAAGAAGTGGAATATGAGAGGCCCTATTGCTGCAAACAGCGCCGAATCGATAATTCCCGGTCACCAACAACACTGGCGGATACAGTTGCACTATTTTCCTTTATCCGCTCTCTACGTACTCGTATTGGTAGTTAAATGTCCAATAATGTAAATTTTGTGTGAAATTTAGTCACAGGATTCCAAATAGGCGCCTCAGAAAGTCGCCCAAAACTGATCATAAAATAGAAGAGCTCCACAGATGCACTTTCTTAACCGAGCATGAATTTTAATAATGAAATTCAATAATCCCCAAGCGTTGTTATGAAATTTAGTCACAGGATTCCAAATAGGCGCCTCAGAAGGTCGTCCAAAACTGATCATAAAATAGAAGAACTCCACATATGCACTTTCTTAACCGAGCATGAATTTTGATAATGAAATTCAATAATCCCCAAGCGTTGGTTGTTTGTAAGTCGATTTGTGGTCAAATTATGTTACACGAAAACAGGTGACCTGCCAAAACAGTGTTGGCAAAAAGAAAGTTGCTAAAAATTATACTTTAGTATTGCTTTTCTGATGAGTGCTATTATTATTTAAATAAAAAGTTCAATTTAGTTTTTTTCAGTAAATTCGAAGAAATTTATGACTAATTATTTTTTTTTATTGCTGTGCAAATATACTATTATATTTTTTAATACAAATAGTATAATATTGTTATAGTTTTATTGTTCTTTCAATTAGTTTAGAGCTCGAACGATGCAATTTTTCAAGCAAATCTGCGATAATTTTTTTTTTACAAAAGTTGAGAGGAAATGAGGAAATATTCTATATTCTCGAAAACACGTAGAAAAAGTGAAAATTTTCATAAAAATAAAGCTTAAAAAATAGTTTTTCTTTTCCAAACATATGTATCTAAAATAAGAATAAGAATATAGAAGAATTATAAAGCGTTTCTCGCACTTTTAAAAAGTTTAAATTGTGTGATTAAAAAAGAAAATTATTTTTTTATGCAGTTTTTTGCACGTAACTTTCACTTAGTCGACGCTTATTCGAGAATAGCCACCATTGTTGTTTGCTGTGTCAACCGGAGTTATATAGAACTGTTTGTAATGTTTTTTTTTTGTTGGCCCAAAAACAGCCATTCGCCACACTGTGCACTGTGTGGAAGTAGATACCTACGTATAAATACGTACTACATGTAATTTTTTGTTTGTTTACCAACCATTACAATTGTTTTTACTGTTGTTGGCGTGTTTGTTTATATTTTTTTCAGCTTAATTTCTTTTCCCTTTTGTTTTTATATGACAAACTTTGTTGTTGTTCATAAAATATGCAAAACGATAAATTTATAAATTTATAAATGCAAATTTTTATTGGTGGCATTTTCGTTTGTTTGTCTCTATTTTTTTGTCCTTTCTGTTTTATTGTTTGTTTGTTACATTTATGTATATAATGTGTTTTCTTTTTTACCTTTTTGCTGCCGTTTGAAAAATGACTTTCAATATATGGTTTAAATTTTATGACAATTTTTTTAAATATTTTTTTTTTCTAAATTTTAAATGTTTGACTAAAACTTTTAATGTCTCTTTTAAAATGCTTTTCCATTAAATATGTTTATATTACCTCCGGCATTTAAATGTTTACATTCAAAATAGTAATTAAATTTTTAAATATGTTTGTGCAGTTGAAGTTTTTATCACAAATCTATTATTTATTAATTTTATATGTTTACGGATTTGTAATTAATATTTTTATTTATTTAATTTTTAGGGTGTTATTAATATGCAATAGCAAGCAAGTTTTACATAAATAATTTTAAATTTTTGTTGATAATCAATAAAAGGAAGGAATTAAATTTAATTGTTTAGGGTTTAAAACAAAAAGTTAAATGCAGGTTATTTTTCTATCTACTTAAATATGAAGAAACTCTATATACAAATTTCCTGTTTAAATTTATTTCATTATATCTGTGGGCACAAGGAAAAAGTGCTTAAGTCATATTTGACTGTTTTGCAGGAGATCACTTAAACTTGAACGCTTAAAGTTCAAGTCGATTTTCAGAAATTCAATTCTTTTACAGTTAAATTTGAAAATTATCTGTTAAACTTTATTTTTTTAAGCAAACATCGTTCTACTCACTGTAAATAACACATATAAGTTGCAATATACCAAAATATAACCTAAATTAAGCTAGTGTTCCAAATGAGATTAGAAGTCCAAAAAAGATAAACCGCAATTCATTTTGCTATAACTTCTTCAAAAATCACACAAATTAATTGAGATGTTGCCCAGTGGTACTTTTAAATATGCAGATTAGGGAGGTGCTATTAACTCAAAATTAGCTTATCTCGACTTAAGCACTTTTTTCTTTTTGCCACAGATATTTTGTTTATAATTTGTACTCTTTGGAATCATTTTATTTTATATGAAAATGTAATTCAGGTTTACAAAACGTTTAACAAACAAATTTGCATAAATTTTTTTTTTGTAAACATTTTGTAAATCAAAACTATTATTTTATGAATACGGCTAATAATAAAGCTAATATTTAACCTAATATTTTGTTTATAACAATGAAAATTTATTGGTTCTCAAATGAAGTATAATTTTGCTCTTAATTTTAGACAAAATGGGTTCTATATAATTTTTTACGTGCCTTTAAAGTTGACTGATTTTAATCACCAGCCTTAAAATTCTGACATATACAATTTATATTGAATATCAGATTAAAAAAAGATTGTATTCCATTTTCAACTGAGCTCAAAGTAAAAAAATAATTAATTCTATAGTACAGACGCTTTTAAATTTTTGTCTATCGAAATCAGATGAAAACAGTGCAAGTAAAGTTTCAAGAAAATAACCAGAACATATCCAATTATGCAAGTCACTGTGAACGAATTTGTTTTGTACAAATGTGTTTGCTTCCACTTTGCTGAGTGATTTAGTTTGCAGACAATTTCACTTGCGATCTAAGTGCCAAAAATTAAATCACCACTTTGCATTTTTTTTTGTTGCCGTATTTCCTTTTTCTTTTTCTTTTTGTGTATATATTTATATATATTTTTTTGTTATAAATATATTATAAAATTTATAATTTTGGTCTAGGTTGGCTGTTGATATCTTGCGGTTAATACTTCCTTTTTTTCTTTTTTAATTTTGCCTAAATGTTTGCATTCGCTTCGAATTTCATAAGGCACAATGGGTATTGTAAAAACTTTTTCAATAAAAGTTAAACATAACTTTAAATCAATTTTGTAGAAATCTACAAAAACATAGAATAGTTACAAGTATCTATAGACTTGCAAAACTTCTAATAATGGGGACACCATGTTACAAAATTCAATGCATGCAAATTAGTCTACACTTTCCAGAGAATGCCGTTCAAATATTCAACGTGTAATCTAAAACCAAAAAAAAGGTTGGATGCGACGTATGTTCAGATTTTTTTTTAGAAACAAACACAACCCGCTAAGTGATTAGCTCTTGTCTGTGGAAAACACACAGGATATATGGCGGGAATCAAACCGACGACCTCTGGACTGAGAGGCTAGCATCGCTACCACTCAGCCACAGGGGCACTCACTAAATCACCAGTAAAGTGTAAATTTTTTAGCCGAGTTTCATAGTATTTAGCTTAATTTATTCTTAACATATTTGCCTTTGCATACAATGATCAAAAGTTTAATATTTTTCAAATTTGAATTTTCTATGAGATTTTAAAAGAAAAAAAAAATTAAAAATTAAAAAAAAATTATTTTTCAATTTTATTTTACGAATAACTAAGAAACCATTATTTGCTTTTTATGTTTAGATGATATGAAGCAAATTATATTAGTTACACGATCTTGTTTAAATGGTCTATATCAGATATACTGCCTTCGAGTTATGGTGAATTATACTGACATACCTCGTGAAAGTGTAGCAAAGTGACTGAATAAATATTAATAAATGTTTACCAATTACTAATAATTTTATGAGCCTGAAAACAAGGTTTTTTTTATTTACTTTGTTTTGAGAAACCACTTATCTACAAAATTTTTTCAACTAAAATTAACCTTAGTAAGGAAAAAATTAAAATAAAAAAAATAGAAATTAATTTTAGTTAATTTTAATTATTATTGTTCGAACTTCATTTGTTTCTATATTTATGATTTTATCGGGCTAAAATAACAAATAACACCAAAGTTAGTTCTAAATATTCTGACAAAAACGTAGTAGAACGGAACAACCGGCTATTTTCGAAGGCCACTACACCTTCATGTTTGGTCCACTGTGTGTGGTGTTAGTTGATGTAGATTTCTACTTTATATACGCAGCTTTTATTGCAAATGGAATATGTGAATTGTTTTGATACGTCGTATAACTATTTGCTAAAAACTGTTTTTGTAATGAAAGCTCATTTCTACCATCTCTAAATTTACAACAAACTTGCCGTTATCGTTTGTTCTTTACTAATTATGCACATCTTAGTTAATTTGCTTATTTTTGTTCTACTTAAGACACATTTTTTTGGTTGGATATCAGGGTGTTTTTTTTAGAGGTATAGAACTTCGAATTGAAATAAAACACAAGAAAATCGTTTTAATGTCCATCAATTTGGCTTTATTGGAAGGATAATTTTATGCCATTAACGTTTAAATATGATTTCGGGCATGTGGCCGCCGCGGCTGGCTCGAATAAAGCCAATTCTACAGGTCCAATTTTCAACCACTTTTTCGAGCATATGGGGCCGTATGTTGGCAATAACGCCACGAATGTTGGCTTCCAAGTCCCCTAACGTTTCTGGTTTGTTGGCGTAGACGAGCGACTTCACATATCCCCAAAGAAAATAATCCAATGGTGTCAAATCACACGATCTTGGTGGCCAATTGACAGGTCCATTCCATAATTGCTCTGATGGACGATTATGTCGACCATAAAATGGACGGAGCTTGCGGTAAACTTCGCGAACTGAACCATTATTTTCGAAATAAATTTGCACGATTTGCAAGCGTTGTTCTTTTGTCAACCTGTTCATGATGAAATGTCAAACCAAACTAAATATTAATCACGTGACAGCTGACAAAATGACCGCCAGTTAAAAAAGTGATGCCACAGGCCCATGGCTATTAATTTATTATAATTACAGCATCATATTGGGCCTGTGGCAAAAAACTAGCCAAATCATAAATATTAAAATAACTTTTATTAAATTTACACAAAAGCAAGACTTACATATATGTTTATGAAGGTTAAAGTACAAAAAAGACTCTAATAATTGTAATCATGCAAATTATTTGAAAGTAAATGTTTTATTTTTTTAGATAAAAAATACATTATCGACAAGATTCGACAATTATATAAAAATTATAATCTATTCGACATGTAAACAAACTGATATTTATATTAAAGACTACACACAAAAAAGTAATATGAATGAGTTTGTAATATTAATTAAAATATTTGTAATATTAATTAAAAAATAAATTAAATTTTCACCTATAAACAATTTGATAATATCAATTAAGTTTTTCCACTCAAATTAATTAATACAATTAAAAATTTAATTGTATCAATTAAATTATTAATTGAAAACATTAATTGGTGAATACTTTTTTCTGTGTATTTTCCGTCCCATAGTGACAAAATTAATTATATTTTATTTTATTTTTCAATATCAAAGTAAGATGCAACATAATTCTTATAAGAAACCAACAGAAATATAAATTGATATTTCTTTTAAAATCCCGGAAGCTTTTCGGCTCCTGTTGTTTATCCATATTTTGAAAAAGTATTGAATAAAACGAAAAAACTCGCTCTGTTTGAAATTTTGTTTCTGCTACAGCACAAATTTTGTACAGAAATGACAAAAACTTTTCTTAATTATCTTAAGCTAAATTTTTTTAATGAGCACTTGATAGCATGAGCATAATTCATTCGTAAGTTGCTCAACTTAAAAATATTAGTAGCTTGTTTTTTTATTTTTATAATATAAATATCTTAATGCTAAAATGCCCTACTCCTTGACAATTCAAATATTACTTGCTGTAGTTGTTTCAGTTGAGCGCTCACTATAGTAGAAAAAGTCAAGTTGTAAACGTATGATTCCCCGTTTAATTTTTATTTTATTTTTCTATTTACTTGTTTGTTTGTTTGTCTCTTTGCTTGCTTGGCTGTGCCATTGTTCATTGGCAGAAAACATAATAAGGAGACAAAAATATTACCAACCATTTGGAAATGGAATATCATCCAGACAGCCAGTCCAACAAATGTTTATAACGAAAGTTAGTAAATTTCACTGTTGACTGGCTCTACTTTTCATTCCATAAGCAGACATTTTACCTCTTCTACGTGAATATATTCTGCTCTTCCAAATAAAAGGAACAGCAGCAGTTAGTTCGTTTGACTATTTAAAATAAAAAAAAGGAAGAAAAAGAACAAATGCTTCTTATGCTCCTATGAAACATTTTACTTTCGAAACTTTAAGTCTAAAGCATGAGTTGACATGAAATGGCAGTTGGCATATTTGTGAAATCAGTTTGAGTTGTTAAGTAGTTGGTAGTATAAAATCCCCAGACGACAGGATGGTTTTACAATATGAATCTACATTTTTTAACTTTTCTTTTCTTATTTATTTATATTTTTGTATTTTTTTATTTTGCAAATAACAATAGTTTCAGTACAAAGAAGGAAAAATGTGCTGCCACACACAATGAAAAAGAAAGTATAACAACAAATGATATAGAAAATGACAAGAAGTACATGTATTTTAATGCTGGCCATGGAAGGTAAAAAATCCCATACTGTTACCGGTTAAACGGGATTTTATAATAGCTAAAGGAAGGCCTTGTCGTCTGCCTTGTGGAAGATGACGAAATGAGCAAAGCTGTTGATAATAATTTTTGTGTTTATTTTGATTCCTTTATTAAATTAGTGAAATGTTAAGTGTGCTTAAATAAAGTTGTTAAGTCATTTTAATTTTGTTAAAAGTTTTCCTCGTGCACCAATGAATTACTTTTTAAGTAAAATTGAAAGTCACTTTAATTATATTGAAATTGGTGAAGAGTTTTGTAGTTTATTTTTGAAAACAAAACGTGCACAGAAAAAATTATTGATGCATTTTTTTTTCAAATAAGTGATTGCTTAGCAAAAATAATATTTTTTTATTAATATTTTAAATAAATCTGTGTTTGCTTTAATTGAATTTTCTGCACTATCAAAAAATTGTATCAATAGAATTTAACTTAAGAGTACTATGAAATGTTAAATAGTTATTAATGTGGGAAAATCAAACAGTTTTTTATAGTATGCCACATTGTTTTGTAAAAAATATTTTCAATTGAATTACTCAATTAATATTTTAATTGGTTTTAGTATTTTATATGCGAGCAAAAACATACTTACTTACTTTTCTTAATTTTTTTAATGAGTATTAATTTTGACACGCGTTGAACTAAAATAAAATATAATAATAAAAAAACTGAAACTAATTTTGTTGTGAATAGAATTCTTTTTATTATTTAGCTGGTGAGGCCTATCTTGTCTTATGTTAATAAAAACTGTATTTTTATTACATATTTTTCCCGACGTTTCGTGAGTTTTATGTTCACTTCTTCAGGGGATTTGTCTATTTTATTAAAATTTAAAAGTTAACATCAAAAGCGTATAGAAAATAATATACATAACAGGATAAACTTACTAACAATCGAGTTGTGTTGTTATTAAATCATCAAAATTAAAAATATACAAGTTTACTTTGAACCAAAAATTACAATATTAAGAAAGATGGCTTTAGCTGTTCCTTATTATCACACTGTAAACGGCGCTTAAGTTGTCAGTATCTTCTTTTTTGTTCATTGTTTTCTTTATTTTCTGTTGTAATTTTGTTCTCTTAGTACTCCACAAGCAAAACCTTGTAGACCAAACATGCATTGTAGAGTGAGTATATTGGACAGTATTCGGTATTTGATGAAAATGATCTTGCGTAAGTGTAAATGCAAAATATCGTAGCTTTTCTTTAAAATCTTAGAACAAAATACACACACAACCTAAACAAAAGCTACGCTATTTTGCATTTACACTTACGCAACACAATTTTAATTAAACACCGAATAACGCCATTAAATTTTGTTTACGAATCGAATTCCAAAATTAATACGATACGATACGATTTTAGGAATTTTAATATGACATCTCCTCTTTTATATCTTTTAGTTTTTTTTTGTGCATTTTTTAAATATTCCAATTAATATTTTGATTGTATCTTTTCTTTGAATCTTTAAGATATTTCAATTAATTTTTTAATTGAATCCTTTTAAAACATCAGTTAAATTTTTAGTTAATGTAATATTTTTTAATTAAAAAAAAAAAAAACAAAAAATCAATCAAAATGGTCGAGTTAATACTGCAATTTCCGTATTTTACAGAAATGGAAGCAATTTTCCTCTTAGAAGGTGGATATACAAGATATTTAAATAAAACCATAGCACAATTATTTTTGAAATTTTAGGTACAAAATCGGGAATACTCGTATATCTATAACTTTTTGCTCACGGAAAATCGTAATATTTATCGTTTATATAGTTCATATATTTGCGGTAACGATAATGTGATTCCTTAGTTTCTTTTTTTATTATAGTCTCCAGTCATATTTCAATCGCCATTTTCTTCAATACCATGTGGTATATCAGTTTAGAATACTCGTAAGTCAAAAAACTAAATGAATTTGTGCTTGTGATTTTATTTGTTTTACTTCAGCCGACAGCGAATATTGTTAAATTATGTTACTGAATAGCAAAGTCAATAAATTTTCGTTTTAGTTATTGTAGCGAAGCGATTATCGTCATAAAAGTCTTTGAATCCAGTTAAAGGTTCGTTGCACGTATGTTTAATATTCAAACCAATTAAAATATTATTCATACGCTGACATTTTATTACCGTCCTTGTCTGCGAACTGCCAAAATTCTAGAGAAGCATTTCCAAGTAGCTTTTCTACACATAACTTTTAGGATCTCATAGCGTCAGCTTGAACTGTCCTGAACTCAAAGAATCGGTTCCTTAGCAGAGAAGTATAGAAAAGAGTTCAAAGTTCAGAGAAGTATAGAAAAGAATTCAAGCAAGCAATTAATAATTCCTCAAAAAAAATTTTTACTTTTTTAAGAAAACTAAGAAAGATCCATGTTCAAAAAATATTTTAACATGCGAAATAGCCTATGCCACAATTGATTTGGGGGTAAGAAACTTTTGGTAAAAGTTTATTTCGATTGAGCATTGCACTACTGTCTGATTGGACATTTCTTCGCACCAGCCGACAATGCCATATGCTTTAAATAATATTTAAATAAAATAGCAAAGGATTATTTTCCAATTAAAGTCAAATCAACATCGTTTTTTCTTTCTCTATAGAAGAAACCCATATCTAGAAAGGTTACCGTAAGACATGGAATTATTTAAAAAAAACTATTTACATTTGCATCTTAATAAAATTAGAAGCTTATTATAGAAGTTAAGAAGGAGTATAAGTAAGGTGGCATTTTTCTCTAAAGGGTCGGACTTCTTTGGGTAAACTTTTCAAGAATATTTTTTGCAACTGTTTTAAGTACCACTTAAATACTATAAACTTTTTGGAAAAATTTTCTTTAAGATTAATAAATACGAGTATATCTCTAAGAATTTATATCTGTTAACTTCTTTAAATTTTAATGTTCCATTTCCAATTATATTAGAGTTTTAAACTACATGGCATTTCTTCGCCTACTGCATTTTCATTATTAATATAGTTTTATAGAAAAAATATTCTAAATAAAACAACTGCTTGCGAAATGTGGTTGTTCCCCCTCATTACCTAAACGCTTCAAGTGCTGGCCATCGAAATGCAATAAAAAAATCTCTGTACTTAAACTACAAAAATAAAACACCACCACCAAAACATCCTTCTTTAATTTTTGAGCTCTTTTTCTAACCGTCTATATAATAACAAAAAAAAAAAAAAAACAAAATGAAAAAAGCAGGAGACTAATGGCATTGCTAGCCAGGATAATATAATTTAAGTGTAATATGTTTTGCTGTTGTTATTGTCGTCGTAGTTGTTATGTTTTCTGTTGCTACAGTTGATTACCGTAAACGTTCTTGCCGGCAAGGACATACATACATACATGCATACATACATAAACATATGTATACCTAAATGTGTTGTATCTGTATATATAGTGCTTTTAAATAATTTTTCTTTTTTCTTTTTAAATGGTTTGATGACGCCGAGTCCAGTGCCATAAATTACAACGGCTTTTGCCCAAACTTCCGTTTGTGTCAACTGCTATAATTTTGCTTTGAATTTTTGTTTTAGTCTGATCGTTTAACCGTATGACTGTTAATATTATCGTTGTTTTTGTTGTTGTTGTTGCTGTTGTGGTTGTTGTACTAATTTTTTGTGTTTATCCAGTTTATGAGTACTTGTCGTTACTCGTGTGTCGTCTGTACGTTTATTTGTCTGTGTGTGTTAATGGAAAACGGAAAAAGGCTTTGTAGTCATTACACGTTTGTATTAGTTGTATTGTCAATTGAGGTTGTGTGCAAAACGGATATGACGATTTTGTTTATCACATCAAAATGATAATAACATTTATTAAATGGTAAGATTGGCGCTTAATGCAATTTGGTGTAAACTAAATCTTTAAATACAAAAACGAATAAAACCTTGTGAATTCGGTTTAGAGAACACCAAAGCTTTTAATTCGTTTTGAAAACGAGAACTTTGCTCGGAATCGGTTTATATAGGGTCCGCCATCTAGCGTTTTTTTCAACTAGTGCTTATTTTGTGAATGGTAACACTTAGCTCATATCTGATTTCACAGATAATTAGTTTTATCCTTCCGCTGAACGAATATGGTTGTGTATACGCTTGAACAACGCTGGGAAATATTGCCTGCGATCAACTTACAGAAGATGCCGATTTTGCCAAAAAAATCATCTTTTCAGATGAAGCTCATTTTGATCTTGGCGGTTATGTAAACAAGCAAAATTGTCGCATTTGGGGCACAGAAAACCCGCACGCATACATTGAAAAGCCGACGCAACCAAAACGAGTCACTTTTTGGTGCGGATTTTGGACCAGAGGCATAATTGGGCCAATGAGCAAAGAGTGGCCGTTACAGTCAATGGCGATCGTTATCAGGCCATGTTGAACGAAATTTTGATCACAAAAATTGAAGAGGAGGATATGGGCAACTATAGAACAGGGCCGAATGTTTTCAAAATTTAATCAACCGAAAGAAGAATAACTAACTACTCAATTTTATGAATATCAAACAAAAAACTAAAATTTTGTGAAAATTAGTGAATTCACTTAATTGTGAATAAATTAAAAAAAGAATCCATCGATTTTTGTGATCGATATATCATTTTGTTTCTTTTATATGTGGTTTTACATTACATTCTCGATTTTTTATGATTTTTTAAAACAAAAAAATTTTGCTATTTTCACTTAAAAAATCCATTTTTGGCTACAATTTTTTATTATTACTCCGAAACTACTGAGCCAATTGAAACGCAATATATAAACGGATTAAAGGTTATGAAAACTTAAATTTTTCTAAGTTTGTTTTAATAATATCGGAAAAACACTTTTTGAGTTATAATTAATGATGTGGAGAAACGTCTAAAAAAATTTATTAATTTACTAAAATTTAAAAGAAAATCTCTCTATAGAATTTATAATTTGGACCATGTTTGTACTGCTGGAACCACAATACATCAAAATTTTATGTTAATTTTACAAGCATTTAAAATTTTTTAAATTTTGTTGCGCGGTTTATTACTTCAATTGATTGGAAAGATTATAAGCCGCTAAAATTCTTTATACTACAAATAGTATTTAATTTTGTTTTATTGAACCTATCAAAATAAAAAATAGCACATAAGGAGGAAACAGAATAATAAAAGATATATATAAAATATCTACCGGTAGCTGAGAATATATCAAAATAAATAAATAAAAATAATTAACAAAAATAGAAAAAAAGAGACTAAGAAAATACTTACTAGTGTCTGCGAGATTTTTAATCAGGAAACTTATTTCTTTCGTAGTTATTGGGAACATATTGAATATATTGTCCCTACCACGTCAAACAAATATGCAAAATTCGTTTTTTAGATTCGTTGTATTCGAATATGCCTCGTTCCAAAATTCTGATAGATAACTAAATAAGAATTATTTTAAGCCAGGTGCTTTTAAGAATACGCCGACTTAAAATTTACAGTTGACGGGGCTTTGCCCTCTTCTGAAAAATATAAATTTGCATATTGGACAGTTTAAAATGGTAGGGACGATATATAAGTATATACTCGTATATATATTTTTTTTGAACGATTTACTATTATCCAACATCAATTTTGGTTTATAGCACTGTTCTGCAAAATTAGAAAAAAGTGGGGAGCTAGAATTTCATTATGAAATTTTATTGGACTTTAGTGTGCTGAATAAACATCTGTTCACATATTCTTTTCATCACGTCTAGTTTTCGAGATTCTTTTGTTTAAATAAAAATACTGATATTGGCATATAAAATACGTATTTATTAAGATAAAAGTAAAAGGTCTTATACATAAATGGCTTTTTTGATATAAATTCCCATCTTAAATGAAACTAAATACTAAAATAATATAAAAAAAAGAAGATAGGTGTCCTAGGACATCCCGCTATAGCTATGCTACTTAGCCGGTGATGGCTGTTAGCCCGCTTACAGCCGATCGGTTGTGTTCACTGATTTGTGCAAAACAATACAAAAATATTGTTTTTGTTTCATTCATTTCAAAGAACGAAACAAAACAAAATCAAACAATTTGTTTCGTTTATTTTCGTATTCTGCTTTTAAGTACAAAGAAAGCAAAGCAAACAAAAAATTATAACTGAAATAGTGCCGATTATTTTTGTTATGAAAATCACGACCTTACTTCTGTATCGTGCCAAAAATAGCATAGCTATAAAATTTTAATTACTATTTAGTACATCGATTTCTTTTATAAGTTTTTCTTGCTGTTTCACAATTGATTTCCCAGCAGAAATCACCTAAAATTTCTGGGTCGTTATATCTTTTTTCCATGTGCGCAATATCCTATCAGACACGGTGCCTTGAAAAAAATTTAAATTGCGAATGCAGGATGTATACTTTTGATGACATTTTGCATCCGAGTTATTGGTATGAAAGAAGAACTTCTTGTACCAGTTCATCGCAATTTGCAGCCCTTTTATTTTCAAGAAAATTGTATATATAAGTTCCTTTAACTCCCAAATAGCGCCAAATAGCGATTTGTTAGCAAATTTGGGGATTTAGGAGACGTTTGTTGCTACCTCTCGTCCCTTAGATTGGTGAAAGGCTGCTGTGTTTGCGTCCAATAGCTTGATGCAACCACGCTTAAGCGGTTTATCGACTACTTTCCCGAGACATCTCAGACTTTCAGGATTAAAACGGTTGCCGTAAAGCCATTGCCCGGGGGATACTTGGTCAAAGACCGGAAGTAGTTAGGCACCAGCATACACTATTGTGATGTCACAAGATGCCACAGTGTGTACTAGGCATTAAGTTTAATATTTTTCGCATTTTCTCAAGTTTAACATTTTACTTGTTCAGTAAAATATTATTTGTTTCTTAAAAAACATTGATTGAAGTTGGTTATTGAGAGTTATGATTTTTAGTTCACATTTAAATTTAATTTTAATTTTTCAGAAGTATTTAAGAATTGTTTTTCAGTTTTCGTAGCTTATGATATGGCTTCAGAACAATTAATTTCCAAATTAGGTCGAGGTTCTCATCAATATTCTCACTAAGATCACTTAAGAACCAATAATTCCTTGATACACTACTTATTACCATAATTTCATTTCAACTTTTTTTGACCATCAGGGTACCATATGGTAAAAAAGATCGATCAGGTATCGCAGTGCCAGTCTTTGCACCAGATTTTTCTACCATGGTATTGTACACAACCTTTTTGAAAAAACCTCAAAATATTTGAAATATTTCGTAAACATTATTTTAGTTGAAGAGTAAAATTTTATGGGCGCGAAATCGCCCAAATTTTAAAATAGAAAACTATAGCACTAGATAGGTGCAATGTGTGTTTGAAGTTTTAACAAAGTCCCTTGAAATGATGGGCTTGGATGCAGCCAGTTGGTCATAAATTCCTGTTTTGTGTTAGATCCATTTTTATAAAAAAAATTTTTCCTCCCTATCTGTAGCGAAACTGTACATAATATTGACAACTGTACCAGTACACTTTTATATTGCAGGAAACTGTCATTTCAAACTTAATTTTAAAATTCATTTTATCAATATAATGAGGCAGCAGTTGAAAACAGAGTAAATGATTTCCTGTGTGCGCAAACAACTATTTTCTAGCGAATACTGCAGATTAATCTTGAAATATTGGTTTGTTGCTGTTTCTTTTCTATTTAAAATAACTTAAAAACTTATGACATTTCAGAAGATAGTTTATATCCTCTTGTGTGTGTGTGTTTTTATGAAGGAAAGTTGTTTGTATAGGGTGTTTTTTATTGAGGTATAGAACTTTAAGTTGGCATCACTTTTTTAACTTGCGGCCATTTTGTCAGCTGTCAAGTGATTAATATTTAGTTTGGTTTGCCATTTCATCATGAACAGGTTGACAAAAGAACAACGCTTGCAAATCGTGCAAATTTATTTCGAAAATAATGGTTCAGTTCGCGAAGTTTACCGCAAGCTCCGTCCATTTTATGGTCGACATAATCGTCCATCAGAGCAATTAATTCGGTTAACCGGTCAATTGGCCACCAAGATCGTGTGATTTGACACCATTGGATTATTTTCTTTGGGGATATGTGAAGTCGCTCGTCTACGCCAACAAACCAGAAACGTTAGGGGACTTGGAAGCCAACATTCGTGGCGTTATTGCCAACATACGGCCCCATATGCTCGAAAAAGTGGTTGAAAATTGGACCTGTAGAATTGGCTTTATTCGAGCCAGCCGCGGCGGCCACATGCCCGAAATCATATTTAAACGTTAATGGCATAAAATTATCCTTCCAATAAAGCCAAATTGATGGACATTAAAACGATTTTCTTGTGTTTTATTTCAATTCGAAGTTCTATACCTCTAAAAAAACACTATATATATCTGATTTAATTTTTTTTGCATACTTTTTTTTGCTAGAGTAGCTGCAACTGTTTGGTAACTCATACGGCTGCTGGCCATCAACTAATAGTTATAACTTTTCCTTTTATGTGTCTGTATACTTCTACCCCCATTTGTCTATGGAATGAGCGTTTCAACAATTTGACCTTAAAATAATAAATATTGGCCAGGCATAGATTCAGGAAGGGAAAAAGAAATGACATGTCCTCATTAACAGAGATTTTTAAAAACTGTTATGCTAGTTAAATTATATAATAAAAGATTTATATTTTTCCAACAAATATGTTTAAGGAGAATTATCCACTTTTTCAAGCAAAATTGGCGCAGCTTAAAGAGATTTTCGTTAATAATTCTTTTCAATATTAATTGTATTTCTTAATAAGTGATGAAGGTAGTGTTGATTTTCTTTTTTTCATTGAAACTATTATGGCATCCACGCACCAAATTTTGCATAAGTTTTATGAAACGTTTTATTATAAAGGGTGTTTTTTTAGAGTGTAATAACTTTAAGTTGGCATCACTGCTTTATTTGAAAATCCATTTAACAGCTGATAGTTGCTTTTTGTTTAGTTTGCTTTAAAATTTCATAATGAAGCGACTTACACCAGAGCAACGCTTGCAAATTGTTGAAATTATTAATCAAAATAATTGTTCTATTCGTCAAACTCATCGTGCACTTATTCGATTTTATGGCGTACATAATTCTGGTTGAATGGTACGTACTCATTAATAAACAGAATTGTTGCACTTGGAGTGAGGAGAATCCAACGGCTTTTGTCGAAACACCATTAGATCCACAGAAAATTACTGTTTGGTGCGCTTTATGGGCTGGCGATGTCATTGGCCCATATGTCTTCAGAAACGATGATGGTCAGAATGTTACTGTCTATGGTGAACGGTATACAAACATGATTCGAAATTTTTTCGTACCTCAATTACGGTGCAATAATCTTGCCACATGCCACACAGCGGGCGCTACAATTAATTTACTCAAAGAAACGTTTGATGAAAAAATAATTCCACGTAATGGCCCAATTAATTGGCCACCAAGATCGCGTGATTTAACCCCATTGGATTATTTTCTCTAGAGTTATGTTAAGTCACTTATCTACGTCGATAAACCACAAACAATTGAACACCTGGAAATTAACATTCGAAGAGTTATCGACGAAATACGGCCGCAAATGCTGCGAAAAATTCCATATTGCAGCTTCTACGCGCCACCCGTGGCGGCCACATGGCAGAAATCATATTTAAACATTAATTGCATAAAATTTTATTTCCAATAAAGCCCGTTTCATTGATCTTAAAAATATATAATCTTGGTTTATTATGATTTACACTTGTGTCACTTTATAATAACACCCTTTACCAACTTGTGCAGTGTTAAGTAAGCATGGTAATAAATTTATGTTTTTAATAAAATACATACTTGTATGTTCGTTCATAACTTGTTGTAAGCACATACTTCAAATTGTATTGGTGGTACTGCATTCAAGCATGTT
Organism: Nowickia ferox; assembly: GCA_936439885.1. Lineage (NCBI taxonomy): Eukaryota > Metazoa > Arthropoda > Insecta > Diptera > Tachinidae > Nowickia > Nowickia ferox. The sequence goes on from OW387026.1 coordinate 73,365,350, forward strand.
CTTGAGCAAATATATTGTGAAAAGTGAAAGTAGTATATTGAATGTACAAAAAAAAGGTAACCCAATGGCGGCTGGTAGCACATTTGTAATATATCAAATTAAACAAAAATTTAAAGTATAATGTAGTTTACTATAGATTTATTTCTTTCCAGGCTGTTAAATGCAAATAAAGGGACAATTTAATTTAATTTGTGCATATCCGACATTTGGTTGATACTTTCCATATAATATAGGGTCCGCCATCTGACGTTTTTTTTTAACTAGTGCTTATTTCGTGAATGCTAACACTTAGCTCATGTCTGATTTGACAGATAATTAGTTTTATCCTTCCGCTGAACGAATATGGTTGTGTATACGCTTGAACAACGCTGGGAAATATTACCTGCGATCAACAGGCGATGAAGCTCATTTTGATCATGGCGGGTATGTAAACAAGCAAAATTGCCGCATTTGGGGCACAGAAAACCCGCACGCATACATTGAAAAGCAGACGCACCCAAAACGAGTCACTGTTTGGTGCGGATTTTGGTCCAGAGGCATAATTGGGCCAATGAGCAAGGAGTGGCCGTTACAGTCAATGGCGATCGTTATCGGGCCATGTTGAACGAATTTTTGATCACAAAAATTGAAGAGGAGGATATGGGCAACATTTGGTTTCAACAGGACGGCGCTACGTGCCACACAGCCGAAGCTACACTCGATGTTTTGCGCCCTGTTTTCAAAAAAAAAGTTATCTTGCGGACCCTATAGTTTGATTGAAATGCGATAGCAATAATAACACTGGTCTGCAAAGAAATAGTTACTTAAATAAAAATATTTGCAGTAGTTCTTAATTGGTCCTGGCAATATGACCCCAAACCAGGCGTTCGCTCTGATTCATTTAAAAATGAGTCGATAACTCTTTTTTTTCGATTTGCATAAATTAAACACAAAACGATGAGGAATAAAATTTAGTTTTACTTTCTATTTCTACAATCCAGACGAACGAATTGAGTATACAATTTATATGGAAAGCACTAATTTTTTTTTGAGTGATTATCATACACATTTTGTAAACGTGTCGTCTGCCTGACTTGTGGAAACAGAGGGTAAGTCAAACAAATGTTTTTTAACTCTTTCGGAGTTGTTCAGAACTAAGTGGCGGAAGAACTAATTTTAATGAAAAATTTATTTACTTTTTAACATTTTTTAACGCACTAATAGTTCCAAATTATTATTTTGCTTATTCAGTAAAATAAATTTTGCATTAAAATACTTTTAAATTGATTATTGAGGGTTGTAGCTGGATCGTATGTGCATTTCACTGTTGCTAGTGTAGGTCATCAAGGAACTTTTACCAAAAATTTCTCAAAATATCTACGGCTATTATGTTAAAATTTCATTGCAATAAATGAGAACATCAAGTAATATGAAATAAGAACTCAACGATCAACATGTTTCTTTTTCAATTTTGATATTAGTTGAACTTTTCAGTTATTTAAATGAAAGTTTAACATAATATCTCTAGATTTTCTAATTGTGTAAATGTCATTATTACAACTTGCCGATAGTTTAAGGCAGGATATTGTCTGCCCGATAAAAAGCTTTGCATTATTACAACTTCAATTTTTGTGCATTGTATATTACAAAATAAATAAAAAAACTTGTGATTTTTAGGTGCTTTTAACCAAGTTTTCAATCTTAATTATTTTTCAAACAAGAGCTAACCTAAAAAAATGGTTCGCACCATTGGATTCAACGTACTCGAGTTAGGTTTGTCCACCAGGTCCCTGGCTTGTTACAAAAAAAATTTCGAATTCGAGCACAGTGTAATCACAGAAAAAAGCATTCACCAATTAATGTTTTCAATTAAGAATTTAATTGATTCAATTTAATTTTTAGTTGTATTCCGGCTATTCTGCAAAATGCGTCGAAGAAGTGAAACTTTACATTAAAACAAAAACAAATTTTAAAAAATTGTTTTTGTGTGCCATACATTTCTAAAATGAAATAAACGTGAGAAATTCCACGCGTTTCTCTCTCTTTTAAAAACGGTTAATTTTTTATGAGAAACAAACACAAATTTTTTACAATTACACAGTTTTGATTTTATTTTCCATGTAAATTTCAGCAAGTCGGCGCCTATTCCAGAATTGACACCGATATTATCAAATTCTTTTTAGGAGAAAATTTAATTAATTCTGTAATTGATATTAAAAATATTTTAATTTATAAATATTAGAAAATTATTCATATTACTTTTTTGTGTGAATGAATACGTGTTAAATATTTCAATATCATTATTTTTATTTACATAAGAAAATCTCGAAAACGAGATGTGATAAAATTAATACGTAAACAGATGTGGAAGTCAATTTGAATCACATAACGAAAATCTTGCTTCAAATTTTTTTTATCGACCAGTGTTATTAAAGAAAAACTTTAATGCAATAACATAATTGATTATAAAATAATTGATATTTTATTGGAACTTAAATTATTAGTAATTTAATAAAATTCGCTCTTAATGCAATTTTAAGTGGCATAAAAAAGTACGACAAAAAATACATGATTTAAAAGTAATTGCAAACATAATAAAAATTAGGTAAATATCACAGTATATTGTTCCAATGTCACATTTGGAGTTGAAAGAAAGCTTAAGTTATTTATTAACTATGCTAGCAATAGTTAATAATAAATAGCATTAGTGTCGTCCTCCTCAGTCTGCTGTTCATTGCTATGTCCATTTCTTGTTGACTATTTCAGCTTTCCAAAGTGTATATTTTATTGTATTAGCTCTATTTGTGTAGTATTTTTACATATTCTACATCAATATTGAGCTAATGCAGTTGCTTGTTGTACTTTTTTAATATCAATCTAATGTAAAGCTACTTTTAGGTCCAGATTTTTTGTTTAGAGCTTTAGTTTATGTATCCATTTTTTTTTATTTCATTTAATATATTGTTTTTGTCTTTTTCGTTTAAACACCTTTGAACAGCGTATTTGTTGTTTGGTTGTGTTTAAAACCAAATATAATTCCTTACTTCTATACATGCCGGTTCAGTCATTTATTTAATGCACAATTCTTATCATATACAGCCAGCATTCAATTCAATCAAAGAATTAAAATTTTCTTGTGTAGCTCCATTTGCCTTTAAAAATATTACCAGCGAATCCAATATGCTTCTAAATAGTACAATTTTTTTTTGTAACATTCTATTTTCTTTTTGTACCTTAATTGCTTAGCAAATAAAAACCATTTTATTTTTGCGAATTTTAATAAAAAGCACATTTTCATTTTAATAAGCACGCTAAAACATAAAATTTTATTCTTGCTTTAGTGGAAAATGCTGGAAAATTAAAACCATAAAATAACATTGAAGTTAATATAAATTCATACACACACATACAAAAAATAACACAAGTTGTAGCAATTTACATAAAGTGGAAACATACTTTTTAATTTCTCACCCAAATGTACAATTTGTAAGACTACTACGCACCACAAAACATTAAGAAACTACTGCTACTGTTGCAAAGCTTGGTAAGGGCCACTGTGATGGGTTGCTAAATACAACAAAAATAACATTAAAAATATAAAAAAAAGTATTGTAGAACCCTATCCCAAATGTAAGGAGTAACATAAAACGCAATAAAACGTGCCAGAATATGCACAAAATAAATGTATACATACTAACATGCACACATACATACATACGTATTCTACAGTGTGGCCATACAGCTCGACAGCAGACCTTTGAAATATTCTTGAGTATCTTTTTATTGAAGAAGTGAGAAAGTGTGAACAGGTTGCTCTATTACGATATAAATATAAAGTACAGCTCGTTTTTTGAGTTAACACAGGGACTAGTTATTATTTACTATTTCATTAAGCTTGAGGTCTTTTTTTATTTTGAATAAAATTAACATTTTTTTTTTAATAAATGGTCAAATAAAATTTCAAAGATCACAGGGACTAGATATTTTTAAAGCTGACTCTAAAAGGGTTTTTAAATAAGTAAAAAAATAGCATTATGCCCAAAAACTCAACTTTTGGCAAAAATTCCACTTGTGCAACTTTAAGGACTTTTCCGAAAAATCTGAAAAAATATCTCTAAAATTCTTCACTCTATAAGCTTTAAAATTTTACTGAGCACCCATGAAAATAAAAATAACATTTTTTATCAGGAATAATTTTTTACTCAGACTTAAGTTTAGTATTTTTAATTCTTATTGAATGAAACATTTTTTAATAATTAATGTGAATTTCTAAAGAAGAGAAGAAAAATTAAACTAGACATTATTATTATTAGGGGAAATAGCGATGTTTTTATGTGCAGCCACGCACTTCATCAGCACCCATGTCTATCTACTGCGGTAGAGATTGTTATTAGCTATTTAACGCAAATTTTCCATGAAATGGAATATGAGAAATGATTATATTGTGTATACATTTATTGATTTACCTTTGGTAAATACATTTGTAAGTATTACTATTCATTTTATGTTGTTCCGTTTTTTCATTTTCTATTCAGGTTAGCGCGAAGTATTGTCACTCTAAATAAGTATGTTGAACTATTCTTGTTTATCTTTTGCGATCATACGATATTTCATTCAATAAGAATTGAAAATACTGAACTTAAGCCCGATTAAGAAATTATTCCTGATTAAAAATCATTCTAGTTCAATTAAATTTAAAAATATTTCACTTAAATTTTCATGGGCACGTAAGAAATATAAGTTCACTTGGTAATCACAGTTCATGTACTGGAAGGTGAGACGCTTATGTGGATTGGTATCGTCCCTAATTTACAATTTTATTTGTTGACGTACCCATTCATCCAAAAAGGGGCAAATTTGCTGCCAACTGCTTCAGGGCTTGTTCAACGAACACATCAGGTATTCTCGCCAAACGTGACGGTTTTTCAACATTGTTGGCGTCTACATTTTGGTGACGATTTTTCTAACGATAAGAAAAATTTACAAAACATAGTTTTTGACAATTTTATTGCTAGTTTTCGGATACTTTCTGCCAAATTTTGATAAGAATATTTTATAAAAATATATATCGTGTTTTCCAATAGGTACTTGACAACTTTGTATTTAATTTGTGAATGCACTATTTCACTGATCATCTAACTGTTACTTTCATTTTTTTCAGTAAGCTCAACATTTTCATCATGGTTAAGTAAACGAACGAACAACTAATGCAAATTATAAAAAGAAAAGAAAGAAAATCGGAGTCGGTGACCGCAACTCTAAGTGCGTTAACTCCAATTTTCGGTCGTTATTCTCGCCCTTGTAGACAAGCGATAACAAGTTTAGTGAAAAATTTTTAGTCTACATATTCACCCATACAAGATCAAACTGACTCAAGAATTGAAGCCGATGGACAATTTAACGTGACATAGGTTCTCCGATTGGGCTCTGGAGACGATGGACAATATGTGGTTTCAACAGAACGGTGCCACAAGCCACACAGCACACGTTATTATCGATTTATTGAAGAGTTAGTTTGGTTCGCGTGTTATCTCAAGGAATGCGATTTAACGCCATTGGTCTATAACAACAAGCTGACGACGTTGGGAGAACTTGGTGTGACCGAGTCATCGAAAATTGGGTCCAACGAATCGACCGCTACCGACATGCCCGCGGTGGCCATATGAACGAAATCCAGTTCCATTCAGATATGTTTTGATTGTATTTCAAGTCGACTACAAAGTTTTGGAAATATCTCAAATGGTTTGCAATTAAACTATTTGTTTATATTTCTTATATAAGAAACATTTTGAAGAAGTTAACCGAAGGTTAACGAAATATCGAACTAATAAAATCATAATATAAACAGACCTAAAGCTCAAAAAAATAGTTTAATTGAATATATTGAAAAAGGTCGTAAAATTAGATAAAATAATCAAATGGTTTTCGTTTTATTTAAAAAAAGTTGTCAAGTCCTTACTGGAAAACCCTTTACATATGTATAATAATAAAAAGTTTTTTATAAAAAAAATCAAATGTATACTAAGAGCAACTACATAAAATTGATTTTGGCGACTTTTGGTAATTTTTAAAATCAATTTAGCGAAATAGGTCGCAAAAATCTGAAAACCCTGCACAAATTATTATCCAACTCCTTGACCAATTAGCTTTGGGAACGTGTGGGGCAAAGTCACCACGTAAAATTAGCCAACTTGTGGCCTGCGGGACACAGACTTCTTGTGACCCACACGAAGTCGGCTGCCTTTTATTCTTTGCAGTCTCTCAGGGTCTGCGGCAATAACTCCGAAAGATCTTAAGTTTCGTCAAACTTTTTTTTTGATATTTGAGTGTTTACTGAGCTAAAAGAAGCAAATTTTTCCACCACACTGCGAATATATCTCTCGGTTTGATGTTACCCATGGTTAACAAAACATTTTTATTATTATACAAATTTGGCCAAACAGACTTAATAAAACACTCTCAGCCGAATTAAAAGACGTAGCTTCAGGTGTCAGAATTTGGAAGCCCATCTTGAAAGACCCTTTAGAATTAAGGATGACTATAATTGCTAAGAAACAAATACTGTTCGTCTAAGTGTTAATACTTGTCCGAAAGTGATTGTTACTATTCCATTTTAGTCATAATATTTACAAAAATGAAGTAAATTTATAAGTATAGCGGAAAAAAAAGTTGTTCGGGTTACTATTTTTGTGTTACATGGTAGAACAGATTGGTCAAATAGCTATTAACATGATTTGAGTCCTTTTATTAAGTTCTAACAAAAAATGTAGCTGAATAAAAAAATACCCAAGTGGCCCAAACTTAACAGCAGGGTTAATTCGTTTGTACTTATGGTATCTATTTTTTATTTTTTTTCGCTTAAGTGGTTAAATCATTAAATTTTTCTTAAATAACGTTCTAAATTTTCAGCTACTTAATACTTCTTCCATGATACGAAAGTGTATTCTGTAAAATATAAAAAGTTACAATAATTGTCTCTTTATTTAAAAGCGCAATTCCATGGTTAAGCGAATCCATTTAATTTTTGTTCCCATTGGAATAAAAACCAGAATAACTAAAGACCAAGTTAGAGAAATGAGCACCAATAGCAGTGGCTTAATTTTATTCTTATATACAGCATTCAATGTAACATTGGACAAAAATTAAAATAACACAAAAAAGAAAACATTGATACATGGTATGAACATTAGAATAGCTCAACTTATATGAAACTAAAAATATGTTGTCTACCACCTCTCACATTGAATATGGGTTACTTTTGTGATGATGTCTAAAAAATTGAGGGATCTAGGTAAAACTATTCGTTGGATAAACCATGTGGCAAAAATACATATATGTTTAAGTAATTCTATGTACTGTATTCTTCCAAGATAGCTTGCAAATGAATCTCATTCACTAAAAGGTTCTTTTAAGCCTGGAAAATGTCCATGGCACAGTGGGGATTTTTATTAAATAAATGCTAATAAATCTGAAACTTCTGAACTGCTGATTTAATTAATCTAAAACTTACAACATCTTTAGAGGAAAGATTACTTAGAAATCATAACACATGTCTTCGTCGTCTTCTTCTTTAAGCACGAGAGGAGTTATAATTGGTATAATTGAGGCTTGCTAATTAACATAATCCGATTTTTATTGAACTTTAAACTAAGTTAAAAACAAAAAAAAAAAAAATCTCGTTACATGTGTTTCCGTGTCTCTCATAGCTTAGAAGATATTTGACTGAACAATTTTTTGTCTGGAGTTTTTATTAGTGTTTAGTTCATAACTATTGGGTTTATAATTGGATTTGGATAACGAATATTTATCATTGACTCACCAAGTCTTTTATAATTTTAAAACTTCTTTTTCGTGAGCTGCTCTAATGGACATCTGTATTATTTTAGTGTACGAGTATGTATAACATGTAATTTCTCATTCCAACATGAGTTTTTGTTTCATCGTAAAAGTTGGCTAAAAGCGAAAGAAATAAATGATATTATTTAAATGATATTTAAATGCATTTAATGTCAGAAGGAAACGAAACCAAACCGCAACTGTATTCCTGTTGCGATAAAAAATTAAGAGAAGTGTACGAAAATAAGGGAAAAACATTTTAGTTTAAAAAAAAGTAAAAGTTAGAAACATATTTTATATTAAAAGTATTTAATGATCAAATACATACAAACTTATATAGTTATTGCAATTCTTCATATCTGGTTGCTTTTGCATGTGCTTAAAAAATATTTCTACTACACTAACGAAGTAATTTCCTCACAGAAAGGACAATACTGTTGTAAATTAGAGATGGTAAATTTTAACTTTCCTTACAAAAAAAGTTTTCAGCAAATTTCAATACGATTAATCAAAACAATTGACATATTCCATTTGCATTAAAACATACTTATATTAGACTAAAGTTTGCATTAAGCCGCACCACATATTGTTGGTTGGTTATTGGTTTGCGGCACAGTATATTCAAAATACATTATGTCTGCAGCAAACCAATAACCAACCGACGACATAATGGAGTAAATACAAGATCGCTTCAAAAACAGCACATTGTTCCGTTCTGCTAGTGTTTATCACAGCAATGTCATAATGAAAAATAAAAATAGGTTGGAACAGAAATTAAATAAAAGCAAATTTTAATTTTTTATTTTCATAAACTCAAAATATTTCATGCTTAAAAATTTTCATAATTTTACGAATTTCGTTAAGTTACAAAAACTATTTCGTACAATTATTTTCGTATAAATTACCATATTTTTCGTTTATTTCATTGAATTTAGGAGAAAATAAAACATTTTTATAACATTGGAAATTTCGTAAAATAAACAAATTTTCATGTATGGAAATAAATGTTTTATTTTTCTTTTTGCCTTTTAATACTCTTATTGTTGCCCAATGTGGCAGCTAATTGTAAAAAGGTGGTGGAAAATAAAATAGATGCACAATCGAATAAAGATGCTTGTTTTGTAAAGATTTTTGTTTGAGGCTTTCAAACTTATTATGTTTGTATATTGTGATTCTCAATATAGTATTAAGAGTCTAACTATAAACATACGAAGTTTGTTAGCTGAAATCAAAAATGTTTTGGGTTGAAGTCTACTGACGAGTTCCAAAAAGCGGGAACGAAATGCATATAGACAATCGTTTAACCATAAAAACAAGCAAAATTTTCAAATTAAATAAACAAATTTTGTTTTGTTATCATTTTATCTACAGTAAAAAATTATTTTTAAATCTACACAAGTTTCGTAAATTTTACGAAAAATAACTTTGAAATATAAGAATAAAGAATGTTGTTTTATTTGATTTTTTAGTATTTTCTTCATTTATTTTCCTGTCATTGTATATATTGTATAAAAAGTTATTGTGATATTTGTTGTGATGTTTTTGGTTTATGCTGGCAACACGAACGATAAATTTCGTCCACGGCACACCAACAACCAATAAGTAACAGATCTTATTATTGATAATTGGATAATTGTTTGTGCAAAGAGAGAGAAAATTGTTTTTAATCGTTCATCCGCGTGAGAAATAGAAATAAATCTATGGCAGAGTTCGTCACGCACAACAAATTTCAATAAATAACAGATCATGTGGTTGTTCGACAGCGGTGTTCTGTTAATTTTCATATGAACAAATGTGTTTTATTTCCTATGACGGAAGTTCGCAAAGAAAAATTCGTTGTTCGTCCCAGTTGTGTTCCCAGCATTCCCAGTTTGATTCGTGAGTTTCAGTGGAAAATATATACATATGTATGTGATGTATGAGGGAAACAGGGGCTGTAACAATTTCCCTTAAATTATCTTTTTCTTTTCATAACGATTACAACCTTCAATTTCAAGAATTACAGATTCAACAAAATTATTTTTCAAATTTAGGAAAATATAATTTTTTTTTGCAGATTTTTATATGTATTTTAAAGATTTTAATTTTATAGAAAATTTCGAATATAACACAAAATTGCTTTTCATGATTCACGAATTTATTTCGTGATATAAACATTGTTTTTCGTAAATTTAGGAAAAAAAATTGTAAAAATAAAAATTTTTTATTTAGTTGTAGATTAAGATTTTTAAGTTTGTAGATCTCTTTTCTTTATATTTAAGGCCATACTAAGAAGAAAATAATTTTGGTTAACAAACCGTTTAACAAATAAATTTCCATAAAAAATTTGTTTTGTAAACCTTTTGTAAAACAAAAATATTTTTATGAATAATACAGTTACTATTTATTTAGATAATTAAAAATTAAAGCTAGTTACGATTTGCATTTATATATTTTTAAAAAGTTCCAGGGATGCATAATATTAAATTTTTTTATTATACTTAAACCATTTGTGATATTCGATGTCCTAGTTTTTGTTTGACAAAAAATATCACCGTTGTTATCCATAAGATAAAAGTAATATTTGTATCAATTTATGCTCATTCTTCCTTTCTTAAAAGCAATTTTATGGCAGTTTAACCTTTCAGGAAGATAATAAACGATAACGGCAGCATAGCGATAGCAAAGGCATATAATAGCATAATTCTTTTTTATGAAAAATAAACAATAAAACATAAAATAACAAGCGTAACGTATAGACTTCAATGATTGTACTACAGGACTTCACTCAAATATATGAGCAGAAAAAAATATATATGAAGAAAAAATGCATGTGCCAAGATTTCACAGGCAATGGCTGACATATTACAAATCGATGTACCCAACAAACACAATTTAAAGTCTTTGATATTTATACAGATGTACATATGATCGTGGGTATATGTTTTATTTATATAATTTTATTCAATCCCAAGCATAAAAAAAATAGGAACTAGTTCCAAAAATTTACCACTTTCATTGCATACCAATCACTACACGTGCTGAATTTAATATTCTAAAGCTGTTGTTTATATGAAAAATTGTTTTAGACAACCTTTTAAGGGCACACCGTTTAGTTATTTGGATCACTTCCGTCCTATGACAACTATATGTTAGATTCATTAATGATTCATTATATATGGAACTAATGATTTGTATTGTCATTCTTGCTGTTATATTTTGCAAGTGTTACCTTACCTTTAGACACAAATTCAACAGGAATCCTTGTGTCTTGTTTAAAAAATAAATATTTAGGGCTAATTTCACAGATTCTATTTAAAAATCAATTCATATTTAAAATTAATTTTTTCTTGAATAAATAAAATTAAATATATATAAAAAGCGAATCTTAAATATATATTGAAAGTTATATAAAATGGAATTATCCCACAATTATGTTTGAAGTAATAAAAATAAGTTTTTCAAAAACGTTCAACAGCCATTCTTATCGACCCCAAAAATGTGACAAAGTTTTACAATCGCTACTTTTACAAAATTATTGGTCAACGATATTTCTTAAATGGATCGGTCGTTTTTAATTCAACTTATGTCAATCGACATAAGATTTAATCGAAACTCGCATTATATGACCAGATCTAATTTATGTCGAAGGCTTTGTAATACCATCATGCTGGCATATCCTGTCTTATCATTTTAAAAATGTGAGCAACGGCGTTCACATTATGTTTTTTGAATAACAAACTTTGCCTCTATTACACACACATTTGCGATGTCACAAAATGCATGCCATATTGTATACTCGCCTTTAGTCGTATGACGACTGAACATATTAGATATTACTCATACGCTAAGCGAACGAGTAATTCGATACATAAAATATTGCATACTTTTAGGGTTGTTAAAATTCTCCAATATAATTACAAAAATTATAATGGAAAAGGACTTCAACTTTTGCTTTGAATTAATTTGAACAACCGCAAAAAAAGCTGACAGATGTATAAAATTACAAAATTCCATTGAAAATGGCCTCAAAAAACTAGACTGACAAAAAAATCATTAATTCTTAATTTTTTGCAGCTTAAAGTTAAAACTTAAAAAAGTATAATTGTTACTGGCTCAACACTTTTGCATTTTTGTGCCTGCTTAAGCAACTCATCAGTAAGCCTCAAGCACAATTCAAGAAACCTGCAAAATCTCGAAATGCTGATAGATAACGTTCCAATAAATTATTGAGAATTAAAAAACTACAACCCTAGTAGGCAAAGAAACGGTTCAAACATTGAATTGTGGCTGAAGTCTAGTGATGTGTAGCCTGAGTAGAAACGAAAAACATCTAGACGTTTTTAACCAATAACAACTAAATTTTATATATAGGGTGTTTTTTATTGAGGTATAGAACTTTAAGTTGGCATCACTTTTTTAACTGGCGGCCATTTTGTCAGCTGTCAAGTGATTAATATTTAGTTTGGTTTGCCATTTCATCATGAACAGGTTGACAAAAGAACAACGCTTGCAAATCGTGCAAATTTATTTCGAAAATAATGGTTCAGTTCGCGAAGTTTACCGCAAGCTCCGTCCATTTTATGGTCGACATAATCGTCCATCAGAGCAATTAATTCGGTGGACCTGTCAATTGGCCACCAAGATCGTGTGATTTGACACCATTGGATTATTTTCTTTGGGGATATGTGAAGTCGCTCGTCTACGCCAACAAACCAGAAACGTTAGGGGACTTGGAAGCCAACATTCGTGGCGTTATTGCCAACATACGGCCCCATATGCTCGAAAAAGTGGTTGAAAATTGGACCTGTAGAATTGCCGCGGCGGCCACATGCCCGAAATCATATTTAAACATTAATGGCATAAAATTATCCTTCCAATAAAGCCAAATTGATGGACATTAAAACGATTTTCTTGTGTTTTATTTCAATTCGAAGTTCTATACCTCTAAAAAAACACCCTGTATTAACTAGAATAATATTTTTTACAGTGGAATGTTTATTATTTAGTATATTATTTATTATCATTTGATAACTAGGAGTACCAGTTACCTGTTAAAGTTGTTTGCAATCTTTTAAAAATAAATATAAGTGTTTGCTGGGTACGAGAGCTACAATATCTCTCAAATGCACATATGTTCATTCAAATGATTATAAACGTTTAAATATGAAATCAATTCAGTACGCAACTCCTACCAGTTAATCGCTTTCAATAGAAGACAGTTATTTTTTATGGACTATAACGAACTTAAGACCCCACAAACGAACGCACCTACAACCAGATACACAAATATAACATACAATACATTCAAATATTAGAGAACTGCTTTGAGATGAAACTTATTTATTATATATATTTTTAATAATAATAGAAAGAAAAACAACAACAGCAGAACATATAAAAACATATATGGTCACTTCAAATAAAAAAAGTTTATGTGTTTGTATTTTGTCTAGATCCATTTTCAAAATGGCATAAAGTTGGAATTATACTACAACTTCTTATTTTTTTTTACTTATATTCAATACAATAGATATTTATGTGTTTGCAAGTTTTTACACATGTTGCATATGAAGGAGAGAAAAAACCTCAACTATTTGTATTACTTCTAACAGGAAAGACCAATATAAAACTGAAGTTCAATGGTGGAAATTAGATTTAGCGAATAACGTAAAATATATTTCAACTCTCTAAGACTTTTACAAGTGCTTGTCTCAGGGAGTTTTATTTATGTCAAAGAAGGAATGAAGAAAATGTAATAATTTCTCTCATGGTTTCAATAATGTCATACATATACATATGTAGCCAATTTACAAAGTCTTGTAAAATAATAAGCCAAATGTAATAAATTTTAGGAAATGAATTTTGACATACTTAAAAGATGCAAAAATTTATACTAAATTTTGGAAAAATATTTTCTAGTTTTAAGTATTTTTCTTTGAATTATAGAATATAATATTTATTCGCACTTAGCAATAAAATCGAAGTAAATTTTTCATATTTTCGAGGACTATAAATATATTTATTTGTAAATAAAATAAAATTTTATAGCTCAATACTTTCAATGCTTATTTAGACTGCCCTATTAGGCAATTGGTTAGAGTGATTTTCTATCAGTAAGAGTAAGAAGATTGTTGGTTAAATACTTGTCTCCTCTCAAGGAATTAATAACTATATATGGTGAATTAATTAAGCATAAGATATAAGGAACTAATAAGTAACAGATCATGTGGTATAGAATTTAATTAAAAATAAAAATAAGCAGCAGATTAAAGACATTGACTAAATTTACTAAGCTTCGATTTTATATGGAAACTTTACTTAATTTTAGAAAAATTTTACTTAAATATAAAAATATAACTCCTACAAACTAGTTTATTAATGAACTAGAAATTTAGTAAATATTTTACTGGTTTTGAGTAAAAAACAGCTTTGCCGCCATTCAACAGCTTTTCTTACTCAAATTTAGAAAATTTTCCAAAGTCTTAGTTAATTTTTATTTGAGTGTACTCTCAAACTGCAGGAACCCGCATATAGTACATTTTGTGGTAATCAGCGAAAAGATGTACCGTCTAAAGTGTAATCCTCTATGGTTATTTGTTAGGCATTATCAGTAGTATTCCTGTTTACACTTGAAAAAAAAAACTATATTCGGAGAAGATAAAAAGGATAGAACAGGTAAAGCACTTGTAATCTGCAGACAATACCTCGCATCTACTATAAGCGATCAGAACAAATAATGAAAGGAAATGGCAGGGAATCTTGCTGTCTGACATGTCATTGACCAGGCCACGTCTACAGCATTATACATTATGCCAGAGAGAGAGAGAGAAAAAAAAGAAAAGGACAGAGAACAGATAATTTCGAGGGTGCAGCGTTAAACATGATGCGAAGTAATATTTTATGCTAATGTATTCTGGGCAACCTGTCGTAAGTCTCATGAAGTAGTATGATGTAAGGAATTCTATTGTTTTCGCCAAAATGTCCGTCCGTCTGTCTGTCTTTTTTTTAATAAAGGAGAAGTAACACCCAGGCAAGGAATGCCTACTACTATTACTAGGTGTTATCTTCTTTGGGAAAGGGATATAGATAGATAAGACAAGTGGTGAAGGAAGAGAGGGAGGAAAGCTTCATTCTTTTACAATTTTTACTGAATTTATTTTCGTTTTGTTTTATTTGTTAGTTAAATTCTTAGCATTAACGTTAAAGTGTATAAAAACGAAGCCGAACTATTCATCATAATCCAGGCATCAAATGGTACTATAAGGGAGGATAAAGGATCACATAAAGCTACCAAATCTATTAATACAATTCGTTCAAGTTATTCACAGCAGCAAGCTACCGACTACAAAATCAACAATTTCAAGGATAGAATACACATGTTTATATGAGAATGATTCTTTTGACGACAGCAAGGCAATATGATGATTTTGTGGTTGTAGTCCAATTAAACTAATTTCTATTTCTATGCGACAAGGAGCTAATACAGTGCTGCCAGTTTAATACAAAATTTTCAAAATGTTGACTGAATGATGTCTTACAATTATTTAATATTATTTAACAAAAATTATGCAAGTACGTTTTAAAATAATAATTTCATTTTTATAAATGTTTTTGTACTTAAATACCAGGTGATGGTCATGTTTTTGGAATTTTTACTACCAATTTCATCACATTCCTAATAATTGTAATGAAAAATTTAGTTACTAAGTAGCAATTCGATGATATTTTAAAGCAAAACTATCACATAAAATAGAAATAAATGTTACGTCAGCTTTGCACAAAGAGGAAAATATCTTCAAAATTTTTTAAAATTTACATACTAAAATTGATGCAAAAAGTCACCATCAGAAAGGTTTCAATTTGTGGTTTTAGTCGACAAACTCTAGCCCTGACTCTGGTCATCAATTTTGAAATTAAACTTGCTGTGTATGAAGCCATTCTAGATGACAAAAGAAACTTTTGCATCCCAGCAAAAGTTTTTGTTTCCACGAAGCGTTTTTGTAAGGGAGACAATGTTGGAGAATCACTTGCAGTTGCGCATGAATAAGGCATTTTATTTGTTCGAGACGAGCCAGCTAAAAGCAATACATTCAGCTTTCGAAAAGCCATGAATTTTTTGCCTTACCCAAGTGCTTCACAGAAGTAATAACCGAAGTTTTTGTGTACTCAGATGCACAAGTTACTGGCATGAAAATTTGATGTTTCTTTTTTTACTTTGTTAGAGAGCATTTTTCGAAGTTTTTATTATTTATTAGCAATACATTGTTTTCCTCAGTTGTTAGTGCTTCCAAATCAGATTTTTTTTACTGCCATATGGAATGAGCAAATTATTTAAAAGCTTTTCGAAACTTTAATATTATTGTACGAGTATTATGGAAGCATCTGCGGTTGGAAGTGTTTTTAGGACTAAGTCTGAAGTATTATTTTCTATACTGGCTATTAATGAGATATTTTCTTTATTTCAATTATCAACGAGTAGAAAGGAAGCCTTTATCAAGCATATAAATCTATAGTGGCAAGTAGTCAAGTGCTTAAATTGCGTCCTTTATATAGTTTTGCAATTTCAGAAAAATTCTTTAAAAAGTTTAAACAATCCAGGCATTGTGATGTGAAAGCAAAAGTAAAATAAGAATATATAGTTAAATCCAATAGTAAATAAATTGACCAACATAAAAGTTGCCCATTCCTGTTTTATAATCCTATAAAATATGAGTATTTGTATATATGACAAACTTTTATATTTAAACATGTATGTACATTTATACATGCATATATTTAAGATTATTTTTCCTCCTCATACACTTCTATAAATAAACAACCGATGCCAAACTGCTGATTAAACTTGATTGCATTTTGCTGCGTCAGTCTGGCAATTTCAAAATAAAAGAAACTCATTTCTTAAGCTTTCCTTTTATCCCATCTGCAGGTCCTTATCAAATACAAAAGAAATTTTTACTGCTTTTCTTTGTCAGAGTTATTGTTCCTTTTTTCAACTTTTTAAAGAGTCATTTGAAGGAAACACAAAAAGACGTAGTGATTGTGTTCACTGCATGTTTTAGTGATATTGTTTGTTGTATATTTTTTTTTATCATACAAACATACACATGTACATATTTATTGATAAACATTTTTCTTAGACGGATGAACAGACAATGTGATGTCCATTTTTTATAATATTTATTTTTTTTTCGTAATAATATATTTTATGGCATAGGATGTTCATAAGTATGTGTGTGTTTATGTTTTATGTGTGAAAATTGAAGGTCCACATAAAATTATGATTTGTTTTCGTCTTTTATATTATTTTTATATCACTATATATATATTTTTTTATGTCATATCATGGTTTTTATGACTCCAATTTGTTTGGTAATTTGTGTGACATGCACGATTTAATCTTAAATAAGAGTACAAAATATATATGGATGTATGGAATATGTATGCATATGTGAAAATAGATTTCAACAACAAGCAGTAGTTTTGAAGTGGCCATCGTGGGTTTAAAGAATAAATAAAATAATATAATCAAAATGAAACAAACTGGAAATAGGAAATTAAGGAAATTAACTAGTTCTTATGTAAGCATTTGTGCTATATAAAAATAAATTTACAATATTTCGTATATATTGTTATTACTTTGTTTTAAAAAAAAAACAAGTAAAAATCAAAACTATCTTAGCAATTCGCAAGAAGTTTACACATTTTAGTTGAGTTTGACTTATATAATTTATTTCTTGTTATCACCTTAATTGGCCCCAGTTAGTTAAGAAGGCTTAAAAGTCTATACGTCCAAAATAAAGCTTATATTTAAAAGCACTTTACTTTGTAGATTATTTTTAAACTTCCACTTCTTAAAGCAATTTGCAAGGAGTTTATTTAAACATTTTTGTTGCATTTTACTTATTGAGTTGATGGCTTCTTAATACACTTATTGTTCGTAGCTAGTTAATTAGACTCCAAAGATTGGTCTCCTTAAATTAAATCTTGCCTTTTTGCATATGTTATTTGATTAAATGTTCACTTAGGCACAGAAAAAAATTCTAGGATATAAGATTGGCCGATTATAACATTCTATTTGCTAACATTTCTAATCGGGCTAGGACACATGTTGCCTTTAAATAGCTACCCAAGCAATTAGCTTGTTTATATATTCCATCGTCCAATTAAAAAAAAAGAACTCCATTTTTCATATAAAAAAATAATACATCGTCCTTTTTCATCCAAAGTTTAAATGGGATATACAGCATCTTTCTTAAATTGAAAAAACTAAATGGAGTATATATATACATCATCCATTCTACATTCAAAAAATTAAATGGGCTATGATCGTCAATTTTTGTACAAAAAATTAAATGGGATATACATTATCTATTTATTTATTTATTTATTTTGCCATAAGATCATTAATAATATATTTTTTTTGGAGTTCAAAAACAATACTTAAAACAATGTTATAATACCTATTTGATTATATGAAGGGATTTTTGTAATTCCGAATATCATTAATTTAACATAATAATAAAATATATATATATATATATATATAATATATATATATATAAAAACATATATATATATTTATATAAACAGTAATTTGTGAACGATTAAAATTAAAATTTTTGCAGAAAAATGGACAATGTATAGTCCATTAAATTTTTTTCATAAAAAATGTACGATGTATAAAGCACTAAAATTTAAAAACAAAACTTTCTTGCATGAAAAATGAACGATGTATTATATTCCATTAAATTCTTTGCATGAAAACTCGTCCATTAAATTTTTTGCATTTAAAATGGATGATGTATAGTTCATTAAATTTTTTTTGCATGAAAAATAGACGATGTATAGTTGCTTATTTTTTTCCTAAAAAATTTTTTTCGATGAAAATACACGATGTATTGTCCATTAAATTTATTGGACAAAAAAAACGATGTATAGTCCGTTAAATTTTTTTAAACGAAAATGGACGATGTTTAGTTCATTAGTTTTTTTTTCATGAAAAACGGACGATGTACATTCCATTAAATTTTTTTCATAAAAATTTTTTGTATGAAAAATATACGAAATATACGTCCATTAAATTGTTTGCAATGAAAATGGAAGATGTTTGGTTCATTATTTTTTTTCTGAAAAACGGACGATGTATAGTCTATTAAATTTTTTCAATAAAAAATTTTTTGTATCAAATATAGACTGTGTGTAGTCCATTAAATTTTGTTTCAGAAAAATGTTTTTTCCATGAAAAATTGACGATTAAATTTTTTTCGATTTTTTTTTTTTTGAAAAAT
Organism: Nowickia ferox; assembly: GCA_936439885.1. Classification (NCBI taxonomy): domain Eukaryota; kingdom Metazoa; phylum Arthropoda; class Insecta; order Diptera; family Tachinidae; genus Nowickia; species Nowickia ferox. The sequence continues at coordinate 73,384,435 of OW387026.1, forward strand.
AGACGAATTATGGTCCATTTAATTAATTGGATAAAAAAATATACAATGTATAGTCCATTAAATTTTTTCTTAAAATATTTTTTTGCATGAAAAATAGACGATGTATAGTCCATTTAATTTATTGGATGAAAAATACACAATTTATAGTCGATTAATTTTTTGCATGAAAAATAGACGATCTATCTTCCATTAGATTTTTTGCATGAAAAATGGACGATGTATAGTCCATTAAATATTTATAGTCTATTAAATTTTTTTTCATAAATAATTATTTTGCATGAAAAATAGACGATGTATATATAGTCCATTAATTTTTTTTTTTTTCATAAAAATTTTTCTTGCATGAAAAATAACGATGTATCTTAAATTAAATTTTTTTTCGTAAACAATTTTTTTGCATGAAAGCAAGACATCGTCTATTTTTCCATGAAAAATAGACATTGTGTATTCCATTTAATTTATTTTATGAAAAAATAACGATGTATAGTCCATTAAATTTTTTTCATAATTTTTTTTTTTGCACGAAAAACAGACTATGTATAGTCCATTAAATTTTTTCATAAAAATTTTTTTCATAAAAAATTTTTTTGCATGAAAAATGGGCGATGTGTAGTCCATTTAATAAATTGGAAAAAAATATACATTACATAGTCCATGAAATTTTTTGCATGAAAAATAAACGATATATAGTCCATTAAATTTTTTTTAAAAAATTTTTTTTTTTCATGTAAAATAGACGGTATTAAATTTTTTTTTTTTAATTTTTTTTTTGCATTTGCATTTAATTTATTGAATGAAAAAATAATGAAATGTCGTCCATTAAATTTTTGGCATGAAAAATTTACGATGAATAGTCCGTTAAATTTTTTTCATAAATTTTTTATACATGAAAACAAGACGATATATGTGTAGTTCATTGAATTTTTTGTCATACAAATTTTTTGGCATGAAAAATAGACGATGTATATTCCGTTAAATTTGTTGCATTAAAAATGAACGATGTGCTGTAGTCCATTTAATTTATTGGATAAAAAAATATACAATGTATAGTTCATAAAATTTTTTGCATGAAAAATAGAGGATGTATACTAGAGATTTTGTCGTGTCACGCGTGAGTCACGCTATGATCATCCATTTTTGTACAAAAAATTAAATGGGATATATATTATCTATTTATTTATTTATTTATTTCGCCATAAGATCATTAATAATATATTTTTTTTGGAGTTCAATAACAATACTTAAAACAATGTTATATACCTATTTGATTATATGAAGGGATTTTTGTAATTCCGAATATCATTAATTTAATATAATAAAATATATCTATATATATATATATATATATATAAACAGTTATTTGTGAACGATGTACTCGTATTATAGTCCATTAAAATTTTTGCAGAAAAATGGACAATGTATAGTCCATTAAATTTTTTTCATAAAAAATGTAGGATGTATAAAGCATTAAAATTTAAAAACAAAACTTTCTTTCATGAAAAATGAACGATGTAGAGTCCATTAAATTCTTCGCATGAAAACTCGTCGATGTATAGTCCATTAAATTTTTTGCATTTAAAATGGATGATGCATAGTCCATTAAATTTTTTTCATTAAATTTTTTTTGCATGAAAAATAGACGCTTATTTTTTTCCTAAAAAATTTTTTTGCATGAAAAATACACGATGTATTCTCCATTAAATTTATTGGACAAAAAAAAACGATGTATAGTCCGTTAAATTTTTTTAAATGAAAATGGACGATATTTAGTTCATTAGTTTCTTTTCATGAAAAACGGACGATGTACATTCCATTAAATTTTTTTCATAAAAAATTTTTTGTATGAAAAATATAGGATGTGTAGTCTATGAAATTGTTTGCAATGAAAATGGACGATGTTTGGTTCATTAGTTTTTTTTCTGAAAAACGGACGATGTACAGTCTGTTAAATTTTTTCCATAAAAAAATTTTTGTATCAAATATAGACTGAGTGTAGTCCATTAAATTTTTTGCGTGAAAAATGGACGATGTATAGTCCATTAAATTTTTTTTAAAAAATGTTTTTTTTTCATGTAAAATTTTTTTTTGCATTTGCATTTAATTTATTGAATGAAAAAATAATGAAATGTCATCCATTAAATTTTTGGCATGAAAAATTTTTTTCATAAATTTTTTTTACATCAAAACAAGACGATGTATGTGTAGTTCATTGAATTTTTTTCATAAGAATTTTTTGGCGTGAAAAATAGACGATGTATACTCCGTTAAATTTGTTGCATTAAAAATGAACGATGTGTTGTAGTCCATTAAATTTATTGGATGAAAAAATATACAATGTATAGTCCATAAAATTTTTTGCATCAAAAATAGAGGATGTATAATAGAGATGTGCAAATGTCGTGATTTTGTCGTGTCAGCGTGAATCACGCGTGATAGTGATCAAATTTATAATTAATAACGCGTGAGTGCGTGACCGTGACTTAAAAAAAATTACTCGTGCGTGAGTTTTTTTTAAGAATCTGGAACGAATTCTCACGCTCTCACGAGATAACACTCCTGCGTGGATATATAACTGTATTAAAAATGTTAAACTTTTTTGTAATAAATACTACAATCTATGTCTGAGCTGCCCAAAGTAGCACCAGAATGTCGAAGATCAATCGGCTTCTTATACAAATGAATAAATATACGCGAATACATTACTCTCGTGTTTCTCTCGGTGGCCAGCTCTGATCTATGTACATATATGTGTATATATGTACATACATATAGGTAGAATGTACATACATATGTACATATTTATGTTTAAGAACCAAGGTTGGAAACCGAAACGAATAGTGGTATCGGTATTGATACCGGTACAATTATTTTTTAAATTTCGGTATCGGTAACGGTATCGGTATTTTTTATTTCGGTATCGGTATTACCGGTACATACCGTTCAAGAGTCTATAATACCGGTATACCGATATTACTATAATACACACGAAGTGTATGTAGAAAATGTATGTACTTAGTGATGTACCACGTTTTTAGATATTCGTACTCGTACTCGCCACTAGTGTTGAGCGATATTGTGATTTTTTAATAATGTTGCTCCTTGTGAATGTGATTTCTCGATTGCTGTTCTTTTAAACTGTGACTGTGATCACAGCTTAGCAGTATTTTGTTTGTAGCAGTTCTGTTATTTTGACAAAATCTGATAAGAAGAGCAGCAGTGAAATTAAACAGTAACTGTGATCACGGTTTAACACATTTCAGCTCTTCTGCTTTAAAAGTATTTATTAGTATTGGTATTTTTATAAATATTAGTAAAAAGAGCGACAAGAACAAACAATTAGCAAACAACCCCATCCAAATATTGAGAATTGTGGTATAAGAGGTAGAGAGACAGTAAAATTTGAAATAAAAAAATGTGAGAGCTATACACTGTAGCCAGAAAAGACGATTTGACACGATTCGACGATTTTTTTCTCTTGCTGTAAAGTAAGCATACAAGAACATTCACAGTTTGTATGAAAGAACTATATTTCTAAAACCTGTTACTTGCTAAATTCGGTCACAGTCGTGATTAATGATTTTTCAATCGCTGTGAAAAAGTAACAGGTTTCGTAAAATCGCTCATCTCTACTCGCCACATTCAGAGGAAAACGAAAATTTTTAATTTTTTTAAATATGCAATAATTTAAAAAATTTAATTTATTTCAATTCAAAGAATAAGGAATATTATTATACAAAACAAACCTCTTGTACAATTAAGTGTGTAAACAAGACCAACACCATTGAAAATTTGTTCGATCTTTAAGTAAATCTAAAGTGTGCAGTGAAATGATTTAAAAAGATTCATATCATATTTTCGATCAATAAAGGTTGCCATGGTAAAAATATTTTGGGACGGCCTTAAGCATGCAATGTTGGGGTATATTGGGAGATCAAATGACTGAAAATAATGTCCATTACCAAAAACAGGAATGTGATTTATTTTTGCTGCTTATTAATAATCGTAATTTTTTCAAATTTGCTTTATTAAGGTCTGTTGGACCTCCACCGCTTAAGCAACATAATTTACGAATTAAATTTTTTTTTACCAAAATCGATTATTTGCGATCGTAAATAATCGATTTTCGTCAAAAAAAAAACGAAGTCCAAAAAATGTGTCGCTTTAGCTTTTTGACTGTTATAGTACGATATTTGTTCGAAAACAATTTGTCCATATCAAAATATAATTAAATATTCTTGTACATACCTCAAAATTGGATCTAGTTCTCATGTACATTTCATAGTTGTTTTATATAAATATTTTCAGGTTCGGTTGTATAAAAAAATAAAGTAGCATCAATTGGGCGAACGAAAATGCTAAAACTTAATAATTTGATATTGTCATATCCATGGAAGAATATATTTTTATAAAGGACACTTTCTTGTCCATGAGAATTGGAGGAAATATTTTATAAAGCTCTGCAGAACCATTTCGTTCTATGTATTTGGTACATTTATTGGTTATATATGTTGTATTGTGATATGAAAATAAGTTTTTTATGTATATTAAAAATTAAAATGCGTAAAATTAGAAGAGATGAGGAAAGGAAAAACATGTAAGCAGTTTGACCACAATGTGTCTCTATATTGTTTGGAAGTGATTTTTCTGGAAAAAATTAAAATTAAAATTTATCACACTGTGTAGGAATCCATTTAATTTATTATATTTATTCTTTTTGTTTTTAGTAAAGCCTTTAGTATATGTTTAATTTTAATGTACGCGAACATGGGTGTGAAGTTCTTTTTGATAGGAAAATTTTATATCTCATTTTGTAGACGTAAGCAGAATCCAAATTACTCGTATTCGTACTCGCGACTATCAAAATCTTACAATCGGCGCATCACTAGTATGTACATATATTAAAGAAGTACTCTTCAACATTTTAAATCTCCACATTAGCTAGGATGAGAACAACTGCATTTAGACTATTACCTTCTAGTCTATTACAAAAACTTGTGTAGGTAGAACAGCCAATATAACTTTCGCGATTTCAAATAACTTTGGCTTACAATGGTTTTGCTCTTTCGACCAATTTAAAATACTTATGTGTATGTGTAGGGACACGTTTTTCGTTCCTAAAAGAGAACAAAAATGTGCTCATAAAAGAAATATATTTTTGCAATTTTATTATTGGGGGGAAACGGTATACCGGTACAGACATAAACGGTATTCTGCATACCGGTATTTTCTAAGCTAAATAAATTTATTTATCGTTACCGATACCGGTATCTAATTTAAGCGGTATTTGGTAAGAACATATTTTTCAATTTCAATTTATCAACAAACATAAAAAATTAATTATATATTTTCCGTAAGCCTGCGTGATCGAGATAAGTTATACACCCCTCGTGCGTGATTAAGAATATTTTATACCTGAGCGTGCGTGATCGAGAATATTATCAAAATCATTCGTGAGAGAAAGTGCGTGAGTAAAATATTTTTCTGCGTGAGCGTGCACATCTCTAATGTATACTCCATTAAATTTTTTCATAGGCACTTTTTTGGATGAAAAATAGACGATAAATAGTCCATTTAATTAATTGGATAAAAAAATATATAATGTATAGTCCATTAAATTTATTTCATAAAAATTTTTTTTTCCATGAAAAATATACGATAGTTTTTTCATAAAAAAATTTTTTTAATGAGAAATAGACGATGTATAGTCTATTAAATTTTGTTCATAAAAAATTTTTTTCCATGAAAAAAAGACTATTAAATTTTTTCATAAAATATTTTTTTTTTGCATGAAAAGTTGACGAGTACAGTCCATTAAATTTTTTTCTTAAAAATTTTTTTGCATGGAAAAAAGGCGATGTGTATTCCATTTAATTAATTGGATAAAAAAAAACTATACAATGTATGATAAACAAACTTTAAACTTTTTGCATTAAAATAGACGATGTATACTCCATTAAGTTTTTTCTCTTAAAAAATTTGTTTGAATGAGAAATAGACAATTAAATTTTTTTCATAAAAAATTTTTTTGCATGAAAAATAGACAATGTATAATCCATTAATTTTTTTCATAAAAAATGTTTTTGCATGAAAAATAGACAATGTAGAGTCCATTAAATTTTTTTCATAAAAAATTTTTTTGCATTGTTAGACGATGTGTCGCCCATTTAATTAATTGGATAAAATATTACAATGTATGGTCCATTATATTTTTCATGAAAAATAAACGGTACATTAAATCTTTTTCATAAAATTTTTTTTTGCATGAAAAATAGACGATGTATAGGCCATTAAATTTTTTTCATAAAAAATAAACGATGTAAAGTTCATTAAATTTTTTTCATAAAAAATTTTTTTTTGCATGAAAAATACACGATTTATAGACCATTATTTTTTTTTTCATAAAAATTTTTTTGCATGAAAAATAGACGATGTATAATCCATTAAACTTTTTTTATAAAAAAGTTTTTATTTCATATAAACTACTGACATAAAAAAAATTCCGGATGTTATAGATTTTGGCGTCATGAAAAATATTTCTAGAGATTTAGTTCATGTTGAAGCTTCTCTAGATCTCTCCTCCGATCACTCTCCCACTATCGTTGCAATCTGTAATCCACTAAGAAGTGACTTACCTCATCCATATGTGAAGATGGTCATTCGTGTTAATTGGCTGAGATTCAAAAAATATCTTAGTAGTCATTGCACAGAAAACATAACGCTAAGTACATCCGATGATATTGAATCTAACATTGCGAATCTTAACGGAAATATTAAACAGGCTGCTGAACATGCTACTACCTCAAACCCGCAGACTGGGTTTAATAGAATTTATTCTACGGATATTGAACGTCTCGTAAGTGAAAAAAGAAGAGCTAGAAGGGAATGGCAGCAACACAGATCACCCCAACATAAAATCAGGTTTAAAGAGTGCACTAAACGACTCCAAGAGTTGCTTGCATCTGAAAAAACTGCATCTCTTAAAAATTATCTGGAAGGTCTTGATGTTACACCAGCATCTAATTATTCTTTGTGGCGCGCTGCGAGGAAGCTTAAAACACCCGTTGAGTTTAAACCACCCCTGCGCACTTCTACCGGAGGTTGGGCAAGAAACGATACTGAAAAAGGTAACATATTTGCTGAGCATTTAAAAACCGTATTTACCCCAAACACATGTATGGGTGTTGCTGATTTGCCATGTGTAGTTGCTCTACCCCCTCGTCCCTTAAAGTTTAAGATGCGTGATGTACAAAAACTAATTGCTGAACTCAACCCAAAAAAAGCTCCGGGTATTGATGAAATTAGTAATAAGATGCTGATGAAGTTGCCTCGTATTGCAATTAGAATTCTGCTATTCATTTTTAATGCCATTTTAAGACTGGAGTATTATCCACACAGCTGGAAGCTTGCCAAGGTCAAAATGTCAAAGCTCTTCGAAAAGTTACTCATGATCAAATTGTCCCCAATTCTAACTGATAATGCGTGCATACCGGATCATCAATTTGGTTTTAGAAGTCAGCATAGCACCATTGAACAAACGCATAGATTGGTTCAATTTATAAGAATAACACTGGAAGAAAAGAAGTATTGTTCTGCCCTCTTTATTGATGTTTCTCAAGCATTTGATAAAGTGTGGCATAGAGGCCTAATTTTAAAATTGAAGAAATATCTACCAATAAACATTGTTAATCTTCTGCAAAGTTATATTCTTGCTCGAAAGTTCACTGTTTTGGAAGGAGACTTCATGAGTGCGTCCGAATCAATCTCATCCGGTGTGCCACAGGGGAGCATACTGGGCCCAGTCTTGTATTTGATTTATACTTGTGATATGCCTTTGAGCAATAATATCCATACATCTTAAATTGCAAAATACTCAGGCAAATATTTAACTCAACTCGAGTCACACCCTAATCCGCTTGCTCGAAATATCTTGAACTTTACCGGACACATCCGCTTAAAAAAGAGGGACACAAGGACTCTAATACTTTCCACACCAGATGAAACTGTTTGAAATTATTTTTTTATTTTTTTGCTTTGCACAACTCTTATGTATTATGAATTACTATCACTAAGTTTATGTCCGACACTGGTCGGGCCTAATAATTATATTTAGATTTAAGATTTGAATACTTATTGTTAGTTAATTTTTGAAGATACAATAAATAAATATATGTATGCATAAAAAAAAAAAAAAAAAAATGTAAACTAGACGATATATAGTCCATTAAATTTTTTTCATAAGAAATTTTTTCCATGAAAAATAGACGATGTATAGTCCATTTAAAAAAATGTTTTTGCATGAAAAATAGATGATGGATTGTCCATTAAATTTTTTCATTAAAAATTTTTTTCCATGAAAAATAGACGATGTATGGTCCATTTAATTAATTGTATAAAAAATATACAATGTATAGTCCATTCAATTTTTTGCATGAAAAATAGACGATGTATATATATATAGTCCATTTAATTTTTTTCATAAAAAAATTTTTTCCATGAAAAATAGACGATGTTTAGTTTAGTCCATTAAATTTTTTTCATAAGAATTTTTTTTGCATGAAAAATAGACGATGTATAGTCCATTAAAAAAATGTTTTTTCATGAAAAATAGATGATGGGTTGTCCATTAAATTTTTTCATTAAAAATTTTTTAATTGTATAAAAAAATATAGATTATATAGTCCATTATATTTTTGCATGAAAAATAAAAGATACATTAAATCTTTTTCATAAAATTTTTTTTTGTATTTCCATTAAATTTATTGAATGAAAAAACAATATATATATTGCATTAAATTTTTTTTGCATGAAAAATTTTTTTCCATGAAAAATAGACGATGTATAGTCCATTAACCTTTTTCCATAACATTTTTTTTTGCATGAAAAATTGACGATGTGTCATCCATTTAATTACTTGGATAAAAAATATACAATGTATGATCCATTAAATTTTTTTTCCTTAAAAATTTTTTTTGCATATAAAATAGACGAGTATAGTCCATTAAATTTTTTCATAAAAAATTTGCTTCCATGAAAAATAGACGATGTATAGTCCATTAAATTTTTTCATAGTTTTTTTTGCATGTAAAATGATTCATTAAATTTTTTTTTTTGTAAAAAAATTTTTGCATGAAAAAAGACGACGTGTATCCATTTAAATAATTGGATAAAAAATATACCTTGTATAGTCCACCAAATTTTTTACATGAAAAGTTGACTATGTATAGTCCATTAAACTTTAAAAATGTTTTTTTTCATGTAAAATTGACGATGTATAATAGTTCATTAAATTTTTTTCATAAGAAATTTTTTTGCATGAAAAATAGACGATGGATGTATAGTCCATTAAAAAAATGTTTTTGCATGAAAAATAGATGATGTATAGTTCATTAAATTTTTTTCATAATTTGTTTTTTTGCATGAAAAATTTACGATGTATAGTCCATTAAATTTTTTCATAAAATTTTTTTTGCATGTTAATAGACGATCCATTAAATTTTTTTCATAACATTTTTTTTTTGAATGAAAAATAAACAATGTCTAGTCCATTAAATTTTTTTCATAAATTTATTTTTGCCTGAAAAGTAGACATGTATAGGCCATTAAATTTTTTTCATAAAAAAATTTTTTCCAAGAAAAAATAGATGATGTGTAGGCCATTAAATAAAAATAGACGATGTATAGCCCATTAAATTTTTTTCATAAAAAATTTTTTGCATGAAAAATAAATTTTTTCCTAAAAAATTGTTTTCCATGAAAAATAGACGATGTATAGTCTACTAAATTTTTTCATACAAAATTTGTTTGCATGAACAATAGACGATGTATAGTCCATTAAATTTTTTCATAAAAATTTTTTTCCATAAAAAAAGACGATGTATAGTCAATTTAATTAATTGGATAAAAAAAATATACAGTATAGTCCATAAATTTTTTTTTTTTTTTTTTTTTTTTTTTTTTTTTTAATACATATATTTATTTATTGTATCTTCAAATATGAACTAACAATAATTATTCAAATCTTAAATCTAAAAAAATAAATAAAATTTTTTTCATAAAAATTTTTTTGCATGAAAAATAGACGATGTATAGTCCATTTAATTAATTGGAATTGGGTTGGACAATGTAAAGTCCATTATATTTTTTTCATAAAAAATTTTTTGCATGAAAAATAAGTTTTTTCCTAAAAAATTTTTTTGCATGAAAAATAGACTATTGTCCATTATATTTTTTTCATAACAAATTTTTTCCATGAAAAATAAATTTCTTCCTAAAAATTTTTTTGGCGTTAAAAATAGACGATGTATAGTCCAATAATTTTTTTTCATAATATGTTTTTTTCCATGAAAAATATACCATGTATAGTTCATTAAATTTTTTTCATAAAAAAATTTTTTTTCCATGAAAAATACACGATGTTTATATAGTCCATTAAATATTTTCATAAAAATTTTTTTGCATGAAAAAAAAAGAAGATGTATAGTACATTTAATTAATTGGATAAAAAAATATACAATGTATATACCCCATTAAATTTTTTTCATAAAATTTTATTTGCATGAAAAATAGACGATGTATAGTCCAATAATTTTTTCTCATAATTTGTGTTTTTCCATGAAAAATAGACGACGATAATCCATTAAATTTTTTTATAAAAAATGTTTTTGCATGAAAAATAGAGAATAAAAAAAATTTTTTTTTCATAAATCTTTTTGCATGAAAAATAGACGATGTTCATTAAATTTTTTTCATAAATTTTTTTTTGCATGAAAAATAGACATTATATTTTTTTCATAACAAATTACAAGAAAAATAGACGAGTGTAGTCCATTTAATTAATTGGATACAAATGTATACAATGTATAGTCCATTGAATTTTTTAATAAAAAATGGACGATGTATTAAATTTTTTTTCTTAAAAAATTTTTTTGCATGATATATAGACGATGTATAGTCCATTAAATTTTTTTCATAAAAAATTTTTTTCCATGAAAAATGTATAGTCCATTTAATTAATTGGATAAAAAAAATATACAATGTATAGTCCATGAAATTTTTTTCATAAAAAATTTGTTTGCATGAAAAAAGACGACGTATAGTCCTTTAAATTTTTTTCATAAAATTTTTTTCCATGAAAAATAGACGATGTCCTTTAATTTTTTTTTTCATAATTTGTTTTTCAATTTGATTTTTAAAAAAAAAAATTTAAAAAAAAATTGTTTATGGAAAAAATTTAATGGTCTTTACAACGGCCAATTTTCATGGAAAAAAAAAATTATGAAAAAAATTTAATGGACTATACATCGTCTATTTTTCATGGAAAAAAATTTTGTGAAAATAATTTAAAGGACTATACGTCGTCTATTTTTCATGCAAAAAAAATTTTATGAAAAAAATTTCATGGACTATACATTGTCTATATATCATGCAAAAAAATTTTTTAAGAAAAAAAATTTAATACTCTATACATCGTCCATTTTTTATTAAAAAATTCAATGGTCTTTACATCGTCTATTTTTCATGCAAAAAAAAATTTATGAAAAAAATTTAATGGACATCGTCTATTTTTCATGCAAAAAGATTTTTTATGAAAAAAAAAATTTTTTTTATTTTTTTATTTTTCATGCAAAAACATTTTTTATAAAAAAATTTAATGGATTATACATCGTATATTTTTCATGCAAAAAATTTTTTATGACAAAAAAAATTAATGGACTACACATCATCTATTTCTCATTAAAAAAATTTTTTCATGAAAAAACTTATTGGAGTTATACATCGTCTATTTTTCATGCAAAAAATTTAATGGACTATACATTGTATATTTTGTTAACCAATTAATTAAATGGACTACAGATCGTCTATTTTTCTTCCAAAATTTTTTTATGAACAAAATTTAATCTCCTATACGTCGTCGTCTTCTTTTCATGCAAAAAAAAATTTATTTATACATCGTCTATTTTTCATGCAAAAACAAATTATGAAAAAAATATAATGGACTATATATACATCGTCTATTTTTCTTGCAAAAAAATTTTTTATCAAAAAAATTTAATGGATTATACATCGGCTACTTTTCATGCAAAAAATTTGTTTTGAAAAAAATATAATAAAAATAGACGACGCATAGTCCATTAAATTTTTTTCATAATTTTTTTTTTTGCATGAAAAATAGACGATGTATAGTCCATTTAATTAATTGGATAAAAAAAATATACAATGTATAGTCCATTAGATATTTTTCATATATTTTGTTTTACATGAAAAGTGGACGATGTATGGGCCATTAAATTTTTTTCATAAAAAAAAAATAGACGATGTATAGTCCATTTTTTCCATAAAAATTTTTTCATGAAAAATAGACGATGTATATATAGTCCATTACATTTTTTTCATAACAAATTTTATTGCATGAAAAATAGACGATGTATAGTCCATTAAATTAATTAGATAACAAAATATACAATTTATAGTCCATTAAATTTTTTAATGAAAAATGGATGATGTAAAGTTCATTAAATTTTTTTATAAAATATTTTTTTCCATGAAAAATAGACGATGTATAGTCCATTAATTTTTTTTCATAAAAAATTTTTTGCATGTAAAATAGACGATGTATAGTCCATTAATTTTTTTAATTTTTTTTTTCATAAAAAATATTTTGCAAGAAAAATAGACGACGTATAGTCCATTTAATTAATTGGATAACAAAATATACAATGTATAGTCCATTAAATATTTTAATGAAAAATGGATGTGTAATATAGTTCATTACATTTTTTTTATAAAAAATTTTTTCCATGAAAAATAGACGATATAGTCCATTAATTTTTTTTTCACAAAATTTTTTGGCATGAAAAATAGACGATGTATAGTCCATTAAATTTTTTTTATAAAAAATTTGTTTGTATGGAAAATAGACGATGTATAGTCCATTAAATTTTTTCATAAAAATTTTTTTTATAAAAAATAGACGATGTATAGTCCATTATATATTTTTTTTAACAAACTTTTTGGATGAAAAATAAATTTTGTCTTAAAAAATTTTTTTCCATGGAAAATAGACGATGTATAGTCCATTAAATTTTTTTCATAACATTTTTTTTTGCATGAAAAGTAGACGATGTATAGTCCATTAAATTTTTTTCATAAATTTTTTTTTTTGCATGAAAAATAGACGATGTAAGTTAATACATTCAACATTTAAAATTCATAATTCATAAAAACAAAGCCAGACGGAAACCCGATACTCTCGCTATTTGGCAACATTAAAATATTTCTAAAAAAACATTCTGTTTTGATGACAGTGCACACGCGCACAGAAAATAATTTCTATACCTGTGAGAAAATGTTGAGTATGCAGTTTGATTGTAACGTTGCTAATCATATTTAAGAAAACAATTTTTGTAAAAGTTTAGTTTAAGTTGAACATTAAATAAAGAAGGAGCTTTTAGCTCCAAAAAAATATTTTTTTCAAAATTAAGTAAAACAAAAAATTAATTTGTATAGTCGATTAATTTTTTTTTTCATAAAAAATGCTTTTGCATGAAAAATAGACGATGTAGAGTTTATTAAATTTTCTTCATAAAAAATTTTTTTTTCCATGAAAAATAGAGGATGTGTAGTCCATTAAATTTTTTTCATAAAAAATTTTTTGGCATGAAAAATAGACGATGTACAGTCCATTTAATTAAATGGATAAAAAAATATACAATGTATAGTCCATTAGATTTTTTCCACAAATTTTTTTTAATGAAAAGTGGAATGAAAAGTGGAGGATAGGCCATTAAATATTTTTCATAAAAAAATTGTTTACAAGAAAAATTTACTATGTATAGTCCATTTAATTAATTGGATAACAAAATATACAGTGTATAGTCCATTAAATTTTTTTCACAAAATTTTTTTGCATGAAAAATAAACGATGTGTTGTCCATTAAATTTTTTTCATAAAATTTTTTTTAATGAGAAATAGATGATTATAGTCCATTAAATTTTTTTTATAAAATATTTTTTTCCATGAAAAATAGACGATGTATAGTCCATTAAATTTTTTTTATAAAAAATTTGTTTGTATGAAAAATAGACGATGTATAGTCCATTAAACTTTTTCATAAAAATTTTTTTTTATAAAAAATAGACGATGTATATATAGTCCATTATATATTTTTTTTAACAAACTCTTTGCATGAAAAATAAATTTTTTCTTAAAAAATTTTTTTCCATGAAAAATAGACGATGTATAGTCCATTATATTTTTTTTAACAAACTTTTTGCATGAAAAATAAATTTTTTCTTCAAAAATTTTTTTCCATGAAAAATAGACGATGTATAGTCCATTAAATTTTTTTCATAACATTTTTTTTGCATGAAAAATAGACGATGTATAGTCCATTAAATTTTTTTCATAAATTTTTTATGATCATCTGATGATATTGAATTTAACATTGCCAATCTTAACGAAAATATTAAACAAGCTGCTGAACATGGCACTACCTCCTATCCGCAGACTGGCTTTAATAGAATTTATTCTAGGGAAATTTAACGTCTTGTATGTGAAAAAAGGAGAGCTAGAAGAGAATGACAACAATACAGATCACCCCTAAATAAAATCAGACTTAAAGAATGTACTAAACGACTCAAAGAGCTGCTATCGTCGGAAAAAACTGCATTACTGGAAAAGTATTTAGAAGGTCTTGATGTAACGTCAGCATCTAATTACTCTTTATGGCGCGCTACTAGAAATCTTAAAAGACCCGTTGACCTTAAATCACCACTGCGTACTTCGACCGGAGGCTGGGCGAGAAGCGATAGTGAGAAAGGTAATTTATTTTCTGAGCATTTAAAATCTGTATTTACTCCCAATTCATGTACGGGTGCTGCCGAATTACCGAGTGTAGTTTCTCTATCCCCTCGTCCCTTAAGGTTTAAGTTGCGTGAACTACAAAAAATAATTGCTGAACTCGACCCGAAGAAAGCTCCAGGTATTGATGGCATTAGTAACAAGATGCTGATGAACTTGCCTCATATTGCAATAAGAATCTTGCTATTTATTTTTAATGCTATTTTAAGAATGCAGTATTTTCCAAATAACTGGAAACTTGCCAAAATAAAAATGATTCCAAAGCCGGGCAAAGATCTTACCAAGGCTGAGTCATATAGGCCTATAAGCTTACTATCAACAATCTCAAAGCTTTTGGAAAAGCTGCTCATGACTAAATTGTCCAAAATTTTAGCTGATAATGGGTGCATCCCGGACCATCAATTTGGTTTTAGAAGTCAGCATAGCACCATTGAACAAACGCATAGATTGGTCCAAGTTGTAAGAAGAACATTTGAAGAAAAGAAGTATTGTTCTGCTCTCTTTATTGATGTTTCTCAGGCATTTGATAAAGTATGGCACGAAGGCCTAGTTTTAAAATTGAAGACGTACCTACCTTTTGGGAAGTTATATTATTGATAGGAAGTTCACTGTTGTGGAAGGAGAGTTCACGAGTGTGCCCGAATCTATATCTTCCGGTGTGCCACAGGGCAGTATTCTGGGGCCAGTCTTGTGTCTAATATATACTTGTGATATGCCTGTGAGCAATAACATCCTAACTTCTACATTTGCCGATGATACAGCCTGTATGAGTATACACAAAAACCCTGATGAGGCATCCCGAAATCTCCAAGAACACATTACCCAGCTTGAAATATGGTTGAACTTATGGAGAATTAAAATAAATGAACAAAAGTGCGTCCACATAATGTTTACCCTAAGAAGAGATACTTGCTCTCCCATTCGAATCAACAATCAAAGTATTCCTCAACATTCTCAAGTGAAATATCTTGGCATACACCTTGATCGAAGGCTTACATGGAAATATCACATTGACTCTAAGTTAACTCAAATGAAACTTAAATTAACTCAAATATATTTGTTAATTGGCAGAAATTCAACACTGAGCCTAGACTGCAAACTTTTGATATACAAGTCGCTTTTGAAGCCAATATGGTGCTATGGAATTCAGCTATGGGGCACTGCTTCAGCTTCAAGTGTTGAGAAAATCCAACGAAGGCAAAACAAAATTTTACGTTTGATAACATCGGCTCCATGGTACATCAAAAATTCAAATATACATCGCGATTTAAATATGCCACTAGTGACTGAAGAAATTGCAAAATACGTAGGCAAATATTTAACAAAACTCGAGACATATCCTAATCCGCTCGCTCGTAATATCTTGAACTATACTGGACATATCCGCTTAAAAAAGAGGGACACAAGGGCTCTTATTCTCAACACTCCAGATGGGACTTCTTGAAAATACGTTTATTTATTTTTTTTTCCTTTTTGATTATCACTACTTATGTATTATTTATAACTATCACTAAGTTTATGTCCGACACTGGTCGGGCCTAATAATTATATTTAGATTTAAGATTTGATTACTTATTGTTAGTTCATTTTTGAAGATACAATAATTAAATATATGAAAACAAAAAAAAAAAATTTTTTTTTTTGCATGAAAAATAGACAATGTCTAGTCGATTAAATTTTTTTTCATAAAAAATGCTTTTGCATGAAAAATAGACGATGTAGAGTCCATTAAATTTTTTTGATAAAAAATTTTTTGGCATGAAAAATAGACGATGTGTAAATTTTTTTCATAAAATTTTTTTTTTGCATGAAAAATAGACGATGTATAGTCAATTAAATTTTTCTTCATAAAAAAATGTTTTTGCATGAAAAATAGACGATGTAGAGTCCATTAAATTTTTTTCATAAAATTATTTTTGCATGAAAAATAGACCATGTATAGTCCATTAAATTTTTTCATAAAAATGTTTTTGTATAAAAAATAGACGATGTAAAGTTCATTACATTTTTTTCATAAAAAATTTTTTCCATGAAAAATAGACGATGTATAGTCCATTAATTTTTTTTCACAAAATTTTTTTGGCACGAAAAATAGACGATGTATAGTCCATTAATTTTGTTTCATAAAAAATTTGTTTATATGAAAAATAGACGATGTATAGTCGATTAAATTTTTTTTCATATACAATGTTTTTACATGAAAAATAGACGATTAAATTTTTTTCATAAAAAATTTTTTTGCATGAAAAATAGAGGATGTTTATTCCATTAAATTTTTTTCATAAAAAATTTTTTGGCATGAAAAATAGACGATGTATAGTCCATTTAATTAATTGGATAAAAAAAATATATAATGTAAGTCCATTAGATTTTTTTCATAATTTTTTTTTTGTATGAAAAATAGACTATGTATAGTCCATTAATTTTTTTTCATAAAAAAATTTGTTGCATGTAAAATAGACGATGTATGGTCCATTAATTTTTTTTCAATAAAAATTTTTTGCATGAAAAAACGACGATGTATAATCCATTAATTTTGTTTCATAAAAAATTTGTTTGTATGAAAAATAGACGATGTATAGTCCATTAAATTTTTTTAATAAAATTTTTTTTCCTTGAAAAATAGACGATGTATAGTCCATTATATTTTTGTCATAACAAATTTTTTGCATGAAAAATAAATTTCTTCCTAAAAAATTTTTTTGCATGAAAATTAGACGATATTCCATTTAATTTTTTTCATAAATTTTTTATTTTTTTCCATGAAATATAGACGATGTATAGTCCTTTAAATTTTTTCCGTAAAATTTTTTTAGCATGAAAAATAGACGATGTAAAGTCCATTTAGCTAATTGGATAACAAAATATACAATTTATAGTCCATTAAAATTTTTAATGAAAAATAGACGATGTAAAGTTTATTACATTTTTTTCATAAAAATTTTTTTGCATGAAAAATAAACTTTTTCCTAAAAAATTTTTTTGCATAAAAAATAGACGATGTATAGTCCATTAAATTTTTTTCATAAAATTTTTTTTTGCACGCAAAATAGACGATGTATAGTCCATTATAAAATTATTTTTGCATGAAAAATAGACGATGTAGAGTCCATTAAATTTTTTCATAAAAATTTTTTGTATAAAAAATAGACGATGCATAGTCCATTATATTTTTTTCATAACAAATTTTTTGCATGAAAAATAAATTTTTTCCTAAAAATTTTTTTTCCATGAAAAATAGACGATGTAGAGTGTCCATTAAATTTTTTCATAAAAATTTTTTGTATAAAAAATAGACGATGTTAGTCCATTAAATTTTTTTTATAATTTTTTTTCCATGAAAAATGGGCGATGTATAAGTCCATTTAATTAACTGGATAATAAAATATACAATGTATAGTCCATTAAATTTTTTGCATTGAAAATAGACGATGTATAGTCCATTAAATTTTTTTCATAAAAAATTTTTTTGCATGAAAAATGGACGATGAATAGTCCATTAAATTTTTTTCATAAAATTTTTTTTGCATGAGAAATAGACGATGTATAGTCCATTAAATTAATTGGATAACAAAATATACAATTTATAGTCCATTAAATTTTTTAATGAAAAATGGACGATGTAAAGTTCATTACATTTTTTTCATAAAAATTAGGCGATAGTTCATTAAGTTTTTTCATAAATTTTTTTTTAATGAGAAATATATGATGTATAGTCCATTAAATTTTTTTTATAAAATATTTTTTTGCATGTTAAATAGACGATGTATAGTACATTAAATTATTTCCATAAAATTTTTTTTGCATGAAAAATAGACGATGTATAGTCCATTTAATTAATTGGATAAAAAAATATACAATGTATAGTCCAATAAATTTTTTGCATGAAAAATAGACGGTGCATAGTCCATTAAATTTTTTTCATAAAAAAATTTTTTCCATGAAAAATAAATTTTTTCCTAAAAAATTTTTTTCCATGAAAAATAGACGATATAGTCCATTAAATTTTTTCCATAAAATTTTTTTTGCAATAAAAATAGGCGATGTATAGTCCATTTAATTTTTTTCATAAACAAATTTTTTGCATGAAAAATAGACGATGTATAGTCCATTAATTTTTTTTCATACAAAATTTTTTGCATGAAAAATAGACGATGTATAAATTTTAAATTTTTTTGCATGAAAAATAGACGTTGTATGTCCATTATTTTTTTTTCATAAAAAATTTTTTGCCATGAAAAATAGACGATGTATAGTCCATTTAATTAATTGGATACAAAAAATATACAATGTATTGTCCATTAAATTTTTTTTTATAAAAAATTTCTTTGCATGAAAAATAGACGATGTATAGTCCATTAATTCTTTTTATAGTTTGTTTTTTTGCATGAAAAATAGACGATGTATAGTCGATTAATTTTTTTTAATAAAATTTGTTTTTGCGTGAAAATTAGACGATGTATAGTCCATTAAATTTTTTTCATAAAATTTTTTTTGCATGAAAAATAGACGACGATATAGTCCAATAATTTTTTTTTATAATATGTTTTTTTGCATAAAAAATAGACGATGTATAGTCCATTACATTTTTTTCATAAAAAATTTGTTTGCATGAAAAATAGACGATGCTTAGTCCATTAAATTTTATTCATATATTTTTTTTTTTGCATGAAAAATAGACGATGTATAGTCGATTAAATTTTTTTTCCTAAAAAATGTTTTTGCATGAAAAATAGACGATGTATAGTCCATTACATTTTTGTCATAACAAATTTTTTGCATGAAAAATAAATTTTTTCCTAAAAAATTTTTTTCCATGAAAATTAGACGATATTCCATTTAATTTTTTCATAAATTTTTTATTTTTTTCCATGAAATATAGACGATGTATAGTCCTTTAAATTTTTTCCATAAAATTTTTTTAGCATGAAAAATAGACGATGTATAGCCTATTTAATTAATTGGATAAAAAAATATACATTGTATAGTCCATTAAATTTTTTTCATGAAAAATAGGCGATTTATAGTTCATTAAGTTTTTTCATAAATTTTTTTTTTAATGAGAAATAGATGATGTATAGTCCATTAAATTTTTTTGATAAAAAAAATTTTTGCAAGAAAAATAGACGATGTATAGTCCATTTAATTAATTGGATAAAAACAATATACAATGTATAGTCCATTAGATATTTTTCATAATTTTTTTTTTTGCATGAAAAATGGACGATGTATAATCCATTAAATTAGTTCGTAAAAAATGTTTTTGGATGAAAAACAATGTAGGGTCCATTAAATTTTTTTCATACTAAAATTTTTGCAAGAAAAATAAAAATTTTTTTGCATAAAAAATAGAGAATGTGTAGTCCATTAAATTTTTTTCATAAAAATTTTTTTGCCATGAAAAATAAACAATGTATAGTCCATTTAATTAATTGGATAAAAACAATATACAATGTATAGTCCATTAGATATTTTTCATAATTTTTTTTTTGCATGAAAAATGGACGATGTATAATCCATTAAATTAGTTCGTAAAAAATGTTTTTGGATGAAAAACAATGTAGGGTCCATTAAATTTTTTTCATACTAAAATTTTTGCAAGAAAAATAAAAATTTTTTTGCATAAAAAATAGAGAATGTGTAGTCCATTAAATTTTTTTCATAAAAAAATTTTTTGTAAGAAAAATAGACGATGTATAGTCCATTTAATTAATTGGATAACAAACACTGTATAAGTCCATTAATTTTTTTTTATAAAAAATTTTTTTGCATGAAAAATACACGATGTATAGTCCATTTAATTAATTGGATACAAAAAATATACAATGTATTGTCCATTAAATTTTTTTTTATAAAAAATTTGTTTGCATGAAAAAAGACGATGTCCATTAAATTTTTTTCATAAAATTTTTTTCCATGAAAAATAGACGCTGTATAGTCCATTAAATTTTTTTCATAAATTTTTTTTTGCATGAAAAATAGACGATGTATAGTCCATTAAATTTTTTTCATATATTTTTTTTTTGCATGAAAAATAGACGATGTATAGTCGATTAAATTTTTTTTCATAAAAAATGTTTTTGCATGAAAAATAGACGATGTATTATAGTCCATTACATTTTTTTCATAAAAAATTTTTTTCCATGAAAAATAGACGATATCTAGTCCATTAAATTAATTGGATAACAAAATATACAATTTATAGTCCATTAAATTTTTTAATGAAAAATGGACGATGTAAAGTTCATTACATTTTTTTCATAAAAATTAGGCGATAGTTCATTACGTTTTTTCATAAATTTTTTTTTAATGAGAAATAGATGATGTATAGTCCATTAAATTTTTTTTATAAAATATTTTTTTGCATGTTAAATAGACGATGTATAGTACATTAAATTATTTCCATAAAATTTTTTTTGCATGAAAAATAGACGATGTATAGTCCATTTAATTAATTGGATAAAAAAATATACAATGTATAGTCCAATAAATTTTTTGCATGAAAAATAGACGATGTATAGTCCATTAAATTTTTTTCATAAAAAAATTTTTTGCATGAAAAATAAATTTTTTCCTAAAAAATTTTTTTCCATGAAAAATAGACGATATAGTCCATTAAATTTTTTCCATAAAATTTTTTTTGCAATAAAAATAGGCGATGTATAGTCCATTTAATTTTTTTCATAAACAAATTTTTTGCATGAAAAATAGACGATGTATAGTCCATTAATTTTTTTTCATACAAAATTTTTTGCATGAAAAATAGACGATGTATAAATTTTAAATTTTTTTGCATGAAAAATAGACGTTGTATGTCCATTATTTTTTTTTCATAAAAAATTTTTTGCCATGAAAAATAGACGATGTATAGTCCATTTAATTAATTGGATACAAAAAATATACAATGTATTGTCCATTAAATTTTTTTTTATAAAAAATTTCTTTGCATGAAAAATAGACGATGTATAGTCCATTAATTCTTTTTATAGTTTGTTTTTTTGCATGAAAAATAGACGATGTATAGTCGATTAATTTTTTTTAATAAAATTTGTTTTTGCGTGAAAATTAGACGATGTATAGTCCATTAAATTTTTTTCATAAAATTTTTTTTGCATGAAAAATAGACGACGATATAGTCCAATAATTTTTTTTTATAATATGTTTTTTTGCATAAAAAATAGACGATGTATAGTCCATTACATTTTTTTCATAAAAAATTTGTTTGCATGAAAAATAGACGATGCTTAGTCCATTAAATTTTATTCATATATTTTTTTTTTTGCATGAAAAATAGACGATGTATAGTCGATTAAATTTTTTTTCCTAAAAAATGTTTTTGCATGAAAAATAGACGATGTATAGTCCATTACATTTTTGTCATAACAAATTTTTTGCATGAAAAATAAATTTTTTCCTAAAAAATTTTTTTGCATGAAAATTAGACGATATTCCATTTAATTTTTTCATAAATTTTTTATTTTTTTCCATGAAATATAGACGATGTATAGTCCTTTAAATTTTTTCCATAAAATTTTTTTAGCATGAAAAATAGACGATATATAAGTCCATTAAATTTTTTTCATAAAATTTTTTTTTGCGTGACAAATAGACGATGTATAGCCTATTTAATTAATTGGATAAAAAAATATACATTGTATAGTCCATTAAATTTTTTTCATGAAAAATAGGCGATTTATAGTTCATTAAGTTTTTTCATAAATTTTTTTTTGCGTGACAAATAGACGATGTATAGCCTATTTAATTAATTGGATAAAAAAATATACATTGTATAGTCCATTAAATTTTTTTCATGAAAAATAGGCGTTTTATAGTTCATTAAGTTTTTTCATAAATTTTTTTTTTAATGAGAAATAGATGATGTATAGTCCATTAAATTTTTTTGATAAAAAAAATTTTTGCAAGAAAAATAGACGATGTATAGTCCATTTAATTAATTGGATAAAAACAATATACAATGTATAGTCCATTAGATATTTTTCATAATTTTTTTTTTGCATGAAAAATGGACGATGTATAATCCATTAAATTAGTTCGTAAAAAATGTTTTTGGATGAAAAACAATGTAGGGTCCATTAAATTTTTTTCATACTAAAATTTTTGCAAGAAAAATAAAAATTTTTTTGCATAAAAAATAGAGAATGTGTAGTCCATTAAATTTTTTTCATAAAAATTTTTTTGGCATGAAAAATAAACAATGTATAGTCCATTTAATTAATTGGATAAAAACAATATACAATGTATAGTCCATTAGATATTTTTCATAACTTTTTTTTGCATGAAAAATGGACGATGTATAATCCATTAAATTAGTTCGTAAAAAATGTTTTTGGATGAAAAACAATGTAGGGTCCATTAAATTTTTTTCATACTAAAATTTTTGCAAGAAAAATAAAAATTTTTTTCCATAAAAAATAGAGAATGTGTAGTCCATTAAATTTTTTTCATAAAAAAATTTTTTGTAAGAAAAATAGACGATGTATAGTCCATTTAATTAATTGGATAACAAACACTGTATAAGTCCATTAATTTTTTTTTATAAAAAATTTTTTTGCATGAAAAATAGACGATGTATAGTCGATTAAATTTTTTTTCATAAAAAATGTTTTTGCATGAAAAATAGACGATGTATTATAGTCCATTACATTTTTTTCATAAAAAATTTTTTTCCATGAAAAATAGACGATATCTAGTCCATTTAATTAATTGGATAAAAATATATACAATGTATAGTCCATTAAATTTTATAATGAAAAATGGACGATGTATAGTCTATTAAATTTTTTTCATAAAAAATTTTTTTGCATGCAAAATACACGATGTATAGTCCATTTAATTAATTGGATACAAAAAATATACAATGTATTGTCCATTATATTTTTTTTTATAAAAAATTTGTTTGCATGAAAAAAGACGATGTCCATTAAATTTTTTTCATAAAATTTTTTTCCATGAAAAATAGACGCTGTATAGTCCATTAAATTTTTTTCATAAATTTTTTTTTCCATGAAAAATAGACGATGTATATTCCATTAAATTTTTTTCATAAATTTTTTTTCCATGAAAAGTAGACAATGTATATTCCATTAAATTTTTTTCATAAATTTTTTTTTCCAAGAAACGTAGACAATGTATAGTCCATTAAATTTTTTTCCATGAAAAATAGACGCTGTATAGTCCATTAAATTTTTTTCATAAATTTTTTTTTCCATGAAAAATAGACGATGTATAGTCCATTAAATTTTTTTCATAAAACATATTTTTGCATGAAAAAGAGACGTTGTCCATTATATTTTTTTCATAACAAATTTTTCCGTGAAAAATAAATTTTTTCCTAAAAATTTTTTTTCCATTAAAAATAGACGATTTTTTTCCATGAAAAATAGGCTATGCATAGTCCATTAAATTTTTTTCATAAAAAATTTGTTTGCATGAAAAATAGACGATGCATAGTCCATTAAATTTTTTTCATAAATTTTTTTTCCATGAAAAGTAGACGATGTATAGTCCATTAAATTTTTTAATGAAAAATGGACGATGTATAGTCCATTAAATTTTTTTCATAAAACATATTTTTGCATGAAAAAGAGACGTTGTCCATTATATTTTTTTCATAACAAATTTTTCCGTGAAAAATAAATTTTTTCCAAAAAATTTTTTTTCCATTAAAAATAGACGATTTTTTTCCATGAAAAATAGACTATGCAAAGTCCATTAAATTTTTTTCATAAAAAATTTGTTTGCATGAAAAATAGACAATGCATAGTCCATTAAATTTTTTTCATAAATTTTTTTTCCATGAAAAGTAGACGATGTATAGTCCATTAAATTTTTTAATGAAAATTAAATTTTTTTCATAAAACATATTTTTGCATGAAAAAGAGACGTTCTCCATTATATTTTTTTCATAACAAATTTTTCCGTGAAAAATAAATTTTTTCCTAAAACTTTTTTTCCATTAAAAATAGACGATTTTTTTCCATGAGAAATAGACTATGCATAGTCCATTAAATTTTTTTCATAAAAAATTTGTTTGCATGAAAAATAGACGATGCATAGTCCATTAAATTTTTTTCATAAATTTTTTTTTTGCATGAAAAATAGACGATGTATATATAGTCCATTACATTTTTTTCATAAATTTTTTTTCATGAAAAATAGACGTTGCTAGTCCATTCAATTTTTTTCATAAAAAATTTGTTTGCATGATAAATAGACGATGTGTAGTCCATTTAATTAATTGGATACAAAAAATATACAATGTATTGTCCATTATATTTTTTTTTATAAAAAATTTGTTTGCATAAAAAAAGACGATGTCCGTTAAATTTTTTTCATAAAATTTTTTTTCCAAGAAACGTAGACAATGTATAGTCCATTAATTTTTCTTATAATTTTTTTTTTTGCATGAAAAATAGACGATGTATAGTCGATTAAATTTTTTTTAATAAATTTTTTTTTTTCGAGAAAATAGACGATGTATAGTCCTTTAAATTTTTGTCATAAATTTTTTTTTGCATGAAAAGTAGACGATGTATAGGCCATTAAATATTTTTCATAAAATTTTTTTGCATGAAAATTTGTTTGCATGATAAATAGACGATGCATAGTCCATTAAATTTTTTAATGAAAAATGGACGATGTATAGTCCATTAAATTTTTTTCATAAAAAATTTGTTTGCATGATAAATAGACGATGCATAGTCCATTAAATTTTTTTCATAATTTTTTTTTTTTTGCATGAAAAATAGACGATGTATATATAGTCCTTTACATTTTTATCATAAATTTTTTTTTCCATGAAAAATAGACGTTGTAGAGTCCATTAAATTTTTTTCATAAATGTTTTTTTGCATGAAAAGTAGACCATTAAATTTTTTTCATAAAAAAATTTTTTGCAAGAAAAATAGACAATGTGTAGTCCATTTAATTAATTGATTAAAAATATATACAATGTATAGTCCATTAAATTTTATAATGAAAAATGGACGATGTATAGCCCATTAAATTTTTTTCACAAAAAATTTTTTTGCATGAAAAATACACGATGTATAGTCCATTTAATTAATTGGATACAAAAAATATACAATGTGTAGGCCATTAAATTTTTTTCCATAAAACATTTTTTTGCATTTAAAATAGACGATGTATAGTCGATTAAATTTTTTTTTAATAAATTTTTTTTGATAAACAAAATTTTTGCAATAAAATCGTATACAATGTATGGTCCATAAAATTTTTTAATGAAAAATGGACGATGTATAGTCCATTAAATTATTTTCATAAAAAATTTTGTTGCATGATAAATAGACGATGTAAACTCTATTAAATTTTTTTCATAAAAAATTTTTTGCATGCAAAATACACGATGTATAGTCCATTTAATTAATTGGATACAAAAAATATACAATGTATTGTACATTATATTTTTTTTATAAAAAATTTGTTTGCATGAACATTAAATTTTTTTCATAAAATTTTTTTTCCAAGAAAAGTAGACGATGTATAGTCCATTATTTTTTTTTATAATTAAATATAATAGACGATATATAGTCGATTAAATTTTTTTTAATAAATTTTTTTTTGCGTGAAAAATAGACGATGTAAATTCCATTAAATTTTTTTCATAAATTTTTTTTTGCATGAAAAGTAGACGATGTTATTCCATTAAATTTTTTTCATAAATTTTTTTTTGCATGAAAAGTAGACGATGTATAGTCCATTAAATTTTTTAATGAAAAATGGACGATGTATAGTCCATTAAATTTTTTTTATAAAAAATTTGTTTGCATGAAAAATAGACGATGTGTAGTCCATTTAATTAATTGGATAAAAATATATAAAATGTATAGTCCATTCAATTTTATAATGAAAAATTAAATTTTTTTCATAAAAAATTTGTTTGCATGAAAAATACACGATGTACAGTCCATTTAATTAATTGGACGCAAAAATATACAATGTATAGTCCATTAAATTTTTTTTTTATAAAAAATTTGTTTGCATGAAAAAAGACGATGTCCATTAAATTTTTTTCATAAAATTTTTTTTTCATGAAAAATAGACGTTGCTAGTCCATTAAATTTTTTTCATAACAAATTTTTTTCCATGAAAAATAGACGATGTATATATAGTCCATTACATTTTTTTCATAAATTTTTTTTTCATGAAAAATAGACGTTGCTAGTCCATTAAATTTTTTTCATAACAAATTTTTTTCCATGATAAATATACGATGTATACTCCATTAAATTTTTTTCATAAAAAATTTTTTTGAATGAAAAATACACGATGTAAAGTCCATTTAATTAATTGGACGCAAAAATATACAATGTATAGTCCATTAAATTTTTTTTTTATAAAAAATTTGTTTGCATGAAAAAAGACGATGTCCATTAAATTTTTTTCATAAAATTTTTTTTGCATGAAAAATAGACAATGTATAATAGTCTATTAATTTTTTTTAATAAAAAATTTGTTTGCATGGAAAATAGACGATGCATCCGTTTCATTAAATCCATTAAATTTTATTCATAAATTTCTTTTTTGCATGAAAAATAGACGATGTATATATAGTCCATTACATTTTTTTCATAAATATTTTTTTTTCATGAAAAATAGACGTTGTATAATCCATTAAATTTTTTTCATAAAAAATTTGTTTGCATGAAAAATAGACCATGAATAATCCAATAAATTTTTTTTCATAAAAAATTTTTTTGCATGAAAAATATGCGATGTATATTCGATTAAATTTTTTTAATAAAAATTTTTTTGCATTTAAAATCGACGATGTATAGTCTATTAAATTTTATTGATAAAAAAATGTTTGCAAGAAAAATAGAAGATGTGTAGTCCATTTAATTAATTGGATAAAAATGTATACAATGTATAGTCCATAAAATTTTTTAATGAATAATGGACGATGTATAGTCCATTAAATTTTTTTCATAAAATATTTTTTTCCATGAGAAATAGACGATGTATAATCCATTAAATTTTTTTTATAAAATTTTTTTTTTGCACGATGTATAGTTTGTTTAATTAATTGGATACAAAAAATATACAATGTATTGTCCATTATATTTTTTTTTATAAAAAATTTGTTTGCATGAAAAAAGACGATGTCCATTAAATTTTTTTCATAAATTTTTTTTCCAAGAAAAATAGACGATATATAGTCCATTAATTTTTTTCATAATTTGTTTTTTTGCATGAAAAATAGACGATGTATAGTCGATTAAATTTTTTTTAATAAAATTTTTTTTGCGTCAAAAATAGACGATATGTAGTCCAATTAATTAATTGGATAAAAATATATACAATGTATAGTCCATAAAATTTTTAAATGAATAATGGACGATGTATAGTCCATTAAACTTTTTCCATAAATTTTTTTTTCCATGAAAAATAGACGATGTATATATAGTCCATTACATTTTTTTCATAAATTTTTTTTTCATGAAAAATAGACGTTGTATAGTCCATTAAATTTTTTTCATAAAAAATTTGTTTGCATGAAAAATAGACGATGAATAATCCATTAAATTTTTTTACATAAAAAATTTTTTTCCATGAAAAATATACGATGTATATTCGATTAAATTTTTTTTAATAAAAATTTTTTTGCATTTAAAATAGACGATGTATAGTCCATTAAATTTTTTTTATAAAAATTTTTTTGCATGATAAATAGACGATGTGTAGTCCATTTAATTAATTGGATAAAAATGTATACAATGTATAGTCCATAAAATTTTTAAATGAATAATGGACGATGTATAGTCCATTAAATTTTTTTCATAAAATTTTTTTTTGCATGATAAATAGACGATGTATAGTCCATTAATTTTTTTTCATAATTTGTTTTTTTGCATAAAAAATAGACGATGTATAGTTAATTAAATTTTTTTTAATAAAATTTTTTTTGCGTGAAAAATAGACGATGTCCATTATATTTTTTTTATAACAAATTTTTCCATGAAAAATAAATTTTTTCCTAAAAAATTTTTTTCCATTCAAAATAGACGATTTTTTTCCATGAAAAATAGACGATAGTCCATTAAACTTTTTCCATAAATTTTTTTTTCCATGAAAAATAGACGATGTATATATAGTCCATTACATTTTTTTCATAAATTTTTTTTTCATGAAAAATAGAAGTTGTATAGTCCATTAAATTTTTTTCATAAAAAATTTGTTTGCATGAAAAATAGACGATGAATAATCCATTAAATTTTTTTACATAAAAAATTTTTTTCCATGAAAAATATACGATGTATATTCGATTAAATTTTTTTTAATAAAAATTTTTTTGCATTTAAAATAGACGATGTATAGTCCATTAAATTTTTTTTATAAAAATTTTTTTGCATGATAAATAGACGATGTGTAGTCCATTTAATTAATTGGATAAAAATGTATACAATGTATAGTCCATAAAATTTTTAAATGAATAATGGACGATGTATAGTCCATTAAATTTTTTTCATAAATTTTTTTTTGCATGAAAAATAGACGATGCATAGTCCATTAAACTTTTTCCATAATTTTTTTTTTCCATGAAAAATAGACGATGTATATATAGTCCATTACATTTTTTTCATAAATTTTTTTTTCATGAAAAATAGACGTTGCTAGTCCATTAAATTTTTTTCATAACAAATTTTTTTCCATGATAAATATACGATGTATACTCCATTAAATTTTTTTCATAAAAAATTTTTTTGAATGAAAAATACACGATGTAAAGTCCATTTAATTAATTGGACGCAAAAATATACAATGTATAGTCCATTAAATTTTTTTTTTATAAAAAATTTGTTTGCATGAAAAAAGACGATGTCCATTAAATTTTTTTCATAAAATTTTTTTTGCATGAAAAATAGACAATGTATAATAGTCTATTAAATTTTTTTAATAAAAAATTTGTTTGCATGGAAAATAGACGATGCATCCGTTTCATTAAATCCATTAAATTTTATTCATAAATTTCTTTTTTGCATGAAAAATAGACGATGTATATATAGTCCATTACATTTTTTTCATAAATATTTTTTTTTCATGAAAAATAGACGTTGTATAATCCATTAAATTTTTTTCATAAAAAATTTGTTTGCATGAAAAATAGACCATGAATAATCCAATAAATTTTTTTTCATAAAAAATTTTTTTGCATGAAAAATATGCGATGTATATTCGATTAAATTTTTTTAATAAAAATTTTTTTGCATTTAAAATCGACGATGTATAGTCTATTAAATTTTATTGATAAAAAAATGTTTGCAAGAAAAATAGACGATGTGTAGTCCATTTAATTAATTGGATAAAAATGTATACAATGTATAGTCCATAAAATTTTTTAATGAATAATGGACGATGTATAGTCTATTAAATTTTTTTCATAAAATATTTTTTTGCATGAGAAATAGACGATTATAATCCATTAAATTTTTTTTATAAAAATTTTTTTTTGGCACGATGTATAGTTTGTTTAATTAATTGGATACAAAAAATATACAATGTATTGTCCATTATATTTTTTTTTATAAAAAATTTGTTTGCATGAAAAAAGACGATGTCCATTAAATTTTTTTCATAAATTTTTTTTCCAAGAAAAATAGACGATATATAGTCCATTAATTTTTTTCATAATTTGTTTTTTTGCATGAAAAATAGACGATGTATAGTCGATTAAATTTTTTTTAATAAAATTTTTTTTGCGTCAAAAATAGACGATATGTAGTCCAATTAATTAATTGGATAAAAATATATACAATGTATATAGTCCATTAATTTTTTTTTTATAAAAAATTTTTTTGCATGAAAAAAGACGATGTCCATTAAATTTTTTTCATAAAAAATTTGTTTGCATGAAAAATAGACTATGCATAGTCCATTAAATTTTTTTCATAAATTTTTTTTTTTGCATGAAAAATAGACAATGTATATATAGTCCATTAAATTTTTTTTATAAATTTTTTTTTCATGAAAAATAGACGTTGTATAGTCCATTAAATTTTTTTCATAAAAAATTTGTTTGCATGAAAAATAGACGATGAATAATCCATTAAATTTTTTTTCATAAAAAATTTTTTTCCATGAAAAATATACGATGTATATTCGATTAAATTTTTTTTAATAAAAATTTTTTTGCATTTAAAATAGACGATGTATAGTCCATTAAATTTTTTTTATAAAAATTTTTTTGCATGATAAATAGACGATGTGTAGTCCATTTAATTAATTGGATAAAAATGTATACAATGTATAGTCCATAAAATTTTTAAATGAATAATGGACGATGTATAGTCCATTAAATTTTTTTCATAAAAATTTTTTTTGCATGATAAATAGACGATGTATAGTCCATTAATTTTTTTTCATAATTTGTTTTTTTGCATAAAAAATAGACGATGTATAGTTAATTAAATTTTTTTTAATAAAATTTTTTTTGCGTGAAAAATAGACGATGTCCATTATATTTTTTTTATAACAAATTTTTCCATGAAAAATAAATTTTTTCCTAAAAAATTTTTTTCCATTCAAAATAGACGATTTTTTTCCATGAAAAATAGACGATAGTCCATTAAATTTTTTTCATAAATTTTTTTATTGCATAAAAAATAGACGATGTATATTCCATTAAATTTTTTTCATAAAATTTTTTTTGCATGAAAAATAGACGATGCATAGTCCATTAAACTTTTTCCATAAATTTTTTTTTCCATGAAAAATAGACGATGTATATATAGTCCATTACATTTTTTTCATAAATTTTTTTTTCATGAAAAATAGACGTTGCTAGTACATTAAATTTTTTTCATAAAAAATTTTTTTGCATGATAAATAGACAATGTATATATAGTCCATTAAATTTTTTTTATAAATTTTTTTTTCATGAAAAATAGACGTTGTATAGTCCATTAAATTTTTTTCATAAAAAATTTGTTTGCATGAAAAATAGACGATGAATAATCCATTAAATTTTTTTTCATAAAAAATTTTTTTCCATGAAAAATATACGATGTATATTCGATTAAATTTTTTTTAATAAAAATTTTTTTGCATTTAAAATAGACGATGTATAGTCCATTAAATTTTTTTTATAAAAATTTTTTTGCATGATAAATAGACGATGTGTAGTCCATTTAATTAATTGGATAAAAATGTATACAATGTATATTCCATAAAATTTTTAAATGAATAATGGACGATGTATTATAGTCCATTAAATTTTTTTCATAAAAATTTTTTTTGCATGATAAATAGACGATGTATAGTCCATTAATTTTTTTTCATAATTTGTTTTTTTGCATAAAAAATAGACGATATATAGTCGATTAATTTTTTTTAATAAAATTTTTTTTTGCGTGAAAAATAGACGATGTCCATTATATTTTTTTTATAACAAATTTTTCCATGAAAAATAAATTTTTTCCTAAAAAATTTTTTTCTATTCAAAATAGACGATTTTTTTCCATGAAAAATAGACGATAGTCCATTAAATTTTTTTCATAAATTTTTTTATTGCATAAAAAATAGACGATGTATAGTCCATTAAATTTTTTTCATAAAATTTTTTTTGCATGAAAAATAGACGATGCATCATAGTCCATTAAACTTTTTCCATAAATTTTTTTTTCCATGAAAAATAGACGATGTATATATAGTCCATTACATTTTTATCATAAATTTTTTTTCCATGAAAAATAGACGTTGTAGAGTCCATTAAATTTTTTTCATAAATGTTTTTTTGCATGAAAAGTAGACGATGCATACATAGGCCAATAAATTTTTTTCATAAAAAAATTTTTTGCAAGAAAAATAGACAATGTGTAGTCCATTTAATTAATTGAATAAAAATATATACAATGTATAGTCCATTAAATTTTATAATTTAAAATGGACGATGTATAGCCCATTAAATTTTTTTCATAAAAATTTTTTTTGCATGAAAAATACACGATTTAATTAATTGTATACAAAAAATATACAATGTGTAGGCCATTAAATTTTTTTCCATAAAACATTTTTTTGCATTTAAAATAGACGATGTATAGTCGATTAATTTTTTTCAATAAATTTTTTGTGATAAAAAAAATTTTTGCAATAAAAACGTATACAATGTATGGTCCATAAAATTTTTTAATGAAAAATGGACGATGTATAGTCCATTAAATTATTTTCATAAAAAATTTTTTTGCATGATAAATAGACGATGTAAACTCTATTAAATTTTTTTCATAAAAAATTTTTTGCATGCAAAATACACGATGTATAGTCCATTTAATTAATTGGATACAAAAAATATACAATGTATTGTCCATTATATTTTTTTTATAAAAAATTTGTTTGCATGAAAAAAGACGATGTCCATTAAATTTTTTTCATAAAATTTTTTTTCCAAGTAAAGTAGACGATGTATAGTCCATTATTTTTTTTATAATTTGTTTTTTTGCATAAAAAATAGACGATATATAGTCGATTAAATTTTTTTTAATAAATTTTTTTTTTGCGTGAAAAATAGACGATGTAAATTCCATTAAATTTTTTTCATAAATTTTTTTTTTGCATGAAAAGTAGACGATGTATATTCCATTAAATTTTTTTCATAAATTTTTTTTTTGCATGAAAAGTAGACAATGTATAGTCCATTAAATTTTTTAATGAAAAATGGACGATGTATAGTCCATTAAATTTTGTTTATAAAAAATTTGTTTGCATGAAAAATAGACGATGTGTAGTCCATTTAATTAATTGGATAAAAATATATAAAATGTATAGTCCATTAAATTTTATAATGAAAAATGGACGATGTATAGTCCATTAAATTTTTTTCATAAAAAATTTGTTTGCATGAAAAATACACGATGTACAGTCCATTTAATTAATTGGACGCAAAAAAATACAATGTATAGTCCATTAAATTTTTTTTTTATAAAAAATTTGTTTGCATGAAAAAAGACGATGTCCATTAAATTTTTTTCATAAAATTTTTTTTCCATGAAAAATAGACAATGTATAATAGTCTATTAAAGTTTTTTCATAAAAAATTTGTTTGCATGGAAAATAGACGATGCATCCATTCCATTAAATTTTATTCATAATTTGTTTTTTTGCATGAAAAATAGACGATGTATAGTCGATTAAATTTTTTTTAATAAAATTTTTTTGCGTAAAAAATAGACGATATGTAGTCCAATTAATTAATTGGATAAAAATATATACAATGTATATAGTCCATTAATTTTTTTTTTATAAAAAATTTTTTTGCATGAAAAAAGACGATGTCCATTAAATTTTTTTCATAAAAAATTTGTTTGCATGAAAAATAGACTATGCATAGTCCATTAAATTTTTTTCATAAATTTTTTTTTGCATGAAAAATAGACGATGTATATATAGTCCATTAAATTTTTTTCATAAAAAATTGGTTTGCATGAAAAATAGACGATGAATAATCCATTAAATTTTTTTTCAAAAAAAATTTTTTTCCATGAAAAATATACGATGTATATTCGATTAAATTTTTTTTAATAAAAATTTTTTTGCATTTAAAATAGACGATGTATACTCCATTAACTTTTTTTATAAAAATTTTTTTGCATGATAAATAGACGATGTGTAGTCCATTTAATTAATTGGATAAAAATGTATACAATGTATAGTCCATAAAATTTTTAAATGAATAATGGACGATATATAGTCCATTAAATTTTTTTCATAAAAATTTGTTTTCCATGATAAATAGACGATGTATAGTCCATTAATTTTTTTTCATAATTTGTTTTTTTGCATGAAAAATAGACGATGTATAGTTAATTAAATTTTTTTTAATAAAATTTTTTTTGCGTGAAAAATAGACGTTGCTAGTCCATTAAATTTTTTTCATAAATTTTTTTATTGCATAAAAAATAGACGATTATAGTCCATTAAATTTTTTTCATAAAATTTTTTTTGCATGAAAAATAGAAGATGCATAGTACATTAAACTTTTTCCATAAATTTTTTTTTCCATGAAAAATAGACGATGTATATATAGTCGATTACATTTTTTTCATAAATTTTTTTTTCATGAAAAATAGACGTTGCTAGTCCATTAAATTTTTTTCATAAAAAATTTTTTTGCATGATAAATAGACGATGTATACTCCATTAAATTTTTTTCATAAAAAATTTTTTTGCATGAAAAATACACGATGTATAGTCCATTTAATTAATTGGATACAAAAAATATACAATGTATTGTCCATTAAATTTTTTTTTTTATAAAAAATTTGTTTGCATGAAAAAAGACGATGTCCATTAAATTTTTTTCATAAAATTTATTTTGCATGAAAAATAGACGATGTATAGTCCATTAATTTTTTTTAATAATTTGTTTTTTTGCATGAAAAATAGACGATGTATAGTCCATTAAATTTTTTTCATAAATTTTTTTTTGCATGAAAAGTAGACGATGTATAGGCCATTAAATTTTTTTCATAAAAAAATTTTTTCCAAGAAAAATAGACGATATGTAGTCCGTTTAATTAATTGGATACAAATATATACAATGTATAGTCCATTAAATTTTATAATAAAAAATGGACGATGTATAGTCCATTAAATTTTTTTCATAAAAAATTTTTTTGCATGAAAAATAGACGATGTATACTCCATTAAATTTTTTTTATAAAAAATTTTTTTGCATGAAAAATACACGATGTATAGTCCATTTAATTATTTGGATACAAAAAATATACAATGTGTAGTCCATTAAATTTTTTTTTCATAAAACATTTTTTTGCAATTAAAATAGACGATGTATATACAGTCCATTAAATTTTTTTGATAAAAAAAATTTTGCAAGAAAAATAGACGATGTGTAGTCCATTTAATTAATTGGATAAAAATGTATACAATGTATGGTCCATAAAAATTTTTAATGAAAAATGGACGATGTATAGTCCATTAAATTTTTTTCATAAAAAATTTTTTTGCATGCAACATACACGATGTATAGTCCATTTAATTAATTGGATACAAAAAATAAACAATGTATTTTACATTAAATTTTTTTTTATAAAAAATTTGTTTGCATGAAAAAAGACGATGTCCATTAAATTTTTTTCATAAATTTTTTTTTCCAAGAAAAATAGACGATGTATAGTCCATTAATTTTGTTTATAAATTGTTTTTTTTGCATGAAAAATAGACGATGTATAGTCGATTAAATTTTTTTAATAAATTTTTTTTTGCGTGAAAAATAAATTTTTTTTTTTTTAATTTTTTTCATACATTTTTTTTTGCATGAAAGTAGACGATGTATAGCCCATTAAATTTTTTTCATAAAATTTTTTTTGCATGAAAAATAGACGACGAATAGTCCATTAATTTTTTTTCAAAATTTGTTTTTTTCATAAAAAATAGACGATTTATAGTCCATTAAATTTTTTAATGAAAAATGGACGATGTATAGTCCATTAAATTTTTTTAATAAAATTTTTTTTTGCGTGAAAAATAGACGATGAATAATCCATTAAATTTTTTTTCATAAAAAATATTTTTGCATGAAAAATATACGATGTATATTGGATTAAATTTTTGTAATAAAAATTTTTTTGCATTTAAAATAGACGATGTATATATAGCCCATTAAATTTTTTTGATAAAAAAAATTTTTCCAAGAAAATTAGACGATGTGTAGTCCATTTAATTAATTGGATAAAAATGTATACAATGTATAGTCCATACAATTTTTTAATGAAAAATGGATTATGTATAGTCCATTAAATTTTTTTCATAAAAAATTTTTTTGCATGAAAAATAGACGATGTTTATCGATTAAATTTTTTTTAATAAAAATTTTTTTTGCTTGAAAAAAAAATGTATATTCCATTAAATTTTTTTTTTAAAGTTTTTTTTTCCATGAAAAATAGACGATGTATAGTCCATTAAATTTTTTTCACAAATTTTTTTTGCATGTTAAGTAGACGATGTATTAGAGGCCATTAAATTTTTTTCATAAAAAAATTTTTTGCAAGAAAAATAGACGATGTGTAGTCCATTTAATATACACGATTTAATTAATTGTATACAAAAAATATACAATGTGTAGGCCATTAAATTTTTTTCCATAAAACTTCCATTTAAAATAGACGATGTATAGTCGATAAAATTTTTTTTAATAAATTTTTTTTGATAAAAAAAATAAAATTTTTTAATGAAAAATGGACGATGTATAGTCCATTAAATTATTTTCATAAAAAATTTTTTTGCATGATAAATAGACGATGTAAACTCTATTAAATTTTTTTTATAAAAAATTTTTTGCATGCAAAATACACGATGTAAAGTCCATTTAATTAATTGGATACAAAAAATATACAATGTATTGTACATTATATTTTTTTTATAAAAAATTTGTTTGCATGAAAAAAGACGATGTCCATTAAATTTTTTTTCCAAGAAAAGTAGACGATGTATAGTCCATAATTTTTTTTTATAATTTGTTTTTTTGCATAAAAAATAGACGATATATAGTCGAGTAAATTTTTTTTAATAAATTTTTTTTTGCGTGAAAAATAGACGATGTAAATTCCATTAAATTTTTTTCATAATTTTTTTTTTTGCATGAAAAGTAGACGATGTATATATAGTCCATTAAATTTTTTTTATAAATTTTTTTTTCATGAAAAATAGACGATGTGTAGTCCATTTAATTAATTGGATAAAAATATATAAAATGTATAGTCCATTAAATTTTATAATGAAAAATTAAATTTTTTTCATAAAAAATTTGTTTGCATGAAAAATACACGATGTACAGTCCATTTAATTAATTGGACGCAAAAATATACAATGTATAGTCCATTAAATTTTTTTTTTATAAAAAATTTGTTTGCATGAAAAAAGACGATGTCCATTAAATTTTTTTCATAAAATTTTTTTTGCATGAAAAATAGACAATGTATAATAGTCTATTAAATTTTTTTCATAAAAAATTTGTTTGCATGAAAAATAGACCATGAATAATCCAATAAATTTTTTTTCATAAAAAATTTTTTTGCATGAAAAATATGCGATGTATATTCGATTAAATTTTTTTAATAAAAATTTTTTTGCATTTAAAATCGACGATGTATAGTCTATTAAATTTTATTGATAAAAAAATGTTTGCAAGAAAAATAGAAGATGTGTAGTCCATTTAATTAATTGGATAAAAATGTATACAATGTATAGTCCATAAAATTTTTTAATGAATAATGGACGATGTATAGTCCATTAAATTTTTTTCATAAAATATTTTTTTGCATGAGAAATAGACGATGTATAATCCATTAAATTTTTTTTATAAAAATTTTTTTTTGCACGATGTATAGTTTGTTTAATTAATTGGATACAAAAAATATACAATGTATTGTCCATTATATTTTTTTTTATAAAAAATTTGTTTGCATGAAAAAAGACGATGTCCATTAAATTTTTTTCATAAAAAATTTGTTTGCATGAAAAATAGACTATGCATAGTCCATTAAATTTTTTTCATAAATTTTTTTTTTTGCATGAAAAATAGACAATGTATATATAGTCCATTAAATTTTTTTTATAAATTTTTTTTTCATGAAAAATAGACGTTGTATAGTCCATTAAATCTTTTTCATAAAAAATTTGTTTGCATGAAAAATAGACGATGAATAATCCATTAAATTTTTTTTCATAAAAAATTTTTTTCCATGAAAAATATACGATGTATATTCGATTAAATTTTTTTTAATAAAAATTTTTTTGCATTTAAAATAGACGATGTATAGTCCATTAAATTTTTTTTATAAAAATTTTTTTGCATGATAAATAGACGATGTGTAGTCCATTTAATTAATTGGATAAAAATGTATACAATGTATAGTCCATAAAATTTTTAAATGAATAATGGACGATGTATAGTCCATTAAATTTTTTTCATAAAAATTTTTTTTGCATGATAAATAGACGATGTATAGTCCATTAATTTTTTTTCATAATTTGTTTTTTTGCATAAAAAATAGACGATGTATAGTTAATTAAATTTTTTTTAATAAAATTTTTTTTGCGTGAAAAATAGACGATGTCCATTATATTTTTTTTATAACAAATTTTTCCATGAAAAATAAATTTTTTCCTAAAAAATTTTTTTCCATTCAAAATAGACGATTTTTTTCCATGAAAAATAGACGATAGTCCATTAAATTTTTTTCATAAATTTTTTTATTGCATAAAAAATAGACGAGTATAGTCCATTAAATTTTTTTCATAAAATTTTTTTTGCATGAAAAATAGACGATGCATCGTCCATTAAACTTTTTCCATAAATTTTTTTTTCCATGAAAAATAGACGATGTATATATAGTCCATTACATTTTTTTCATAAATTTTTTTTTCATGAAAAATAGACGTTGCTAGTCCATTAAATTTTTTTCATAAAAATTTTTTTTGCATGATAAATAGACGATGTATACTCCATTAAATTTTTTTCATAAAAAATTTTTTTTAATGAAAAATACACGATGTTAAGTCCATTTAATTAATTGGATACAAAAAATATACAATGTATTGTCCATTAAATTTTTTTTTTATAAAAAATTTGTTTGCATGATAAATAGACGATGCATAGTCCATTAAATTTTTTTCATAAATTTTTTTTTTTGCATGAAAAATAGACGATGTATATATAGTCCATTACATTTTTATCATAAATTTTTTTTCCATGAAAAATAGACGTTGTAGAGTCCATTAAATTTTTTTCATAAATGTTTTTTTGCATGAAAAGTAGACGATGCATACATAGGCCATTAAATTTTTTTCATACAAAAATTTTTTGCAAGAAAAATAGACAATGTGTAGTCCATTTAATTAATTGAATAAAAATATATACAATGTATAGTCCATTAAATTTTATAATGAAAAATGGACGATGTAGAGCCCATTAAATTTTTTTCATAAAAAATTTTTTTGCATGAAAAATACACGATTTAATTAATTGTATACAAAAAATATACAATGTGTCGGCCATTAAATATTTTTCCATAAAACATTTTTTTGCATTTAAAATAGACGATGTATAGTCGATTAAATTTTTTTCAATAAATTTTTTTTGATAAAAAAAATTTTTGCAATAAAAACGTATACAATGTATGGTCCATAAAATTTTTTAATGAAAAATGGACGATGTATAGTCCATTAAATTATTTTCATAAAAAATTTTTTTGCATGATAAATAGACGATGTAAACTCTATTAAATTTTTTTCATAAAAAATTTTTTGCATGCAAAATACACGATGTATAGTCCATTTAATTAATTGGATACAAAAAATGTACAATGTATTGTCCATTATATTTTTTTTATAAAAAATTTGTTTGCATGAAAAAAGACGATGTCCATTAAATTTTTTTTTTCATAAAATTTTTTTTCCAAGTAAAGTAGACGATGTATAGTCCATTATTTTTTTTATAATTTATTTTTTTGCATAAAAAATAGACGATATATAGTCGATTAAATTTTTTTTAATAAATTTTTTTTTTGCGTGAAAAATAGACGATGTAAATTCCATTAAATTTTTTTCATAAATTTTTTTTTGCATGAAAAGTAGACGATGTATATTCCATTAAATTTTTTTCATAAATTTTTTTTTTGCATGAAAAGTAGACGATGTATAGTCCATTAAATTTTTTAATGAAAAATGGACGATGTATAGTCCATTAAATTTTGTTTATAAAAAATTTGTTTGCATGAAAAATAGACGATGTGTAGTCCATTTAATTAATTGGATAAAAATATATAAAATGTATAGTCCATTAAATTTTATAATGAAAAATGGACGATGTATAGTCCATTAAATTTTTTTCATAAAAAATTTGTTTGCATGAAAAATACACGATGTACAGTCCATTTAATTAATTGGACGCAAAAAAATACAATGTATAGTCCATTAAATTTTTTTTTTATAAAAAATTTGTTTGCATGAAAAAAGACGATGTCCATTAAATTTTTTTCATAAAATTTTTTTTGCATGAAAAATAGACAATGTATAATAGTCTATTAAAGTTTTTTCATAAAAAATTTGTTTGCATGGAAAATAGACGATGCATCCATTCCATTAAATTTTATTCATAATTTGTTTTTTTTCATGAAAAATAGACGATGTATAGTCGATTAAATTTTTTTTAATAAAATTTTTTTGCGTAAAAAATAGACGATATGTAGTCCAATTAATTAATTGGATAAAAATATATACAATGTATATAGTCCATTAATTTTTTTTTTATAAAAAATTTTTTTGCATGAAAAAACACGATGTCCATTAAATTTTTTTCATAAAAAATTTGTTTGCATGAAAAATAGACTATGCATAGTCCATTAAATTTTTTTCATAAATTTTTTTTTGCATGAAAAATAGACGATGTATATATAGTCCATTAAATTTTTTTCATAAAAAATTGGTTTGCATGAAAAATAGACGATGAATAATCCATTAAATTTTTTTTCAAAAAAAATTTTTTTCCATGAAAAATAGACGATGTATATATAGTCCATTAAATTTTTTTTATAAAAATTTTTTTGCATGATAAATAGACGATGTGTAGTTCATTTAATTAATTGGATAAAAATGTATACAATGTATAGTCCATAAAATTTTTAAATGAATAATGGACGATATATAGTCCATTAAATTTTTTTCATAAAAATTTTTTTGCACGATAAATAGACGATGTATAGTCCATTAATTTTTTTTTCATAATTTGTTTTTTTGCATGAAAAATAGACGATGTATAGTTAATTAAATTTTTTTTAATAAAATTTTTTTTGCGTGAAAAATAGACGTTGCTAGTCCATTAAATTTTTTTCATAAATTTTTTTATTGCATAAAAAATAGACGATTATAGTCCATTAAATTTTTTTTCATAAAATTTTTTTTGCATGAAAAATAGAAAATGCATAGTACATTAAACTTTTTCCATAAATTTTTTTTCCCATGAAAAATAGACGATGTATATATAGTCCATTACATTTTTTTCATAAATTTTTTTTTCATGAAAAATAGACGTTGCTAGTCCATTAAATTTTTTTCATAAAAAATTTTTTTGCATGATAAATAGACGATGTATACTCCATTAAATTTTTTTCATAAAAAATTTTTTTGCATGAAAAATACACGATGTATATAGTCCATTTAATTAATTGGATACAAAAAATATACAATGTATTGTCCATTAAATTTTTTGTTTATAAAAAATTTGTTTGCATGAAAAAAGACGATGTCCATTAAATTTTTTTCATAAAATTTATTTTGCATGAAAAATAGACGATGTATAGTCCATTAATTTTTTTTAATAATTTGTTTTTTTGCATGAAAAATAGGCGATGTATAGTCCATTAAATTTTTTTCATAAATTTTTTTTTGCATGAAAAGTAGACGATGTATAGGCCATTAAATTTTTTTCATAAAAAAATTTTTTTTTTTGTAGTCCGTTTAATTAATTGGATACAAATATATACAATGTATAGTCCATTAAATTTTATAATAAAAAATGGACGATGTATAGTCCATTAAATTTTTTTCATAAAAAATTTTTTTGCATGAAAAATAGACGATGTATACTCCATTAAATTTTTTTCATAAAAAATTTTTTTGCATGAAAAATACACGATGTATAGTCCATTTAATTATTTGGATACAAAAAATATACAATGTGTAGTCCATTAAATTTTTTTTTCATAAAACATTTTTTTGCAATTAAAATAGACGATGTATATACAGTCCATTAAATTTTTTTGATAAAAAAAATTTTGCAAGAAAAATAGACGATGTGTAGTCCATTTAATTAATTGGATAAAAATGTATACAATGTATGGTCCATAAAATTTTTTAATGAAAAATGGACGATGTATAGTCCATTAAATTTTTTTCATAAAAAATTTTTTTGCATGCAACATACACGATGTATAGTCCATTTAATTAATTGGATACAAAAAATAAACAATGTATTTTACATTAAATTTTTTTTTATAAAAAATTTGTTTGCATGAAAAAAGACGATGTCCATTAAATTTTTTTCATAAATTTTTTTTTCCAAGAAAAATAGACGATGTATAGTCCATTAATTTTGTTTATAAATTGTTTTTTTGCATGAAAAATAGACGATGTATAGTCGATTAAATTTTTTTTAATAAATTTTTTTTTGCGTGAAAAATAAATTTTTTTTTTTTAATTTTTTTCATACATTTTTTTTTGCATGAAAGTAGACGATGTATAGGCCATTAAATTTTTTTCATAAAATTTTTTTTCCATGAAAAATAGACGACGAATAGTCCATTAATTTTTTTTCAAAATTTGTTTTTTTCATAAAAAATAGACGATTTATAGTCCATTAAATTTTTTAATGAAAAATGGACGATGTATAGTCCATTAAATTTTTTTAATAAAATTTTTTTTTGAGTGAAAAATAGACGATGAATAATCCATTAAATTTTTTTTCATAAAAAATATTTTTGCATGAAAAATATACGATGTATATTGGATTAAATTTTTGTAATAAAAATTTTTTTGCATTTAAAATAGACGATGTATATATAGCCCATTAAATTTTTTTGATAAAAAAAATTTTTGCAAGAAAATTAGACGATGTGTAGTCCATTTAATTAATTGGATAAAAATGTATACAATGTATAGTCCATACAATTTTTTAATGAAAAATGGATTATGTATAGTCCATTAAATTTTTTTCATAAAAAATTTTTTTGCATGAAAAATAGACGATGTTTATCGATTAAATTTTTTTTAATAAAAATTTTTTTTGCTTGAAAAAAAAATGTATATTCCATTAAATTTTTTTCTTAAAGTTTTTTTTTTCCATGAAAAATAGACGATGAAAGTAGACGATGTACAGTCCATTAAATTTTTTTCACAAATTTTTTTTGCATGAAAAGTAGACCATGTATAAGGCCATTAAATTTTTTTCCTAAAAAATTTTTTTGCATGATAAATAGACGATGTGTAGTCCATTTAATTAATTGGATAAAAATGTATACAATGTATAGTCCATAAAATTTTTAAATGAATAATGAACGATGTATAGTCCATTAAATTTTTTTCATAAAAAATTTTTTTTCCATTAAATTTTTTTCATAAAAAATATTTTTGCACGATGTAT
The DNA here is from genome assembly GCA_936439885.1 of Nowickia ferox. Taxonomy (NCBI): domain Eukaryota; kingdom Metazoa; phylum Arthropoda; class Insecta; order Diptera; family Tachinidae; genus Nowickia; species Nowickia ferox. Next base: position 73,428,489 of record OW387026.1, read on the forward strand.
AGTCCATTTAATTAATTGGATACAAAAAATATACAATGTATTGTCCATTATATTTTTTTTATTCCATTATTTCTTTAAATTTTTTTCATAAAAAATTTTTTTCCATGAAAAATACTCGATGTACAGTCCATTTAATTAATTGGACGCAAAAAATATACAATGCATAGTCCATTAAATTTTTTTCATAATGTTTTTTTTTTGCATGAAAAATAGACGATGAATAATCCATTAAATTTTTTTTCATAAAACATCTTTTTGCATGAAAAATATACGATGTATATTCGATTAAATTTTTTTAATAAAAATTTTTTTGCATTTAAAATAAAAAAAAAATTTTCAAGAAAATTAGACGATGTGTAGTCCATTTAATTAATTGGATAAAAATGTATACAATGTATAGTCCATAAAATTTTTTAATGAAAAATGGACGATGTATAGTCCATTAAATTTTTTTCATAAAAAATTTTTTTGCATGATAAATAGACGATGTGTAGTCCATTTAATTAATTGGATAAAAATGTATAAAATGTATAGTCCATTAAATTTTATAATGAAAAATTTTTTTGCATGATAAATAGACGATGTATACTCCATTAAATTTTTTTCATAAAAAATTTTTTTGCATGCAAAATACACGATGTATAGTCAATTTAATTAATTGGATACAAAAACTATACAATGTATTTTCCCTTAAATTTTTTTTTATAAAAATTTTGTTTTCATAAAAAAGACGATGTCCATTAAATTTTTTTCATAAAATTTTTTTTTCAAGAAAAATAGACGATTCCATTAAATTTTTTTCATAATTTTTTTTTTGCATGAAAAATAGACGATGTATATATAGTCCATTACATTTTTTTCATAAATTTTTTTTTCATGAAAAATAGACGTTGTAGAGTCCATTAATTTTTTTTCATAAAAAATTTGTTTGCATGAAAAATAGACGATGAATAATCCATTAAATTTTTTTTCATAAAAAATATTTTTGGATGAAAAATATACGATGTATATTCGATTAAATTTTTGTAATAAAATTTTTTTTGCATTTAAAATAGACGATGTATAGTCCCTTAAATTTTTTTGATAAAAAACATTTTTGCGTGATAAATAGACGATGTGTAGTCCATTTAATTAATTGGATAAAAATGTATACAATGTATAGTCCATAAAATTTTTTAATGAAAAATGGACGATGTATAGTCCATTAATTTTTTTCATAAACAATTTTTTTGCTTGTAAAAAAATGTATATTCCATTAAATTTTTTTCTTAACGTTTTTTTTCCATGAAAAATAGACGATGTATAGTCCATTAAATTTTTTTCACAAAATTTTTTTTGCATGAAAAGTAGACGATGTATATATAGGCCATTAAATTTTTTTCATAAAAAAATTTTTTGCAAGAAAAATAGACGATGTGTAGTCCATTTAATTAATTGGATAAAAATGTATACAATGTATAGTCCATAAAATTTTTTAATGAAAAATGGACGATGTATAGTCCATTAAATTTTTTTCATAAAAAAATTTTTTGCATGCAAAATACACGATGTATATATAGTCCATTACATTTTTTTCATAAATTTTTTTTTTTGCATAAAAATTAGACATAGGCCATTAAATTTTTTTCATAAAAAAATTTTTTGCAAGAAAAATAGACGATGTGTAGTCCATTTAATTAATTGGATAAAAATATATAAAATGTATAGTCCATTAAATTTTATAATGAAAAATGGACGATGTATAGTCCATTAAATTTTTTTCATAAAAAATTTTTTTGCGTGATAAATAGACGATGTGTAGTCCATTTAATTAATTGGATAAAAATGTATACAATGTATAGTCCATAAAATTTTGAAATGAATAATGGACGATGTATAGTCCATTAAATTTTTTTCATAAAAAATTTTTTTGCATGATAAATAGACAATGTATACTCCATTAAATTTGTTTCATAAAAAATTTTTTTGCATGCAAAATACACGATGTATAGTCCATTTAATTAATTGGATACAAAAAATATACAATGTATTTTCCATTAAATTTTTTTTATAAAAAATTTGTTTGCATGAAAAAAGACGATGTCCATTAAATTTTTTTCATAAATTTTTTTTCCCAAGAAAAATAGGCGATGTATAGTCCATTAATTTTTTTTATAATTTGTTTTTTTTCCATGAAAAATAGACGATGTATAGTCGATTAAGTTTTTTTTTAATAAAATTTTTTTTTTGCGTGAAAAATAGACGATGTATATATTCCATTAAATTTTTTTCATAATTTTTTTTTGCATGAAAAGTAGACGATGAATAATCCAATATATATTTTTTCATAAAAAATTTTTTTCCATGAAAAATAGACGACGTATAGTCCATTAAATTTCTTTCATAACAAATTTTTTGCATGAAAAATAAATTTTTTCCTAAACAATTTTTTGGCATGAAAAATAGATGATGTATAGTCCATTTAATTAATTGGACAACAAAAATATACAATGTATAGTCCATTAGATTTATTTCATAATTTTTTTTTCCATGAAAAGTGGACGATGTATAGGCCATTAAATTTTTTTCATAAAAAAATTTTTTGCAAGAAAAATAGACGCTGTATAAGTCCATTTTTTTTCATAAAGAATTTTTTACATGAAAAAAAGACGATGTATAGTGGATTAATTTTTTTTTCATAAAAAATGTTTTTTCATGAAAAATAGACGATGTATATTCCATTAAATGTTTTTCATAAAAAATTTTTTTGCATGAAAAATAGAGGATGTGTAGTCCATTAAATTTTTTTCATAAAAAATTTTTTGGCATGAAAAATAGACGGTTTATATTCGATTAATTTTTTTTTAATAATTTTTTTTTTTTGCTTGAAAAATAGACGATGTATAGGCCATTAAATTTTTTTCATAAAAAATATTTTTGCACGAGTATAGTCCATTTAATTAATTGGATACAAAAAATATACAATGTATTGTCCATTATATTTTTTTTATTCCATTATTTCCATTAAATTTTTTTCATAAAAAATTTTTTTGCATGAAAAATACACGATGTACAGTCCATTTAATTAATTGGACGCAAAAAATATACAATGTATAGTCCATTAATTTTTTTTTATAAAAAATTTGTTTGCATGAAAAAAGACGATGTCCATTAAATTTTTTTCATAAAATTTTTTTTGCATGATAAATAGACGATGTATACTCCATTAAATTTTTTTCATAAAAAATTTTTTTGCATGCAAAATACACGATGTTATAGTCCATTTAATTAATTGGATACAAAAAATATACAATGTATTTTCCATTAAATTTTTTTTTTATAAAAAATTTGTTTGCATGAAAAAAGACGATGTCCATTAAATTTTTTTCATAAAATTGTTTTTCCAAGAAAAATAGACGATGTATATTCCATTAAATTTTTTTCATAGTTTTTTTTTCCATGAAAAGTAGACGACGAATAGTCCATTAATTTTTTTTCAAAATTTGTTTTTTTGCATAAAAAATAGACGATGTATAGTCCATTAAATTTTTTAATGAAAAATAGACGATGTATAGTCCATTAAATTTTTTTCATAAAAAATTTGTTTGCATGAAAAATAGACGATATATATCGATTAAATTTTTTTTAATAAAAATTTTTTTTGCTTGAAAAAAAGACGATGTATATTCCATTAAATTTTTTTCTTAAAGTTTTTTTTCCATGAAAAATAGACGATGTATTATAGTCCATTAATTTTTTTTCATAAAAAAATTTTTTGCAAGAAAAATATACGATATGTAGTCCATTTAATTAATTGGATATAAATATATAAAATGTATCGTCCATTAAATTTTATAATAAAAAATGGACGATGTATAGTCCATTAAATTTTTTTCATAAAAAATTTTTTTGCATGATAAATAGACGATGTGTAGTCCATTTAATTAATTGGATAAAAATGTATACAATGTATAGTCCATAAAATTTTTAAATGAATAATGGACGATGTATAGTCCATTAAATTTTTTTCATAAAAAATTTTTTTGCATGATAAATAGACGATGTATATTCCATTAAATTTTTTTCATAATTTTTTTTTTTTCATGAAAAGTAGACGATGTATAGGCCATTAAATTTTTTTCATAAAATTTTTTTGCATGAAAAATAGACGACGAATAGTCCATTAATTTTTTTTCAAAATTTGTTTTTTTTTGCATGAAAAATAGACGATGAATAATCCATTAAATTTTTTTTCATAAAAAATATTTTTGCATGAAAAATATACGATGTATATTCGATTAAATGTTTTTAATAAAATTTTTTTTGCATTTAAAATAGACGATGTATAGTCCATTAAATTTTTTTGATAAAAAAAATGTTTGCAAGAAAGTTAGACGATGTGTAGTCCATTTAATTAATTGGATAAAAATGTATACAATGTATAGTCTATAAAATTTTTTAATGAAAAATGGACGATGTATAGTCCATTAAATTTTTTTCATAAAAAATTTTTTTGCATGAAAAATAGACGATGTATATCGATTAAATGTTTTTTAATAAAAATTTTTTTTGCTTGAAAAAAAGACGATGTATATTCCATTAAATTTATTTCTTAAAGTTTTTTTTCCATGAAAAATAGACGATTATAGTCCATAAAATTTTTTTCATAAATTTTTTTTGCATGAAAAGTAGATGACGTATAGGCCATTAAATTTTTTCCATTAAATTTTTTTTATAAAAACAAATTTTGCAAGAAAAATAGTCGATGTGTAGTCCACTTAATTAATTGGATAAAAATGTATACAATGTATAGTCCATAAAATTTTTTAATGTAATATGGACGATGTATAGTCCATTAAATTTTTTTCATAAAAAATATTTTTGCACGATGTATAGTCCATTTAATTAATTGGATACAAAAAATATAAAATGTATTGTCCATTATATTTTTTTTATTCCATTATTTCTTTAAATTTTTTTCATAAAAAATTTTTTTCCATGAAAAATACTCGATGTACAGTCCATTTAATTAATTGGACGCAAAAAATATACAATGCATAGTCCATTAAATTTTTTTCATAATGTTTTTTTTTTGCATGAAAAATAGACGATGAATAATCCATTAAATTTTTTTTCATAAAACATCTTTTTGCATGAAAAATATACGATGTATATTCGATTAAATTTTTTTAATGAAAATTTTTTTGCATTTAAAATAAAAAAAAAATTTTCAAGAAAATTAGACGATGTGTAGTCCATTTAATTAATTGGATAAAAATGTATACAATGTATAGTCCATAAAATTTTTTAATGAAAAATGGACGATGTATAGTCCATTAAATTTTTTTCATAAAAAATTTTTTTGCATGATAAATAGACGATGTGTAGTCCATTTAATTAATTGGATAAAAATGTATAAAATGTATAGTCCATTAAATTTTATAATGAAAAATTTTTTTGCATGATAAATAGACGATGTATACTCCATTAAATTTTTTTAATAAAAAATTTTTTTGCATGCAAAATACACGATGTATAGTCAATTTAATTAATTGGATACAAAAACTATACAATGTATTTTCCCTTAAATTTTTTTTTATAAAAATTTTGTTTTCATAAAAAAGACGATGTCCATTAAATTTTTTTCATAAAATTTTTTTTTCAAGAAAAATAGACGATTCCATTAAATTTTTTTCATAATTTTTTTTTTGCATGAAAAATAGACGATGTATATATAGTCCATTACATTTTTTTCATAAATTTTTTTTTTCATGAAAAATAGACGTTGTAGAGTCCATTAATTTTTTTTCATAAAAAATTTGTTTGCATGAAAAATAGACGATGAATAATCCATTAAATTTTTTTTCATAAAAAATATTTTTGGATGAAAAATATACGATGTATATTCGATTAAATTTTTGTAATAAAATTTTTTTTGCATTTAAAATAGACGATGTATAGTCCCTTAAATTTTTTTGATAAAAAACATTTTTGCGTGATAAATAGACGATGTGTAGTCCATTTAATTAATTGGATAAAAATGTATACAATGTATAGTCCATAAAATTTTTTAATGAAAAATGGACGATGTATAGTCCATTAATTTTTTTCATAAACAATTTTTTTGCATGAAAAATAGACGATGTATATCGATTAAATTTTTTTTAATAAAAATTTTTTTTGCTTGTAAAAAAATGTATATTCCATTAAATTTTTTTCTTAACGTTTTTTTTCCATGAAAAATAGACGATGTATAGTCCATTAAATTTTTTTCACAAAATTTTTTTTGCATGAAAAGTAGACGATGTATATATAGGCCATTAAATTTTTTTCATAAAAAAATTTTTTGCAAGAAAAATAGACGATGTGTAGTCCATTTAATTAATTGGATAAAAATATATAAAATGTATAGTCCATTAAATTTTATAATGAAAAATGGACGATGTATAGTCCATTAAATTTTTTTAGACGATGTGTAGTCCATTTAATTAATTGGATAAAAATGTATAAAATGTATAGTCCATTAAATTTTATAATGAAAAATTTTTTTCCATGATAAATAGACGATGTATACTCCATTAAATTTTTTTCATAAAAAAATTTTTTGCATGCAAAATACACGATGTATATATAGTCCATTACATTTTTTTCATAAATTTTTTTTTTTGCATAAAAATTAGACATAGGCCATTAAATTTTTTTCATAAAAAATTTTTTTGCGTGATAAATAGACGATGTGTAGTCCATTTAATTAATTGGATAAAAATGTATACAATGTATAGTCCATAAAATTTTGAAATGAATAATGGACGATGTATAGTCCATTAAATTTTTTTCATAAAAAATTTTTTTGCATGATAAATAGACGATGTATACTCCATTAAATTTGTTTCATAAAAAATTTTTTTGCATGCAAAATACACGATGTATAGTCCATTTAATTAATTGGATACAAAAAATATACAATGTATTTTCCATTAAATTTTTTTTATAAAAAATTTGTTTGCATGAAAAAAGACGATGTCCATTAAATTTTTTTCATAAAATTTTTTTCCCAAGAAAAATAGGCGATGTATAGTCCATTAATTTTTTTTATAATTTGTTTTTTTTCCATGAAAAATAGACGATGTATAGTCGATTAAGTTTTTTTTTAATAAAATTTTTTTTTTGCGTGAAAAATAGACGATGTATATATTCCATTAAATTTTTTTCATAATTTTTTTTTGCATGAAAAGTAGACGATGAATAATCCAATATATATTTTTTCATAAAAAATTTTTTTCCATGAAAAATAGACGACGTATAGTCCATTAAATTTCTTTCATAACAAATTTTTTGCATGAAAAATAAATTTTTTCCTAAACAATTTTTTGGCATGAAAAATAGATGATGTATAGTCCATTTAATTAATTGGACAACAAAAATATACAATGTATAGTCCATTAGATTTATTTCATAATTTTTTTTTCCATGAAAAGTGGACGAAGTATAGGCCATTAAATTTTTTTCATAAAAAATTTTTTTGCAAGAAAAATAGACGCTGTATAAGTCCATTTTTTTTCATAAAGAATTTTTTACATGAAAAAAAGACGATGTATAGTGGATTAATTTTTTTTTCATAAAAAATGTTTTTTCATGAAAAATAGACGATGTATATTCCATTAAATGTTTTTCATAAAAAATTTTTTTCCATGAAAAATAGAGGATGTGTAGTCCATTAAATTTTTTTCATAAAAAATTTTTTGGCATGAAAAATAGACGGTTTATATTCGATTAATGTTTTTTTAATAAATTTTTTTTTTTGCTTGAAAAATAGACGATGTATAGGCCATTAAATTTTTTTCATAAAAAATATTTTTGCACGAGTATAGTCCATTTAATTAATTGGATACAAAAAATATACAATGTATTGTCCATTATATTTTTTTTATTCCATTATTTCCATTAAATTTTTTTCATAAAAAATTTTTTTGCATGAAAAATACACGATGTACAGTCCATTTAATTAATTGGACGCAAAAAATATACAATGTATAGTCCATTAATTTTTTTTTATAAAAAATTTGTTTGCATGAAAAAAGACGATGTCCATTAAATTTTTTTCATAAATTTTTTTTTGCATGATAAATAGACGATGTATACTCCATTAAATTTTTTTCATAAAAAATTTTTTTGCATGCAAAATACACGATGTTATAGTCCATTTAATTAATTGGATACAAAAAATATACAATGTATTTTCCATTAAATTTTTTTTTTATAAAAAATTTGTTTGCATGAAAAAAGACGATGTCCATTAAATTTTTTTCATAAAATTGTTTTTCCAAGAAAAATAGACGATGTATATTCCATTAAATTTTTTTCATAGTTTTTTTTTCCATGAAAAGTAGACGACGTATAGGCCATTAAATTTTTTTCATACAATTTTTTTTGCATGAAAAATAGACGACGAATAGTCCATTAATTTTTTTTCAAAATTTGTTTTTTTTGCATAAAAAATAGACGATGTATAGTCCATTAAATTTTTTAATGAAAAATAGACGATGTATAGTCCATTAAATTTTTTTCATAAAAAATTTGTTTGCATGAAAAATAGACGATATATATCGATTAAATTTTTTTTAATAAAAATTTTTTTTGCTTGAAAAAAAGACGATGTATATTCCATTAAATTTTTTTCTTAAAGTTTTTTTTCCATGAAAAATAGACGATGTATTATAGTCCATTAATTTTTTTTCATAAAAAAATTTTTTGCAAGAAAAATATACGATGTGTAGTCCATTTAATTAATTGGATATAAATATATAAAATGTATCGTCCATTAAATTTTATAATAAAAAATGGACGATGTATAGTCCATTAAATTTTTTTCATAAAAAATTTTTTTGCATGATAAATAGACGATGTGTAGTCCATTTAATTAATTGGATAAAAATGTATACAATGTATAGTCCATAAAATTTTTAAATGAATAATGGACGATGTATAGTCCATTAAATTTTTTTCATAAAAAATTTTTTTGCATGATAAATAGACGATGTATATTCCATTAAATTTTTTTCATAAATTTTTTTTTTCATGAAAAGTAGACGATGTATAGGCCATTAAATTTTTTTCATAAAATTTTTTTGCATAAAAAATAGACGACGAATAGTCCATTAATTTTTTTTCAAAATTTGTTTTTTTTGCATTAAAAATAGACGATGAATAATCCATTAAATTTTTTTTCATAAAAAATATTTTTGCATGAAAAATATACGATGTATATTCGATTAAATGTTTTTAATAAAATTTTTTTTGCATTTAAAATAGACGATGTATAGTCCATTAAATTTTTTTGATAAAAAAAATGTTTGCAAGAAAGTTAGACGATGTGTAGTCCATTTAATTAATTGGATAAAAATGTATACAATGTATAGTCTATAAAATTTTTTAATGAAAAATGGACGATGTATAGTCCATTAAATTTTTTTCATAAAAAATTTTTTTGCATGAAAAATAGACGATGTATATCGATTAAATGTTTTTTAATAAAAATTTTTTTTGCTTGAAAAAAAGACGATGTATATTCCATTAAATTTATTTCTTAAAGTTTTTTTTCCATGAAAAATAGACGATTATAGTCCATAAAATTTTTTTCATAAATTTTTTTTGCATGAAAAGTAGATGACGTATAGGCCATTAAATTTTTTCCATTAAATTTTTTTTATAAAAACAAATTTTGCAAGAAAAATAGTCGATGTGTAGTCCACTTAATTAATTGGATAAAAATGTATACAATGTATAGTCCATAAAATTTTTTAATGTAATATGGACGATGTATAGTCCATTAAATTTTTTTCATAAAAAATATTTTTGCACGATGTATAGTCCATTTAATTAATTGGACGCAAAAAATATACAATGCATAGTCCATTACATTTTTTTCATAATTTTTTTTTTTGCATGAAAAATAGAGAATGTAAATATAGTCCATTACATTTTTTTCATAAATTTTTTTTTTCATGAAAAATAGACGTTGTATATTCCATTAAATTTTTTTTATAAAAAATTTGTTTGCATGAAAAATAGACGATGAATAATCCATTAAATTTTTTTTCATAAAACATCTTTTTGCATGATAAATAGACGATGTATAGTCCATTAAATTTTTTTCATAAAACATTTTTTTCCATGAAAAAGAGACGTTGTCCATTAAATTTTTTTCATAAAATATTTTTTTGCATGAAAAATACACGATGTATAGTCCATTTAATTAATTGGATACAGAAAATATACAATGTATTGTCCATTAAATTTTTTTTTTATAAAAAATTTGTTTGCATGAAAAATAGACGATTAAATTTTTTTCATAAATTTTTTTTTTGCATGAAAAATAGACGATGTATATTCCATTAAATTTTTTTCATAAAGTTTTTTTTCCTTGAAAAATAGACGATGTATAGGCCATTAAATTTTTTTCATAAAAAATATTTTTTCACGAGTATAGTCCATTTAATTAATTGGATACAAAAAATATACAATGTATTGTCCAATATATTTTTTTTAATTCATTATTTCCATTAAATTTTTTTCATAAAAAATTTTTTTCCATGAAAAATACACCATGTACAGTCCATTTAATTAATTGGACGCAAAAAATATACAATGTATAGTCCATTAAATTTTTTTTTTATAAAAAATTTGTTTGCATGAAAAAAGACGATGTCCATTAAATTTTTTTCTTAAAATTGTTTTTGCATGAAAAATAGACGATGTATAGTCCATTTAATTAATTGGATAAAAATGTATACAATGTATAGTCCATAAAATTGTTAAATGAATAATGGACGATGTATATTCCATTAAATTTTTTTCATAAAAAATTTATTTGCATGATAAATAGACGATGTATACTCCATTAAATTTTTTTCATAAAAAATATTTTTGCACGATGTATAGTCCATTTAATTAATTGGATACAAAAAATATAAAATGTATTGTCCATTATATTTTTTTTATTCCATTATTTCTATTAAATTTTTTTCATAAAAAATTTTTTTGGATGAAAAATACACGATGTACAGTCCATTTAATTAATTGGACGCAAAAAATATACAATGTATAGTCCATTAAATTTTTTTTTTATAAAAAATTTGTTTGCATGAAAAAAGACGATGTCCATTAAATTTTTGTCATAAAATTTTTTTTGCATGATAAATAGACGATGTATATTCCATTAAATTTTTTTCATAGTTTTTTTTCCATGAAAAGTAGACAACGTATAGGCCATTAAATTTTTTTCATACAATTTTTTTTGCATGAAAAATAGACGACCAATAGTCCATTAATTTTTTTTCAAAATTTGTTTTTTTGCATAAAAAATAGACGATGTATAGTCCATTAAATTTTTTAATGAAAAATGGACGATGTATAGTCCATTAAATTTTTTTCATAAAAAATTTGTTTGCATGAAAAATAGACGATGTATATCGATTAAATTTTTTTTAATAAACATTTTTTTTGCTTGAAAAAAAAGACGATGTATATTCCATTAAATTTTTTTCTTAAAGTTTTTTTTCCATGAAAAATAGACGATGTCTAGTCCATTAATTTTTTTTCATAAAAAAATTTTTTGGAAGAAAAATATACGATGTGTAGTCCATTTAATTAATTGGATATAAATATATACAATGTATAGTCCATAAAATTTTTAAATGAATAATGGACGATGTATAGTCCATTAAATTTTTTTCATACAAAATTTTTTTGCATGATAAATAGACGATGTATATTCCATTAAATTTTTTTCATAGTTTTTTTTTCCATGAAAAGTAGACAACGTATAGGCCATTAAATTTTTTTCATAGTTTTTTTTTTCCATGAAAAGTAGACAACGTATAGGCCATTAAATTTTTTTCATACAATTTTTTTTGCATGAAAAATAGACGACGAATAGTCCATTAATTTTTCTTCAAAATTTGTTTTTTTGCATAAAAAATAGACGATGAATAATCCATTAAATTTTTTTTCATAAAAAATATTTTTGCATGAAAAATATACGATGTATATTCGATTAAATTTTTTTAATAAAATTTTTTTTGCATTTAAAATTTTTGCAAGAACGTTAGACGATGTGTAGTCCATTTAATTAATTGGATAAAAATGTATACAATGTATAGTCTATAAAATTTTTTAATGAAAAATGGACGATGTATAGTCCATTGAATTTTTTTCATAAATTTTTTTTGCATGAAAAGTAGACGATGTATAGGCCATTAAATTTTTTCCATTAAATTTTTTTTATAAAATATTTTTTTGCATGATAAATAGACGATGTATACTCCATTAAATTTTTTTCATAAATTTTTTTTTTTGCATGAAAAATAGACGATGTATATATAGTCCATTACACATTTTCATAAATTTTTTTTTTCATGAAAAATAGACGTTGTAGAGTCCATTAAATTTTTTTCATAAAAAATTTTTTTGCATTTAAAATAGACGATGTATAGTCCATTAAATTTTTTTGATAAAAAAAAATTTTGCAAGAAAAATATTCGATGTGTAGTCCACTTAATTAATTGGATAAAAATGTATACAATGTATAGTCCATAAAATTTTTTTATGAAATATGGACGATGTATAGTCCATTAAATTTTTTTCATAAAAAATATTTTTGCACGATGTATAGTCCATTTAATTAATTGGACGCAAAAAATATACAATGCATAGTCCATTAAATTTTTTTCATAATTTTTTTTTTGCATGAAAAATAGACAATGTAAATATAGTCCATTACATTTTTTTCATAAATTTTTTTTTCATGAAAAATAGACGTTGTATATTCCATTAAATTTTTTTTATAAAAAATTTGTTTGCATGAAAAATAGACGATGAATAATCCATTAAATTTTTTTTCATAAAACATCTTTTTGCATGAAAAATATACGATGTATATTCGATTAAATTTTTTTAATAAAAATTTTTTTGCATTTAAAATAGACGATGTATAGTTCATTAAATTTTATTGATAAAGAAAATTTTTGCAATAAAAATAGACGATGTGTAGTCCATTTAATTAATTGGATAAAAATGTATACAATGTATAGTCCATAAAATTTATTAATGAAATATGGACGATGTATAGTCCATTAAATTTTTTTCGTATAAAATTTTTTTGCATGATAAATAGACGATGTATAGTCCATTAAATTTTTTTCTTAAAACATTTTTTTGCATGAAAAAGAGACGTTGTCCATTAAATTTTTTTCATAAAAAATTTTTTTGCATGAAAAATACACGATGTATAGTCCATTTAATTAATTGGATACAGAAAATATACAATGTATTGTCCATTAAATTTTTTTTTTATAAAAAATTTGTTTGCATGAAAAATAGACGATGCTAGTCCATTAAATTTTTTTCATAAATTTTTTTTTTGCATTAAAAATAGACGATGTATATATAGTCCATTACATTTTTTTCATAAATTTGTTTTTTCATGAAAATTAGACGTCCATTAAATTTTTTTCATAAAAAATTTTTTTGCATGAAAAATACACGATGTGTAGTCCATTTAATTAATTGGATAAAAATGTATACAATGTATAGTCCATAAAATTTTTTAATGAAATATGGAATGAAATTTTTTTTATAAAAAATTTTTTTGCATGATAAATAGACGATGTATATCCATTAAATTTTTTTGATAAAAAAAATTTTTGCAAGAAAAATAGACGATGTGTAGTCCATTTAATTAATTGGATAAAAATGTATACAATGTATAGTCCGAAAAATTTTTAAATGAATAATGGACGATGTATAGTCCATTAAATTTTTTTCATAAAAAAATTTTTTGCATGATAAATAGACGATGCATACTCCATTAAATTTTTTTCATAAAAAATATTTTTGCACGATGTATAGTCCATTTAATTAATTGGATACAAAAAATATACAATGTATTGTCCATTATATTTTTTTTATTCCATTATTTCCATTAAATTTTTTTCATAAAAAATTTTTTTCCATGAAAAATACACGATGTAGAGTCCATTTAATTAATTGGACGCAAAAAATATACAATGCATAGTCCATTAAATTTTTTTCATAATTTTTTTTTTTGCATGATAAATAGACGATGTATATATAGTCCATTACATTTTTTTCATATTTTTTTTTTCATGAAAATTAGACGTCCATTAAATTTTTTTCATAAAAAATTTGTTTGCATGAAAAATAGAAGATGAATAATCCATTAAATTTTTTTCATAAAACATCGTTTTGCATGAAAAATATACGATGTATATTCGATTAAATTTTTTTAATAAAAATTTTTTGCATTTAAAATAGACGATTATAGTCCATTAAATTTTATTGATAAAAAAATTTTAAATTTTTTTCATAAAATTTTTTTGTGCATGATAAATAGACGATATATAATCCATTAAATTTTTTTCATAAATTTTTTTTTGCATGAAAAGTAGACGATATATATATAGTCCATTACATTTTTTTCATAAATTTTTTTTTTTCATGAAAAATAGACGTTGTAGAGTCCATTAAATTTTTTTCATAAAAAATTTTTTTGCATTTAAAATAGACGATGTATAGTCCATTAAATTTTTTTTAATAAAAAATTTGTTTGCATTAAAAAAGACGATATCCATTAAATTTTTTTCATAAAATTTTTTTTGCATGAAAAATAGACGATGTATAGTCCATTAAATTTTTTTCATAAAAAATTTTTTTGCATGATAAATAGACGATGTATACTCCATTAAATTTTTTCATAAACAATTTTTTGCATGCAAAATACACGATGTATAGTCCATTTAATTAATTGGATACAAAAAATATATAATGTATTTTCCATTAAATTTTTTTTTATAAAAAATTTGTTTGCATGAAAAAAGACGACGTCCATTAAATTTTTTTCATAAAATTTTTTTTCCAAGAAAAATAGACGATGTATATTCCATTCAATTTTTTTCATAATTTTTTTTTTCCATGAAAAGTAGACGATGTATAGGCCATTAAATTTTTTTTATAAATTTTTTTTTTTGCATTTAAAATAGACTAGAATAGTCCATTAAATTTTTTTGATAAAAAAAATTTTTGCAAGAAAAATAGTCGATGTGTAGTCCATTTAATTAATTGGATAAAAATGTATACAATGTATAGTCCATAAAATTTTTTAATGAAATATGGACAATGTATAGTCCATTAAATTTTTTTCATAAAAAATATTTTTGCATGATAAATAGACGATGTATAGTCCATTTTTTTCATAAAACATCTTTTTGCATGAAAAATAGACATTGTCCATTATATTTTTTGCATAACAAATTTTTCCATGAAAAATAAATTTTTTCCTAAAAAATTTTTTTCCATTAAAAATAGACGATTTTTTTCCATGAAAAATAGACGATAGGCCATTAAATTTTTTTCATAAATTTTTTTTTCCATAAAAAATAGACGATGTATAGTCCATTAAATTTTTTTCATAAAATTTTTTTTCCATGAAAAATAGATGACGATATAGTCTATTAATTTTTTTTCATAATTTTTTTTTTTGCATAAAAAATAGACGATGTACAGTCCATTAAATTTTGTAATGAAAAATGGACGATGTATAGTCCATTAAATTTTTTTCATAAAAAATTTGTTTGCATGAAAAATAGACGATGTATATATAGTCCATTAAATTTTATTGATAAAAAAAATTTTTGCAAGATAAATAGACGATGTGTAGTCCATTTAATTAATTGGATAAAAATGTATACAATGTATAGTCCATAAAATAATTTAATGAATAATGGACGATGTATAGTCCATTAAATTTTTTTCATAAAAAATTTTTTTGCATGATGAATAGACGATGTATACTCCATTAAATTTTTTTCATAAAAAATATTTTTGCACGATGTATAGTCCATTTAATTAATTGGACGCAAAAAATATACAATGTATTGTCCATTAAATTTTTTTTTTATAAAAAATTTGTTTGCATGAAAAAAGACGATGTCCATTAAATTTTTTTCATAAAATTTTTTTGTGCATGAAAAATAGACGATATATAATCCATTAAATTTTTTTCATAAATTTTTTTTTGCATGAAAAGTAGACGATGTATATATAGTCCATTACATTTTTTTCATAAATTTTTTTGCATGAAAAATACACGTTGTATAGTCCATTAAATTTTTTTCATAAAATATTTTTTTGCATGATGAATAGACGATGTATACTCCATTAAATTTTTTTCATAAAAAATTTTTTTGCATGAAAAATACACGATGTATAGTCCAATTAATTAATTGGATACAAAAAATATACAAGTATCGTCCATTAAATTTTTTTTTATAAAAAATTTGTTTGCATGAAAAAAGACGATGTCCATTAAATTTTTTTCATAAATTTTTTTTTTTCATGAAAAATAGACGATGTATAGTCCATTAATTTTTTTTCATAGGTTTTTTTTTGCATGAAAAATAGACGATGTATAGTCCATTAAATTTTTTTCATAAAATATTTTTTTCCAAGAAAAACAGACGATATGTAGTCCATTTAATTAATTGGATAAAAATATATACAATGTATAGTCCAATAAATTTTATAATCAAAAATGGACGATGTATAGTCCATTAAATTTTTTTCTTAAAGTTTTTTTTTGCATGAAAAATAGACGATGTATAGTCCATTAAATTTTTTTCACAAATTTTTTTTGCATGAAAAGTAGACGATGTATATAGGCCATTAAATTTTTTTCATAAAAAAATTTTTTCCAAGAAAAATAGACGATGTGTAGTCCATTTAATTAATTGGATAAAAATATATAAAATGTATAGTTCATTAAATTTTATAATGAAAAATGAACGATGTATAGTCCATTAAATTTTTTTCATAAAAATTTTTTTTGCATCATAAATAGACGATGTGTAGTTCATTTAATTAATTGGATAAAAATGTATACAATGTATAGACCATACAATTTTTAAAGGATTAATGGACGATGTATAGTCCATTAAATTTTTTTTATAAAAAATATTTTTGCACGATGTATAGTCCATTCCATTATATTTTTTTTATTCCATTATTTCCATTAAATTTTTTTCATAAAAAATTTTTTTGCATGAAAAATGCACGATGTACAGTCCATTTAATTAATTGGACGCAAAAAATATACAATGTATAGTCCATTAAATTTTTTTTATGTAAAAAATTTGTTTGCATTAAAAAAGACGATGTCCATTAAATTTTTTTCATAAAATTTTTTTTGCATGAAAAATACACGATGTATAGTCCATTTATTTATTGGATACAAAAAATATACAAGTATTTTCCATTAAATTTTTTTTTTATAAAAAATTTGTTTGCATTAAAGAAGACGATGTCCATTAAAATTTTTTCATAAAAAATTTTTTTGCATGATAAATAGACGATGTATACTCCATTAAATTTTTTTCATAAAAAATTTTTTTGCATGAAAAATAGACGATGAATAATCCATTAAATTTTTTTTCATAAAAATTTTTTTCCATGAAAAATATACGATGTATATTCGATTAAATTTTTTTAATAAAAATGTTTTTGCATTTAAAATAGATTAAATTAAATTTTTTTGAAAAAAAAAATTTTTCCAAGAAAAATAGACGATGTGTAGTCCATTTAATTAATTGGATAAAAATGTATACAATGTATAGTCCGAAAAATTTTTAAATAAATAATGGACGATGTATAGTCCATTACATTTTTTTCATAAAAAAATTTTTTGCATGATAAATAGACGATGTATACTCCATTAAATTTTTTTCATAAAAAATATTTTTGCACGATGTATAGTCCATTTAATTAATTGGATACAAAAAATATACAATGTATTGTCCATTATATTTTTTTTATTCCGTTATTTCCATTAAATTTTTTTCATAAAAAATTTTTTGCATGAAAAATACACAATGTAGAGTCCATTTAATTAATTGGACGCAAAAAATATACAATGCATAGTCCATTAAATTTTTTTCATAATTTTTTTTTGCATGATAAATAGACGATGTATATATGTCCATTACATTTTTTTATATTTTTTTTTTTTCATGAAAAATAGACGTCCATTAAATTTTTTTCATAAAAAATTTGTTTGCATGAAAAATAGACGATGAATAATCCATTAAATTTTTTTTCATAAAACATCTTTTTGCATGAAAAATATACGATGTATATTCGATTAAATTTTTTTAATAAAAATTTTTTTGCATTTAAAATAGACGATGTATAGTCCATTAAATTTTATTGATAAAAAAAATTTTTCCAAGATAAATAGACGATGTGTAGTAGTGTTTTTTCATAAAAAATTTGTTTGCATGAAAAATAGACGATGAATAATCCATTAAATTTTTTTTCATAAAACATCTTTTTGCATGAAAAATATACGATGTATATTCGATTAAATTTTTTTAATAAAAATTTTTTTGCATTTAAAATAGACGATGTATAGTCCATTAAATTTTATTGATAAAAAAAATTTTTCCAAGATAAATAGACGATGTGTAGTCCATTTAATTAATTGGATAAAAATGTATACAATGTATAGTCCATAAAATAATTTAATGAATAATGGACGATGTATATAGTCCATTAAATTTTTTTCATAAAAAAATTTTTTGCATGATAAATATACGATGTATAGTCCATTTATTTAATTGGATACAAAAAATATACAATGTATTGTCCATTATATTTTTTTTATTCCATTATTTCCATTAAATTTTTTTCATAAAAAATTTTTTTGCATGAAAAATACACGATGTATAGTCCATTTATTTAATTGGATACAAAAAATATACAATGTATTGTCCATTAAATTTTTTTTTTATAAAAAATTTGTTTGCATGTCCATTAAATTTTTTTCATAAAATTTTTTTGTGCATGAAAAATAGACGATATATAATCCATTAAATTTTTTTCATAAATTTTTTTTTGCATGAAAAGTAGACGATGTATATATAGTCCATTACATTTTTTTCATAAATTTTTTTTTTCATGAAAAATAGACGTTGTAGAGTCCATTAAATTTTTTCCATAAAAATTTTTTTTGCATTTAAAATAGACGATAGTCCATTAAATTTTTTTGATAAAAAAAAATTTTGCAAGAAAAATAGACGATGTGTAGTCTATTTAATTAATTGGATAAAAATGTATACAATGTATAGTCCGAAAAATTTTTAAATGAATAATGGACGATGTATAGTCCATTAAATTTTTTTCATAAAAAAATTTTTTGCATGATAAATAGACGATGTATACTCCATTAAATTTTTTTCATAAAAAATATTTTTCCACGATGTAGAGTCCATTCCATTATATTTTTTTTATTCCATTATTTCCATTAAATTTTTTTCATAAAAAATTTTTTTGCATGGAAAATGCACGATGTACAGTCCATTTAATTAATTGGACGCAAAAAATATACAATGTATAGTCCATTAAATTTTTTTTCTATAAAAAATTTGTTTGCATGAAAAAAGACGATGTCCATTAAATTTTTTTCATAAAATTTTTTTTGCATGAAAAATAGACGATATAGTCCATTAAATTTTTTTCAAAATTTGTTTTTTTCGTAAAAAATGGACGATATATAGTCCATTAAATTTTTTTCATAAAAAATTTGTTTGCATGATAAATAGACGATGTGTAGTCCATTTAATTAATTGGATAAAAATTTATACAATGTGTAGTCCATACAATTTTTAAATGATTAATTGACGATGTATAGTCCATTAAATTCTTTTCATTAAAAATTTTTTGCATGATAAATAGACGATGTATACTCTATTAAATTTTTTTCATAAAAAATTTTTTGCATGATAAATAGACGATGTATACTCCATTAAATTTTTTTCATAAAAAATATTTTTCCACGATGTAGAGTCCATTCCATTATATTTTTTTTATTCCATTATTTCCATTAAATTTTTTTCATAAAAAATTTTTTTGCATGGAAAATGCACGATGTACAGTCCATTTAATTAATTGGACGCAAAAAATATACAATGTATAGTCCATTAAATTTTTTTTTATAAAAAATTTGTTTGCATTAAAAAAGACGATATCCATTAAATTTTTTTCATAAAATTTTTTTTGCATGAAAAATAGACGATGTATAGTCCATTAAATTTTTTTCATAAAAAATTTTTTTGCATGATAAATAGACGATGTATACTCCATTATATTTTTTTCATAAAAAATTTTTTTGCATGCAAAATACACGATGTATAGTCCATTTAATTAATTGGATACAAAAAATATATAATGTATTTTCCATTAAATTTTTGTTTATAAAAAATTTGTTTGCATGAAAAAAGACGACGTCCATTAAATTTTTTTCATAAAATTTTTTTTCCAAGAAAAATAGACGATGTATATTCCATTCAATTTTTTTCATAATTTTTTTTTCCTTGAAAAGTAGACGATGTATAGGCCATTAAATTTTTTTTATAATTTTTTTTTTGCATGAGAAATAGACGACGAATAGTCCATTAATTTTTTTTCAAAATTTGTTTTTTTGCATAAAAAATAGGCGATGTATAGTCCATTAAATTTTATAATGAAAAATGAACGATGTATAGTCCATTAAATTTTTTTCATAAAAAATTTTTTTGCATGATAAATAGACGATGTGTAGTCCATTTAATTAATTGGATAAAAATGTATACAATGTATAGTCCATACAATTTTTAAATGATTAATGGACGATGTATAGCCCATTAAATTTTTTTCATAAAAAATATTTTTGCACGATGTATAGTCCATTCCATTATATTTTTTTTATTCCATTATTTCCATTAAATTTTTTTCATAAAAAATTTTTTTCCATGAAAAATGCACGATGTACAGTCCATTTAATTAATTGGACGGAAAAAATATACAATGTATAGTCCATTAAATTTTTTTTTTATAAAAAATTTGTTTGCATTAAAAAAGACGATGTCCATTAAATTTTTTTCATAAAATTTTTTTTGCATGAAAAATAGACGATGTATATATAGTCCATTAAATTTTTTTCATAAAAAATTTATTTGCATGATAAATAGACGATGTATACTCCATTAAATTTTTTTCATAAAAAATTTTTTTCCATGCAAAACACACGATGTATAGTCCATTTAATTAATTGGATACAAAAAATATACAATGTATTTTCCATTAAATTTTTTTTTATAAAAAATTTGTTTGCATGAGAAAAGATGACGTCCATTAAATTTTTTTTATAAAATTTTTTTTTCCAAGAAAAATAGACGATGTATATTCCATTAAATTTTTTTCATAATTTCTTTTTCCATGAAAAGTAGATGATGTATAGGCCATTTAATTAATTGGATAACAAAATATACAATGTATAGTCCATTAAATTTTTTTCATAATTTTTTTTTTGCATGAAAAATAGACGCTGTATAAGTCCATTAATTTTTTTTCATAAAAAATTTTTTACATGAAAAAAAGACGATGTATAGTGGATTAAATTTTTTTTCATAAAAAATTTTTTTGCATGAAAAATAGACGACATATAGTCCATTAAATTTCTTTCATAACAAATTTTTTGCATGAAAAATAAATTTTTTCCTAAACAATTTTTTGCCATGAAAAAATAGATGATGTATAAGTCCATTAATTTTTTTTCATAAAAAATTATTTACATGAAAAGTAGACGATGTATAGGCCATTTAATTAATTGGATAACAAAATATACAATGTATAGTCCATTAAATTTTTTTCATAATTTTTTTTTTGCATGAAAAATAGACGCTGTATAAGTCCATTAATTTTTTTTCATAAAAAATTTTTTACATGAAAAAAAGACGATGTATAGTGGATTAAATTTTTTTTCATAACAAATGTTTTTGCATGAAAAATAGACGATGTAGAGTCTATTAAATGTTTTTCATAAAAAATTTTTTTGCACGATGTATAGTCCATTTAATTAATTGGACGCAAAAAATATACAATGTATAGTCCATTAAATTTTTTTTTTATAAAAAATTTGTTTGCATTAAAAAAGACGATGTCCATTAAATTTTTTTCATAAAATTTTTTTTGCATGAAAAATAGACGATGTATACTCCATTAAATTTTTTTCATAAAAAATTTTTTTGCATGCAAAATACACGATGTATAGTCCATTTAATTAATTGGATACAAAAAATATATAATGTATTTTCCATTAAATTTTTTTTATAAAAAATTTTTTTGCATGAAAAAAGACGACGTCCATTAAATTTTTTTCATAAAATTTTTTTTCCAAGAAAAATAGACGTTGTAGAGTCCATTAAATTTTTTTCATAAAAAATTTTTTTGCATTTAAAATAGACGATGTATAGTCCATTAAATTTTTTTTATAAATTTTTTTTTTTGCATGAAAAGTAGACGATGTATATATAGTCCATTACATTTTTTTCATAAATTTTTTTTTTCATGAAAAATAGACGTTGTAGAGTCCATTAAATTTTTTTCATAAAAAATTTTTTTGCATTTAAAATAGACGATGTATAGTCCATTAAATTTTTTTGATAAAAAAAATTTTTGCAAGAAAAATAGTCGATTTAAAAATTGTCATTTAATTAAATGGATAAAAATGTATACAATGTATAGTCCATAAAATTTTTTAATGAAATATGGACAATGTATAGTCCATTAAATTTTTTTCAAAAAAATTTTTTTGCATGATAAATAGACGATGTATAGTCCATTAAATTTTTTTTCATAAAACATCTTTTTGCATGAAAAATAGACATTGTCCATTATATTTTTTTCATAACAAATTTTTCCATGAAAAATAAATTTTTTCCTAAAAAATTTTTTTCCATTCAAAATAGACGATTTTTTTCCATGAAAAATAGACGATAGTCCATTAAATTTTTTTCATAAATTTTTTTTCCATACAAAATAGACGATGTATAGTCCT
This sequence comes from Nowickia ferox, assembly GCA_936439885.1. Taxonomy (NCBI): domain Eukaryota; kingdom Metazoa; phylum Arthropoda; class Insecta; order Diptera; family Tachinidae; genus Nowickia; species Nowickia ferox. The sequence goes on from OW387026.1 coordinate 73,451,413, forward strand.
TTAAATTTTTTTCATAAAATTTTTTTTCCATGAAAAATAGACGAAATGTATTGTCCATTAAATTTTTTTTTTATAAAAAATTTGTTTGCATGTCCATTAAATTTTTTTCATAAAATTTTTTTGTGCATGAAAAATAGACGATATATAATCCATTAAATTTTTTTCATAAATTTTTTTTTGCATGAAAAGTAGACGATGTATATATAGTCCATTACATTTTTTTCATAAATTTTTTTTTTCATGAAAAATAGACGTTGTAGAGTCCATTAAATTTTTTCCATAAAAATTTTTTTTGCATTTAAAATAGACGATAGTCCATTAAATTTTTTTGATAAAAAAAAATTTTGCAAGAAAAATAGACGATGTGTAGTCTATTTAATTAATTGGATAAAAATGTATACAATGTATAGTCCGAAAAATTTTTAAATGAATAATGGACGATGTATAGTCCATTAAATTTTTTTCATAAAAAAATTTTTTGCATGATAAATAGACGATGTATACTCCATTAAATTTTTTTCATAAAAAATATTTTTCCACGATGTAGAGTCCATTCCATTATATTTTTTTTATTCCATTATTTCCATTAAATTTTTTTCATAAAAAATTTTTTTGCATGGAAAATGCACGATGTACAGTCCATTTAATTAATTGGACGCAAAAAATATACAATGTATAGTCCATTAAATTTTTTTTCTATAAAAAATTTGTTTGCATGAAAAAAGACGATGTCCATTAAATTTTTTTCATAAAATTTTTTTTGCATGAAAAATAGACGATATAGTCCATTAAATTTTTTTCAAAATTTGTTTTTTTCGTAAAAAATGGACGATATATAGTCCATTAAATTTTTTTCATAAAAAATTTGTTTGCATGATAAATAGACGATGTGTAGTCCATTTAATTAATTGGATAAAAATTTATACAATGTGTAGTCCATACAATTTTTAAATGATTAATTGACGATGTATAGTCCATTAAATTCTTTTCATTAAAAATTTTTTGCATGATAAATAGACGATGTATACTCTATTAAATTTTTTTCATAAAAAATTTTTTGCATGATAAATAGACGATGTATACTCCATTAAATTTTTTTCATAAAAAATATTTTTCCACGATGTAGAGTCCATTCCATTATATTTTTTTTATTCCATTATTTCCATTAAATTTTTTTCATAAAAAATTTTTTTGCATGGAAAATGCACGATGTACAGTCCATTTAATTAATTGGACGCAAAAAATATACAATGTATAGTCCATTAAATTTTTTTTTATAAAAAATTTGTTTGCATTAAAAAAGACGATATCCATTAAATTTTTTTCATAAAATTTTTTTTGCATGAAAAATAGACGATGTATAGTCCATTAAATTTTTTTCATAAAAAATTTTTTTGCATGATAAATAGACGATGTATACTCCATTATATTTTTTTCATAAAAAATTTTTTTGCATGCAAAATACACGGTGTATAGTCCATTTAATTAATTGGATACAAAAAATATATAATGTATTTTCCATTAAATTTTTGTTTATAAAAAATTTGTTTGCATGAAAAAAGACGACGTCCATTAAATTTTTTTCATAAAATTTTTTTTCCAAGAAAAATAGACGATGTATATTCCATTCAATTTTTTTCATAATTTTTTTTTCCTTGAAAAGTAGACGATGTATAGGCCATTAAATTTTTTTTATAATTTTTTTTTTGCATGAGAAATAGACGACGAATAGTCCATTAATTTTTTTTCAAAATTTGTTTTTTTGCATAAAAAATAGGCGATGTATAGTCCATTAAATTTTATAATGAAAAATGAACGATGTATATATAGTCCATTAAATTTTTTTCATAAAAAATTTTTTTGCATGATAAATAGACGATGTGTAGTCCATTTAATTAATTGGATAAAAATGTATACAATGTATAGTCCATACAATTTTTAAATGATTAATGGACGATGTATAGCCCATTAAATTTTTTTCATAAAAAATATTTTTGCACGATGTATAGTCCATTCCATTATATTTTTTTTATTCCATTATTTCCATTAAATTTTTTTCATAAAAAATTTTTTTGCATGAAAAATGCACGATGTACAGTCCATTTAATTAATTGGACGGAAAAAATATACAATGTATAGTCCATTAAATTTTTTTTTTATAAAAAATTTGTTTGCATTAAAAAAGACGATGTCCATTAAATTTTTTTCATAAAATTTTTTTTGCATGAAAAATAAACGATGTATATATAGTCCATTAAATTTTTTTCATAAAAAATTTATTTGCATGATAAATAGACGATGTATACTCCATTAAATTTTTTTCATAAAAAATTTTTTTCCATGCAAAACACACGATGTATAGTCCATTTAATTAATTGGATACAAAAAATATACAATGTATTTTCCATTAAATTTTTTTTTATAAAAAATTTGTTTGCATGAGAAAAGATGACGTCCATTAAATTTTTTTTATAAAATTTTTTTTTCCAAGAAAAATAGACGATGTATATTCCATTAAATTTTTTTCATAATTTCTTTTTCCATGAAAAGTAGATGATGTATAGGCCATTTAATTAATTGGATAACAAAATATACAATGTATAGTCCATTAAATTTTTTTCATAATTTTTTTTTTGCATGAAAAATAGACGCTGTATAAGTCCATTAATTTTTTTTCATAAAAAATTTTTTACATGAAAAAAAGACGATGTATAGTGGATTAAATTTTTTTTCATAAAAAATTTTTTTGCATGAAAAATAGACGACATATAGTCCATTAAATTTCTTTCATAACAAATTTTTTGCATGAAAAATAAATTTTTTCCTAAACAATTTTTTGCCATGAAAAAATAGATGATGTATAAGTCCATTAATTTTTTTTCATAAAAAATTATTTACATGAAAAGTAGACGATGTATAGGCCATTTAATTAATTGGATAACAAAATATACAATGTATAGTCCATTAAATTTTTTTCATAATTTTTTTTTTGCATGAAAAATAGACGCTGTATAAGTCCATTAATTTTTTTTCATAAAAAATTTTTTACATGAAAAAAAGACGATGTATAGTGGATTAAATTTTTTTTCATAACAAATGTTTTTGCATGAAAAATAGACGATGTAGAGTCTATTAAATGTTTTTCATAAAAAATTTTTTTGCACGATGTATAGTCCATTTAATTAATTGGACGCAAAAAATATACAATGTATAGTCCATTAAATTTTTTTTTTATAAAAAATTTGTTTGCATTAAAAAAGACGATGTCCATTAAATTTTTTTCATAAAATTTTTTTTGCATGAAAAATAGACGATGTATACTCCATTAAATTTTTTTCATAAAAAATTTTTTTGCATGCAAAATACACGATGTATAGTCCATTTAATTAATTGGATACAAAAAATATATAATGTATTTTCCATTAAATTTTTTTAATAAAAAATTTTTTTCCATGAAAAAAGACGACGTCCATTAAATTTTTTTCATAAAATTTTTTTTCCAAGAAAAATAGACGTTGTAGAGTCCATTAAATTTTTTTCATAAAAAATTTTTTTGCATTTAAAATAGACGATGTATAGTCTATTAAATTTTTTTTATAAATTTTTTTTTTTGCATGAAAAGTAGACGATGTATATATAGTCCATTACATTTTTTTCATAAATTTTTTTTTTCATGAAAAATAGACGTTGTAGAGTCCATTAAATTTTTTTCATAAAAAATTTTTTTGCATTTAAAATAGACGATGTATAGTCCATTAAATTTTTTTGATAAAAAAAATTTTTGCAAGAAAAATAGTCGATTTAAAAATTGTCATTTAATTAAATGGATAAAAATGTATACAATGTATAGTCCATAAAATTTTTTAATGAAATATGGACAATGTATAGTCCATTAAATTTTTTTCAAAAAAATTTTTTTGCATGATAAATAGACGATGTATAGTCCATTAAATTTTTTTTCATAAAACATCTTTTTGCATGAAAAATAGACATTGTCCATTATATTTTTTTCATAACAAATTTTTCCATGAAAAATAAATTTTTTCCTAAAAAATTTTTTTCCATTCAAAATAGACGATTTTTTTCCATGAAAAATAGACGATAGTCCATTAAATTTTTTTCATAAATTTTTTTTCCATACAAAATAGACGATGTATAGTCCTTTAAATTTTTTTCATAAAATTTTTTTTCCATGAAAAATAGACGACGATATAGTCTATTAATTTTTTTTCATAATTTTTTTTTTGCATAAAAAATAGACGATGTATAGTCCATTAAATTTTGTAATGAAAAATGGACGATGTATAGTCCATTAAATTTTTTTCATAAAAAATTTGTTTACATGAAAAATAGACGATGTATATATAGTCCATTAAATTTTATTGATAAAAAAAATTTTTGCAAGATAAATAGACGATGTGTAGTCCATTTAATTAATTGGATAAAAATTTATACAATGTATAGTCCATAAAATAATTTAATGAATAATGGACGATGTATAGTCCATTAAATTTTTTTCATAAAAAATTTTTTTGCATGAAAAATACACGATGTATAGTCCATTTATTTAATTGGATACAAAAAATATACAATGTATTGTCCATTAAATTTTTTTTTTATAAAAAATTTGTTTGCATGAAAAAAGACGATGTCCATTAAATTTTTTTCATAAAATTTTTTTGTGCATGAAAAATAGACGATATATAATCCATTAAATTTTTTTTATAAATTTTTTTTTGCATGAAAAGTAGACGATGTATATATAGTCCATTACATTTTTTTCATAAATTTTTTTGCATGAAAAATAGACGTTGTATAGTCCATGAAATTTTTTTCATAAAATATTTTTTTGCATGATAAATAGACGATGTATACTCCATTAAATTTTTTCATAAAAAATTTTTTTGCATGAAAAATACACGATGTATAGTCCAATTAATTAATTGGATACAAAAAATATACAATGTATCGTCCATTAAATTTTTTTTTATAAAAAATTTGTTTGCATGAAAAAAGACGATGTCCATTAAATTTTTTTCATAAATTTTTTTTTGCATGAAAAATAGACGATGTATAGTCCATTAATTTTTTTTCATAATTTGTTTTTTTGCATGAAAAATAGACGATGTATAGTCCATTAAATTTTTTTCATAAAATATTTTTTTCCAAGAAAAACAGACGATATGTAGTCCATTTAATTAATTGGATAAAAATATATACAATGTATAGTCCATTAAATTTTTTAATGAAAAATGAACAATGTATAGTCCATTAAATTTTTTTCATAAAAAATTTTTTTGCATGAAAAATAGACGATGTATAGTCCATTAAATTTTTTTCATAAAAAATTTTTTTCCATGCAAAATACACGATGTATAGTCCATTTAATTAATTAGATACAAAAAATATACAATGTATTTTCCATTAAATTTTTTTTTATAAAAAATTTGTTTGCATGAAAAAAGACGACGTCCATTAAATTTTTTTCATAAAATTTTTTTTTCCAAGAAAAATAGACGATGTATATTCCATTAAATTTTTTTCATAATTTTTTTTTCCATGAAAAGTAGACGATGTATAGGCCATTAAATTTTTTTCATAAATTTTTTTTTGCATGAAAAATAGACGACGAATAGTCCATTAATTTTTTTTCATAAAAAATATTTTTGCATGAAAAATATACGATGTATATTCGATTAAATTTTTTTAATAAAAATTTTTTTGCATTTAAAATAGACGATGTCCATTAAATTTTTTTGATAAAAAAAATTTTTGCAAGAAAATTAGACGATGTGTAGTCCATTTAATTAATTGGATACAAAAAATATACAATGTATTGTCCATTATTTTTTTTTATTCCATTATTTCCATTAAATTTTGTTCCTAAAAAATTGTTTTGCATGAAAAATACACGATGTACAGTCCATTTAATTAATTGGACGCAAAAAATATACAATGTATAGTCCATTAAATTTTTTTCATAAAAAATTTGTTTGCATGATAAATAGACGATGTATACTCCATTAAATTTTTTTCATAAAAAATTTGTTTGCATGAAAAATAGATGATGTATAAGTCCATTAATTTTTTTTCATAAAAAATTTTTTACATGAAAAGTAGACGATGTATAGTGGATTAAATTTTTTTTCATAAAAAATGTTTTTGCGTCAAAAATAGACGATGTAGAGTCTATTAAATGTTTTTCATAAAAATTTTTTTTGCATGAAAAATAGAGGATGTGTAGTCCATTAAATTTTTTTCATAAAATATTTTTTTCCAAGAAAAACAGACGATATGTAGTCCATTTAATTAATTGGATAAAAATATATACAATGTATAGTCCATTAAATTTTATATAGAAAAATGGACGATGTATAGTCCATTAATTTTTTTTCATAAAAAATTTTTTACATGAAAAGTAGACGATGTATAGGCCATTTAATTAATTGGATAACAAAATATACAATGTATAGTCCATTAAATTTTTTTCATAATTTTTTTTTTTGCATGAAAAATAGACGCTGTATAAGTCCATTAATTTTTTTTCATAAAAAATTTTTTACATGAAAAAAAGACGATGTATAGTGCATTAAATTTTTTTTCATAACAAATGTTTTTGCATGAAAAATAGACAATGTAGGGTCTATTAAATGTTTTTCATAAAAAAATTTTTTGCACGATGTATAGTCCATTTAATTAATTGGATACAAAAAATATACAATTCATTGTCCATTATATTTTTTTTTATTCCATTATTTCCATTAAATTTTGTTCATAAAAAATTTTTTTGCAAGAAAAATACACGATGTACAGTCCATTTAATTAATTGGACGCAAAAAATATACAATGTATAGTCCATTAAATTTTTTTCATAAAAAATTTGTTTGCATGATAAATAGACGATGTATAGTCCATTAAATTTTTTTCATAAAAAATTTGTTTGCATGAAAAATAGACGATATATATCGATTAAATTTTTTTTAATAAAAATTTTTTTTGCTTGAAAAAAAGACGATGTATATTCCATTAAATTTTTTTCTTAAAGTTTTTTTTCCATGAAAAATAGACGATGTATTATAGTCCATTAATTTTTTTTCATAAAAAAATTTTTTGCAAGAAAAATAGACGATATGTAGTTAATTTAATTAATTGGATAAAAATATATACAATGTATAGTCCATTAAATTTTATATAAAAAAATGGACGATGTATAGTCCATTAAATTTTTTTCATAAAAAATTTTTTTCCATGAAAAATAGACGACGTATAGTCCATTAAATTTCTTTCATAACAAATTTTTTGCATAAAAAATAAATTTTTTCCTAAAAAATTTTTTGCCATGAAAAATAGATGATGTATAAGTCCATTCATTTTTTTTCATAAAAATTTTTTACATGAAAAAAAGACGATGTATAGTGGATTAAATTTTTTTTCATAACAAATGTTTTTGCATGAAAAATAGACGATGTAGAGTCTATTAAATGTTTTTCATAAAAAATTTTTTTGCACGATGTATAGTCCATTTAATTAATTGGACGCAAAAAATATACAATGTATAGTCCATTAAATTTTTTTTTTATAAAAAATTTGTTTGCATTAAAAAAGACGATGTCCATTAAATTTTTTTCATAAAATTTTTTTTGCATGAAAAATAGACGATGTATACTCCATTAATTTTTTTTCATAAAAAATTTTTTACATGAAAAAAAGACGATGTATAGTGGTTTAAATTTTTTTTCATAACGAATGTTTTTGCATGAAAAATAGACGATGTAGGGTCTATTAAATGTTTTTCATAAAAAATTTTTTTGCACGATGTATAGTCCATTTAATTAATTGGAAACAAAAAATATACAATGTATTGTCCATTATATTTTTTTTATTCCATTATTTCCATTAAATTTTGTTTTTTTTTCATAAAAAATTTTTTACATGAAAAAAAGACGATGTATAGTGGATTAAATTTTTTTTCATAAAAAATGTTTTTGCATGAAAAATAGATGATGTAGAGTCTATAAAATGTTTTTCATAAAAAATTTTTTTGCATGAAAAATAGAGGATGTGTAGTCCATTAAATTTTTTTCATAAAAAATTTTTTGCCATGAAAAATATACGGTTTATATTCGATTTAATTTTTTTTAATAAATTTTTTTTTCCTTGAAAAATAGACGATGTATATTCCATTAAATTTTTTTCATTAAGTTTTTTTTCCATGAAAAATAGACGATGTATAGTCCATTAAATTTTTTCATATTTTTTTTTTCCATGAAAAGTAGACGAGTAGTAAGGCCATTAAATTTTTTTCATAAAAAAATTTTTTCCAAGAAAAATAGACGATATGTAGTTAATTTAATTAATTGGATAAAAATATATACAATGTATAGTCCATTAATTTTTATATAGAAAAATGGACGATTATAGTCCATTAAATTTTTTTCATAAAAAATTTTTTTGCATGAAAAATGGACGACGTATAGTCCATTAAATTTCTTTCATAACAAATTTTCTGCATGAAAAATAAATTTTTTCCTAAACAATTTCTTGGCATGAAAAATAGATGATGTATAAGTCCATTAATTTTTTTCATAAAAAATTTTTTACATGAAAAGTAGACGACGTATAGGCCATTTAATTAATTGGATAACAAAATATACAATATATAGTCCTTTACATTTTTTTCATAATTTTTTTTTGCATGAAAAATAGACGCTGTATAAGTCCATTAATTTTTTTTCATAAATATTATTTTTGCATGAAAAATATACGATGTATATTCGATTAAATTTTTTTAATAAAAATTTTTTTGCATTTAAAATAGACGATGTATAGTCCATTAAATTTTTTTGATAAAAAAATTTTTTGCAAGAAAATTAGACGATGTGTAGTCCATTTAATTAATTGGATAAAAATGTATACAATGTATAGTCCATAAAATTTTTTAATGAAAAATGGGCGATGTATAGTCCATTAAATTTTTTTCATAAAAAATTTTTTTGCATCAAAAATAGACGATGTATACGACTAAATTTTTTTTAATCAAAATTTTTTTTTGCTTAAAAAAAGACGATGTATATTCCATTAAATTTTTTTCTTAAAGTTTTTTTTGCATAATAAATAGACGATGTATACTCCATTAAATTGTTTTCATAAAAATTATTTTTGAACGATGTATAGTCCATTTAATTAATTGGATACAAAAAATATACAATGTATTGTCCAATATATTTTTTTTTATTCCATTATTTCCATTAAATTTTGTTCCTAAAAAATTTTATTGCATGAAAAATACACGATGTACAGTCCATTTAATTAATTGGACGCAAAAAATATACAATGTATAGTCCATTAAATTTTATATAGAAAAATGGACGATGTGTAGTCCATTAAATTTTTTTCATAAAAAATTTTTTTCCATGAAAAATAGACGACGTATAGTCCATTAAATTTCTTTCATAACAAATTTTCTGCATGAAAAATAAATTTTTTCCTAAACAATTTTTTGGCATGAAAAATAGAGGATGTAAAAATATTTTTGCATGAAAAATATACGATTCCATTAATTTTTTTTCATAAAAAATATTTTTGATTGAAAAATATACGATGTATATTCGATTAAATTTTTTTAATAAAATTTTTTTTTGCATTTAAAATAGACGATGTATATATAGTCCATTAAATTTTTTTGATAAAAAAAATTTTTGCAAGAAAATTAGACGATGTGTAGTCCATTTAATTAATTGGATAAAAATGTATACAATGTATAGTCCATAAAATTTTGTAATGAAAAATGAACAATATATAGTCCATTAAATTTTTTTCATAAAAAATTTTTTTCCATGAAATATAGACGATGTACATCGATTAAATTTTTTTTAATAAAAATTTTTTTGCTTTAAAAAAAGACAATGTATACCATTAAATTTTTTTCTTAAAGTTTTTTTTCCATGAAAAATAGACGATGTACAGTCCATTAAATTTTTTTCACAAATTTTTTTTGCATGAAAAGTAGACGATGTATAGTCCATTAAATTTTTTTTGATAAAAAAATTTTTTGCAAGAAAAATTGACGATGTGTAGTCCATTTAATTAATTGGATAAAAATATTAAAATGTATAGTCCATTAAATTTTATAATGATGTATACAATGTATAGTCCATAAAATTGTTAAATGAATAATGGACGATGTATAGTCCATTAAATTTTTTTCATAAAAAATTTTTTTGCATGATAAATAGACGATGTATACTCCATTAAATTTTTTTCATAAAAAATATTTTTGCACGATGCGTAGTCCATTTAATTAATTGGATACAAAAAATATACAATGTATTGTCCATTATAATTTTTTTATTCCATTATTTCCATTAAATTTTTTTCATAAAAAATATTTTTGCATGAAAAATACACGATGTACAGTCCATTTAATTAATTGGACGCAAAAAATATACAATGTATAGTCCATTAAATTTTTTTTTTATAAAAAATTTGTTTGCATGAAAAAAGACGATGTCCATTAAATTTTTTCATAAAATTTTTTTTGCATGAAAAATAGACGTTGTATAGTCCATTAAATTTTTTTCAAAATTTGTTTTTTTCGTAAAAAATGGACGATGATAGTCCATTAAATTTTTTTGATAAAAAAAAATTTTGCAAGAAAAATAGACGATGAGTAGTCCATTTAACTAATTGGATAAAAATGTACACAATGTATGGTCCATAAAATTTTTTAATGAAAAATGGACGATGTATATATTGCATTAAATTTTTTTCATAAAAAATTTTTTTGCATGCAAAATAGACGATGTATAGTACATTAAATTAATTGGATACAAAAAATAAACAATGTATTTTCCATTAAATTTTTTTTATAAAAAATTTGTTTGCATGAAAAAAGACGATGTCCATTAAATTTTTTTCATAAATTTTTTTTCCAAGAAAAATAGACAATGTATAGCCCATTAATTTCTTTTATAATTTGTTTTTTTGCATGAAAAATAGACGATGTACAGTCCATTAAATTTTTTTTAATAAAATTTTTTTTTGCGTGAAAAATAGACGATGTATATTCTATTAAATTTTTTTCATAAATTTTTTTTTGCATGAAAAGTAGACGATGTATAGGCCATTAAATTGTTTTCATAAAATTTTTTTTTGCATGAAAACTACACGATGTATAGTCCATTTAATTAAATGGATACAAAAAATATACAATGTATCGTCCATTAAATTTTTTTCATAAAATTTTTTTTGCATGAAAAATAGACGATGTATAGTCCATTAATTTTTTTTCATAATTTGTTTTTTTGCATGAAAAATAGACGATGTATAGTCCATTAAATTTTTTTCATAAATTTTTTTTTGCATGAAAAGTAGACGATGTATAGGCCATTAAATTGTTTTTTTTTTTATAAAATTTTTTTTTGCATGAAAACTACACGATGTATAGTCCATTTAATTAAATGGATACAAAAAATATACAATGTATCGTCTATTAAATTTTTTTCATAAAATTTTTTTTGCATGAAAAATAGACGATGTATAGTCCATTAATTTTTTTTCATAATTTGTTTTTTTGCATGAAAAATAGACGATGTATAGTCCATTAATTTTTTTTATAATTTGTTTTTTTTGCAAGAAAATTAGACGATGTGTAGTATATTTAATTAATTGGCTAAAAATATATAAAATGTATAGTCCATTAAATTTTATAATGAAAAATGGACGATGTATAGTCCATTAAATTTTTTTCATAAAAAATTTTTTTTGCATGATAAATAGACGATGTGTAGTCCATTTAATTAATTGGATAAAAATGTATACAATGTATAGTCCATAAAATTTTTAAATAAATAATGGACGATGTATAGTCCATTAAATTTTTTTCATAAAACTTTTTTTGCATGATAAATAGACGATGTATACTCCATTAAATTTTTTTCATAAAAAATATTTTTGCACGATGTATTGTCCATTTAATTAATTGGATACAAAAAATATACAATGTAGTGTCCATTTTTTTTATTCCATTATTTCCATTAAATTTTTTTCATAAAAAATTTTTTTCCATGAAAAATACACGATGTACAGTCTATTTAATTAATGGACGCAAAAAATATACAATGCATAGTCCATTAAATTTTTTTCATAATTTTTTTTTTGCATGAAAAATAGACGATGTATAGTCCATTAAATTTTTTTCATAAAAAATTTGTTTGCATGAAAAATAGACGATGAATAATCCATTAAAGTTTTTTTCATAAAACATTTTTTTGCATGAAAAATATACGATGTATATTCGATTAAATTTTTTAAAAAAAATTTTTTTGGATTTAAAATAGACGATGTATATACAGTTGGATAAAAATGTATACAATGTATGGTCTATTAAATTTTTTTTCATAAAACATTTTTTTGCATTTAAAATAGACGATGTATATATAGTTGGATAAAAATGTATACAATATATGGTCCATTAAATTTTTTAATGAAAAATGGACGATGTATAGTCCATTAAATTGTTTTCATAAAAAATTTTTTTGCATGAAAAAATGACGATGTATACTCCATTTAATTAATTGGATACAAAAAATATACAATGTGTAGTCCATTAAATTTTTTTTCATAAAACATTTTTTTGCATTTAAAATAGACGATGTATATATAGTTGGATGAAAATGTATACAATGTATGGTCCATAAAATTTTTTAATGAAAAATGGACGATGTATAGTCCATTAAACTTTTTTCATAAAAATTTTTTTGCATGATAAATAGACGATGTATAGTCCGTTTAATTAATTGGATACAAAAAATAAACAATGTATTTTCCATTAAATTTTTTTTTATAAAAAATTTGTTTGCATGAAAAAAGACGATGTCCATTAAATTTTATTTTTTTTTCCAAGAAAAATAAAATTTAATGGACATCGTCTTTTTTCATGCAAACAAATTTAATCGATGTACATCGTCTATTTTTCATGGAAAAATATTTTTTATGAAAAAAAATTAATGGAATCGTATATTTTTCATGCAAAAATATTTTTACATCCTCTATTTTTCATGCCAAAAAATTGTTTAGGAAAAAATTTATTTTTCATGCAGAAAATTTGTTATGAAAGAAATTTAATGGACTATACGTCGTCTATTTTTCATGGAAAAAAATTTTTTATGAAAAAAATTTAATGGAGTATACATCGTCCATTTTTCATTAAAAAATTTTATGGACCATACATTGTATACATTTTCATCCAACTATATATACATCGTCTATTTTAAATGCAAAAAAATGTTTTATGAAAAAAAATTTAATGGACTACACATTGTATATTTTTTGTATCCATTTTTTTTCATAAATTTTTTTTTCCAAGAAAAATAGACGATGTATAGTCGATTAAATTTTTTTAATAAAATTTTTTTTGCATGAAAAATAGACGATGTATATTAGTCCATTAAATTTTTTTCATAATTTTTTTTTTCATTAAAAATAGACGTTGTATAGTCCATTAAATTTTATTCATAAAAAATTTGTTTGCATGAAAAATACACGATGAATAATCCATTAAAATTTTTTTCATAAAAAATTTTTTTGCATGGAAAATATACGATGTATATTCGATTAAATTATTTTTAATAAAATTTATGCATTTAAAATAGACGATGTAATAGTCCATTAAATTTTTTTGATAAAAAAAATTTTTGCAAGAAAAATAGACGATGTGTAGTCCATTTAATTAATTGGATAAAAATGTATACAATGTATAGTCCATAAAATTTTTTAATGAAAAATGGACGATGTATAGTCCATTAAATTTTTTTCATAAAAAATTTTTTTGCATGATACATAGACGATGTCTACTCCATTAAATACAAAAAATATACAATGTATTGTCCATTAAATTTTTTTTTATAAAAAATTTGTTTGCATGAAAAAAGACGATGTCCATTAAATTTTTTTCATAAAATTTTTTTCCAAGAAAAATAGACGATATATAGTCCATTAATTTTTTTTCATAATTTGTTTTTTTCCATGAAAAATAGACGATGTATAGTCAATTAAATTTTTTAATGAAAAATGGACAATGTATAGTCCATTAAATTTTTTTCATAAAAAGTTTTTTTGCTTGATAAATAGAGGATGTTTACTCCATTAAATTTTTTTCATAAAAAATTTTTTTGCATGAAAAATACACGATGTACAGTCCATTTAATTAATTGGACACAAAAAATATACAATGTATAGTCCATTAAATTTTTTCATTAAATTTTTTTTGCATGCAAACAAGACGATGTATACATAGTTCCTTAAATTTTTTGCATGGAAAATGAACGATGTGTAGTCCATTTAATTTATTGGATGAAAAAATATACAATGTTATGAAAATAAAATTTTTTTGCATGAAAAATAGACGATATATATAGTCGACGTTTATTCCATTTAAATAATTGGATAACAAATATACATTGTATGGTCCATTACATTTTCTGCATGAAAAATAAACGATACATTAAATCTTTTTCATAAAATTTTTTTTTCCATGAAAAATAGACGATGTATAGTCCATTAAGATTTTTTTCATAAAAATTTTTTGCATGACAATTGGACGTTGAATAGTCCGTTAAATTTTTTTCATAAAAAATATTTTTGCATGAAAAATAGATGATATATTGTCCATTAAATTTGTTTTATAAAATTTTTTTTTGATGTAAAATAGACGACGTTTATTCCATTTAAATAATTGGATAACAAATATACATTGTATGGTCCATTATACTTTTTGCATGAAAAATAAACGATACATTAATTTTTTTTAATAAAATTTTTTTAGGCATGAAAAATAGACGATGTATATATAGTCCATTAAATTTTTTTCATAAATTTTTTTTTGCATGAAAAATAGACGATGTTACTGTCCATTAAATTTTTTTAATAAAAATTTTTTTCCATGAAAAATAGACGATGTATAGTCCATTAAATTTGTTTTATAAAATTTTTTTTTCATGTAAAATAGACGACGTTTATTCCATTCAAATAATTGGATAACAAATATACATTGCATAGTCCATTAAACTTTTTGCATGAAAAATAGACGATGTTGCATTCCATTAAATTTTTTTCATAAAAATTTTTTTCATTTAAAAAAACCACGTGTATTCCATTTAATTAATTGGATATAAAATATACATTGTATAAACCAACAAGTTTTTTGCATGAAAAATAGACGATGTATTGTCCATTTAATTAATTGGATAAAAATATATACAATGTATAGTCCATTAAATTTTTTTATGAAAAATGGACGATGTATAGTCCATTAAATTTTTTGCATTAAAAACTGACTATAGTCCATTAAACTTTTTTTATAATTTTTTTTTATGTAAAATAGACGACGTATATATAGACCATTAAATTTTTTTCATAAAAAACTTTTTTGCAGGAAAAAAAGACGACGTGTATTCCATTTAATTAATTGGATAAAAAATATACATTGTATAGTCCATTAAATTTTTTTCATAAACATTTTTTTTTATGAATAATAGACGATGTATAAATCCATTAAATTTTTTTAATAAAAAATTTTTTTTCATGAAAAGTAGACGTTGTATATATAGTCCATTAAATTTTTTTCATAAAAACTATTTTGCATGAAAAATAAACTATATATATTTCATGAAATTTTTTTCATAAAAAATTTATTGGATAAAAAAATTATGTCAATTCCAAAAAAATTTTTCCATGAAAAATAGCCGGTATGTATTCCATTAAATTAATTGGATGAAAAACAGATGATGTATTCTGGTCTGTTAATTTAAAAAAAAAAATAAAAATGGACGATTAAATTTTTTTTCATAAAAATGTTTTTTGCGTGAATAATATACAACTATAATCCAATTAATTTAATGCATGAAAAATAGACGATGTGTAGTTCATTTAATTTTTTCCATGAAAAATAGACGATGTATAGTAAATTAAAATTTTTGCATGAAAAACAAACGAGGTCCATTAAATTTTTTTCATAAAGATTTTTTGCATGAAAAATAGACGATGTGTTGTCCATTTAATTTATTGGACGAAAAATAGGTGATATATATCGTCCATTTTACATTAAAAAAATAAATGAAATATAAATCGTATAGTTTTCACACAAAAAAACAACACTCTATTTTTCATACAAAGAAATTAGTGGATTATAAATTGTTATTTTTTTTTACATCGAAAAACAATTATTCATATTTTATACAAAACAATTAATGGGCTTTAATTTATCGTCCATTTTTCATATAAAAGAATTAAATGGGATATAAATCGTAAGATTTTTACACAAAAAATAAAAATCAATATTTCATGCGAAAAAATTATCGTAAATTTATCATTGACATTAACTCAAGCAAGACTTTTATTAAATTTTCGACCTTACCTTGGTCACAATGTAAAATAACGAAATTTAAAATCAAAACAGGTGGAATAGTAACATAATTAGCAAAAATTAAAAAGGTTGCATTCATTATATCATCCGACCTCTTAAACTCACTGAATTCAGAAAATTTAACGTATTTCACACATTTCCTTTTAAACGAACAAATATAAAGCAAGTGGCTATACATGCATATGTAGTTCTAAACATTTTCATATCCACTTTTATGATGAAATGTTATTATTACAACAAAGAGTCTTACTTTGTTTATTTGTTTCCATAGTTTTTCCAAAACCATAAAATAATAAATGTCGCTATTAAATTTATAACTCAAGGCTCTCTTGATTTGACAAACGATTGTCGCCTGCCAAAAAAGTTAAAATTAAAAAAAAAAAAAATAAAACAAGACTAAAATATTTCCCAGTATCTTCAGTTTCAACAAACTTTGCAGACTTCATACGAGTACGAGTATTTGCCATTTTAAATTTTTCATATTATAATTTTTTTGTTTTCGTATTATTTCAAAAAGTTTTTTATTTACACATTCTGTATATAAGTTTCAATTAAAAATACGTGGTAAGCATTATATGGGTATTAATTAATGATGGTTATATTACAAATGTCCATGTATACATTAAGTAAATCCTTTTGGTTTTCATTTCGCTTTTGCATTTTATTTGTTTAATACTTTTGCATTTTTCTGGTTTTTATTTCAGACTATAAAATCCATGCTATTGTCCATAATAATATAAGCACTGTGACGTCGTTTCAGTGGCCAAATGGTTGCTGAAAGTATTAAAAAAATAATAACGATAATAAAGGGAATAAAATTGAAATTTATTATAGCAGACTAAACAATTAATAGCCATTCATATGTATTTAAACATTTAAAAAAATTGTTTAAAATTTTTTCAAATAGTTCTATTTAAAACTAACAAAATACTAAAGGCAATGTACTAAAATAAATTATTTTATTGATTATGATTTTATTAACAAAAAATATATTAAAAAAAAATTAAATAGTGTTGGGCTGAGTTTACGTCTAGCATTTCTTGTGTGACATGTGCCCAAAAAAGCGTAACCACTAATTACTAATGAAAAACTGTTTGATTCAGACATGTATTTAATGATGTTAACTGTTTCCAAGCATGTTGGATTCTATAAAATTGTCTATTAGTTATGTATGAAACTGTTTTATTTAATAAATACGTGTCTGAATCAAACAGTTTTTCGTTAGTAATTAGTGGTTACGCTTTTTTTACGCATGTGTGGCACATGGCACACAGATGTAAGCCCGGCCTTATGTAGTTGTAACAAAAGCATTTTTGTATTTAATACGCAGGCACATATTCAACAAAACTTGGGTGGCATTCTAATCATCTTATTTAGAACTTTACTGGACATATCCGCTTAAAAAGGAGGCACACTAGAGCTCTAATACGCAACACTCGCCATGAAACTTCCTAAAAATATTTTTGTGCTTAGTAGAATAATTCTGTATTATTATTAACTATCACTAAGCTTATGTCCGACACTTGTCAAGCCCAATAATTATATTTACATTAAAGATTTGAGTACTTATGGTAAGTTAATTTTTTGAAGGTACAATAAATATATACATAGAAATAAAATCTCTTTTTTAGTTTTGTTTTTAATTTTTCTGGAAACCCCACAAGTCAGTACGGCAATATTTATGTATATATGTATAATAGAAAATTCATAATTGGCCTAATTACGAGTGTCGTATTTCGACTATGACTGCGACGATTTTGTACTAGATTAAAGAAAAAATGTTGCAATGTTCTTTAGCCTAGTGATAAATCGTCGTAATCAAAGTCGTAACACGACACTCGCAATAAGGCCCAATGTAAATTTTAAAAGTATATTAAAAAAAAAAAATAAGCTCCACTTCCTTACGAAACTTTTTCCACAGTGATGTACTGGCTGCCAACTAATGTAATGGTCAACCAATTGGCAAACTTAGCGATTACATTGTAAAAAATCAATGAATGAGTGTGAAAGACGTTCACTGCCCATTAAAAGCAATTCGAATAAGTAGGATATCTTCCGGAATATAAAGCATACTACTAATCCAAACAGTTGCCTGAAAGAAAGTTTGACATCAATGTCTCAGCACATACAAAGCATTGAACAGGCATGCTGAATGTGTTCACAGAAGGACGTTAATTTGTTATTTCTAGTTTCCAGTACGGGACGAGTTTCAAGATATGCAATCAGTGTGGTGATGTATAGACTGAAATTTTAGCACAAAAGACTTTGACCGCTACAACAACAAATATATGACAGTTAAAAAATTAAAGGGTGTTCTTAGGCGAGCAACGAAAAACTAAAAAACGCCTAGAACGGAAAAAGTCAAAAACAAAAAATAAAACTTGCACATAAACTAAAAAAATCGGCAAAAACTGAAAAAAAGTTTGCCGAGTACTTGAATTTTTTTAAAAAACTTCTATATCAGGTAAGACATTCGTATAGTACTACATATGTAGTGTTCGTATGGAACCGTTCGTGTGTGAGTCCAAGTCGTATTTTGCAGAATTTATTCGTTTTTAAAAGTTAATTTTCATCAAACACACACAAAAAATATGATTTCGATGAAACTTTTAATTCCTTTTAATGCTGGGACCTTGCATTTACGTACGATATACATTTAAATTACCGCCTCTTGATTAGTTGCAGTAGGCGATTCTTTTCGAGGTAGTTTTCGACCACTTTTTCGCACATTATGTGCGGTATCTTGCTGATACTTTGGCCCTGTTGCGGAGTGGTAGCAATGCTAGGATGTCAGTCCAGAGGTCGTTGTAGACCCTGCATGTTTTCCGCAGACAAGCATTTTGCTAACACAACCCGCTAAGGGTTGTGTTTGTTTACAAAAAAAAATTTTTGGTTTTCAAATGCTCCAACGTTAGAGGATTATCCGTGGAGACACGTTCTTTGTAATAGTCCCACAAAAAAGTCTAACAGTGTCAAATCGCATATCCTTGGTGGCCAATTGACGTCACTAAAATGTGAAGTTACGCGTTCCGGAAACTTAACATGCAATAAAGCCGACATTGGTCGTGGCACTTTCTTGTTACAATCACATATCGTCCAGTTCATAATCGTTTACTGAAGGCCAAAAAATGGTAATTATCACACGGCCATAACGTTCCGAATTGATGGTAACGCTTTGTCTGATTGTCCGCCGCTCTTTCACTAACAGATGCGATATATTTAGTTGTGCGCTCATTTCAATGATGCTTAGGCTTGACGAAATCTAGAAGGCATCCAGTTTTTACAATATTTTTCATTATCTTGCCGATTCCTTGCAAAGCCTACTTAAGTAATTAGGTCAATTATGGTGACATTATCACTTCGTAATACCCAAAAAGTATCCAACACTTTTGAAACACCACTATTGTGGAAAGATTTAAATATTTGTACGCGCTCTTCGGTTGATAAGCGATTTACGATCGTAAATGGTAAACTTTTCACTAAATAAATAACACTTCAGCCCCCGTATTCTGTAACTCGTTAAAAATCGATAAGGTCGATCTATCGATTTTCGGCTACGAAAACCGTTTTTAAACGTGTATTACTAAATCACGCAATTGCTTAGAAATCTAATCTGGCCGAAATTTAACATAACATAAAAGTCATCGTCTGAAATTTTGAATTTTGTATTTGTTGAGCGTTTTAGCAATTGAATTTAGCTTTAGCGAGTTACAGAATACCGAGGCAGAAGACACATACTTGTATTTAACAGCTTACAGCCTTGACAGACCGGCAGTTTTGAAACCACATTAATTTTTTTTTATGTTTCTTTGTAAACAAAAAAACTTATTTTTTCCGCTTTCAAAATATTTCATTTGTCAATAAATTTCTTCAAGTATCCTTTCATATTTGTAAATATAGAGAAATTATTAAAATAATATTAACAAAATTCCGGTTTAGTTGTAACCACATCACGTAATTTTCGCAACGAGCTGTTCCGCCGTCGCTATGCTAATTATCGCGCTAAAAACTTTTAGCACTATTTAAGACCTGTACCCCAACCCAATAGATATAAATATGTAACAAACAAAACATCCAGTAACGAAGAATACCTGAAGAAATTTTAAATGATTTTCCGTGACATTTACCAAACAACAACATTATATTTAAGTCATGGCTAGTGGAGAATAGCGTTGGCTGACCAAGTTAGTGCATTGACTACTAAACCAAAGGTTAAGGATTCGAGTCCAGTTTCAAGATCATAAATCATCAATATTACGCATTTTTCTGTGTTAATTTATGTCAATTGTTGTAGGAAAGTTCAAGTGACAAAAGCACAGTCACTAGTTACTAGTGTTGTCTATTACTCGTGTTTTATACTTCACTGAACTTTTTTCATTGAACTTTTTTTCGAATATTCGAATATATAATGTTAAAAAAGACTTCTATTTCTAAAAAAAGCTTAAAACTTCCTATAGCTAAAAAATAAACAATTATACCTTAATATAACCAAAATATATATCACAATTCTATTAAGTTACTCATCTGTTGTTAAATGCTGCACTTGCGAATAAAACTACTTTTATTTTATTTTTTAAATAATTTTTGTTTCTTTTAAATTTTTATTAATTTTAGGAGTAGTTATTAGATTTGTCTTTGATTGATATCATATACTACATTTACAGTGCCTTTATGATTTTAATTAGCAAATGTTTTTATTTTTAATTAAACTTTAGTTATTTTTATTGGTAACTAAAATTTATTTTTAGCATATAGTTTTAAGTTTTAAAGTTTTTACATATAACAGCCTTAATATTTAATATATACCATATTCATATTTTTATTTATTTTAACTACAAAAAAATATATAATTACTAGTTATTTCGCTGCTTTAATTAATTATACTGTATTTTTACACGTCCTGTCTTAATTATATATTTATTTTTATTCTTTTTTTTTTGTTTGGTGCTATGAAATATTTTTTTTTATATATTATAAATTTACTTTTATTGTTATGCTTTTGTTTTCCCATAGTGTATCAACAAAATCTTTTTTTAATTTAATTTTAATTAAATTTTTATTTGCTCATTATTTGTTAGTTCGCTGCTAATTTAATCTCTATTTAATTATTATTAACTCGAATATTTTTCCATTATTTTGAAGTAAATTATAAGTATATTCATTCGCTTTATTTAATTTATCCTGCTTATTAATTTATTATTTTATATTGTTTGTATTTACAGGGATTATAGTACAAAATTAATTTTATTACAGGTCATATTGAATAGAAGAAAGAGCATTAATATTAAATAGAGACAACTTTTGAAGTACAAATTTTATGAAATTTAATACCACACACGAAAATCGAAAATTTATTTTTGTAACATTTAGTAATGTTGCGTATAATTTCTAATTTTCGAGTCTCATATTCTTCGCTATCAAGAAAAATTTAGCCAAAAAGAAGGAATATATATTTTATTTTGTTTTAAAAATGCAAGTCGCATAAATCGAATATACTGCTTTAATGACTTAATCGCATTATCTTCTACATGCAGTAAATTCATGGCAGTACTACACCCATTTAAACTTACCAAAATTCAATTATAGTAAAATGAAGCCTATGATTTGTATCTTTGATAAACTTGTTTGTTTTACCTTTCTGCGAGTTGTCTGAAGCCAATTTCTCAGTTACTATCTACCGTACCATAGTCCACTTATGTCTAACATTACGTTTTTGATATTTATAAGCAGCTATGCCAATTCAACGCTTCTTAAGATACACTTAGAAATTTTTCATATAGAAAATCGTAGAAAAAACTCTATTTTGGGGCTTTGAACGAGCAGGCTGGCCAGTAAGTCCGGCACTTCAAAAATTTAAAAAGATTTGTTATATAGTTTGGGTTTGACAGTTTGGCAGCCATTGATAGCAGACTACGAGATTCGAAAAACTTGAAAAATTGAATTTCGTCCGTTCATTATCATCATTATCATCAATGACAAGTTGAATTTTTGTTCCCGTGAAATTTGTATTCCCCTCTCCCGTCAAAAATTGTTCCCGCTGTTGTAAAAATTAAAAATTAATTGAAAATCAAACGACTTTAAAGCCTAGGTCAGCTCACTGCAATAAATTTATAAGTATTAAGCTAAATTGTCCGTATTTTTCAACTGATTGAAATATAAAGATGCTTTGCACTGCATTGGTAATAGTGCCATATAGACTTATTCCTGAACTAATTGAGAAATAAGGCAATTTTGGTTTATTACTTATGACTTTATTGCAGCGAGCCGATGAAAATCGGTACATTGTGCCGATAGTGGGTCCCGGCTTAAGTTTAATAGTAAGAAATTTCCGCCCTATATCTCTAAATGCGAACGAAAGATTCGATTGAATATTAATATATTGAAACAAAAACAAATTTCAGTTTTTTGTTTTTAATATAAATGTTCGATCAAATCTATCGTTCGCATTTATAGAAACAGGCGCTTTAGGTTCCAAATGAAAAGTTTTTAAGTGTAAACTTGTGTTATTAAATACTCTAAATGAAGTGGAACAGAAATCTTTAGCATTTACCACCACGGTGCATCGTCATAAACAGGGCAAGTTTATTGTGGCATATACCATTTTTGTTAATTAAGCCACTTCTTCAATTATTGAGATAAAAAGCCATTTTTAGTCCACCTTGCCATAAAATACCTTCTTTGCAACCTAGAAGGAATTTCTATAAGTCTGATTTTTTCGTCAGCCATTTTGAACAATTCTTCGTGCCAAAAAAAACTTGCCCTGGTCATAAAATGTACTGTGCGTCAGCCGAAGAGATTCATACTCCATGAAAAACAGTGTTGCAGAGAATTATTGTCAACAATCGCAAACTTTTTTGTACCAAAAAAATATCGAAATTATGCCATGTACAAGTATATAAATCAGCTCGCCTGAAAAAATAAAGTGAAAAAACCCCGTGAAAAATATTTTTCATAATAAGGAGAATCAAGAAAGGAAAAAAGTTTATGGGGAAAAATTATTAATTATTATTTGGTGAAAAGAGGACGCCCATTTAAGGTCCCTTTATCCCAAACAAAATCATGATATGGAATAGGCCGATTGAACATTAAAGGTGGGAGAAATTTTAGAAGCCATAGGAATCTTACAGGGCTCTGTGGTTTTAGTCCTGAATGATCACTTGGGTATGAAGAAGCTCTAATCAAGATGGGTACCGCCTTTGCTCACAATCGATCTCAACCGCAATCGTGTGGCAACTTAGCAGGAGTCTTTGGATTTATTCAAATCCACCAAAAACATACCACAGATTAAACAATACGAGCATCCTTTTTTTAGATTCAGACGGTGTAATCCACACTGACTATCTTCAAAGGGTTACAAAAAAGTCAATATTATGGCAACTTATTTGGTCGATGGGCGCTCTAGCGCCCTTTGATTGAAGGAATTTGCGTTGAGAAAATCTAATACAAGCTAACATAGGAACATTATATACATATTTCATGTATTAAAGATTTTGCAAATAAATTATCAGTCGATTTCTATCCGCAGCTGTTGGTGCGTCTAAATCATACATTTGCTTTGCTCAAATCTTTTTAAAGAAAATTCAGCACCAAGGAATTACCAAAAATTTTACTTTACTAGAACTGTTCGTTAAAATCCCTGTTAACTTTTAATTGTACATTGTAAAAAGGACCGTTGAAAAATTATTTCTTCAAATATTGCAAGAATATTAAGCGATAAGTTTTAGCAAACAATTGCGGCACCTCATCTCCATAATTTCACATACACCTGGAGTCTTCCAATAGGGTCTTCCGAACTTTGACGGCAGATAGCGACCATATTGTTGAAGCTACGCCTGTCCCATTGGCTATCACTTATTCTCCCACATCACCGAGAATAGATAAATCGTAAAAGAAGGCGTGCAAACGATCAAAATTTATGTTTTGTTGGGGCCGTTTTGCACATTTTGTCCGTTTTAAAGACGCCATAATTGTCCTACGGAGAAAACTATTCGCAGATTGGTCGCTAAATTTAAGTCCGTTGATTAATTACACAATAAACCAACGACGTCGATAAATTACAAGATGTGCCGAAAACATCTTCGTTGTGCGTGATTATACAGTGAAATCCGAGGAAGTTTATTTCTCGTCGCTCACCAAAAATTGGCGAATTTCACGTCTCTACTTGGGCTGTCCAATGTATCTTAAAAACTGTCTGGTGTGCATTTTGAACTGGTATCGTCATCGATCCATATTTCTTTGAGAAAAACGTCGGTCAGGCCATAAAAGTCAACGGTGAGCGCAATAGTTCAATGATTACCAACTAATTTTAGCCAGATTTTGATGATATGAATACAAACACACATAAAAATTATGATTAGTTTTAACAAATAGATTTTTGAAACTGATTTTAGGTTTTAATACTTATTTATTTGATATTTTGAATAAAAGAAAATTTGTTTTTCATTTTATCAAACTTTTACGAATTTTGGTTTTCAATTTCACGATAAAAAAAATTTAACGATAATTCACACACACATTGTTTTTTTTACATTTTAAGATAAGAGACTCTTAAGGAATGTTCATTTATAACACAACATCAAGATCTTTATATGACTATTCTACGAAAGTAGAAATATAAGATTCTTATTACGAGAAGTTAAAATTTTTCACACTAATTTAGTATACATATTTAATAAAAAATAAATTTTTTAGTTATTTTCTTCCTAATCAATGTAAGCTAATTATGTATGTATTTTCAAATAAACTGATTTTATAATATTTATTTCAAAAATACATAAGCGTGTTGTTCCGTTCTTCTAGTGTTTGTCATAATAATTAACAATTGTCTTTGGTGCGATTTACCTGCAAATTTATGCATTAAACACATTCACAACAGCAGGCTAGCGACTACAATCTGTCAAGAATGCTAGACGGCTAGACTACACAATCGCGGTTAGACTAATTTCTATTTCTGTTGGCAACATTGAGCAAAGATAGTGTTGCCAATATAATACAAAATGTGAAATGAATGATAGCTTAAAATGATTGGATTTTATTTAAGAGAAAAAAATACTTCAAATTTCATATAACGAAATAATGAATTTGTTATTGATTTGCTTGATGAAATGGGAAAGTTTTCAAAAAATTTTTTGGTTTTAAAATTTTAAAAAGTAAAATGTTTTAATTTTAAAACATCAAAATGCCTTGAAAATTTTCCTATTTTACAAAGCTAACAAATAACAAATGCTGTGTGAAATGCACTAATAATTTTTACGTGAGATAAGTGAATTTTAAATACGTAATTTTATGTGTATACGTGTGAAATATTTAAAATTGGCAACACTGGAATATGTATTTGTTTTTGATAACATCTGATTATGATGCAGCTGCCGTCTTTGTAGTCTTATAGTCATTACCATGTTCTTGTAAATAGTATATTCAGTGCATTATTAGGAGTAGTCACTACGGCATTTGAAAGTCTGGTTTCAAAAATACACTTATGGCCTCATTAGTCCTTACTTTCTGTTGCTGTTTTGTGCTGTGCCGTTCTGTTTCTAAATTTTAATACTTACTTTTTCTGTAGTAAGTTATCACTTGTTTTTGGCCAGTAGGGTCACAGTTTTTAAAGTTATGAGTTTTGCATTGTCCATTATTATGTTTCAATATAATTTTGTTTTTCTTTTAAAAATTTTTTTCAAAATCAAAATTTTTTATTTTCACAGGATGAACCGAAACAGAACAGAATGAAACAGAAAAACTAACGACGAGTCAGCTAATTCGTAACAGAACAGAAAGTAAAAACTAATTCCACCTTTACTGGCAATTTGGAAGCATTTTAAATGTCACTTTATATAATGAAGATTTTAAGTTTTTTTTATCAAAACATAAACATATAATAACAGTGTTGCCAAATATCCGTGCAAGTCAGCTTTCAAGAACAGATAGTACTCGTACCAAAATATATATTTTCTATGCCTTTTTTATTAATTTATTTAGAAAAGCCTTAGAACTTTAATTAAAAACCAGACTAGCTCGATGTTTTAGCTTCAGGAACAAATATTTTCCAGCTTGAGGAATAAAATTTGTAAAACATTGTAGAGTTGAACATTCGACTTACCACTTGCAGTTACGAGTATCTACATGAATTTTAAAGTTTTTTTTTTTAATATATGTATGGTTAGCAATAAGTAGATCTGCGTGTTTTCTTTTTAATCTTAAACATTTTTTCCCTGTGATCATTGTAAAAGCAATAAGATTTTGCTTTCATTAATAGCACAAGTTTTTTCTAGAAATTTTTTATTATATCATTTTAACATTATCATAATCAAATAATTTAACTAATCTGCGTTTTGGAGTTGTTTGGAGTTCTTTACAAATACAATACAAAGCTTCAAAAATTCGGTTTGCGAATTTAGCGTCATTTATTGATTTCAAATTTTCATTTAACTTACACATTGGCTGAGGGACCAAAACTACTAAAGTACTTATTATTATGGCTGGGCATTATATTATCGCTAGCGGTGGTGGAGTTGATAGTGGAGGAATTTGAATTTGAGCTACTACAGCTGCTGTTGCTTTGGTGGCTGCTGCTGTTAGGCAGTTGATTATGATTGCTGGTATTATTATACAAACTAGTTAAGTGGGTGGAAGAGGAGGTGTTTTTGGTGGTAGAGGAGTTTGAGTTTAAGTTTGAGTTTGAGGAGTTTGTAACACTAGGGGAAGGTTGTAAAAGTTTATCACCTGCAGCATGAGCATATGATGGTGGTGGCTGTTGTTGCTGCTGCTGCTGTTGCTGCTGCTTAAGGGCTTGGTAGGCTTCTGAGGAAACAGCCGACCATGTGCCGTCTTTTGATTTTATATACAAATGTTGTTTGTTGGGCTGCTTGCTACCAAAGTGGTAGTCTGTGGCTGCTATGGAGGAGTTCGAAGCCCAATCGTTGAGCAATTGATTTGTGGAATTACTTATGGCAGTGAAATCGTTATCATTGAAGTGATCGGCATGAGAGTTGGTTAGAAAATCCAAATGTGAGCCAGTTTTGTGGTTGGCCGACGTTTGTATTGTTGTGTTATTCGTTGTTGCTTTATTGTTATACAGACTACCAAAGTTAATGTTATTTTCACTTTTGAATGCCTTGTTGTTGCGTGGCCTGCGCAATGTGCCCGCTCCACCGCCATTTATCATTTGAGTAGCTAAAGTCGTATTGGCATAAGCTCCTAGTCCTTGTTTCAAAGCATTACTGGCGACCAGCAATTGCTGTTGCTGTTGCTGTTGCTGCTGTTGTTGTCTTTGACTTTGTGATTGTGTGCTATTCGAGTTGAAAGGATTTAAACGTGTAGGCTGCAAGGGTTCATTATTCATTAAGTCAAAACGGTTCTCTGTAATGTTGATTTTATTTGCACTCAAAGTCGTACCAGTATTTAAATTTGTCATGGATTTTTTTATTTGATGCGGTTGGACCTTAGCTGGCGATGAGCTCAGTATGGCTGTAGAGGCCGTACTAGCTGTCATTTTATCCGGCAATGTTAACATATTGTTGCCAAAGGGATTGTTGTCAATATTACCAAAACCCATGCCACCAACACTACCACAACCACTACCAACAGAATAATGTTGACTGGGAGGTGCGGAATAAAGACCAGATGAAATACTGCCCATTGTTGAACGATAGTCGTCGTTGTTAATATTATTGCGTGTTGTTGCCGCTGTTGTTGACGCTGTCGATTGTGATGATGTAGACAATGATGATAATTTTTGTTCATTTCCTGTTCGTAAACAACCATCTAAATTATCACCAGCGCCTTGCTGCTGTTGCTGCTGTTGAATTGTTTTAATCGTTGGTGCTGTCGTATTATTTCCATTTCCGGTTGCATAACATAGCGACTGCTGTTGTTGTTGCTGTTGATGGTTCTGATAAAATTTTGCATTGGCAACAAGATTTGTTGTTGCGTATGCACCACAAGTATCATACAATGATTGTTGTTGTAATCCATTGTTTGCGGTCTGGCCATGTGCTGCTACACCGTTTGGAGTTTTAAATGTCGAACAGGCAACTTCAGCATAATCAGGCATATTAAGTGGTGTAAGTCTAAAATTTTTAAAATACAAAAATACATAAATGTAATAAATAGTATATACAAATTATAGTAAATAAATGTTTGTTCGAATAATTGAGAAATAACAAAGTTTTAAATAAAACTTAATTCAATATTTAGCACAATAGGAAACTAAATGGAAACAAAATATTAAAAAACCAGAAATAGTGCCTTAATTAAGGGAATTATTTTGTCTTGTTCAGGTCTGATAGTTCAGTAAAATTTTTATTTTTCAAAAGCGCTAAAACTAAAAAATTCCAAAATTAAAAAAATTAAGAAATAAAAAATCACTTAAATGAAAAAAAACGCTTAAATGATAAATGTCACAAATAGTAAAATAATCGTAAAAGAAGTCAACAAAAAAAAACACCAAAAGTAAAAAACCGCTAGACCAAAAAACAGCCGAAAAAATCGCTCAATCGCAAAAAAAACGACAAATTTAAAAAAATCAAAAATATTAAAAAAATCGCCAAAAACCTAAAAAATCGGAAAAACGAAAAAAAAACGCCAAAAAATTTCCAGACCGAAAAAAATGGCCAAAACTAAAAACAAATCGCTTAACCTAAAAAAATCGCATAAAAACGAAAAAACCGTTAAAATTAAAACATTCTAAATAATTTTTTTTAATGTGTGTAATATCATGTAAAAGATTCAATTATAAAGGTTCACAGAAAAAAATTTTCCTGCAATAAACACGTTTAGTTAAAAAACCGAAAATCAATTAATTACAAATTTTATTGAGCAATTTAACTTTTAATTAAACTAAATTTTTAAACAAAATTTTAATTTAATCAATTACATTTTTAATTGATTTTTTGTTTTGTTTTTTTTTTTGATAAATTTTCTTTTCTGTGTTCATATAGTATTACATAAGTAGTCTCCGTATGAAAGCCTTCGTTTGTGGGTCAAAGGGCCTGTCCCACGATGTCGACAACGTTCGACTTGTCGCACACTTACATTTGAAACGACAACGAAATATTGAAATTTGTTTTTCTTTTGAATGTAAGTGTGCGACAAGTCGAACGTTGTAGATATCGTGGGTTTGGCCCTTACATTCAAAACAAAAAAAATTTTAAAATTTTGTTGTTGTTTCCAATGTAACTGTGCGACAAGTCGAACGTTGTAGACATCGTGGGACAGGCCCAAAGGGATACTTTACTGAATTTATTATTATAAAGTAATTCTGGAATTCTCTCAAATCACCAGAAATGCGCATATAAATTCAATTACGGCTGTTCGTTTTTCTATATCGCTAAATTTACATCTGCAAAAAATTAGCAATTGAGATATAATATGGGGCTGTATTTGAAATTTATAATTGTCAAAAATTTTTCATATTGATTTGAAAGTTTATTAGAAACTACTTTGCCGCGAAAAATAATTGAAAAATATTTCAACAGATTTCTCAGTTCTAAGAAATTTAATTATAAAGTTAATTAAACATTTAAGATATTTTCTATAAATTTAAATATTCCAATATCAAATATTTTTTCTTGTCTCTATTTTAAGTTGTTAGGATAATAAACTGCCTTTCAGTTAAAAAGAATGTGCATCTAAGTAACAGATGCCTGTTTCGTTCACTGAGAAAAACAAACAATAACAAACCAAAATTTAATTTTCATAAAGGGAAACCTGCATGTTTAACATATTTTCACAGGTTTTCATTTTCAGTTTTCAGTTCCTTTTTAATTCAACTAATTAAAACCCACTTAGGTAAAATAACTTGCAAGTACTCAAACATCCTTTCAAGTGAGTTTCTTAGCAAAATGCCAAAATATAAGTAAAAAGAACAAAAATAAAAAATAAAATAAAATAAAATAAATAAGAAGCATTAAATTATAATGGATATTAAAGGTAGAATATGAAAAGAAAAATAATAATTTCATTTTCTAGTTACAAGAATTCACTTAATTAAGAAAATGATGGCAAAAACAAGCAAGAAGAAAAACTTATGAATAGGAAGAAAAAAAAACCAAAATGTTTTTGGTTACCAAGCTGGTAAGTTGTACTACATAACACAGACAAAAAAAAAAGTAAAAATTAAAAATGTAGAAATCATATAGATTTAAAAGAATTTATTCAAAAGTAAAAAGGAGCAACCAGTTGCCAGTGGTAATAATTCTCTAATTCACAAAAAAAAAAAAATTAAGAAGAAGGCAAAGTTAATTTTTCTAAAAATATCTTAATGAAAAATCAAATTTCAAAAGGATTCTTTTTACACACACTTGAAGTGGAATTTTATTTATTTTTTCGTTATTGTTGCTTTTTAGGGAAACTTGAAAACAACAGCAAAAATAGCAGACGTTCTTCGTATTACGTTTTGAAGTAGTTATACTGGGACTTTTAAAGAAATTTTATCAATCTTTCTCATCATATTGAATTGAGAATCTAAGCAATTACTTTAATGGTTCCTTATAATTTGGATTAAATTTGTAATTAAATTAAAAGCAAAATGTAGATATTTTGATAAATTTTCGTTTGCAATAGTCCAAGGTTTTTAAACTTTTGTTCCTTCATTCATTTAATTTCTGATAAAAATTTAAATTATAAGGAAAAAGACTTTCTTTCGTTACTTATTAAATCGATGACAGAAAACGTTAAAGCTTTGCTGCAACAGTGAAAATGAAATTAGCGAAAATTAATCTACCAAGCGGATATGAAGTTACTAGTCTCTAACAGAGTTGTGCAGAAATCATATTTTTTAGGTCATAGCCAAAGCTCGGAAGCCAAATTTTACTTATTGCAGTCACAATATTTAAACAACATATTCTAGAGAATAAAAGAAGTTTCATTAAAATCCACGAAGATTCACTGTTTGCTATCCTAAAGCTTTAGAACTTCGTATCATTACTTATGATTTTTATATAAGCTTGTAGTAGCAGAAAGTTATTTTCATTGATTCCTTTTTATCAGATTGGAACATACAAAAAATAATATGAATGAGTTTGTAATATTAATTAAAATATTTGTAATATTAATTAAAATATTTGTAATATTAATTAAAATATTTGTAATATTAATTAAAAAATTAATTAAGTTTTCAACTATAAACAATTTGATAATATCAGTTAAGTTTTTCCACTCAAATTAATTAATTCAATTAAAAATTTAATTGAATCAATTAAATTATTAATTGAAAACATTAATTGGTGAATACTTTATCTGTGGAGTTGTATTCAAAATGTGTACAAAAGTTGATTCCTTGAGGTATTTTTTTTTTGTATTGATACTAGGAAAACAGTTTTTCATAGCCAATGTTTGTTCAAACACATACAACTTTAACAGAAGTCAAGCTATTATTTCAGAAAATCATTGAACAGTTGAAATCGAATAAATCAAAGAAAAATACCCACTGTACTAGGTGGTTTCTAATCTAAGATTAGCAAGTTTTTATTAATTTCAAAATTTTCTTTAAATTAGATACTGTGTCTTATGATTAAATTCAAAGATCTCAAAGCAATATTTAACACTTTTCAAAAGTTATAAGCTTGATGCATTAAACACATTCAGCACAGCAGGTTAACAAAATTTACGCTCATCTTGCATTTAACCAGTCCTCTCTTAATATTTGTCTTGATATATCAAACAATTCAGATAATTTTATTATTCTCTCCCCAAAAACAGAATTCTTATACACCTTGTAACAAAAAAATCTAAGTATTTTGAACAAATGTAACATTTCAATATATAAATCTATTTTCATGTGAAATGATTTCCATTTCCGTTGCTAAATGCATAAAAAGCTTAAATTATTTCCGCTTTAGTTAAGAATAATTCTCTTTCATTATATAAATATATTTGCTAGCAAATTAAAGCTTCATTAAAAATTCTATGCGTAACTTTCTATAAAAAAATTTATTTATGATTCTTAGAACAAGTCCCGATAAGTCGTTTTAAATGAAGCTCTACAAGAGCTTGATATTATTTGTAAAATTACTAAACAATTTATAATGAATATTTTCATTACAATTCTTACTAACAAAAGGCTTATAAAGCAGCGTTTCATTTTTTACAAATTTAACCTTCTTTTCTTCTTTATTATTACATATTTTATTTTATTTTTCAAAGCAGAAAGAAATAAAGCACATAATAATTATGAATTATTGAAATGGCATAAAAGGAACGTTTTGTTTTGCTCTTACCTTTCATAATCTGGCAAAGGCATTTGGTGTTGCTGTAGCTGTTGTGCTGTTTGTCCTGTTACTTGGGAATAATCCGGTAGGGGTTCCTTTGTTGTAGATGAGCTTGTGTTGGCTTGACGCCAAACACCACCTGCAGGATCAATCCAAACACCACCCCCACCGCTGGCATTTAATGGCAGAGCGGGAAACTTTCGTACAGCACCAATTGCGTGATTGCCTGAAATAAAATGGGAAGAAGAATATTAAATAAATTTATGTCGCTTAAACATGTTTAGATATAGAAAATAATACTTCTTTTAATTTTTCAATAGGTTATGATTGTGCTTGTTATAAAAAACAATTTTTTTATAGGCCCTTGTTTTGTTTGTTTAAATCATAAGCTGCAATATTTATTAGTCATTAATTTATTTCATTACTTTACTTCCTTCCAAACAAATTTGTTTTTTTTTTATTGCAAAGTTTCCTTTAAAAATTAAATAAATAAAAAATTCTACTAAAGTAGCCCTTTTGTTTGTTACCCAAGAAATTATTGGATTTATTTTAAGATATTTTACAGCTTTTTTTTACTTACTTAAAATAATAAACTCCTAAGAAAAGTTTATTATTTTAAGTAAGTGATAAGTTTTCTCAAGGAATTGACAGTTTTCAATTTTAATTTATTTAAGAAACCAATGAAAAAAGGATTGTAGAAACAAACAAACATTTTTCGAAAAAAAAGTAACATAGGATTTAATAATTAGTGTCAGCCTTTTGCTTCACTATATCCACTCACAAAAAAAAAACACTGCAAAGAAGTCATGAAAATGTAGAGTTTGCGTTCTGGAAGTAGTGTAAATTTGGAGAATTTCTAATGATTTTAACATCGGGTTGTCATTGCAAGAAGTTCTCTTTTTCGATGCCGAGATTTTAAGAAAAATTTCCTTTTTGGCGTTCTTTAACAATATTTTCCTTTTTATGTAAAGTTAGGTAAATAACTTTTATTTTTTAGGCCAAAGGGTACTTTTTAAATATATTTTTTATACATATAAATATATTTTTATTTAATTTTCCATGGGTCTTTAAGATTTGAAATTTATATAATTTAAACATTTAAAGCATTAAATTTTTGAATTTTAGGTTTTAAGTAAAGTCAATAAAAAATTGTCTAAAAAGTTATACAAACAAAAGTCCATAGGAAACTGACATTTGCTTATTATTGCTTTTACTTTTTGCATTATGTTTTATGTTCATAAAATTATTTTATTCCCTTGCGATGAATATTTCATGGATTAAACGCCCTCTTGTGATGCCAAATTGCGCCTTAAATATTTTTAGTACAATTTGTTAGCACATTTTTATAACTTTAAAACGATAAAAATTTTAATGTGCCTTTCATATAATGAGTGTGTATTGGGGAGTATTAGTAGCTTGGAAGAGATTTTATTATTCAAATTCAAGTGGTATACAAATGTTGTTGGCTTTTAAGCTTGTCTGAGTGCATTTGCTTTTTAATGTTATAAGGGAACTTTATCGCAAAACTTTTTTAGAATAACTAGAGATATTATGTAAAACTTTCACTATCAGCCCAATCATAAACAAAAAGTCCGAACGAGTTTTCTCACTTTGCCCTTTTCTCCTTCATGGATTTGTTTTTTCCCTTTTTTTACCAAATGCGGGAATAAAAAATCTCCCCGGGAAAAAAGTAAGTTGATTTTGCTTTTTTCACTAAAAATCTTTCTCTTTCTTATAGGGAGTTCACATAAAAACATAGTTAATACTCCATTAAAATAAAATTTATATACATAAACTTGTATTTTATAGTTCTTGTATCAATAAATCATTTTTTTTTACATACTTTTTTAAGTTGGTGAATTTTAATTATTTCGTTTACTCTCTCGCTCAAAAAAAAAAGGGAGAAACAAAATGTCAACAAACAAGCAAAACAATGAGCTTCGTACTGCGGTGATGCCACGTATTACTCTTTTTTATCCTCAAGGCAGTGATGTCAGATTAGGGGATTTATTCCCAAATCGGGGATTTTTTTTTTGTAATGGGGACAAGAATTTTGGTTTGGGGATTGAGGAATTAATTGGGAATAACTTTTATGTTTTGTTGATTTTATGAGATTTTTTGGGGATTTGTATTTTACTTAATGTTCCAATTGTTCTTTTTTTAGTTCATAAATAATATTAAATGATAAATGGTAACAATGAACTCGTCTTTAACAGTTGTTGTTAGCAAGATAAATTAAATAAATTAAATAAAACAAACAAGCACTCGCATTGGGGAGATTGCTTATCAGCTTATTTTATTGTTTACACGTATGTACTATATAACTTAAAAATTATTTGACAATTAGTTCTTTGCCTTATTTGATGCTTACAATTTTATATACAAATAACAAACAACTTAAACATGTTTTGGGCAGAAGCTTGTTCATATCAAGATGCCGCTGGATCGCGGCCGTTTAAAGAACTGGTAGAGTATTTTACGAGTATATATTAAATTTACTTTGTGTATCAGTGAGCAACGCTTGAATTGAACGAGTTTTTTCGGCAATGGAGTCAATAAAAAATTAAATTGGAAGCAAAATTCAGTTCAAATTGCTTAAATCTCTGTTACGAATTAATATACATTTTAAAAATAATGCCATTTGTTGTGACACTTTTGATCCATCTCCACCATTTCTGTAAAATTAGTACAAATTGATTTTTTAAGGGAATTTTGGGGATAAAAATTTTAAAATTGGGGGTGTCAGTCGAAAGAAATCTGGGAACCCTGTCTCAAGGAATTGATGACTGGAGGAATTTTTTCTGGAAAAAAATATTTTCTTTGCAAAATGAATTCGGAGGGAATATTCATGATTGGTATGTGTGACACTTCAGGCTACCATTTGAATCTGCCAAATATTTTACCAACTAAGTCAAACAATAGTTTTTGGATAATTCGTGTCCAATATGCAAATTTGTACTTTTCAGAAGCACACGGACCTGTAAATTGTGAATTAAAGGTCGGATTATTCCTAAAAGTGAAAGGTTTAAAATATTTCTTATTGATTTAACTATCTTCTATGAGAATTTCAGCATTTCGAAACGAGGCATATCGAAAACAAAGAAACCGCGGCACACACTTGTACGATGTTTTATTCCGTACATACTAAGCCTTTCAAATGAATAAAAAGATGTTGATAATAGGTCTGTTCATTTACTTTCCCATCAAAAACTAGCAACGAGAGATTAAAGCAGAAACTTACAAAATTACTCTTCCAAATACGAAAAAGTAAATGAACGATTTACTTGTAAAAACTTGCAAACAGTTTTATGCATATCAGAACCATGGATGGAAATCTTGATAAAATTGTACTTTTTCTGGTGTATTTTGAATAATCTTGTTTGATAATATTTCAAGTTACAAAAATGTTTAAAAATCGACATTTAATATAAAATACTTTACACAGTTTCATGTATTATTTACTATTTTTATGCGTTTTTAAATTTTTTTTAATTCTATTATATTAATAAATTTATATCCAATTTTCCATCTCTGATCACATATGATAAACAAACAAAATTCTTTGACAATAAAATTGAAACAATGAATCAAGAAAATATGTTTTCTTTTTACATACGTTCATATATTTTTTATTTTTATTTTTTTTTTTGACGAAGAAATGTATATTTTTGAAATTTCCTTTTTCAGATATTTTTCAAATAATTAATTTGTTTGGATAATTCTTGCAAGTAAAAATTTTACTAGTATCAATTTGTAAGAATTTTTTGCCTCTCAATTTTTCTCATTCTTTTGACGCTCTCTCCTTGTAAACTTTTTGAGTTCATGAAAACTTTCCAGTAACAATTTTTTTGTAAATGAACAAACCACTTTGTTTTATTTAAGTTTAAAGATAAGAAGCGCTTAATGAATAACTCTTTATATTTGTTTGAAATCTCAAGTTTTCTAATCACTCTACGAACGCACAAAATATTCATTCAAAATAACTTTTAATAAACATAAATATTTTAATCTTAACTTACCATGTAAACTGCCCAATGAAGTCTGCTTGATGAATTGATACCGTTTAAATAAGACCAAAGCACCAAATAGAAAAACTATAATAGCTATTATGGAACCCAGTAGAACGATAAACCATGTCTGGGTTAAAAAATCATCCGCTATGTCACGATTGATGGGATATCTGCAAAAACCATATGAAAAGAAACAAAACCACCACTAATTTACACTGCCTTGAATAAAGTCACTCTGCTGAGTGACAACAACAATAAATGATAATGATATTGTTAAGCTTTTACTCTGCTAAGCCGCAGACATACATAAATAAATATACTCTCGTATGTACCTGGTGTAGCCGGTATCTAATGATTGCGTTCTGGGATCCATGCGCAACACTGCTGGTTTACTAAACGGACCAACACCAGCTTTTGTGGCTGCTGCTACGGCTATATAATAGGTGACACCTGTGGTTAGATTGGCCAGCAACAGGGTTGGCGAACTAGCATCTATCGTCATATTTTTAAAAATGCGTGTCGTATTATGAACATCCAAACCTTTGACAATTACATTATAATTGGTTAAAATACCTAAATGATGTTGGCAAACAAGCAGCAAAGGTAAATGAGATACAGACAGAGAAAAAAAAATAAAATATTAGTAGTTTGTTTATTAATGTTTTGCTTTTGTTAAAGCCTCAAGTAAGACATATTTTTAAATTTAGAAAGTACTATAAATTACCATTTATCGTTCGATTGGGATACGGTGGCTGCCATTTTAAGAATACTGAGGTACGGTTGAATTGTATGGCCTCCATGCCATGCGGAGCCGTTTCTGGAACTAAAAAAAAATATGAAATTAAAATTAGTTTTATATGGGCGAATATGTAAACTAAGGAAAAAACACAAACTACAAAAATTAGAAACACGTAATAGCTAATTAAATTTAAATTATAAGACAACTTCTATTTGCATTGGGAATCATTGTTCGGTTTTTTTTTCTTTCGAATGTGCAAACGAACATTTCAAAATTAAAAATTATAACCAGAAATAATTTCTTAGTCGGGCTTAAGTTCAGTAATTTCAATTCTTATTGAATGAAATATTTTTTTATTAATTAATGTGAGTTTCTTAAGAAGAGAAGAAAAATTAAATTAGACTATAAGCTGGGGGAAATACCGATATTTTTCTGTGCAGCAACGCACTTCGTCAGCACTTAAGTCTATCTACTGGGGTAGAGATTGTTATTAACATCAGCTATTTAACGCAAATTTTTAATGAAATGGAATATGAGAAATATTGTGTATACAATTATTGATTTACCTTTGGTAAACACATTTGTAAGTATCACTATTCATTTTCTGTTTATCCGTTTTTTCATTTTTCTTTTCTTCTTTAGAAACTCACATTAATTAATAAAAAAATATTTCATTCAATAAGAATTGAAATTACTGAACTTAAGCCCGACTAAGAAATTATTTCTGATTAAAATTCACTATAGTTCAACTAAACATTGAAAATTGTTTCAATTAAAAATTATATTAAACAATAAGTAATAAAAACTAATTTATTATTAAACTCCTCAAAAATATTCTCAATTCCAGAATCTCAAGCTGTCGATATATCGATATGTCATACGATGTATTTGTAGTAGGCTGGTCGCAAAATTTTTTTTTTCTTTAATTGATATATTTGCTCTATTTAAAATATGAGATTTGCTGTCATAAAAGCGGTCTTAATTTTTTAGCTCGATCCGACGATGCCTTCTGGTGCTTAGTGAGGCCTAAAATACCCGATACACAGTGGGGGTTTTTGTTTAAAAAATGAAAATAACTATAAATGGTTGGTCCAATAGTTATTTCAAGCAGCATTTAAGGAAATGCTACAAAACTTATATCTGGAATTTGGACCTTATATCATTAATAAGGGCAGAGCTACAAAGCAGCAAATCGGGCAAGCTCGGGTTAATGGAAAATTAAAACCGATGTGAAGCTGATGTTTTGACATGATAAAAGAGATTTCCGGCAAATGGATTTTTTTTTTTATACAAGAGCTATAAAAAGGTCTGCTATATTTATGGGTTTTCGCTTACAGTTAAGGAAATATTCGAGAAAAAATTAAAATTTTGGCTTTTTACCAACCTTGGTCCACTGTTCTGCTAATGGAGAAGTCAAATCTTGTTCGATTTAGAAATATAAACTTATTATGAACTAAGAACAAAACTTGTAACATTGAACAAAATTGGGTAACAAAAGCACAATTAAGTCAAAAGTTATACGCAATTTAAATTAAAACTTTGAAAAAAAGGTTTTTTGCCGTTTTTTTCAGAAAAAAAGGTTAATTATTTCGCTGTTATAAAAAAGTTTTGCAAAATCACCAACCCAATAGTTGTACTTTTTTCAAAGGTAATACTATAAAAATTATTGCGAAGAATTCTTTTGTTAAAAGTTTTCGTTATTGAAGGAACCATAACATTACAAAATAGAACTTTTTTTTTGCTATAAATATCAAATTTAACGCCTGTTTTCAAATTCCAAAGTTGGAATAAAAGAAATTCATCATGACATAATATATTTTTAAATATTTAAAAAGTGTATTGGATGCCATAAATCTGACTTAAATCTATAGTTTATAGTTTCAGAGATGGCCTGCAAAGTCAACCGATTCGCATTTTTTTTTAATACTTTACTATTGGCCTTTAGATTAGTTAAATAAATATAAATTAGAAAAATTCAAAGGTAAACTAAGTTTCATCATAATAAAAGTGCACTTTCATTTAGCTTTAAGAATTATTATTATTAGAAGAAGGCAAGAGTAAAATTCTATTGCTAGTTTTATCAGATTTTATTTTATTTTTTTATGTACACAGAAATAAGTATTCACCAATTAATATTTTCAATTATTAGTTTAATTGATTCAATTAAATTTTTAATTGTATTAATTAATTTGAGTGGAAAAACTTAATTGATATTATCAAATTGTTTATAGGTGAAAATTTAATTAATTTTTTAATTAATATTACAAATATTTTAATTAATATTACAAACTCATTCATATTACTTTTTTGTGTGTACATATTTCTCATAAGCCATTAGAGGTCGTACCCATAAAAATTTAAAAATATATTTTGCCTTCTAGAGCTGAAATTTGCTTTATAATTGAGATATATTTTTTTTTTTATAAAGAGAAGTAACATTCAGGCAATGAATGCCTACTACTATTACTAGGTGTTACCTTCTTTTAGGAAAAGGATAGTGATAGAGAATACAGGTGGTGAAGCTTCATACTTTACGACTCTGCTTTTTTGCATGTTTTTGATAATGTAGTGTTGCAGCGCCTCTGGTGTCAATGAGGCGTATTAAAATTCTTGAAGCTGTGTTTAGTAGCCATTTTACCTACGTACCTACGAAGGAGGGCGCTCTGATGTTACATTAGAATTAGTATCCGCTGAAGCCGATGCAGTTAAGTGACCAGTGACTATGCCTTCATTAATTGAAGTTTTCTACAACAACTGATATAAACGAACACTAATGCACAACAGAAAAATGTGTGGTATTGTTATTGTGATTACTGTAGGAACCCGAGCTCGAACCCAGGACCCTCGGTTTGGTAGTCAAAGTGGCTCAGCCAACGTCAGCCTCATATTAAGTAAGGCAAATGGAAAATCAAAAAACTTTTGATATTGGACGTACAGTGCATTCATTTCATGTAACGAGTTGTCAAAAATAGAAGCAGCTTTCTTACAGTGCATAAATTTGACAGGTTCAGTGCAATGATCCAACATAATTTAAACAGAAATCTTGGTAAATATTTGTGTAAGAAATCGTGCCCTTGCCGCATATTCTTTAATTAAAAAAAATATGACTAAAAATAACAACTTCCAATTGATGAAATTTCTTACACGAACTGTTTATAATCTCTGCAGGTCCTGGACGAAATTTTATTAATATCGGAAATGCTCGAAAATGTCCTCAGAAATAAATACAATACAAACTCAAACAAATAATTGGTATGTGCTAGTTTAATATTTGCTTCGCCGAAATAGTTGGCACACTTGTTTAAAGTGATAGATTGCAAAAAGTTTGAACTTGCGCAAAAAACCGTGTGGGACACACATATAGAATATCCTTAAATTAAAATTTTTCATAACAAAAAAAAAATACGCAAATAAAATTTAAAGTAGCGAAAATACCTGCCACAATATTACATTAAAGGAACCATATTTTTTTCGCTACGATGTCCTCGACGTACGAGTACAGACCAAACGGCACGACCGATTTTCTTCAAGTACATAATGGAAAATATTAGATAAAGTCACTTTTCAGACGAAAACAAAAAAGATTTAAATTGGTCTAGCCATTAAGAGCACTCTCGATTAAATCACCTTTCAAACAGAAAAAACTAAATCAAAATCGGTTCAGTCGTTTGGTTTATATGTATGTGAACTTTGGTTTGTACATGGGCTTGTGCAAACACACAATTCAAACTTATAACACCCCCTTTTTTAGTAGGGAGCTAAAAAAGGAGGTCCAGTCCCCTCAAAACATAAATTTGAAAAATTAATATTAAAAATTTCTACCATCAAAAGTACTGAGATAAAAATTTGGACCGAGTTCATATTTAGCATAATAAATACAAATGAACTCCATCTTGAGTGACTGGACTTTGCTCAATTAGATTTTGTTTCGAAATAGTTGGTTCAAGTTTAAAAATATTTTCGCATAAAAACCTATTCCCTATTAAAAATAAGAAAATTGTTTTATATTTCTCTTTCGCCACAGAAAACTTCATAAAAAAGTATTTACGGTGCAATAAAATATAAAGGAAAGCTAAAAATTGAATTAAAGTCATTTTGTATATGTGTGTGTGTATGTACATATAAATATATAAAAGAATTTCGCATGCACTTATTCCGTCATTCATTTGAACATTTTTACGCACAACAATTCATGATCTATGAATGTATGAATGTTTATATGTTTGTAAGTGCCTGTGTGCTGTGTACACTTACCATCTTCCATGGTCATGGCATATTTTGAATTAGATGGTTTTCCTATGACGCTTTTGTAAAATGGCACAAGAAAAAACTCATACTTGCTGGCTTTGGCCAGACCGTTTACTGTACAGGCACTGGCGCCATTGCCAGCATTCAATACAGTCATCATTTTATATTCAGCCGAATGTAATTCTCTGGCATAAATATAAAACCCTTCAATATATTGACCGCTATCAATATCCCAGCCTAAGCGTACACTTGACGAATCGGAAGCATTTGCTTCGAGTAGCTCAACAACATCGTTTGTTTGTAGTAAAGTTTCCACTTCGGCAAGCATTAAATCTACATTTCCCGCCCCATCGATAGCTGACGATGACGTTGAGCTGCTGCCACGATGTCCTCTTGTTACCAATTGACCAGCAATTATTGTCTCCGAAATGGGAGAGGGTGGCGAGAAGCCTAAAGCATTTTCAGCTCTTATAATAAACATGTATGCTGCTCCATTTGAAAGGCCCTCAACTGTAAAAATTGGCTCAGTCAAGCGTGCCGCAATTGGTATCCATGTTTTGCTGTTGTTGGTTGAATACATTTCCACCGAATATCCCAGTAGGGGTGATGCACCCGGCTTATCACTTGTTGGCCATACAATTGTTAGAGCAGTAGATGTGGCATTAAGCACTTTGGGCTGTCCTGGTGCCGAGGGGCATTTGTTTTGTTCTGGAGCACGATAGAATTTAATGTTTGGATTTGTGGGAACCTCAATACGTAAGAAACCACTCCAGGTGCTCTTGCCTGTGCGACTGCTGGCCACACAGGTGTACAGGCCCTGATCATGTTGTCTATCCAAATCGGAAATGATTAAATCACCAGCCGTGGTTATATTAATTTTGGCCGTGTGGTGTACGGGTATACCATCACGATACCACGATATTGTGGGATTTGGCAAACCAATTGCCTTGCAATTCAACGTTGCCAGACTTTTAACAGGCAGTGTTTGATTAACTGGGCCCAGTATGATTATAGGAGGCGGCCTATCCTCTTGGGAATCTAAAGTTAATTGTGCCCTCGCTGTTATGGTTGCCACTTCGTTCATGGAATTGCAAACCAGCACTAAGTCTTTATCGCTGCGTTGGAACTTTGTCAGCGTAAGTATAGAATGACCATCTTCAGTGTTTATGCTTTGAAAACGATCTAAAGGCGGCGCTCCCGGAAATATTATTGAACGATTATTTTTTATTGTCCAAAATATGGTTGGACGAGGATTACCGGACGCTCGACATTCAAAGGATGTATCAGCACCTAGTTCTACGGATTTACTAGCAGGACGTTGCATAAATTTGGGAGGTGCTACAAATAAGGATGTTTATACAAAAAGGTAAACTAGCAGTTAATATAAGGTGCTACGATTTTGAAAAGTAACTGCCAGTATGTTTCAACTTACCAAAGACCGTGAGTGTTCCCATGGCAGAAATTTCACCCACCACATTGTCAGCCTCACAACTGTATTCACCTTCGTCAGCTACAGTAACACGTTCTAAACGTAAACTTCTGTCTTCTAAGACACTTACGCGCTCTGAAAAAGCACAGAATAAGAAAGCAAAAGGTTATTTAGAAAATTGCAATTTACATTATTTAGTAGCTGTTAGTTTGTTCTTCGCCGCCCCCATCCCCCCTTGAGATAAGCCAGACATTAACTTTGTTCTTGTCACTTGTTGGCTTATCAAACAAATGTTGTGCCATTTGTAAACTTTCATTTAGAAAAGTTTTATTTTTTGTTTGTTTTCATTTTCTAAAAATTGTAATCCTTTTAAACGTTAAAGTCATTTATCTACAAATGCACCTTACGGCGTTATTATTGTAGATACACTTAGAAATATACAACGAACACACGAACTCTCATCATCCAGTACATAAATCACATTCACAATTATTTTGTAGTTTCAAAATACACTTTAACTCCGTACATATCGTTCGTTTCTTTATTTCAACACAGTCATAACTCAAAAAATTCGTTTTTTTTCAGTTAATAAAGCAAAAATGTTCATCATATTCACCCTTATTCCAGCAAATGACATCGACATCACTTTATCACAATACCAAAAAATTGGGACTTATGTACCCGTTGTCGAAAACAACTGACTTCTGCTGGCAGGTTCGTGCTATTTTCTAGACCTAAGTAAACGGAAATATATTTCAGTAGCACAAAATTGTTCTCGATATTGAGGAAGCAAGCTCCAGTTTTTGGTATTATGTTAAAGTCACATCTATCGACATCTAGACAACTGGAATAAAGTGCTGTTAGAAATTTGTTTGAAGTTTTCATTGAGTTGTATATAAATTAAAAACTTAAAACTGGAATTATGTAAAATTATTATATTTGACTTATGACATTGTTGCAATAAACGGGCAAGCATGTGTTGCTGCTGCTTGATTTGTAAATGTGAGATTTGTGTGTCGAAAGGAGAAGTAGTGTAATCATACAACAACTTGTGTCATATGCCACAATACTGTAGATACAGTGTTAAGAATGGGAAGGATAGCAACGCAAAAGTAATGTAATAAAAATTGTGGTTTCTTGGTTAACCATTTTATAAAGAAATATTTTAACTACAGAACAGCACTTAAAAATTGTGGAAAATTGTTCTGAGAGAAGTGACGCAGATAAGGTAAGTTTAGGGACGTGTTACAGAGCTTAAGGCTGAAATTTGGGCTTTAAAGATATATTTAAAGGGGGTGTAGCAGCGAAGCCCCAAAGTGGCCGTCAACCTTGGGTTAACGAAAAATTAAAACCAATAACAAGCTAAAATTAACGTTTTAATCTGATAAAAAATATTTTTGGAAAGTGGATTTTTTTTCTATCCAAGAGCTACAAAAAGTCTGCTACATTTATGGGTTTTCGATTACAGTTAAAGAAATATTCGAAAAAAAATAAAATTCTGCCAATGGGGAAGTCAAATCTTGTTCGATTTAGACCAAAAAAAAATTATTTGCGCTCGGCGAAATGTAAGAAAAATTCCCATTTTTGGGGTTTTGCTATTTTTTTGGGAAATGGCGGGGAACTTAAAAAAATTCTATTTGTTATTACTTTCTGTGTATTAATTGCATAATTTTCCACCTAAACGAGCATTTTCTGCCGAAAATATTGATAAAATGGATCACGAGCTGTAGGATAATTCAAAAACTCAGAAATGTGTATTTGAATATTTTTTAAACAAAATCCCCACTGTGTATCCAGAACTTTGGGCACCACTAGGCACCAGAAGGCACTGTCGGATCGAGCTGAAAAATTAATACCGCATTTATGACAGTAAACTGCATATTTAAGATAATACAAATATATCAATTA
Organism: Nowickia ferox; assembly: GCA_936439885.1. Classification (NCBI taxonomy): domain Eukaryota; kingdom Metazoa; phylum Arthropoda; class Insecta; order Diptera; family Tachinidae; genus Nowickia; species Nowickia ferox. The sequence continues at coordinate 73,496,375 of OW387026.1, forward strand.
AAGAAAATAATGTCTGCGACCAGTAAATTGTACTCAATGCAATGTGAATTTAAATTAATATATAAAAAAATTGCAAGTCCGTATTATCGGGATAGTATGCATGTCTACACAAAAAGAAAAACAACTCAATTTTGTCAGTATGATATTTGTTCTTCGATTTTTAACTATTTTATGCTCAAATTTCACAACATAGGGAATAAATGATAATCTATAATAATTGTGGACTAGACATTTACTTGGAAATAAAATTACATGAAACAAATAAATATGAGTAAATATACTTATATCACTTTAGAATTCACAAATTTATTACTCACTAACATTAAAAGGCTAAAAACGGGCTCCCGCTACAAAAACTTAATTTGTTATAAGTTACTAGTCTATAAATTTGCAGCATTTTGATTTTGCCGCCTGTTAGCTGAAGGAACAAAACTGCTCCTGTCAACAAACAACTGTCAGTTGACTCCTGCCAACTGTGTCATTTAATTTGTGTTTGAAATCTAATCACAGTAGTAAAAATTAATTAAGTGAATTTCGTATGCTCATTAAGCATTATTTTTTGAGGAGAAAATTATTACTTAAACATAGGCCAAGCTTCATAAAAATTACGAAGACTCATCACCATCAATTAAAATGCTATAAAATCGATTACTGAATTTCATTATTGAGTTAAGATCTCTACATCGGAAAGAATTAAAAAGATTCACGATATCGTTATGAACGATAAAAGATTGAAAGTGAGAGAGACTGTGGAAGCTATAGGTATCTCACAAAGCTCAGTGGTCTCAATTTTGAATGCACATTTGGATATGAGAAAGCTCTCCGCAAGATGGGTGCTGCGCTTGCTTACAATTAAACACAAACGCAATCGTGCGAAAACTTTTCAGGAGTGTTTGGCGCTTATCAACAGCAATATGGAAGAGTTTTTTCACCACTTCGTAACCATGGATGCATACTTTTTATCATGGATCCACAATTATACATTAAAGGCTAAACAGCAGTCAAAGCAGTAGATTTCTCGGGGTAAGTAGACACCAAAGAAGCTCAAGTTGGGTTTGTCAGCCAATACAGTCATGGTGACCGTTTTTTGGGATGCACACGGTATAATCCACTTTATCCTCCTTCAAAAGGGTAAAACAATCAATGGCAAATATTATAGTAACATATGGAATCGATTTAATGACAATTAAAAAAAAATGACCGCACTCGTCCAAGGAAAAATTTAAATTCTACTAAGCCAATGCCAAGGTGCACACGTGAACAGTTTCCATGTCAAACTGTTCCACCCTATTCCCTTAATTTAGTCTCGAAACGGCTTGGTGGAAAGACGAAGCTTATTATACATTTACAGTGAGTCATATTTCTAAGTCCTCTTTATAATAAAACCAACAAAGCACTTACTTAGATCTTAAATGAATGGTTTTAAGAAAAGCAGTTTTACAAAAAAATAAAGATTCTTAAAGAGACATCGCCCACAAAATTTATGATTTATAGAAGCGTGTTTCGAGGTTTTATATGACCTGAGAAAATTTAATATAATATATCAATAAATTAAATATGTAACAAATATAATTTATGCAAACGAATTCAATTATGCAAATCCTATTTTCATGTAGAAGCTTTAAGCCAAAATTTGCTTTACCAAAATAACTCTTTCACTAAAAATAAGCAAACCCTTTCCACTCGTATAAACTTTCTTCCCCTCTTGTGTTACAACACTTATATAGATTAGAGCAACAGAAGGCAAAATGTTTATTGTAACAAATCGATTATAATATATCAGCAACACTTAACCCAGATAACGAAATGCGATAGACATTAAGGTAGAAGAAAAAAAAAACTTTCAAACTTACCTAATGGCATATTGCCGCCAGAAGCAGTACGTAACCATAAAACGTCAGGCATTGGATCACCGCCAACACGACAAGGGAATGTCACTGATGAACCCTCCAAAACGGTTTGATCATGTGGGCCACGTATAATAAATGGTTTAACTGAAAAAATATATAAAAGAAATTTATATTTTTGATGGACGTACTCATAATAAACTTAAAACACCATAAGTATATACACACACACACACACACCACACAAATACACATACACACACCAACATATAAACGAAACTGATATAACCAATGAAAGTTTTATTAATAGAAATGTTTTTTTTTCTCTACTTAAAGAGAAGTATTTTCCACTAAATTAACTATGATACTTGACACAGCTTAAGCATTATACAAGTATATTTATAGTTTTTTTATAGATTATTTATAGTTTATTTTGCCACTTACTGTGTACTTTTAATGTGGCCAATGTCGATTCTCTTACGCCTACTGGATTTTTGGCAATACATTGATATTGACCCTCATCACTTTGACGGGCATCCTGTATGGCCAAATTGCCACCATCTACTACACGTATTCTTTTTGTTGCTTCCATATCTAAGATTTGACCACCTTTCTTCCACAGCACCACTGGTTCGGGTATGCCTCGCGGTGCGGCACATTCCAACAAGGCCGTATCACCCTGGGCAATGCGTGTGTTTTGTGGCTCAATACGAAATTCATCGCGCAGAACTGCAAATAAAAATAAGTTTAAGGCAAGAGATAATTTTTAATACAAGCAATGTAAATTTAATTATAATTTAATAAATTTATATATTTCCAAAGGCAGCCATAATTCATAAGTATCATGGTCTCTCTCCTATTTGCAGCACCTGCATCAGTGTGTGTGTTTCAAAAGGATTATAAGTAATCTTTAGTCTACATACCACAGTCTACTAAGTTCTTCAGTTGTTGCTCTTCATTTTCATTATGTTAAACCAACCTTTTACTTTTGTATATACTCGTATGTATGTATTTTATAATCGTATTTTTTTTAGGGGAATGTCTGGGAATTTTTATTGAATAAAAGCTCATGTTTGTATAAAAAAAGTTGAGATTTTTGTAAAATATGTATTTATGCATGTGTGCTAAGAACTTTGAGTGCTTATATTTATGCAATACAAGCTCAAGCATTTTTCTAATATTTTTACCAGTTTATTCCCTTTTTAATTTTTATTTTGTATTTCGATGTTAGAAGAAATATTTAGACTAGACACATGTTGAGATGTGTTTTTTTCTTCTTTTTTCTGTTTTTAAGTTGTAAATATTTTTAAATATGATTATTAGTCAAGTATTTTTTAAGTTGACATTTTTTTGCTTGCTTGAATACTTTTAATTTTGCTTTAGGGCACCTTAAATGATTACACAGGGGAAAATGGAAAAATTGTATTGACCTTAGCTTTCACCTACAGTATAATTATGACAATATGTCGAATAATAAATTTCTTGAATGTTACCAGAGTAGCTAGATTTATGGATCGATTGCACTGTGTAACAAATTTTAATGAAATCGAAATACCTGAGACGTGTTACTAGTTTTCGGGTAGGTATTGTCGAGCATAACAATAATTTGCATTTGAAATTTTCCAAACACCACCAAAATCTTGAGTTACGGATTAAAAAAAACCGAGTTTTCATACCCGTAGGTAGTTATCAAACTCTAACTATCTTAAATATCAACGATTTTAAATTTAAAAAAGGATTTAGAAGGATGAAACTAAAACCTTTTGAATCATATACATTTGGTTTTAGTAAATTTCAGTTATATGTATGTATTATTTCAACAAATATATTTTTTCGGTCACAGCCGTAAAGCAGCTCTGGGCGAGTCAACATCAAGCGTCTTTGGCAATTATTTCTTAAGGGCAAACAGGCCACTGTTGTTTATTAGCCTTCGAGAGTTTTGCGTCTCGCTCGCACTGGTTGACTGATCTGCCACGGATAACCGTATATTCTTGCGGTTCTTCTGTGGAATTTGCTACTTCCTATGTGAAGGCATAGGCCGTGTACAGTCAGTCACAAAACCTTTTTAAAATACTAACATCTTGGGCATATGGTCTAGTTACTCCGCTCATATTTGTGCAACAATAGTTTGCAAATTTACTTTGTAAAGTATTTATTAAATAAATAAATAAATAAATATTTTGTTCGGTTTTTTTGACACTTTTCTACTTTGTATTCGTTCTTAGGTAGTATTTTTGTACTGGAACCATACTGCTGCTTTTGACTTTATTTATAAAAAATAATTGATTTAGAGTAATTCGCAGGCTTACATTAAAAAATTCCTTAGAAATTTACTGAGTTATTAAGTATTTTCTTAGAAGACTTTTTGTTAAAAAACTACCTGCATGATGATTTTTACATTTTTTTATGCGCTTTCGGTGTATTTAAGCTTCCAAGATAGCGAAGGTATATATTAAATAGACATTTATTAACACAAAGTATAAAATTGGTACAACTTTAACTTAATAATTTTCTTTTCAGCACTTGTGTGTAATAACCGCATTTTTTGATGACCTTACTTTTAAAAACTTAGTTCGTACTCACCCTAATGCTAAATATTTTTGAATGAAAATCATGACTAAAATATGAAGTGGTAGTAAATAACTATAAAACACAGAAATGTAGCCCTTACGGATCCATGAACACCAGTATACAAAATATTATCATCGGACTAAAAATGGCGACACAGTGAACAAAATTCTAAAAGGGCGGTATTTGCAGGCGTGGCAAAAAAATAAAAAATATATTTTTGGAATTGTTTTTATATTATCTTTAATACTAGAGGGTGACTGGCACAAAATATTTTTTTTATATGGAAGGCGAACCTCTCTACTCTACACCAAAAATTTCAAAGAATTGGGGTACCGCAGAAAATATTGCCGCTCTCAACGAAAGTGTGGCACTGGAGGTCTGTTTACCCACTACTTGGAAAATTTTCCTAAAAGATCTTGGCCTCCAATATCTAAGATTACGATACCATAATATGCCAGTCAAAAAAGCTTCCAAGGAAGTTAATAAGATACTGAAATTGTGATCCGGAAGTTGAAAAAAACTTGAATTATTTCTAATGATTTTTACATAGGGTTGGCATTGCAAGAAGTTGTCTTCTTTGATACATACTGAGTGATTTTGAAGTCATATTCATGATGTTAAATAAATCTGATTTTTCGTATGTTTTGTTTCTTTTCCTAAAATTCTTTAAAATCAATATATTTTTTACACAAATAAAAATCTAATACTTCATGATATGTATTTTATTTTCCTAAAAAATCAAGACATAACGTAAGTATTATCTCAAACTTTGTATGAGTGAAATTAGCTTCTTTGTTAATTATCTGTATGTTGTTAATATTCGATTTCTGAAAAGTCCAAAACACTCACTTATTGATACTTTGAAAGTAGATAAAAAGTAGTTCCTGAATAATTACTTCCAATTTTTTTCAATGAGATGCATCGTTCTATTGCCGATTGGGATCTAGAGCAGTTGGAAACTGAATTGAGTTCAGTGATGAAGCGCGGTGCTTGGCATAATGGGGTTATTTATACGGCAACGGGGGCAATAGAGGTTGCCGCATATGGAGTGAAAACAATCCACAACATACTCTGCAGATCTCATTACAACCACAAAAATTAATCTTTTTGTTCGGTCTACATCATTAGACCCTCTTATTTCTTCAAAAATTAAACCGAAGCTTACGGTAGGGTCAGTGGAGATCTTTACCGCATTAATTCGAGCGAAATGTAGTTTCAAAAATACATGCCATATGTCGGCCCTAAGCATCGACTTATTGAAAAAAAAAAATTGGCGACAAATTGTTCTGGCCAAATGGATCTGTTAGGCTGAGCAATTTTTCACCTCTCAACTATTTCCTGGGGGCCACATGAACTCGTTAGCTTTTGCTAATAGGCTATCAGCAATTGACTATTTGGAGGCCAACAATGTTCCTGCTAAAAAAATTGCAAAGAAATTGGACATCCAAAATGTACTTCGTCAAGAACAGCCGCGATGGCCATTGGTACGAAATAATTCTGAAATACGAGTATATTCCAATCTCCTGTTTAAATTCAAATAACATGAATTTTCAATATGCTTTCAAAGGTATGTATTCTCCCAGGAGTTCTTGCTGCGAACCCCCACCTTTCTTTTTTTCTCGTATTAATGCCATATATTAATAATTCGAATAAAAAAATTTATCGTTCAAATTTAATTTTGCTGGTTATTTTTTACAATTAAGGGCTTATTGGACAATTTTTTTTTTGCATAAGAAGCAAATCTTTAAACAAAACTTATTGCATTTATGTATTAATAACTTGGTGGAAGTTGCTTAAATACGGGGAAAAAAATTCAGTTAAAAATTTATTAATACCAAATGAACAGAATGTGGCTGTGTGTATTTCTTTCTTTCGTAACATGCTTGAACAGTAATAAGAGAGCAAAAGCCTTTATGAAAATCTTATTAAATCCTTAAATAAACGACAATTTGAATTACTAATTGAATAGCCATGCATGAGCATTTAATTTTAATGTGAATTAGAAATTCTATAAAACACAGTTAGTCATACGAGTAGAGAATAAGGAAAATAACAAATATTGACTTGACAATATCCATTACACACACACACGAATCCTTAGTACTCTAGACACATGATGATATATAGATAAACACACATACTATGGCACAAACATGCCATACACAGTGCCGACATTGAACGTAAGTTGTGGTGGTCATTTCATTTAACACCTAAAAGAAGGAGTTTCCCTATTACCACTGTCACTATTACGAATTAAATACAATTAGACTGCCAGGGAGGTCTTTGTTTAGTTTAATGTGCATGGAGAAGTCATTCTCTATAATTTGTAGTTAAAGGAGAAAGTAGAAGAAAATAATAGAAAAAAAGTCTATAAGTATTGAACGATGATTAAATTTTTACACCAGAAAAATCAATTACAATAATGTCTGTCTAAGGAGCAATACAACTTGTATTTGTAAATAACAATTGTCAGACTACGAGGGAAAGCAAAAAAAAAAAAAACAGTAAAATAAAAATACTCGTATTTTTTCATTCAGTTGAAAAGAAAATAAAATACTACACTTGGTAGAGAAGTAAAGTAATAATGGGCTGAAAGAGCTGAAAGAAGTAAAAGCAACAAACACTGTAAATCACTTACAAAGCAAATAAAAAGAGAAAAGAATTGATATAAGAAACTTTAACATACGAACAGAATTGAACGGGCAGACATGTGTGGCTTTAAATTTTGATTTTATTTTTATTTAGTGGTCTTTCAGGATGTATAAATTAGGGCAGTTTCGTATAGCAATAAGTTTTATTGAGAAAAATCAAAAGTTTTTATTCTTTTAGCCTTAAAATTTAAGCGCAAACAAATTTTATGGCACCTATTTGCGAGGTAGTTTTTTTCTAAACAGTTTGAATATACACGCAAAGAAAAGATATGGTTGTAGCATGGTTGAGAAAACAATACTATGTTCTCCAAAACAAATGCGTGGTCATTGAAAACAAGTTATTGTTATTTTAAACATTCATTGCGTTACGATAAACAAATTAATGTTTGAATTTAATAATTACATTATTATATTCGTAAAAATTGTGATATGGTTAGAATTTAACAATACAGTTTTATTAAAAATATATGACTACAACATAATTAGTATTATTATGTAAAAATAATATGATGTAAATAACAATATAATGTTATCCAAAACCATACTATTTTTAGTTTAAAAAAAAATATTTTTCACAAATACTTCTGTCAATTCAGTGTTTCGTTTGTAAGCTATCGTATTGCACGCGTAGTGTTAAATAAATTAATAAATAAATGAAGTATAAACAAGAGGATAGATGAATAAAAATTTATATACATATATTTCTTTATACATGCGTGTCTGCATTTCGTTTATACGCACATATTTGTGTGTAAGTACACGTGCACATATATACATTTTATTTCAACAATATTATTTTATATTTATTTCGGCTTTGACGCACAGCTGCTTTAATCAAAAGATCTACCAATATATGGTTAAGAACAAAATATTATTATTATATAGAATAATACTGCGGTCGTATTTAACAATATTATCATAATATAAGAATATGGTATGGTTAGTCTTAATTATATTTTAGTCACATCTAATGATAGTTTGTCATATTTAACCAAAATGTGATACTTTGAACAATACTAAGATTAGGTTTAACAAAGTTAATTGTTATTGTAGATAATATTATTATTAACTGAGATAATAATATTACTAAAACTTTGCTTTTCTCTTGACAATAATATGATTTGACTGCAACCATATAATTCAATCATAGTATGTTCCTGTTTGGTTATGGTTACCTCAACCATATTTTTTCTTTGCGTGTAGTTTTATTATTACAAAGATTTTTTGAGTAATTTATAGATTTATATTAAAATTCAACAACAATCCGGATGTTGACAGTATGAAGAATAGAAAAGAAAAAAGATGTGGTTCTGCGACACCTAGTGGATCTTTTGTTCATAAAAATAAAAACAGTTTATACACTCACAAAAAAAAAAGACATGTACTATTATGAAGAAAATTTTTTTTACTAAAATTTAAGTAAATTTTTTTTCCAAGTTTAACGTGTAGTTTCCACAATGCAAGCAAGCGACTTGTCTAGAAAAAAATATATGAAAAGCAATTTTTGAGTGATTTTTATACAAATTTTGTAGACAAGTCTCTTGCTTGCATTGTGGAAACTACACATAAGTAAATTTTTCTGAGTAAATTTTAACAAAAATATAGTAAAAACTACTTAATATGAGTAAAAGTAATAAATAGCTCATATTCTTAAAACTAGTTCATAGAAAGAAACTACAAATTTCTTACTTTTAAGGAAATGTTTACTGACTTAAAGGGAAGGAAAGGCATTTACCAAAAATAAGTAAATGATTTTAAGCTTAGAAAATCTGTATCCTAAGAACTAGTCAATTTGGTTTTAAATCGAAAAATAATTTTTAGTAAATGAATTATTCCTGATTAGTTCATTAAATTTGGCTAACTTAAAAGATATAAAAAGGTATTCTTGATTTTAGAAAAATATTTACCAGTTTTAACTATTTATTTTTTCTTTGGATTATAGAATTTATTATTAATTTGCATTTAGCAAAAACTCTAAGTAAATTTTTCATATTTTCGGGGAATATTTGAACTTGAAATTTATTTTTTTATTATTGTAAATAAAATAAAATTTGAAAACTTAATAATTTCAATGCTTATTCAAGGTTAGAGTGCTTGCCTATCAGTCAAAAGGTTGTTGCTTCAATACTTATCTCCTCTCAAGGAATTTATATGTATGTATGGTGAATTAATTAAGAATATAACATGAAGATATAATAAATAACATATCATGTGCTACAGAATTTAATTAAAAATAAAAATTAAGTACCAGAATTAAAGACATAAAAAAACGTTGGAAAATTTACTAAGTTTGAGATGAAAGATGAAACTTTTTTTTTGCGAAACTCCGAAATTGATGGGAAAATTTTACTTAATTTTAGAAAACTTTTACTTAAATATAAAAATATAATTACTATAAACTAGTTTATTAATTAACTAGAAATTTAGTAAATATTTTACTGATTTCAAGTAAAAACAGCTTTGGCGCCATACAACAACTTTTTTTTACTCAAATTTAAAAAAATTTCCAAAGTTTTAGTTCTATTCTTTTTTTTTTTTTTTTGAGTGTAGAGAAGCAAGAAATACTGGAACATATTATCTGCCATTGCCCGAGCTTTCAACACCATATACGTAAATGGCTGAGTAGTAGATTCTACTACGATTTAAAGGATACATCGGAAGGTAAACTCGAGCGCATTCATCATGAGAATCAAGTTTCTTAGTGACAAGTAACATGTACTCGTACCTGTATCTTCATGTTGTTTTTTTTAGTAAAGAGATGTGTAATAAATATTACTTATACAAATCTTAAAATTAAAATCTGCTTTTGATAACGAAAACTTTATATTCAAGGGAGTTTTTCAATGACGAAAATTTTATACTGATAATATTTTCGCAAATTTTTTCTTTTGCCATGCAGTTGACAAATTAACAAAGATTGTACCAAAAACTAAATTAAATGCTCATCTTGGTTCTTTTATTATTTCATAAATAAAAGTAAACTATTATTTAAAATCCTATTTACTATATTCTATGATTTTAAATTATAATAGTTTTTACTTATTTTTTTTTAATAGATCAGATAAAGATGTTTTATCTCTACAGAACGTCTCATATACTTATAGAAATAGTCATTTTCGCACAATTTCATTTAATTCATACAATCATATTATAGTTTGCTAGTGACATTGCTGCTGGTCTCTGGCAGCAAATGAAAATTGAAATGGTCTAGTATCTTGCTGGTTGTTTTTAGCATTGAATACGAATAAACAAAAAATCAAATTCAAGAACAGAAACGGCATGGACAAAAAATAAATATCAACAAATAGAAATCGTTCATAGTCGTCGTACAAACAAACACACGTTCTCTGTGTGCTCGTAATTTAATTTCAGTCTGCTGTTGGGTGTTATAAGTGAAATAGTGTCTGAGCGGAAAGTGTAAACTATAGTTTTTCTATAAAGTCGTTTTCCTCTAAAGAGTGATCACAGAAACAAATGAAAAAAAAATTGTTTTTTGGTATGAGATTTTCTATGTAGTTTTCTGACTATTTATTTGTAACAAATGTTTTTTTTTTGTTTTATTTGTATGTTATTCTTACTGCTTGGTCCATCGTTAGTAAAATTAATGATAATAATGACAGCAATCTTGATGATGATTACAAAGTCGTTCTCCATTATAGTGCTTTTGGTAATGTAATGATGATTTTATTTTAGTTTGCTATGTTTTGCTCTTACAGAAATTAATTTGTTAGTGTTTAAGCTAATGTAAATTACTGAAAGATGAATTTGTATAAATATTGCTATTTAAATGGCAAAAGGAGTCATATTTTTAATTGAATTATGAAAAATAAAAATACACAACGCCTAAGTTATGGACAGTTTGGTACCCTTATACTAGTCCATTAAGATCCAAGAGATATTAAAATATTTGACTTCTGATTATTGCTGGCATTTAAGCCAATGAGAAGATTGTTTTTTTTTGAGCCCAAAGAGGGAGTTACTACCAGGCGGTGGAATTCAATAAAAAGTTGAAATAAAAAGTTTTAATTTCTTTTAGTGATTCGCGTATAAAAAAAAAACAAAATATTAAATATACTTTGGTACTTCTTATATGAAAATAAATATTTTGTTGTTGTTGCTTTTTTAATACAGTTTTCAATACCGTATAAAGATTTTTATTATACTGTACTGTAAAACATACGAAGTTTCTAAGCTCGGCTGAAACATTTTTTTTGTTAAGTCTATTAATAAATTTCTTAAGAGGAACGAAACGCATATAAGCGATGCTTAACTAAAACAAGCAAAAATTACCAATTACTTGACGTTAATCCAAAAATAATTCTTTTAAAAGATCAACACATGGCATTTATATTTGAAAAATATTTGGGCCTTATGGCAACCGGGACTGTCCTTGATGAGGCTCAAATTTAAGGCCAATTTTTCATATAATATAATAGGACTGTTAATTTTGGGTTTCAAGGCGTTAGTTGCTGCTGTAAGTGAGTGACTTTACGTTGATTTACAGGAAATCACCGAACAGTACCATATCATCGTACAACTTTGGAGTCGAATTGAAAAATTTTTTGTCAAACTTTGATTTCTATTTCGATTTGCGCCAGAACTCAAAAATTCTCCAACAGATTTTAGCACTATGGCCGTAGTCTACTGGGTAAGTTCATTCAAGCTTTAAAGTTTAAATTTTTATTCCACACTTAAAAAACTACTGAAGTAAATTCAAGCAATTAAATTTTAATTTTTACACCGGACCAGCAATATTTAGTTTGGTCTGTCAAAAACAAAAACAAACAAAATTATCAACCGATCAATGAAAAGTTTCCAAAGGAGTTACAGATAGTTTTAAATTTATAATATGAATTTCGGACAATATTAGTTTCACTATATTATTTGTTTTAATTAAGTCAAAGCACTTAAAACGTTTTGCACTGATAGTTTTGCATAATTAAAACGAAATTGCCGCAACTAAATGCTCAGTGCTTAAGTATGTCTACCAAAATAAAATATATTAGAACTTTAAAAAGCCTTTAGCTTGCATAAAGTCTCAACTAGGATCTTTCGTAATATGAACATTTATAGCGTCCATATTATTAAATCATTATCTATCGAATTGTGTATCATTTATGCAGTCGTTCTTTCAAATAAACTTTGATGGATACAGGGTTAAACAATGAGTGTGAATGATAAAACTGACTTATCAAAATAAATTCGATGTTCGGCTAGCGTCCCATACGCTTCAAGAGGACTATTTGCAGTCTGGTGGACAAATTTAAATCCAGTGTTTCAGTAAGTAAACAAAAAATATACATATGCTGATGAAAACAAAGCCGCTGTTCCTAGAGTATGCACATTAATTTACATTAGTCGACTTCATCCAAAATTATCTTCCACTATGAGACCCATTTCTGGTAACAAACAAAATTGTTAAATTTGTGGCGATACCAATTCACACAAGATTTAAAATCGTCCAATTCGTACCAAAAAAGTCATTGTTTTTTGTGGGTTTTAGGCTGGCGTCGTCATCCCCTCCACATTCTTTTGAGAACGACGACGTTGGTCAGGCCTTTACCTTGAAGAGCTATCGCTATAGCTCGATGATTCTCAACTTCTTTTGGTCAAAAGTGAGTGATATGGACAACGAAGGCATGTGGTTGCAACAGGATACCACTGTGAACCACAGAACTCATGCCACATAAGACATTCTGCACGGTCAAGTTGAGAACTTTGATTTATCAAAGGCCCACCGAGATCGCACGATTTGACTCTTGCATATAATGCAGGCATAAGCAAATTAACCACAAATCACAGCGTTGAAGGCCATATCCTTGAAAGCAGCCACAATTCTTAAATTCGGTTCTATAAGACCTCTCTTTGTTCTGTATTGTTTTAAAATTATTTTTAATAGAAATTATTTAATGTTAGTAAATTGCGATAAACACCAAAGGTAATAGTCGGGATGTAAAAGCTTATTTTTTAGCCCACTTAATTCTGTAAGAGTTTTTCCTCATTTAAAAAAACCCATATACATATGTACATATGTTAAAAATCATTTTAAAAGTGCAATTAAATATAAATTATATTTTCCTAAAGATTTTTTTATAAAACAGAATCAAAATGATTTATGAATTCTCTGTAAAATATTCCCAGTTCCTACGTTTCTTTTTTTCATTATTCAAATTTTTTCAAGCTTCAAAAGGAATGCTGAATATCTGTGCCATTAATATAAAAAAGCTTTTTATACCAAACAGCATTCTTCGCCCTCTTATTATCACTTTTTTTGCACTTCACACAAGATTTGTAGTCTATGCCACGTAACTGTGGTCACTTTTGCAAATCTGTCTTGTCATTCTTTTGCACTTAATGTGGAACCTTTCTTTGACCATTACAAAAAAAAAAGAAACAAAAAACCAAAGCTCTAAAAATCCACACTTTTTTTAGTCCATTACATACTTCCTGTTTCATAGATAGAAATAGTGGATTTACCTCTGGTTTTATTTTTTGTTTGTTTTTTTTTTGCTGCCTTCTCAACTATTAAAACCCATTTGTCTTTATGCATTTTGCTCTACAGCAATATTCGTTATTTTATTCCCTTAAAGACAGAAAATGGAGGAGATGGCCATGTGCGGTAAAGAATTGCTAAAAAAAAGATATAAATCAATGGAACTATTTTTTATTTTACCAACAAAAAAAAACTTGAAGGAAAAAGAAATGAAGCATTAAAACTTGTGGTAATTCTTTATAAATAAAATAGAAATAACAAAAATTTGAAGAGGAGATATTAAAAAATTGTTTAAATTTCCAATAAAAACTGATTTAAATATTCAATTTGAAAGCATATTTATATAAGTAAAAAGTTGTAATTTTATTATGTCAAGCATTTTATTGCCAATATAACAAAAAAAAATTTATTGTATTTCCTACCATCTACGAGTATTTTTCAAAAATATGTTTCTAAAAATAAAAGTTTGTAATTGTACCTATAAAAAACCACATTTTTCAGACACTTAATTGTGACAAAACAAATTTTAAATAACTTTATATTATTTAAAATATTGTCCTGGAAATTGAGTTAATGTGCGTTATGCAGGTTTTCACGATAGAGCAGATAACTTGATAGAGTAAAGTCCATTAAATTTTTTTTTTAACAAACATAACCCGCGAAGCGATTCTGGGTATTTTTTGCGGATTTCCGATTCTGGTAGGAATCGATCCTACGACCCCTGGACTGAGAGGCTAGCATCACTACCACTCTGCCACAGGGGCACCCTTATTATAGTGATGGTGCTCTCCCGACTCATTATCGGGTGCATTTCTATTGGTACTCAATTAAGGCCCAGTCAACGGGATAGTGGCACGATTAGAGACGCAGCTGGATTGCAAAGTTGCATTCAAATATAACCCAAGAAATTTACTAAATTGTACATGTATATATATATATATATACATGTATATGTATATAGACATACATAAAAACAAATACATACGAGAACAAAATATTTTCAAATAAAATTCAAAACTTGTATTCTTTTAAATGAGTTAATTTAATTAATTAATTAATTAATTTTTAATTTAATTTTTCAATGGTTATTGTTAGGGTGAGAATCCTATTTCCACTGCAATTATAATTTTTTGTTTATAAATATGAAAAAATCGTACAAATGGTTGATAATTATAATTGATAACAAATATCGAACATTGGAAAACATAATAAAATATTTGTTACGAGTACTGCAACAGATTTTTTACCAATATATTATTCTCTCTGTGTAGTTGAATAATATTTTCTTGATCAAAAAGGTTGTCGTAGGTGTAGGTTGTCGTTATTGTTACAGAATTAAGTGATACCCGATAGTTCTTAAAATTAATGAAACAATTACTTAATACAAACATGATTTTACCCAAAACAACGGAATTATTAAAAGGAATGCATATTAACCATTTTTTCCTAAGTTCAATAGCTTTTTTCTCTTCAATATAATGGCAACTTGCTGTAATGCTGTATTTTTTTACTTTTTTGAAAATTAAAGCCTCAATATTTAGTAATAATAAAAAAAATAATCATAAAATAAACCTCCATATTCATAAAAAAATAAAACGAATTTGAAATACATTTTAGAAAAATTTTGTATGAAAAATTTTAAATAAAATAAATATCAAATTAGTTTTAAATTTTATGAATATGGGGGAAAATCTTTGTTTTTAAAACAACAAGCCAATTCGAATGTAAAAGTTATAATGAACGTTCAATTCCAATGACAGAAAAAATATAGAAATTATAATTTAAGAAAAAAATGATTAAAAATTTAATTAAATAAGGAAAGCTGCAGAAGATTTCTGTCTGCATCCAGTAAATAGTGCAGAGAACATTCTTTTAATATGTATTTATGTTTCAAAATATCGCATGATTTATTGGTGCTTCTATTCTTTTATTCCTTTTTATATTCAGTAAAATCCTTTAATCCTCTTTTTTTATATCAAAATTACTGTAAGCCTTAAAAAAACAAATTATATTAAATCTTGAGTTAATTTTGTAAAAAAAAAAGTAACAACTCAAAAAACATAGGCAACTACGTTGTATTGTATTGTAATATTTTTATCTGAAATGTATCAATAACATTTGTATGGCAGTTATAAAATTTTTCGCAATATAACAAAAATGACGGAAATTTATTACTTTGTTTGTGCCTTGGCTGAATATGTTTCAATTTGCCATAATCAATATTTATTACTCATACGCCATGATTTCATCTAAAACTGTTGCATACTTTTATGCAGCCGCAAAAAGATACTGCAAAATTAGTGCGAATGAGTAATATGCAATTTGAAAGAGCTGCATTTAATGTTGGCTAAAAAATCTGAAAAGTAATAAAAAAAAATCGTCAAAAAATCTGCAACAATAAAAACACCTTATTTTTTAATTGTTTTTCATTTTGTTTTCGAATTATTAGCCGATCTAAAAAATTTGACATGATTTGCTTGCTAGGCTGCACTCACATTAAACAGCATTCACTAAAATATTTAAAATTCACGAGAGCTAAAGAGAATTTAGTCACTTAAACAAAATAATAAAATACATGCGAGCATTAGTTAGTTAATGAAACACAAACGATGTATTATTTTAGAGAAGATAGTATTGCAATACACATGCACTCAGGGTCCATTGTGATTATGTTAATTTAACTTGTTTGCTTCGAATGTGTAAGAACTCAAACAAAATAATTAAAAGGAATTAAATCAATTAGATTAGACATTGTAAAATATGTTTACTTAATGTAAAATTATGTTTGGCAAAAAAGCGATGACATGGTCACGCTACTAAATTTTCAAATAGAAAATTAGCCAAAAATTAGCTTTCTATATTTATGTTGCAGGCCAGGACAACAATTAATATCAAATGCAGTGGTACATGCATACATATACACTGCTCGTCACATAAATAGGGTTTGTTTAGAAATTACCTGTATGTAATTATCGGCTAAGCTAAATAAATTTTCAATTTAAATTTGTCTCTTCTTATATGCTTTTAAATATTGCTATTTGAAATATTGTGATATAAATAAATATGATACTAGGAGTCTTTTTTATTATAAATAATTATTCTAATTAAATAATTTAAAATTTGCCTCATTTGAATTTTGAAAAGTTAAGAAAATAAAAAAATACCGTGGTATATTTTTTGACTTTAAGTCTGTATTGTATTAAGATGAAGAATTATTGTAAATTTTTTGTTAAGCGTATTTAGTGAAAGACAGTGATAGTAAGTAGAACAGTCTATTTCTATTTTTCTCCCATCTGAATTAAGACTTTGCACAGTAAACTTTGCGTGTGGAAAAGGGATGTTATTTCTTCACGACTCCTATTCACAAATAAAAAAAAATTGCTTGCTTCATGTGATATACAATTTCATAACCTAAGCGTACACACTATAAATAATAAATTATGATAAGTTTTTATTTTAACAAACATGTTTTTTGAACTCATTTTAAATATTGTTATTTTCTTTATTTAGTTTGAAGCAAATATAGTAAACTATTTTATTAAAAAATTATGTTTTTCATTCTTTTCAACTTTTACGAATTTTGTGGTAGGTCATATTTCAGTAAATATATTATCTGATTTTTTGAATTAAGCAATTGAATACTAAATATAGTTTTTTTCTGTGTAGTCAGATATAAAAAGTATCATGTAGCTAATTTCATTAAAATTTTTGTAATGCAAATTCAGTCTTAGTGAAAGGAATTTGTTAACGAAAATGCTTCAGAGATTCAGGCCACACCATTATTTGTATATTACTTAGCGTTACTTATAACAAATTCAGAATGTTTGACGTAAACAATTTCGTGAAAAATTTTATAATTTAAGTTCGATATAAAAGATAATAAATCTAATTGCTTAGGTAATTGCAAGATAATGAATACAATTAACGTTCTCGAACAGAGAGTAAAATCATAGATAAAATTGTTCAGAGTTCATATAATTTTTACAATTTTCGTGCTATACTATCTAAGCTTTTCAATCTATGGCTTTAATGGTGGAATGTCTTTCTGTTTAATTATCAAGTTTTTTTGCCTTGATTTATTTTCTTAAAACTTTCATAAAACGTGATCTTCCTTATTGTGAATAAAAGGCGAGCACTTTTTTAAAGTGCAATTTTGCCTACAAAAATTTTATTTTACTGCCTTTGGGTAGTAAGTATATTTTGCTGTTTATTTAATACTAGTAATATAACATAAATAAATTAAACATTTCACAAAAAAATAAGAAAATACAAAAAGCATGTCAAAGTATCTTTCCTTTACTACATTGAATACTCGTATTTGTATTTTTTCTCATTTTATTTTCGTTTGATTTTAAAATTATTTCTTTGCTTAAAGTGTGGTTTTTCAGTTTATTTGTTCATACGTGTCTGTCTTTCTCCAATCGCACTTGAAATTGTTTCATCTAAAAAAAAAAAATAAATTTTATGGTTTTACACACAATGGTAGATATGGAAACAACAAACAGCTCGTGGCGTTTAAATCTCTGGTAAATGTGGTAAAATAATGTTAAATATTTGCAAGATGTGTACAAGAAAAACAAACAATAAAAAAACAAAACTTTTTTATTATCTTAAATAATTTTATTGGTAACTTGATTTTGTTGATTTAATATAAATAACAAATAAAAAAAGTAACTGAAATCAAGTGCTTGTAAATCATTTTATATTACTTTAGTTGTATTCTTCACAGTATCTACGTGTTTTTTAATAAATTCTTAACAAGTTACCATATAAAAAAATTAAGATTTTAATATTTGTATGCCTTTTTAATGAGTAAAAGAAATGAAGTCATATTCGATGTTTCTCGAAATCCAAATAAATTTCTTATTATTGAAGTGATGAAAATTAACGATCAAAAAGCATTAAAATCGGTTCTCTGATTTTCATTTGTCCAATCTCCAAAAAAATATTTTTTTATATTCGAAAAAAACGTCTTAAAATCAGATTTTCTGATGCATTGGTTCGATTAATTAATTTAAAAGAAAATCAATTTATTTAAATTTTCGTATAAAAACAAGATCTGCAATGACACTTTAATGTAAAGATCATGCATGATTCCTCTAAAAATAACCAATTCATTATCACTTGATTCAACACAATCTTTGTCTTCTTTATTCTTTTGGATAAGATGTGATTGAATAATTATGGGGCTCATGCTTCATATTTTGTCTCTTATTTCGTCATAAATTTAATGAAATAGTTGCCTTAATATTGCATGGAAAATCTAGCAAGTCCTATCATAACGGCAACAACTTAAATATATCCAGCAAAAAAATCCGAACTAGTGCCGAAGGTTTATCACTTTGATTGCATAACAATCACTACAGGTACTGAATTAAATATTCTAAGGCTGTTTTTTATATCAAAAATTGTTCTAGACAAACTTTTAAGATCATGCCATTCAGTTATTTGGATCACTACCGTCCTATGACAACCACGTGTTTAATTCCTTGAAGATTCACCAGAAATGGAACTAATTGCAGCTGAGTTCATCAATGTTGTAACTAGTGTTTTGTATTGTAATTTTTTGCTGAGATACATACCCAGCAAATATGTGAGTCAGAATAATTTGATATTAAGTGCTTAACACTTCAAAATGTTTTGAGATAATTAATTAGTTTCACCAATTCTATTTAAAAATCTATTCTTTTTTTACTCAAAAGAAAAATAAAAAATATATAAAGAAGGACTTTTAAATATGAATTGAAATAATAAAATGAACTAATATTTTAATAAACTGAGTGAAATAGTCTCTTAAGGCCCTTATTCATCAAAAATATTTCTGTTTTATCAAAAGATTATAAGACAGATTTTCCTAAAAAAATTTGTTTGATAAAACTTTTATAAAACAAAATTATTTTTTATGATTAAGACAGATAGTGCTTATGACTGGATATAGATGGTCCCCCACCACAGACTTTAAGAATCGAGCGGTGCCAAGTCATTGAGCAAATTTTAAATTTAAAAGGCGCAGGTGTCACTAAATAGTGGATGTACGCATTTTTCTAGTGGGTTGCTTTTTTTTTATAATGTATTTATATTTGTCAGTTTGGTATGATCAAGTTTTTTGTTCAGGCAGACGTCATGCAATTTTTTTCTTTGGTTATATGATAGCTTTAAGATGTCGATTTAGAAATACTCGCTTATTTTCGTTTATTTAATTCCCAAGAATTTCCTTTTGTTGAACTGAAACATATTCTAGTTGCCTTTTGTTTGGTGCATCTCTTCCAGATTGGAATTTGCGAGTCCAGGTGCAATTAGGCGAACATTTAGTGATAAGGAAAAATAGCAGACTTTCAGCCAACAGTTAGTTACTAATTGTAATTTACAAATCGATCACATAATATTATAATTTTTTTCAATGTTATTAATTTGTACTATTTTTTCAGAAGAAAAGCTAGTAATATATTAAATGCTACAATGAATTAAGACGTGAGCATATTAATACAATAACGATTATATTTATGAACTGTTCTTAAAAAAATTTCTCTTTACTAGTAACTCGATAATAAACTTCAATGTATTTAAAATAAAAATAAAATAAAAATTTAATACATGAAATATTGAAATATATTAATTTATTTGACATAAAGTCTTTATTTATTTAATTTTAAGAGTTCCAACAGCGGGAAGGAAATGCATATAGACAACTGTTTAACCATAAAATCATGCCAACTCTTCAAATTAAATTAAAAATTTAGTTTTATTTTGTCTTTTTTTTTAAAGAAAAAGTGCCTTTCCTGATTTTAGTTGTCGACAAATCCAATCATCTCATCGGAAGTTTATTTTTCCCAAACTTTATAGAGCCTTAACAGTTCGGTTACTACCTTGTGACAGGTGTGACTATAAGACTCAGATATTTTGTTATAAAATTAAACTATAAAATGTATACTTTAAGAAAAGGGTGTGGTACCCAATGATGGTAATCTTAAGAACATTTCGGAGTAGGTACACCGGTGTGATGGGTGTGGCCTTAAAAATCTCAGAATTATTATTTTAGGAAATATTCGGTAAAATTTTCCATAGAATGCATTCAATAATTTTGATATTACACTGTTCAAAATATTCCTGATTGTACTAAATATTTACTGATTTCTCAAATGGATTTTGGAAAGTCTGTTTATAAGATAAAAGCTTTGTGACTGTTCAAAATGTGTGGTTGAAGTCTACTAACAATTTGGTAAACCAACTATGAAATATATATAGACAGTGCTTAAAAGCCATTAAATAAGTTTCACTTATAACAGAATTATGACAATATGTCAAATAATAAATTGCTTGAATTAAAGATTTTAGTTGATATTTTTTTGTCTGAAGGTTGACTTGATTTGTTAAACATTTATACTTATGCTACAGCATCAATTGTGTAGGGGATATTTAAATGTTTTAATTTAATTTCAAAAATAATTTAAGTCTATTTCATATTAGCTAAAGTTGCTTTTAAGTAAAAAAATTAAATTTTTTTAAAATTTTTAAAAAATAGTTTCAATTAAAAAAAAATTATATTTAATAAGGTGCTATTTTGCTGGCAATTCGATCCTTTTAAAGAAGTACCCAGGCATTAAGATTTCTACTTCGAACAACTCTTCTTGTTACAAATTTTTTATTTTTTTATTTATAAAGAAAATTATGAAAATATTTTCAAAAATCATATCTTAACTTTGACAACCTTATATCTAACTGCTCTTAAAATTTAAAAATACTAAATAAATTTTCCAAATATTGCAGACGACTTACCCGCCACTTGTAATGTCGCATTGCGTGAACGTGCTACACCCAACTCATTTTTAGCTTCACACCAATATACACCAGCATCCGTTTCACGTCTCGAATTCACCACCTTAAAGTAAAATGTAAGAAAAGGAAAAATTTGATAAACCATGATAAAAAAAATTTCACTACGATATTTATAACGTAAAAATTAGATTATATAAACAACAAATATCTTTCCATTAAAATTGAAGGTTTTCACTTAATTTTATTTTGTATACAATTTTCTTCGATTGAAAAGGAAATATTGTAATTTTTCATGAACTTTTTACAAAGTTAAATTAAATAAGGAATGCTAATGCAAAATTTTTTTTTCAACATAAGCACACACATGTCCATACATATGTGTGTATATTGTATGTATATGTATGTATGTATGTATGTACGAAGGTGGTAAGACGCGTCTGTTTACACTGTAATCTTTACAGAGATCTTTGTAAAAACTATTAATAGCATTTCTATGTGCATGTGTGTATGCATAAATTTGTTTTAATGTTATTGTGTGTGTGTGTGTGTGTGCAAATTGATTAGATATATGTATATATATTTATAAGTATACGTATACTTATCGGACATTTACTTGAACAATGTCATAACTCAAAACATCATTTTTTTTTAGTTAATAATGCAAAATCGTTATTCACATTGTATAAAAATGTTTGTATTAAAGTCTTGAGAAAAAATAAATGAAATTTTCATTTTTTTTTTATTAACTTGTGTGTGCAAATTGAGAACTTTAAAGTCATTTTCTGTAAAACTCATTCTATTTTAGTTATGACGTTGTTCAAGTAAATGTAAATACCCAATTTCGTTGCTGTTTTGTAGCATTTTTGTAGCTTTTATTGATGGGTTATGCCAAGTATAATATATTGAGGTGAATCAATTTAATGTTATGCTATTTTTTTTCTGCTGCAAACATTTTTCTGACGTAAAAATTTCATCTGACTTTTTTTAATGTGAATAATTCTTTTTTATTTTGAAGAAAATTATATCCGACTTCAATTTAATGGAGAAGATTTTTTTATATGGGTTGGACTTTTTGATGTTATTACGAATGTTATTAATTTTGAAGCTTTTTTTAAAGTTTGGCTATTCAATTTTCCACTTAATAAAATTATAAATTAATAAAAAGTGCTGTGCCAAATTTTATATATATACTTTAGTGAATTCCGTATGCAGTATTTACATACATATATAAGTACATATCGCCTCCTTAAATGCAAACGGACGTAAATACACTTTTATACTTTCTACAGGAGAAACAAAAAACTTTACAAAATCAATAATAATAAAGTATTCTTGAAAATGTTCTTCGAAATTTACTTGTAGTATGAATACTTATATGTTTTCTAAACATTTATTTCCTTTTTATAAAAATTTACTGCCTTATGCATCAACAATATCGCAAGTTTATTAGGCGCTTATTTGACATATTTCTATGGGAAATTTGTCAAATAAACCTGTAATAAACCTAAAATATTTTTTATGAATTAGACCGTTAAGCTTTTATGTTAGTTAGGTTTTTTGCAATAACAAATAGATGCATTCGTAGTTACGTCCGTTTGAATTTCTTTAACAAAGTTGTTGTCATTTTTTTTTATCGCAGAGGTGTAAATATTTGCGTGAAAATGTAGTTTGATAAAATGAACCCTAATCAATCAAAAACTCGTGAACCTAAAAATTTGCTCTTCAAGTTTTTGCTTACGTACTTTACGAAATCGGCCCATGGTGCGCCGTTTTACATGCATCTTTTTTTGGTGCTCAAGTTTTGAGTTAGTGTGTGAGAGAGAGAGAATAGAAACCCATGCATGTAAAATCAGTGGTAAAAACTCCATTTCGGATTATAATCACGGATGTGACGATTTAAGCACTGGTCAAATTTAACAATGGTTTTATACAAAACAATATATAAAGCAAAAATCTACAACAACTGACGTCACACACAGTGGACCAAGCAGAAGAACGCTGTTGATGAAGGAGCGGCGACCTTCGAAAACAGCAAATTGTTCCATTCTGCTAGTATTTGTCAGAATATTAACAATTAACTCCGGTGTTATTTGTTCTTTAAAAATTATCACAGGTAGTTTGGTTTACAGAACGATACGAAGCTTAACCTAATCAAATCATAAATGTAGAAACTTGGTCATGTTTTACTATTTTTTGTAAAATTTAAAAATACAAAACTTTTTAATGTTAGAATTCAACTTCAAATTGAAAAATAGAAACATATATATATTTTTTCCATAAGTGTCGTTTTCCTAAACACAAAAATTAAAAAAACGTGCCAAAAAGAGCAGAGTTGTAAAAGATTGAACCCTTCTTCTACCTCTTTCTTCACAACCTGTCTTCTCTATCACAATCCCTCTCCTTTCTTTGGACCAGATCTTCCCCTATTCTATCTATCTAAGGAAAGTAACATTTACACTCAGGGAAAAGCTGAAACTTAAAACTAAGAACGCATCACATTAATTCAATTAAGTTCAAGATAATAGAAAATGTATATTAAAATACTTAAAAATAAATAAAATTAATAAATAAATACTGTAAATTAATATTTTTCCATATTGAAATAAGAAATTTCAACATTACTAGACTTTCGTTAATGTTTCTTATTAATTCAATATTGTTTTTATTGATTTTACGGTGTTTTTTCTGGGTGTAGTAATAGCAGTAGGCATTAATTGCCTATGTCTTACTTCTCTTTAAAAAAAGGATGTCTTAGGACACCCGGTTAGAGCTATGCTGCTTAGTTATATAAAACAAATTTAATGTGTGAAATAACAATGCAATAAAATTATATTATATGATGATGTCGAATTCGCCGCAAATATTTCAAAACGTTTCTATTTATTTCCATATTGTGGTTTGTGCTCAAGTCAAAAACAAAACAAAATAACACTCACTTCAGAGAACGAAACAAAACAAAATCAAATATTTTTTTTAGTTTATTTTCGTACTCTGATTTTAAATGCAAAGAAATCAAAAATAAATAAATTTATTACTGTAATAGTATCGATTATTAATGATACGAAAATCACATCCTAACTCCTGTATCGCGCAATAAAGAGCATAGCTCCAAAACAAGTAAGAAGTCACTATGCAAAAATTTTGATTAGAAACTATATAAAATTCATATTGTTGTGCTCAGTTGTGTGGCTTGTTCTTGTTTTGTTGTTGTTTATTTTGATGTTCGTGTTGTGTAAATAGCGAACAATAGCAAACGCTTCCTGCTGTTGGCTAGTAAGGAGTGTATTACTCTAGGAGTGTATTACTCTAGTAGTTATAGGGTTCCTGCCTGACTGTGGGTGTTTCTGCAGATAAACTAAAGTACTTTTCAAAACCAAACAAAAACTATAAATATAATTTTAAGTGAACTTTAAAAGTGTATATCTATAGGAAATATAAGATTGTTGTGGTTGCAGTGGAAAGTATGTCGACTACCAAGCGATAAGTTCGAGATAAAATCTTAGCTGGGGAAGCCAATAAGTGATATATCTTGATAATTAAATATAATAAAATGACTATATTATATTAAATTCATGTTTTTTCAATATGAAATAATTTTGATTCAACATCATTAATTTGGTTTTTCAATATCAAGTTCACGTTGTTATATCCTAAAATAACTTTGATTCAGTATAACTCTTCATTATCATTATACAGTACTAGAATATTAAATCAGCATAAAATAAATTATTTAAAAAGGATAACATTTCTTTGAAGGTTTTTGTAAATCATGTTGAATTAATATGAAACATATGCAAAGCAAAATGAATTGATTAAATTGTCTTTGTTGTCGACGATTTTAATGTGAAATTTTTTGTAAACATCATTTAAACAATTTGTATTAAAAAAAAATTTTTTGTTTTTTTCGTCGTAGGGTCAAGAACACAATTCCAAATTTTTTCTATTTATTTTTTGTACTCTCAAAATAATAATGATTTGATAACTTTTTAATCATATTAAGTGCTTCAATGAAAGCAAATTAAATGACATATTTCGCAAAGACTTTTTGCAATTATACTTATTAAAATACCAAATATAGAATATAAAGTCAACACACACACACTGTATATGTATGTATCTTAACTAAGTATACTACATTACAACTTATAAAAAAATATATAAAGTATATTATTTTCAACAGTTTCATCTAAAATTAACCACTTTAAAGCAACATCTTGAGATAGAAAAAAAATAAATCAATAAATGTCAGCACACAATTGCTTGAAACTGCTACAAAATTTATTTAAACAATTTTTTCTCATTTTATTTAAAGTTACAAATCTTAAAATAAATAGAATAAAATAAATTCTATACAACCACAATTACATTTAAAATGAAAATACATAAAGCTTCTATTTTCATTGAAATATTGACAGTGGCTTTTTTTGCTGGTGTCTGTTTCAATATCTTTAAATGTATTTATATGTCTTTAAACTAGAGATGAGCAATTTTTCGAAACCTGTTACTTTTTCAAAGCGATTGAAAAATCAATAATCACAACTGTGACTGAATTTATCAAGTAACAGGGTTTGGAAATATAATTCTTTCATACAAACTGTGAATGTTCTTGTATGCATATTTTACAGTAAATAAAACTACCACATGAATTTTGTATGCCTTCATCGTTTGTCAAGCAAAAATCTTCAAATTGTGTCAAATCGTATTTTCTGGCAACTATGTATAGCTCTCACATTTTTGTGTTAGCAAATTTTATTGTCTCTCTGCCTCTTATACGACAATTCTCAATATTTGCATGGGGTTGACTGCTAATCAGTGATGCCATTAGGATACGAAAGATAAATTTTTCGTATCTTTTGATGACTTCAAGTACCATGTGTAATTCCGACATTTTTCGTATCTTTTGAATCTGTACACAAAATGTACAGAAAATATGAACATCTTTCTTTTTTTTTTTTTTGAGGAAATATGAACATCTTTTTTATTTTCAGGAAATTTATATAAACCTTTTGATATGATCGCCTTAGTATAAGCGCATTAATTCGTAAATTAATTTTTACAAAAATGAATTTGTTTTGATAACATTCAAAGATAGTTATGTACATATAATTAATTTTAAAGTTTGCTTACTATATTTTTAAAAATTACATGCCTAATATTTATGACTTAAATAAATATAAAAATGAATTTATATGATATCATTTTCTTTACAATATTCATTAAATATGAAATAAAAATGTTATGTTAATAAATGTTAAACGTTAAAAATGTACTTTCTAATTTTTTACAAAATGTATCTTTTTGGGAACAAATGCATCTTTTTGGAAACTAAAATGTATCTTTCTCGAAATTTCACTGGCAACACTGCTGCTAATTGTTTGTTCTTGTCGCTCTTTTTATTAGTATTTATCAAAATACCAATACTAACAAATACTTTTAAAGCAGAAGAGCTGAAATGTGTTAAACCGTGATCACAGTCACTGTTTAATTTCACTGCTGCTCTTCTTATTAGATTTTGTCAAAATAACAGAACTGCTGCAATCATGTAAATACATATTTTCTGCCGCTGGTCGTCGTTCAACGTAAATAAAAAATCTTTACGAATCAACAAATTTGATACAAAATGGCATCGATTTGTTAGTGCATATTTTTGCATATTTTAAAATAAATACATATTTTTGCATATTTCATTATAAATGATATTTTTAATACATTTTTTTTATTTTATTTTTTCATGCTATAAAACAAATTTTGGTGTTTTTTGATTAGTTGCAAAGTATTTTTGCAATTCTTACGACTGCGTATGAACAAAAAGAGGAAAACGAAAACAGGCTTTAAATAAAAATATTCAGGGATACGAATTCCCACACACCCTAAATTAACTAGATGGGGAGCGTGGGTGAATGCTGTCGAATACTATTTTTATATTAATAAGTTTAAACATTCAAGAAATTTATTATTCGACATATTGTCTTAATTACATTATAAGTGAAATTTATTTGGTGGCAACAATGAAATGCATATAGACATCGCTTAACCACCAGCAAATAAATTTCACTTAACAAGTTTAAACAAATTTTAAATAAAAAAAAAACACTGAATCAATATTTGTGCAATAAAAATTGTTTTTTTTTTCAGAAAAAATCGTCAGAGATTTACCTTTGATAATTTACAGACACACTTATTCATTTACGTAAATAAAATTTCTTATTAACTTTATTTTTTGTATTCCATATGATTTGACAAAATGTTTGTTAAGAAAGCAATGAAGCTGATTTTTTTAAAGTTTTTAATGTAATTAAATGTTGAAAAAAGATTTAATAAATTCATATTTTATTAGTTTTTAATACATATTTTTATATTTTTAATGTATATTTTATGTACATAAAACGCGATTTTAAATGCATGAAAATCCTTTCCCTAGTGATCACAGTCACAGTTTAAAAGAAGAGCGATTTTGAAATCACGTTCACAAGGAGCAACATTATTAAAAAATCACAGTATCGCTCAACACTACTTTAAACCAATGTACATATGTATATTGTAAGCGCTTATGTTGTGCGCTTGTACGTAAGTACGAGTATGTACATTTATTTCATTTAAAGTGTAAGTGATGGCATGTAAGAAATGTCTTTCTCAATTGAAATTGAAATGAAATATTGCTGCTGTGTTCTAAGTATTTTAGCAGGATATAATTTTATTAGATTTTTCCATATGGCAGCACACAATTGGCACCACACATTGGCATACATTCGAAGCAGTTAATATAAGTATTTCCTCATGCGAGCATGTGTGGGGAAGCAACAATCTCAAAAGTCATTAAAAATTTACTCATGTTAAATTTGGGGTTTTAAATGTATTAAATAATTCGTTTACATGCTTAAGATATTAAATTTTGTGTAAGCTTTTTCAGAAAAACAAATGCCATTTTTACGGTTGTACAAATTTAATATTCGAGGCAATTATTATTGCGATTCTATCATAGCAAGAAATTTAACTTAAATCTATTAACGAAAGATTTTAAAAGAAATTTTAATAAATGTAAAATTGATTGCGTGCAAACAAGTTAATGTTAATTAATACTGTCAGCACGATGACTATAATAATTAAGCTTTCTTTTGTCACATAAAAGCTTATCTTGAACGATTTTAATAAGATTCTGTTTGTATATATACAAGTGCTTAAGCATATCTAATGATATTAAATTAATTATAAAACTGTAAGCTTAACATATGAATATGCTTTTGTAAAACGAAATTTAGAAAATTATATTCTGCTGCTAAGTAATTAACGGGTCCTCCAGTAGGAACCAGAAAATGACAATGAGTACTCAAAGAAAAAATATATATAAGTACAGGGTGGGCCAAAAGTTACCATGGGACTTAAAAGTTTAATAACTTTAGTTTATTAATTTTTTTTTATTTCTTTTTCTCAGATTATATAATATACAAAATGAAATTTTTTTTACACTAAGTATGAAAAATAATGTCTCTTAAATGACCATCGTTTTCAGCTGCGCACTGATGGGCTCGTTTTAGAGCATTTTCCATAACATCTTTCAAAATTTGTGGCTGTAACGTTCGAATTTCTGCAACAATGTTTGCCTTGAGTTCAAGGATTGTCTCTGGCTTGTTCACATACACTCGCTACTTCAAATAACCCCAAAGAAAATAGTCGGGTGCTGTCAAAACTGGCGATCGCGATGGGCCAAATTATTTCCGAATTTCTGGAAATTATTCGCTCTCCAAAAATTTTACTTAAAAGTGCCATTCTGTCTCGGGCAGTGCGGGCAGTGGCTCCGTCCTGCTGAAACCACATACCAGGTCTGTTTTCAAGAGCAAGACGTAAAAAATTTTCTATCATAAACCGATACCGCTCTCCATTTACGGTTACAGCACTTCCATTTTCATTCTCGAAGAAGTAAGGCCCAATGATATTTTCAGATGTGATCCCACACCATATTGTACACCTAATGGGGTGCAATTGGCGTTTATGAATGGCTCTTGGATTTTCAGAACCCCAGAACCTACAGTTCTGCTTATTAACAAAGCCATTCAAATGAAAATGAGCTTCATCACTCATAATCATAATCGCCCATCAGTGCGAAGCTGAAAACGGTGGTCATTTAAGAGACATTATTTTTCATACTTAGCGTAAAAAAATTTACATTTTGTATATTATATAATCTGAGAAAAAAAAAAAAAAAAAATTAATAAACGAAAAAGTTATTAAACTTTTAAACCCCCTGGTAACTTTTGGCTCACCCTGTAAATAGTCTTAATTTTAGTAACTGCGTATAATCATAATTGTAGCGTAAAAAATTCAAGATAAGTCCAGCTTACAAGATCATCTTTATGCTATAACTGCAAATAAAAAGACATGCATATCAAGCGCATTGACTCTCTATCACAGTTATTGTCTGAGTATGTTTATACTCAGGCTATGGACAAAAAATACATTTATTTATCAGTTTACATTTGTGTGTATAAAACGGAATGGAAAATGTGTGTGTGTGCGCGTATGTGACTGTTTGAAAACATTTTTAATGTGTGTGTAAATAAAATACTCTGAATATACGCATGTGTAGCCGATAAATTGTAAGAGTATTTTTATACTCATGTGTATTATTGTAGCTCATACAGTCTATTAATTTTAATTATAGTTGTTTCTGCTGCGCAATCTAAAATATTTGTATAAACATACTTGAAGTTTTTGGATGCTTATAGTTAAACATATTTGGTTTAAAACAATAGAGATTTTTAATGTCATTCGAACTTTAAATTTAAGTATAAAAACATTATGAGTGAATTTTAATTTATTTAATATAAAAATTTTTAAAGTGAATTATCTGCTATAAAGGGCACAGAATCCCCTTTATTGCAGTTAAAAAAAATAAATCAGAATTTATTCAAATATTTACATGAATGCTTTCTTTTAGCTCTTAAGGATTTTTGTTTTCCCATGAGAGCTCAGCGAACGAGAACGCTTGTGCTTATGCTTACTTAAGCTTTGGGTTTTTAATTAAATTTAATATTTAAATACAAAATTTAAATTAATGTGGGTAGCAAAATGTTTGTAAGTGAATGGAACATACACACACAAGTTATTTAATTAACGTAAAATTGTTTGTCAACCTTATGGGTTAAATCATTTAGACTTGCGTGCCATTTGAAAAAAATTAAATTAACGCTTAGGCTGCAGGAATGTAAACTGTTGGGAAACGTAAATGTTTTTAAAAATGTTTATAACTAAATTTGTAGAAATTAATATTGCCTGCACTAAAAGATAATAATTTTTAAAATATTAGAACTATGCGGGTATAGTTGAAATCGCTTCAAATCGAAAATTTCAACTAAAAATATATTCTCTTTTTTTTAACAAAAATATCAAAACCGACGCAATCACAACCATAATAAACAGGATAACTCAACGTAAAATTTATTGTCAATCCCACGATGTCAACAATGTTCGACTTGTCGCACACTCACTTTTGAAACAAAAACAAAATATTAAAATTGTGTGCGACAAGTCAAACGCTTCGATCTCGCGGGATTGACACTTAATTTTTTCATTATTTTTTAATTTTATTATAAAACCATCTTTGTAACATCCTTTATTATAACACTCTTTATACTAAAAGCATTGACACAGGACGTCCGTTGCATAGACATTTATATGCTTTAGAAAAATTTCTGATGCTTACAGAACTGGTTCTGGCCATGGACTGAAGACTCTCATTTGCTTTTTATTCGACGCCAGAACTACTTCACCTAACAGAAGTCCCAGGGAATCAATAAAAAATTAATAAACATTTTCCAAATATTTTCTTTTAAAAGCACTCCAGTCCATAAAGTTTAAAGTAGAACGGATTGGGGATTAATTTATGTCACTTTTAATGATAATGAATTTCTCAGGAAAGTCAAGAAACTGACTCGTATCTTAGGGCTAAAGTTTTTACATTTGGTAAAATAAAAGTGGCATATTTTATATGTAGAAGAGAAAATAGAAAAAGAAAAATTAAAATCATCATTGCATTTTCAATTTTTCATTCACGTTCAGCTGTTGGCATTCAAGTTTAATATGATTGGTTCAACATGTTTGCAAATCGGAAGTATAGTCATACCATTCATACGTTTCAGGGCAGCTTGAGTAAAAAAAAGTTTTGCTCATTTTTACGTAGACCAAACTATTTTAAAAAACAATTTCTCTCTCCTTAAACAGCCTTAAGGTTCAATTTAAAAATTTAATTATCATCTTTTCTTGGTCCTTAAAAAAAAATAAGAAATAAATAAAATTCCTAAATCTTTCTTTTTATATTTTTGTAGTGTAATAAAAATGTTCTTTACCATTTCTATTTTAAAGATAAAGGCACATGATACTTGAAGCGCTCTTCACAAAAATATATAAAATTTTATTGTTTTTATCTCTGTTGCTAAGACAAATCCACCTACAAAATCTCATACATATAAGAACACTTATTGTAGTACTTGTTTTAATAAATAAAATAAACATACTTAAAAATATTTTTTTTTTGCATAAAGTTCAACAAAGTTGTTGTATATTACGAAAAGAGTACAAGATTTTGACTTAAAGTGCATACATAAGACTCAAGAATTATTGAGAATGAAGCTGAATGCTTAAAAGTTAAAAATATGTTGCATATTATTATTTGTAAGCTCGCTAGGAATGGCATATAAATTTAAAATATATGTAGCTTTAATGCATTTTTTTGCAAGAAAACGATAAATAATGATCACATCTAACCAATGTAAAAGTTTTATATCATTTAATCATATACACACAAAAAAAAAATACCAATGTAAAATCACCATGCAAAAATTTTGATTTAAATTTAAAAGAAATAATAGGTTGTTTAAGTGTATTGGTGTTTATTTGCTTTGTTTATAGCTGCAATAAACCTTTATACTCAGTTGTATGAGTTGTTTTTGTATTGTTGTTGTTTTTTTATGTTTGTAAACAGCCGACAAACTGCTGCTGGCTGGTAGGCAGTATACTTGTCCTGCAGTCGGAGGATCGCAGGTTCGAATCCTGGAGACAAGTCAAAGTATTTTGTACTTTTTTTTTAATTAAAACTTTTAAAATAAATTTTATGTTAAACTATCAATTACATGACATTTAGTGTGTATCTAAGGAATATTTGAATTAGCTGTGGCTGCAGGAATAAGCGCATTGACTACTACACGGTGAGTTCAAATCTTGGCCGGAGAAGCCAATTTATATACAAACAAAAATTTTCTGATGCCTGTGCAAAACACACGTAAGTTTAATAATTAATAAAATACAATTACTACATTTAATTAAATTCATGTTCACATGATTCTTCACTTTGATGTTAACAGTATGTAGATGTTAAATCAACGTGAAATAAAGTTATTTCAAAAGGAATTTTTTTTTAAACTACTATAAATCACATTAGATTAAAATGCAACACAATGAAGCAAAATCATTGCTGAAAAAAATTAAGTTAACCTTGTTTACGTAGATTTTAAGTTGAAATTTTTCTGTGTGTACAGTTGCATTCCTCTTTGTGATAATATTATATTAACAGAGAACAGTAATTTGCCTCTACTAAAAATTTATCGGTTCACACCCTTTAAAATGCTATGCATCATATAATATGCTTTATTGTATAATTATAATTTATTTAAAGTGCATTGAAATCCCTTCCAAAAAAATATAGAACTATTTATTTTTTGGAGGCTTTCACAGATATTTACATTTATTTTGGGAATGAAGCGACATACAAAATTATTTATAATGAAGAACTTCCTGCTAGTTAGCAGAATCATCAGCGAAGTAAAATAACAAATAAAATTGCTACTAATCATAGCTTCAAAAATTTAATATGCCTTATTCAACACCAGAGGCGCTGCAACAGTGCATTATTAAAAACGCGCAAAAAGCAGAGTTATAAAACAATGAAGCTTTCCTCTATCTCTTCCTTCACTACCTGTCTTCGCTATCACTATCCCTTTCCTAAAAGAAGGCAACACCTAGTAGTAGTAGTAGGCAATCATTGCCTGAGTTTTACTTCTCTTTATTAAAAAAAAATGATTTTTAATGTGAAATTGGATGAACAAATTCGTTAAGACCATGTTCAATTGTCCAACTTATGCTAACTGGCATGAAGTTTCTCGCTGTGCATAAAGCACGCCATACACGATTCAATTCAATATTCAGCTGAGTCGGTTTTTATCCAAATCCAAGCGTGTATGGCTCTGTTAATTAATTAGTTTATCAGTTGTGGATGGAGTTGGTTGAAGAAAAACCAAAAGATTTTGATTTTTCATGTTGACTAGTAAATCTTTCAATTCGATTGTGCTGTGTGTGTTTGAGTCTTTTGATTAGCTGTCAAAATTTATGTCTGTAGCTTTATTTTGTATAGAAAAAGTTAAGGAATTTTAAAATTGTATTTAATATCAATAAATTTTAAATAAAAAATATAAAAATTAATGAATGCAATAGATGTTTTAAATTTGTAATTGTGAAAAAAAATATAAATTTGACAGTTGAATGAAAATCTTTCAATTCAGTTTATGAAGTGAGTGGCAAAGAATCAATTCAATAGAAAAACTCAATTGACAATTGAATTGAAACGTGTATGTGGTGCTTAAGGCTGATAGTACTTAAGAACTATTTAGTTGCACTGACTAACTTTATGATCTAGGCTTAAAGAGAAGTTATCAAATTTTTGCTCATGGAAAGTTGTATAATATTTTATTAATTTGAAGTTTTTCCTTTCACATGCATTCATTAATTTTTTTATCATTTCTTTGCAAATAAGCAAATATATATTGTTTGCTTACTTTCAGTTTCAAAAGCAGTTGTTCATTAATATTTTCATTTATTTCACAAATTAATTATAAGCAATATTAATTATTTCATATTTGTATTACACAAAAACATGCAGCTGTCTGTAATTATATATAGTCATGAAAAAATGTAGATTTATATCATAATTTATTTAACCCATTAAAACTGATACTGAGTCAAAATTTTTGCTAGGCTACGAAAGTAACCTTCAAATATTAAATAAAATATATTAGAGTCATGACAATACTAGGAAACTAAAGAGAAATATAATATATATTTTGATTATCAGTTATTGCAAACAAATTCTCAGAATGTTGATCCCTGAGAAATTGCTGAGTTTGTTCAGCATCATTAAAATAATGCATTCTATTGCGAAAACTTAAAAGCTGGAGTCGACCTTCAATAAGTGAACTTTATCTTCCAGAAACTCTTACTGAGTTGGCAGCGGTGCAAGGGAAAAAAGAGAGGGTAACATATACTAAAACACCTGAAATTCGTTTTATCCTAGCGTTCTTAACTTCGACTCTCATAAAAACAACTAAACACTTAAACACATTAAAAAAAATTTATCCAAGACAAATTTCTGCACAAAATCCCTCTGCCAGATAAAACTTATTCATGTAAAATCTCGTTTAAGTCTATTGCAAAGAAATCCCTCTGCAAGATAAAATTTCTTCACCTAAACTCTCATTTCAATTTATTGCAATAAAACTTTCATCATGCATCCTGATACTTAAATTATTTGCAGGTATTCCAAGCAGACTGTTTCATTGAAGCTTTAACTTTAAGACAACCCACACAAAAAAAATATTCTCAAAAATTTCTCTTTTCTTTGGTATAAAGTAAGTACAAATAACCGATTGAAAATTAAGTTGAGCCAACTAAACTTCTGAGTCAATTTTTAATTAATAATTATATACATATATAATTAATTTATTAAAAAATTTATTTGATTTTTTTTATCAATTTAATGAAAAATTTATTTGAGTCAAATAGATTTTTTGTTAAAAAATTCAAGTAATTAAAAGGAGAAATTAACATTATTGAATTCCTAATTGATTTTGTTCGATTAAAGGTGCTGAAGGGAAAAATATTTTTTGCCATTTAGAGATTTATGCAATTGTTTGACAGCAAAACAAATATGTATGGCATCAGTTTAAAAGCCTTTCGACTTAACAACATTAAAGTCGGTGTTCCATAATGAAGAAAGCTAAAGACACTGAAGTTAGTTTATTGGGGTCAGATTTGGATTTACCCCAATCAGTACAGTATGGCTGCCAATTTATTTCATCGCTCTTCGAGATAAATTTTTCAGTGAACATTTCACGAACTGGTAGCAATGAAATGCGTGACGTCAGAACTATATGTTTTATTTAAAACACGCAAAGATTTTTCGATTTAAAAGGTCATCCACCACCTTCAAATAACGCTCTGAATTCACTATAACTTTACGCGTCCTTTGAAAGCTGAAGAGGCTTCTAGTGTTTGTATTTCATATTCGTTGCACGTCAGTAGCTGCAGTTCTGTTTATGTTCGTAAATACCGAACAGCCTTCAATTACCTGGTTTATGAAGCCAAGAAACTATTTGCCAAATTCGCAAATATACCTTTAAGAGGGTGGCAGCCTTAGGTTTTTATGCAAAACGCGTTGTAATGACGATTTCCGCACTTTTGAAGCACTTGCTCGCTTCTTTATTGAAGGGCTAGCTAGCATTATCACGACTAAACTGGTCAGTATTTTCCTCGGTTTATGGCATTTTTATGCTATTGAATGCTACCTAAATTTTTTCTATAATTTCGGTCGGCTCTTCAAGATTTGTGAACTCTTTGCGAATGTAAGACGTTTGTGGTGAATCAGGGATTCAAACCTCGAATTTAGCGTTATAATCCACAAAGCCACCAATATTATAATTTTTGTTAAAATATCACATGCAAGTTCGTAGATCGGCCCCAAATGATCAAAAGTTATATTTCCCCGCCTGCTTCTACGATTCCCTGTAAGCTACACAGATATTAGCTTTATTTTAAGACACCTTGTATTTGATCTATCAAACAGAAAAACATTTTGGAAGCCTAAAGTTGTCAAAATAAGTCTTAACTCTTAAAACAAGAAATAATTAACGATATATAAACATATTTTCTACATTTTCGTAATCAAATAACATGTACATAAATCTGTATTCCAGAATTGAGGTATCGCGCCCTAATGGGTTAAAATAACCTCAATAAACCAAAACGGTTTACAATGCTTTCTTCCATAAAATTTATTATATTAATTAACCTGTGGAAAAATTTATGGACATAATTGTAATCTTATATTTAATATATAAAACATTTAAATAAAAAGCAATAAATGCCAACAGGCAAATAATTTTTACACACATACTCACTTACCAGTCATTT
The DNA here is from genome assembly GCA_936439885.1 of Nowickia ferox. Classification (NCBI taxonomy): domain Eukaryota; kingdom Metazoa; phylum Arthropoda; class Insecta; order Diptera; family Tachinidae; genus Nowickia; species Nowickia ferox. The sequence continues at coordinate 73,532,947 of OW387026.1, forward strand.
ATTTATTTATTATTTTATTCGTTGAAATTGAAATTTGACTTATATGTATAAAGCTGGAGGAAATATGTAGTCACACACACTCAAACATGCATACATATATCCATACATATTTACATACATTCACATACACATCTACACACACCCACACACACACTCTCACATTCAATAGCCTTAAACACAAATACTTAACAGAGCACAAAAAATATTTAATTTCACTTTATCAAACAGCAGGGTTGGCAGACAATGTTCACATGTACAAATATACCAAAAATTTATTGCGAAATTTTACGAAATATTTTGAAGAATTTCCTCAGTTTTCTTTTACAAGATTTGCTTAAATTTAACATCTTTCAAATCCAGAAATATTCAAAGAAATCGTACAAAATCGCCAACAATTTTAATTAAATATTTTTGAAAAAATAACCAAAGAATACAGACTTTCAATAGGGGTTTATTTATTTCCCCATAAGAGCACATATAAAATAAAAATTTAAGCACTTGAAATTTAACTTTAAATAAAATTCAATTCAAGCTTTTTTTTAATTATGAAAATATTTTGGAATACAAAACTAAATAAAAAACAAACAACACACATACATACTCGTACATGCAACCTTGTTCCAACCTTGTCAACAAAACTGAATTTTTAAAAACAAGAGGTGAGTAAAATCAAAGCAAACAATAGCGAAAGCAGATCTGCAGAATGAATTATATTTTCCATTTTATTTTAAAAGCACTATTTTTGTAGCTTCAAATAAACTTGAAGTCAATTGTAGTACAAGGCTTAATTGAAGTATGATTCAGGGCTTGCATTGAACTGTACTACAAATGAGTTGTTCGAATTGAATTCATATTGAATTCACCTTTTCACTGTAACTGGAATGCTATTGAAATAAAGATTAATTCAAGCCTAATTCAACCCTTGACAATTGAATGTGTGACTTTGCTTCAAGCAAAATTGCTTTTTGGGTTGGTATAGGCGAAAGAATGTGTGACAGATTGATAAAATTACCGATAGGTCACTACTATGGGGAACTCAGTAATTGGGTAGAAAGGTTGTTGAGGGTGGTAGAGTCTCGAGCAATATGTGATCAACATTTGTTTCAGGAAGATCCAAACTGCTACTGGACATGGATAGGAAGGCGGTGCAAATCATGATAGGCGCGTTGAACGGTCACTGCTCGGTCAAAGCAAGAACCAGCATATCGAAAACTGACACTTCATCTTTCTGTAAGATGAACGTGGGTGAAGAGAAACCAGAAACCATTGAACATATTATCTGTCACTGCCCGAAGCTACAATATCGTAGGCTTAGACTGCTGAGCAGGCGTTTCCATGAGAGCATTACTGATATCGGGAAGTGTAAACTAGCGGACATCAGAGAGGCTTCATCATGGGAGGTCAGTGTCTTAATGACGGATAAAAGGGTCACTTCTGAGTACAAATTGGAGGGTAAATATTATATTTTAATGGGCAATAGAAGGGAATCACAATGGACCCAATTTGGTCTCCGAATGGAGGTGCATTTTTGGCACCACCCTTCCTAACCTAACCTGGTATAGGCAAATTCCACACAAGATTATGCTATACAGCAAAAAAAAAAATCTACTTACTTTTAATAAAAATATTTTATCTACTTATTTTTAATAAAAAATAATTTACTTATTTTTAGTAAAAATTGTGCAACTGATTATGGAAAAATTTAAATAGACAAAATTTTTCTATTTTTTTTAGGAATTAAGGAACAATTTGAAATATGAATAATGTACACTAGGGTGGTTCATAAAAAAAATATTGCGTTTTGTTATGGGCCAAACGGAATATATATTAAACACCGTGAAAATGGTACGCATGATTTTTTTTTTTAATTTTTCTATTAAGGTATTTTTGAAAGAGCTCGCTGCCCTTATAAATTTTGCCATGTGGTGTGTTTTAAAAAATTATAAATTTCATTCACACCATTATTGAATGAAGATTTATCAAAAATATGTGTTAGATTTTTTGTGAGACGATTTACATTTAAAACTTCGAGCAGTTACTTGTAGGAAATATTTAGTCACACACGTCACAACTACGCTGAATTGGTATTTTCTCAATAGAAGTCAAATGTGGAAAAAAGGAACAAGGAAACGAACCCTAAAGAAATTTAATACAAATATGAACTGCACTTATTTCATCGGTAAAAAGAAGTCAAAGAAAAGATGATCGAGAAAGAAACAGCAAAAGCCGACAACGAAAAAAGAATGTAAGTCAAATTAGAAGCATTTTTGGTAGTTCTAAATCACAGAGTTCATTTGAAAGGACAGTTACCAAAGTTAAATATGCCATACCTTAGAGTTCATCAAAAAGAGTTATTTATTAAGCCACACTTCAAAGAGGTTACTTCAGAATCCCTGGCGCCTTCACAAAGCACAAATATGATAAAAAATTCTTTAATATTTTCAAGTTTCATGCTGGCTAAGAGCCGTCACATAAAATTGTAACACCCGTCACATGTTTTTTTAAGAAAAATTATTTTTTTCCAGGCCAGAGAGTTACCCTTATGCAAAAAAGATTAGTTTGAGTTTGACGTTACAACAAAATTAAGAAGAAAAAAACTGACACCACACACAGAACGCTGATGATGAAGCAGTAGTGGCCTTCGAAAACAGCCGGTTGTTCCGTTCTACTACGTGTTTGTCAGAATATTTACAACTAACTGTGTTATTATTTGTTCATTAATAATTATCACATGTAATTTGGCTCACAAAGCGATACGAACTTTACTCTGATCAAATTATATATATAAAAAAAATAAATTTTGTTGTATTATTTGAAAATTTTTTAAAGATTAGAACATTGATTTTCCTGCACAAAATTATATTCACCCAAAAGCCCGAATATTTATATCGAAAGATTAAACTTGCGAGATCTTTAAGAGGCAAAAATTTATTCTTTTTAAATACTATTCGCCTCTGGAATGCCCTTCCATATCATGAACAAATTAACAGCAGCACAACGAATTTTAAAAACTTTCTATTTAATTGCTTTGCGTAGATCACTGCAGATTTTATAGAATCGCATGTGCAAATGTCCTTATGTTTGAAAATTTTATATTATTTTGTATGCAATTTTAATTGTATGATTTTATTTGTTTTTTTTTATTATTATTTTTATTTCGAAATTTAATTTAAAAAAGGTAAATCAATAATTTTACACACAATATAATCATTTCTCATATTCCATTTCATTGAAAATTTGTGTTAAATAGCTGATGTTAATAACAAACTCTACCCCAATAGATAGACTTGGGTGCTGATGAAGTGCATGGCTGCACAGAAAATATCGGTATATCGCCCAGCTAATAAAGTCTAATTTAATTTTTCTTCTCTTCTTTAGAAACTCACATTAATTAATAAAAATATTTCATTCAACGAGAACTGAAATTACTGAACTTAAGCCGTACTAAAAAATTATTTCTGATTAAAATTTAATTCAATATTAATTCATGTTGGATAAGTTATTGTACACAATACAACCCTGCATTATAATTATAAGTCTTGCTATGTAACGAATTCGATAAATAAATAAAAAATAAAAAACTAAACACACTTGAAGTACAAATAATTTTTTTTTTGCATAATGGTGTAAGTATTTAATGCAATTGAAGAGATTTTAAGCAATTAACCACACCAGATTTTACAGAATATATCCGAAAGGTAATAATATTGAGATTTGCCAGATCCCACCCGTCACAGCCTTTTGATGGTTGTTCTGTGCAGAAATCAATTGTTCGCTGTCTAGTTATTATTAAATGTTTTTTAGATAAAAATTATAGGGAACCGCTCCTTTTTTTGTGTATAAATTTTATTTATTTGAGTTAAAAAAACATTTTAGTATCATGAAACACCCGTCACAATCGAATCACCTTAAATATCTAATTTCCAAAAATTTCTTTGTTTCCCCAAATCCTTACCTTTGGCGAGTTACCAGCATGTGTGACAGCCTTGAAGATAATAACCAGCCATTGGAATAACCATTTAATATCACTAAATCTATATGAAATAAGAGAATAAATATGAAGGCCTTAATACAAATATGAGCTTGCTTATAAATCCGTTGTTTGCAATGACTGTGAGCCTCCAAGGAACACAGGGAAATACCTACAGATTACGCACATAATTGTAGAAATACGAGTATTCATACATATATACATGAAGAGGCTTGAAATTGTAAAATTCACAAACCACTTTAGTTTCACTTCACCCGTACAAGGCAGGAAAATACAGTCTGAAAGTAAGAAATTCTCATGAAAAGTTTTCAAGGCTAAATGGGACAATATAAAGACAGCAATACTAAATAGAGTAAAAGAAAACATTATAAAAAGAAAAGAAAATAGTTTTAAACATTTTCCAACAAGGGTGTGGTGCTTGTGGGTTAAAGTATTTACTCTTCCAGTATATTTTTTCTTTTTTGATAACATTCTCTACAAATGCAACATTGTGTAAGGATAGTTGGTTGGTGATAGGCTTTAAGTTGGTTCTTCTTACGTATGTAAGTATGTAATACTTCTATACATACATATGTACATGAAAAGGACTGCCTAAAAATATTTTTTGGTGTGTAGGCCTTTGTCTGAGTGTGTGTTGATTTTTAAATGGCTGTTGGAATTTATTGCATATTCCCAGGTCACGCATAGTCATGTCATGAATTTCTTATGTACGTTTCTTCGACATGAAACGCTTTAATATATGTTCTTGAATTCTTACAAAGAATCTCTTCGCTCTATTCATGATATAAAGTATTAAAGATTCGCTTTATTTTTATTTTTATGTATGTACATGCATTTGCTGAAGTGATTTAGCATTTTGTTATGTAACTATAAAAAAAGAATGACCTTATTATGTGTGTAATTTAATTAAAGTTGAAGTGTAAGCAGAAATGCAAAATGTCTTTAAATAAAAGTTTTATATATTTTTAGGATTGACAAAACAGTTTGGAAAAATGAGGCACACATTAGAAACAAAAAAAAAATATTAATAACCCAATTTCTATATTTTAAACTTGGTTCGAACTCGTTCAATAGTTAATTTTTGCCATAAACCTATGACTAAAGTTATGTAATTTAAATGGGTTTTTTTCATTGGTTTGTGACAAAAATGAACTAGTGAAGGAGTTCGAACCAAGTCTAATGTTTTTCCCTGTTTTGTCGTGATTTTTTAAGAGAAGTATGCATATGTTTGTATGTTACCTGTTTTAGGTGAGGAGAAGACTTACTCGTATGGTGATGTATTAAGTTTTTAAGCTCAACTTGTTTTTCAACTTTAATATTATTCGTTTTGCTTTTTCTGATAGAATTTTTGCAGCGCCTCTGGTGTAAAGTAAGTGCATTGCTTTACGCTTTATAATTTGTTTAGTAGCTATTTTACTTTTTTTAACAAAGGAGGGCTCTGTGATATGCATTAAGATAGACATAAGTGCATATTAGAAAAATTTATAATGTTGATATGGCTGATTCCGGCCAAGGACCGAAATCGGGCTCTCTAATACAAAAATATTTTTGACTTGAAATTCACCAGCTGCTGTAGAATTTATTCGCATCTCTTATATTGGAATGCATCTGATCTATTATTGTATTATTATATTGGTTTTATTGCCAAGTTCTCTAACAGAAAAGGAAAAGCTGTCTAATTATTGTTAGCTATCACTTATATGATGCTCTAAGCATATTTCTTATTCAAAAATGAATCAAAAATCAATGTAATGACGATTAAGATTATTAAGATCTTCAAAAACTTTAAAAAGTGCTAATCAGTCTGCTCTTAAAAATCAATTAAAAGGAGCGCAAATGCTTTAAGGGCCTGTCCCAGGATGTCACCAACGTTCGACTCGTCGCACACTTACATTCAAAACAAAAACAAATTTTAAAATTTTGTTGTTTTCAATGTAACTGTGCGACGAGTCGAACGTTGGTGACATCGTGGGACTGGCCCTAAATGTGCATAGACCGCAAGCTGCATTTTTACCCAATTATTTTCGTGCAATAATTAAATTGCCCGTCATAGGCGTGACTTCCCAAAAATATTATACAGTAATGCCTTAATTCCCAAGTACTTTTTCCGTCGACTTACCTTAAATCTAATACTTTCGCCAATAACCCGATTTTCTCCACGCTTTAAAAGAATTGTACTAGTACATCATGAAATGGCAACTGTAGGTAGACGCGGTAACATGCTGAGCTTTTGTAAGTAATTTTCCTACTGGATTAAATGACTGCCACATACACAAGGGATTATATTTGGACGATATTATTTTTGAGAAATAAAATCCCAACTGAAGAAATAATAATTATTGTTTCGTTAAATATATTACTAATTTTTTATTAGATCCACTAAATAGAAACTTTTCTAAGAAAATAATAGAATTAAATAATATAAGATCAATGAAAACAATTTGTTTGAGGACTATTTCAAATCTTAAACCAAGTTAGGTTGGGTTAGGTAAGTAAGGCAGTCAGAGCTCACTTACACCTTTGTGGTTCATTATGATACCACGGAGAGTCCACCGTCAAATCAAGTAGAGCTCATTATAAAGCTGGTAACACGTTGAAATTCGACCCTGATAACGTTAGATAGTTCTCTGGGCTTAAGAGCGTGTATGGTGGCCATTCTATTCGACACTCATCCAAGGCATATACACTAAAAATGTTTTATAGTCTATTCTTCATCAATGTATTGGCAACTTTGGCAAAAGTCATTGTATTAAAAACTGAGATTTAATTCCTAATCTTAAAATCTAATTAACTGTATTCTTCTTATTAAGGTGACTCAATAGCACTGTAATCATGCAGTGCTCCTTTGTTTCTTCTTCAGTGTTGCGCCTAAGTCTGAGAGGGCAGAAAAAGGGTAAACATACATATTACATATCCAGTATAAACTGCAAGTTTGTTCTAATTTTTTGCTAGTATCCCTCAAAGCCTCTATTTCACGGTATTTATACAGCGAAATATTTTATCAGTTAATTTGATTTCTTAGGGCTAATAAATCAGTGCAAGTTAATCTCTATTTTTGGATTAAAATGTGTTTAAACTAGCAAACCATCTGTAAACGCATAAAATTGGGCGTTTAAACCACAGAGGATACCAGAGGTGACACGAGCACAAAGTAAGACGGAAGATAATTGTGATTTTGTGGTGTTTTTAGAGGTCTCGCTCACACAGTCATCAAATTCTCTTTACTTTTTCTTTCGCGTGGTATTATTTTAAATTAATTACGTTTTATTCCTTGTGGTCTCATTCGCAGCCTAGTTTTTGGAAATAAATGGTAAAAATTAATATTTGCGAACGAAAATGCTTAAAACAAAGTCTCTAATCATTTGAAATCAAATTCTAGTCACTTTATTAATACTAATAATCCTTTTCGCATTGTGTTTTTTAATTCAATACCACAAATTCCTCCATTTAATTTTGTAAAAATGTTCATGTGCTCAAGTGTATTTTCGTTTTATGTTTTGTGGTCTCATTCGTTGTTTGCTTTTTGCAAGTTCAAGTTAAAAATTAATATTTTTCAAGGAAAATGTTTAAAATTGAGTTTGTAAGCATTTGGAAACTAATTTTAATCACTTTTCTAATACTAATAATATTTAACACATTGTTTTATTTAGTTCAACACTGCAAAATCTTTCATTTAATTTTGTAAAAATTTTCAATTGTTCATTTCACTAAGTACACATTTTCTGTTGTTTGTTTTGATTATTGTACTAAAAATATTCAATAGCAAACACTATATTTGTCCCTTTTTAACAGTGATCAAATCAGATGATTTGAGCTTTTTTCTTAAGTCACTTTCTTCAACTCTGGTATCCTCTGTGGTTTAAACTATTAATACGGGCCATATGGGTTTGTTACTTACAGACCATATGTTTTGCATTAAAAGAGCACTCAACTTTTTTCCAAGTCTCTACTTTTGCTTCAGATCTTTTTCGACCTGTTTTCTTATACTCTTTTATTCTTTTATACTATTATACTTCGCCAAGCATAAACATAATTCCTTTCAAGTAAAATTTGGCGACCTTTATTTAAATTTTAAAATTTTTTTTTTAATTTTTGATTGTGCAAATAAAATGACATTTATTCCACATATTTGCCACAATATTATATTTTAAACTACACATAAGGTATGATTCACTGATTTACTCCTGTAAATTTGAGTTTAGTTTAACTAAACCAGCGTTTAAGCGTTTAAGCTTTGACTGATTTATTAGCCCTTAAAGCAGTCAGGAAAATTTAAACTAAGCTTTGGGGGGAACAAATGCCGCATTTTTCTTTGCCATCACATGCTTTATAGTAGAAATTTTATTATTAATTTATTTTCGCTAAAAGATCCACATTTTATAAAAAAAGACTTTAATTTTTACAAAAAAAAAAATTCTTTGGCTTTTTATTCCCAATAAGGGTCAGTATTAACAATAACTCAAATATTTTTATTTTTAGTTTGTTATCACACGTTTATTGTAAATTTTTCAATGAAGTATAAATATCCTTTCCATTTTATTTATAATCTTGAAGTACATTAAGTGTAGTGTACTTCCAAGATATATAATTTTTATTTTAATTTTCTGTGTATCAGTAAATACACAATATTTGTACTAAAAATAAGAACAAATAACATTTTTCATGAATGCATTAAATTCTAAGAATGAAAAAATTAAATATGTTTAAAAACAAGAAATAAAATAGAAGAAGCAAAGTCATAAAGGACACATTTTTTTCAAGTTTATCCATGTTGGGATAAAATCCGACTTTAATGAGACGGCATTATAATGCTATTTTTGTTATAACTAAAATATGTATCATCTTTTTTTATCTTTTTAACAAACATGCAAGTCCTCTTAGGAAAATAAGAAGAAATAAGTTAAGAGGAAAATGCAGGATTAAAATATCTTTTACTTATTTTTTGAAATTTTCTATAAAGATCTAAGGACACAGTTAAAGTAAACGATAATGAAATCCTAAATCTCAATTAATAAAGAAAAATATTTTTCAAACTCAGTATTAAAAGTTGCAATCAAATAATGCTAATATTATTATGAAAAAGTCAAAAAACGTCCTTAAGTATTGCAAATGTCAAACATTTCTCTCGTATTTTCTTGCTTCAGTAAGTATATGTGACAAAAAATATGGATTTAATATTTTTTTTTAACTCGGAAGTGATAGCACACCCGCAGAGTTGTTAAAAGCAGATTCGATCTGACCCTCCTTCAACTTTTGCAGGCAATTTGTCGAGAAGAAAAATTGCCCGATGAAAGATTACAGGGAATACTTATTTAATATCCAAAAAAAATTTTCTTATTCTCAGTCTTATAATAATAATGCTCCTGGCAACTCCATCTCAAACTCTAAATATTATTCCATCACACCTTATTACAAAAAGAACAGCAAGATCTCTATGTAAACACCAAACAGCCTTGCAAAAAATTATTAATTTGGCCCAAACAACTAAATATATTATTCATACGTAAGCAAGTAATATTCATGATATTAAAGGTGTTCCCAGGAAAGGGAAATCGATGAAGTATATTGTATCAAAGTTAGTTAAGAAGAACCTAAATAAATAAATTAATAATAAAAGGGAGAGTGTACATGTGAAAGAAAAGTAGAAAGTTAATGCCTGATTTTGTTTACTTAGTTTCCATTTCGCACGTTACCAAAGACAAATGAATTTATTGTAACCCTTAATGACTTAAACAGAATGAATGAGTGGTGGCTTTAAATACAAAAGCACATCTACTTTTCATGCAAAATGTTGGCATGGTTTCCAGTTCTTTCGTAAGAGTTGAAATCTGCTTATGCGGTGCTTTCTTCCGTAACCAGTCATTCATTCATTTTAGCGTGTAGACATTTCGCACAGGAAAGAAGTTATAGTGATAATGTATGTATATGTGTGTGTGTGTGTGGATGTGTGCAAGTTTTAAAAGGAAAAGAGCAAGAGCCTGCCTGATAGAGGGAGTATTTATGTTCGTGGTTGAGACTAACCAAACCATCCATAAAATATGGCATAAAGTTTCTATCTTCAATGTCCTTGTGCTTTGCTGCATATTTTTTATTTTTTTGTAAGTATTTTATTGTGTAAGGTCTTTCTGTTAACTATAGTTTTATTTTTCGTTTTTATACTTATTTCTATAGGAGTGTGATTTTATAGCCAAACATTTATTATTGTAGCTTTTGCTGTGTATGTGAGGAGATTTTTAAAATGTTTTGGAAGGATTTTATACGTGTAGCTTGTTGTTTGAGGGAAACTCCTTGCGTGTGCTGCTTTGTTTCGATTCGGACTTTAAGTTCGCTGAAAACACGTTTCCGTTTTAATTTAAAATAATCATAAATTTTGTGCTAAAGTACACAACTGCCTGTTAAATATCTTTAGGGAGTGATTTTTATTTTCTGTTTCAACTTCTAGTTAATTTTTAATCCCAGTGTTTTTGTAATTTTATTTATTTGAAATTGTGATTAAACTTTTATTTTCCAGCAGTGTATTCCTTTGGTGCTTTGTTTTAATGAAATTTAATTTGCAGCTTTGCATATTCATTAAATTTTCTCGAATTATTTGCAAAAGGTTTCTTAGTTTTATCTGAAGATATAAGAGTTCTCCTAAATATTCCTATTCTACTTTTTTTTGTATGCTTACTGTAAATTTATTAATTTTCCAAAAAAAAAATGCAATAAAATTATTATCTTTTCCTTAATACTAAAATAACACTATTGATTTTTTGTATACAACTGAATATTTTTGTAGTATTGTTGTATATTAAATCATTCGCATTATTATGCGAATTGTTGTTGCATGATCGGCATTTATTTAAAGACTTCTATTGACGTCGTCATGTTATCTTCCATTTTGGGAAGAACTTGTATTATTGTTTGTTAAACATTGCTGGAATATTTTCGACTAAACAATATTATATTTGAATTTGTTTCCATATACATACATTAATATTGTTAACAACATTACTCTCCTTGGCACAAGGCACGTACCAATTAAGCGTTGGAAGTAATTTATGAAGAGAAACTTGATTAATTAAAAAAAAAACATCTACCGACTTTTTAGAAGCCCAGACAGAGGCTTCTTTGTGGAGAAAAATTTATCCCAACATAATCTCCTTTGAACTCAATACACTTAGTCCAACGTTTCTGCAGTTTTTGTATACCTTCCAAAAAATAGGATTTTTCGAGGTCCTTAAAATAGGCATTTGTGTTGTCAATAATTTCCTCTTTGGAGCTAAATCTCTTTCCACCGAGCCATTTCTTTAGGTTTGGAAATAGGAAGTAGTCTCAAATTGCTAAATACGGAGAATATGGCGGATGAGGTATCAATTCGTAGCCCAATTTATAGAGTTGATGAAAAAAAAACTTTTAATTTAAATAATAATTAATAATAATTAATTATTTAAGTAATTTTCTTTTTAAATCTTCATTAAATCGGTCTAATAAGTTGGCATAATATTCGCCGTTTATTGTTTTTCCTTTTGAAGGTAATCGATGTGGATTATCTCGCATGCATCCAAAAAAAACTGTTTCCATCACCTTATTGGCCGACAAACTTACCTTGGCCTTCTTCGGAGCACGTTCACCCTGAGAAACCCATTATTAGACTGCTGCTTGGTCTCCGGAGTACACTAATGGATCCATGTTTCATCCACAGTTACAAAACGCCGCAAAAACTCATAAGGATTGCGGTTAAACAACTCCAAACAATCATTTGAAGTTGTCACACGTTTAGGTTTATGGTCAATTGAGAGCAAACGTAAATTTTTTAGACATTTTCGGGTGTACTCATCTTAATTGGCCGTCCAGAACGTTCAGCGTCATTTGTACTTGTGTGACCACAACGAAAGTCAGTAAACCACTTTTTACCATTGAAATCGATGGTGCAGAGTCCCATAGTATTTATTGAGCTTTTTCCTGGTTTGATTGAATGTTTGTTTTCGCAAAAAATAATGATTAATGAGCACTCGAAATTCACTTTTTTCCATTTTCTTCTCAAATCACTTGGTAGCCTGCTATCAAAGGCTGCCAAACACAAGCTAAATGAGGCAGATTGTTAAAATTTTGACAGGATTCAACTGACAGTTGCAGGTTGACAGGGGCAGTGTTGCCATTTCAATTAAGTGGTGGGAAATTCAAAAAGACACTGAGTTAATGATCCACCCTCGTATGTTAGTAAGTAAGATACACTGTTGCTTACTTTGCTGTCGTACCATTAATTAAAAACGAAAAAACTAAAACGCAAAAAAAAAATTAGTCAACTAAATTTAACTTCGAAAAGACTTAGCTTCCAACACGGCTGAGAGATAACAGCTGTCACTAAACATAGAAAATTAACGCTGGCAGTTAGTCATTTTTATCTAACAACTATTAAACGAACTTAAATTCGGTTGCTATCCATAATCTATCCATTATTCCTTATATACATTTAATATTAAACGCAAATTAACAGTTTATTATTCTAAGTATTTCAGCCTTTAAATCACTTCTTATGTCTTTATTTCATTTGTAAAATAATAGTAATTAAAAAAATTGCTAGGAAATAAAATAAAATACAACACCGAGATAATTATAACCCAGAATTTATTCCAAAATGATAATTAGTAAAAATAATTAAGATAATGAAGTTGTTAATGACGCCGCTAGAAATGTATACAAATGAATAACTTTTGAAAAAAAGGAACAAAAACAAAGCAAACTAAAGACTGCGGGAAAAGTAGCGGAATCAATTCATTTAAATTAAATGAATGAATAACAGAGTGACTGGTTGAGTATTTCAGTACAAAAAGGGTTGATTGCTCTGCAGTTGGAATCGAAATAAGGAAAAGTTTATGCTAAAGATGAAAATTTAATATAAAAACACTGAATAAATAAATGAAAAGTTTTCTACTCTTGGATTAAGATAAAACAAACTTACACTTTTTCTTTAATGATTTTCTTCTGCTGTGTCTACATTTTTATAAAACGTTTGTGAAATAATGTATTTTTCTTTTTTTTTACTTTTTTTTTTGTCGTGCAACTGTGTATGCAAATGCGTCTGAGGGTGTAGTTAAACAAACACAATAAAACTGAGTAAAAGACAAATAAACAATTGTAAAATTGTTTATTGTTGCTGATGTGTAAATTGCATGAATTAAAATTACAGCCAGCAAACATATCTGGTTGAGACTAATAATTATGACTAATGCATTTTTAACATATTAAAATGTGGATTTAAATAAAACAAACAAAATGAAATTTGCCACTACGTAATGTAAAACTGAATTAACATCACAAGTGCAAAAAACGGAAATGGAAAATTGGGAAGTGCACCACAAGATTCTTCAATAAGACTGTCATCGTTTAGTAGGACTTAGGAATATATGTGCCAATAAGGAAAAAGTGCTTAAATCATATTTGACTATTTTGCAGGAGAGCACTTTTAAGCGTTCAAGTCGATTTTCAGCAATTTTGCAGTTAAATTGGAGAATTCTCTGTTAACCTTTATTTTTTTAAGCAAACAATTTGAAATATACCAAAGATAACCTAAATTAAGCTATTATTCCAAATGAGGTTAGAAGTCTAAAAAAAAAATTAGTTGAGATTTTGCCCAGAGGTACTTTCGAATGTGCAGATTACGGACAAACCATTAACTCAAAATCAGCTTATCTTCTCTTTTTTCTTTTTGCCACAGATATATAAAAGATAATACGATTGCAAATACTACTCATCACTTAGTATATCCTCGAACTTCACACATGCGAGTACATACACTCATAATCAGTAGTGTTTTAACATTATGGCATTTTAACAGCGAATAATTTAACATTCTGAGCTCTAAATAACAGTGTTGACTAAATGAATGCATTAGTTAGTGTAAAGCTGTAAACGAGTGAATTTTATTTTATTTTCACTTAGAACTCGCTTAAATAAACATTTTTAAAAAATAGAAAAAGTAACAGTATTATTATTTTAATATAAAAAAGTCAAACCTCACTTTTTGCTTATACTCAAGAAACGGGGTGGGCCAAAAGTCACCACGGGATTTACAAATTTTTTAACATTTTCGTTTATATATTTTTGTACATTTAATAACAGTCTTTATTTTATTTGGATTTTGTCTAATGCCAAGTACACACTATGGCATTTTGTGACATCGCAAGCAAAAATAAAAGTGGGAACTAGAGAACGTTTGTCATTTCCGATATTTTTCGTTGTGTGGCATTACCACACAAACTATTTAGGCATCTGATGTATACAGTTGTGAGAGAAAGTTGGCAGCAGTACTGCAGACACAAAATTAAAATGTCAGCGTGGCGACATTTTCTTACATTTAACTACATACAGAAAGAATTTTACATGCATGTGGGTATAAAAATTTAAAAGTATGGAAAACGAAAAAGAAAGTGGAAAAGCGCAGGACGCGTGACATGACGGCACAGCTTACTCAACTTGTGTAGGTTCGTAAAGTTGTATAGTATCATCTATGCGGCATTTATATAAAAATGTAAAGGAAACTGCATGGGCAGAAATTTCGATGGAATTATTCTTCATGCACACGAAATTTTAAACCAACTTACAATAGAATCCTTTGGTGGCGTGCATATTAAGCGCTGGTCTTTTCCACCACTTTCTTTGCCATTTTAGATTTTCTTAATTTGTTTCTCATTATTGATTGAGTGGCACTACCCAATTGAATAATTTTGCGATTAACCATTTGTATAAATATTCATTAACAAACAATACGAAAAACAAAGTCTCACAATGATAAAACAAATGACACTAAACGTCATTATAGCAAAATTCGGTTGATGTAGACAATGATGCCGCATTGCCATTATTTAGGGATGGGAAACTTTCCTGTCACAATGACACAACAAAATTGTGTGTGTTATCGAAAAATTGATGGGACCGGCATTGCACACATATGCAAATGACACCACAAAATGACAATACATTAAATTCCAGAACAATTTTTATAAAGTGCGTTGTATTACAAAAAAAAAATTTTATTGGACATGTGGGCTTTGGCACCTCCCATTAAGAGAAAATATTTACTTTGAGGTGTCTGGAAAACTACGGGAGAGTTTTGAAACTTTGTAGGGATAGCTCTGCTGATATTATGCAAACCCTCTGGAAATAATTTAAAAATTTAAGAAGTAAGCGTGGTGCCTCTCATATAGAGCAAATTTTTGTTTATCCTCAAAATTAATACAAGCGTACCGATCTTGCTGATTTGCTGACAGCGGCGCATTACTAATAGTGTAAAAAGAACAAAAGGCTATTAATTTTTTAATGCCTACAGTTGCCGTGGCACTTCCGACATAGAAGCAACATTTACTTCACGATATCTTGGAAGCCAAAACAGTCACAATCTTAAAAGTTCTTCGTAAGCAGTAACACCAATAACGAGAATAGTGTTATAAATGGAATTCAATAGTGAATAGTGATGAGCTATTTTTCGAAACCTGTTACTTTTTCACAGCGATTGAAAAATCACTAATCACAACTGTGACTGAATTTATCAAGTAACATTTTTGCAAATGTAGTTCTTTCATACAAACTGTGAATGCTCCTGCATGCTTCCTTTACAGTAAATAAAGCTACCACATGAATTTATTTGTATAAGTTCATCGTTTGTCGAGAAGAAATCGTCTAATCGTGTCAAATCGTCTTTTCTGGCAACTATGTATAGCTCTCACATTTTTGTATTTGCAATTTTACTGTCTCTCTGACTCTCATACGACAATTATCAATATTTGGTTGGGGTTGATGCTAATTGTTTGTTCTTGTCACTCTTCTTATTAGAATTTATCAAAATACCAATACTAATACATACTTTTAAAGCAGAAGAGCTGAAATGTGTTAAACCGTGATCACAGTCACTGTTTAATTTCACAACGGTTCTTCTTATTAGATTTTGTCAAAATAACAGAACTGCTACAAACAAAATACTGCTAAACTGTGATCACAATCACAGTTTAAAAGAACAGCGATTTAGAAATCACGTTCACAAGGAGCAATATTATGAAAAAATCACAGTTTTGCTCAACACTAATAGTGAAGCACAAAGTGTGTTACCTCCTTAGTAAAATAAATATTAATTATTATCAATTAAAATACAAACTTGAAATTCTGCTGATTCTGCCGATGTTAGAAAATAATTTAGATGAACAAGTGAGTGTCGCGTCGCTTCTCTTAAATAAAGAAAATGTTTACTTAAAAAATATCTTGCTAAACTAATGCAGTGAAAATTTTTAAAGTGTTCATGACTATTTATGTTAATAATGAGAATAGTGAAGTATAGTTTAGTGAAGCACACAGGGTTTTTGGATAGTTAAGCAATAAATACACCAAAATATATGTTTGAAATAAATTTTTGTCAGTTATATTTTAATAAAAATAGAAAATTCTGGGTGGGATCGACCTGTGAAAAGCTGAATAATCCCGGCTAAAGCGAAAAGTGGTTTTTGTTGTTGTATTTTTGTTTTTTTCATATGTTTGCAACAAGCATTTTTGTTTTTTTCATATGTTTCTTCTGAACCTCCAACTATTTAAAAATACGTGGCAACTGCTCCTCCAAACTTCTTATAGAAATGATAAATTTTTGCATTTCTACCTCTTTACGCTGCTGGTTCGTTTTCAGTGCATAAACTTTTCGCTCTAGTCTTCCCTGCTCTTCCTGATTAAAATTTAACGTGAATTGTATATCTTCAAGTTTTATTTGCATGTCTTCTTTTCTCTTTGTGTGAAATAATTGAAGTGTCTGCTGACTTGCTAGCATTGGTACGTACTTTTGTGCCCATTTCACCACGTATTAGTATTCGACCACCTCCGGACATCGTACCCGAAGTTTCAATAACACCATATTTGAGTGTTAAGATGAATTCACTCATTGTTTCGCAACAAAATTTTTGTCTGGAGAAAATTTTTTTTACAAGACGATTCATCCATTTCGAACATTTTGTCTGGAAAATCAAAGCTACCATATGAAATACGTGTGTAAACGATGCGTTTTAATTTAAGAAGTGGCAGCACAGCGGGAAGTGCTCACACACATCTTTTTAATTGTTTAATGCAACTGTTTCGTTGAACTCCATTTGTATATATATTTTATTTCTAATTTTCCTTTATATCTATCCTAATAAATACATGCGTACTCTATGCTTTTATTATTCATATACCATGATGTGACAGCTAAGTTCAATTTTGGCTGAAATATTAAAATAGTTGGCAGCTCAGTTCGATTTTGTACGGACAAAAATTAAAATTAAACCAATTCAAGCAGAAAATGTTCCGAACGAAATTTGTTCTCTTCTCGTCTCTCTCCCAAAAAGAGAAGCATCAAACTCCATATAAAAAAATTTTTTCCGGACCAAAATTATGTTCCGAAACAATGGGTGAATCCACCTTTACAACACAAAAACGTGTGACAGCATGTGAAGTGCTTATTCCTGGTTTTAGGTCGTTGAAAACCAATGTTTTAAAGTGAAAATTTTAATTTAATTCAATCCTCATATGGTTTATTTGCCATGAAACAGTAAATTCATATAAGATAACAGCATTTTTCAAGTTTTTCAGCTCACTTTTTGTTGCAAAACTGCATTTCATAGAGATATGTTTTCGTCAAAGATGCATACATATGTATGTGCATGTTTACTGGGTTATCATTGATTTTAGATCTACAATCATACATTTAATTTAGATGGATTTTGTTTGCTTTGAAAACGTAGTTGTTTTCTCATATCTTTTGAAGTACTGTATGTAAACTAAAGCTAAAGGTTTTGCATCCTTTCATAGTCGTCATCATATCATCACCATCATCATCAGCACGGCAACATTACAGTCGTCATTGTCATCGTTAGCGGCAACAAGAGCTCGCTCATACAGTATGTGCTGGCATTCATAGTTTCACTTGTTTCTACTCATACGTATCATGATGTGTGTATATTGTGTCTGGATGAAATGAATGAAAGAATATAATGCTGCATCATCTGACTCATCAGCATCTTTTTGTTGGCCTGGCTGTTGTAGTTTAATGCCATAGAATTGCATGCAGCTGTATTAACAGAATTGTTAAGGTGTGTTATTGTTGTTGCTATTGGTAAGGTTGCAGAATTATGGCTGTACGAGTATGCTGTATGTATATTTACTAAATACCTTATACATATATAGTAGTATGTGTATATTGATGTGTGGATCTGTGTTGCATATAATCGTATGTATATTTTCGTGCACATTTATCACAAGGCTTTCATGTTTATTTTGCGTTAATGAAGTTGTTTTACGTATAAAATTTTCAACCAAAATATGCTTCCAGACATATTTAATTCAACAGCGAGCGGATGGCCAAAAATGTGCAGAGAGAGACTCACACTTTCAAAACTGACAACAGTCATTACACTAAAAAGGAAGATGAAAACGTTTTGCTTTTACACACACACACACACACGTATACGGACAGTAAACAATAACAAAAAAGTAATTAGTACGCTCTTGCCTCAGCTCAATCGTAATAAAAAGCCATATGAAAAACTCAGGTATACAGATGAGTTGGTATGAAAAAACAATGAAAAAAACGAAACGTCTTCCTTTTCAGTTTTGCAATGTCAGCCAGAAAATTAAGCCAGAATTTATGAATAAAATGCAAAAACAGCTTAATAAAGTATGAGTATAAAAATTAATTTTTTTTTTTGCTTTTAAATAAAAATAAAAAAACTTTTAATGCCAAGAGGCTTAAGCCAGCAAAATCATCTCCTTCTGCTTAATGCTACTTCTGAAAAGTTGAAAAAACTTCATTCACACTTTGACTCATTTTAAACTTTTTTTTTGCTCTTCTTTACATTTTAATTTAAATATAAATTTCTTTCATTTCAGTTTTCCGTTTTACTATTTTTGTCTCTATCTTTTATGTAGGTACTTGCCTTTAGAAAAAATAATCCACCAGCCGGTAATGTTATCCTGTGTGATCCTGGTAGAATTTTCAATGGCACTCCATCCTTATACCATTGAATAGTGGGTATGGGTGAGCCTTCTGCTTTGCAATTAAGCGTTGCGGGTTCATGACGCGGCACTGTTGTGTCAATTGGATGCTCCACTATTCTAGGTGGATGTGAACCTAAAAAAAAAATTAAGAAAAAGGAAACTGTGTATAAATAAAACTGACATGTAGGAGATGGAAACATAAAATATAAAATAAATTTTTGAACATGTACTCGTATGTATGTAAGTAATATTTCTTGTGTATATTATACAAATAAAGTTTGTTTTAATTCACCTTTTTACAGATTTTCTTTCTCTTTTTTTTTCTTTCTCTCTTGTATTATTTTAATTTTTTTGTGGATTTATTTTTGCATTTGCATGTGCACACCTGCACGGGATTAAATGCAACAATAATTTTTATTATACAGAGATGCACACCCATGTGTGGGAACGAAAAAATAAAAAGAAGATTTAAGGGACTTATAGATAATGATAAAAAAAATGAAATTAAGTTGCATACACATTTTGTAAAACGCTTGAAACAATAATCTTTATTGCAATATTTTTGGGAATAATGAAAATTTTAAAAGGCTTAAATTTGATAATGTTTTATAAAATATAAGACTATCACTCATATTTTTCGTTGGAAAATGTGATAGCAAAGGATTTTCAAATATACATGTTACCCAATCACTAACTTCAGTGAACAGCATTTTCATCTATTTATATGTATATGAAGTAGATTTGCCTTAAAATCATCTTTTTTATACTTTAAGAAGGCAATTTCAAATGTTCTAGAGTTTAAGAAGTACTTTTACGAATTTTTACAAAAGTACAGCTACTAAAAAAATTTTAACACTATGACCACACGAGCAATTTGTTGTGTCTTAACACAAGCAATAACAGCGGCTGAATGATGACGTCAAATATCTTGTGTTCAACAATGTATCTAGGGTGGCGTTGTCTGAAGTAGTTAGCACGTTGACTACAAAACCGAAGGTCCTGGGTTCGATCCCGGTATCCAAAAGTCATTAAATAACAAACCACGTATTTTGCTGATCTTCATTAGTGTCCCTCTGCATCAGTTAATCCAAATGTAACATCAGAGCGCCCTCTTTCGTTGTGTAGCAGAATCATCGGTGAAGTAAAATAACTAATAAAATGGCTACTAAACACAGCTTCAAAAAATTTAATTACCCTCAAATAACATCAGAGGAGCTGCAACACTGCAAAAAAGGAGAGATGTAAAAGAATGAAATTTTCCTCTATCTTTTCCTTTCCTCTATCACTATCCCTTTCCTAAAGAAGGTAACACCTAGTAGTAAGTATTCATTGCCTGAGTGCAGCTTCTCTTTATAAAAAATAAAAATAAAACAAAAAAAAACATATTTGTTTTTTTTTTCTTCATATATATTCTTAAGTTATGCTCTTTTGCTAAACTTAACTTATATTTATTTTATGTAGTTAAATCATTTTTATAGCTATGCTATTTATGTCACGACACAGGATCTAGGAGGTGATTTTCGTAACAAAAATAATCTACAATATTACAGTTATAAATTAATTTTTGTTTTGATTTCTTTGTACTTATGTGCACATATAAGCGCAAACCAGAGAATATAGCCGATCGGCTGTAAACCGGCAAACAGACCCTGCCAGCCACAAACAAAACATTCATTTAATCGTAAGACGCTAGAAAAGGAAATAATGGAAAATAAATGGAAACGTTTTGAAGTATCTGCGGCGAATTTGACATCATCATATAATATAATTTTATTGCATTCTTATTTAACACGTTAAGTTTGTTTTATATAGCTAAGCAGCATAGCTATAAATAGATGTCCCAAGACAACTCTCTTCTTTTTTATACTTTTTTGTTGAGAAACAAAAATTAATACTAATTTTAATTTTTATTGTTCGAACTTCATTTGTTTCTATATTTATGATTTGATCAGGCAAAAGTTCGTATCGCTTTGTAAGCCAAATTACATGTGATAATTATTAAGGAACATTTAACACGAAAGTTAATTGCAAATATTCTGACAAACACGTAGTAGAACGAAGGCCACTATGAAGGTCATCATTAGCGTTCTTTGTGTATGGTAAACTGTGTGTAGTATCACTTGATTTGGCTTACAAAGCGATACGAACTTTAGCCTCATTAAATCATAAATATAGAAAAATTAATGCTATTTCTATTTGACAGCATGTGTTAAGACATTATTGCTCAGCAATGTATTTTAAAATTTGTTGCTGAATATAAACTTGAACACATATTCATATCGTACACACTCAAATATCTTGTGTGGGCAATCGAATTTGACAGTTGCCGCGGCAATAATTACCAAGATTATTGCTCGTGTAGACGTCTAGATAAAGTTATAATAATATATGTATATTTGGAAACTACTCTAATTTTAAAGCTCTCAAATTTTTTTTTATATAGTGAATAAAATATTTAAAATATAAAATATAAAAATAATTTTAAGAAATTGTTGCAATCTGGAGGATGAAGGCGCATCTATAATATATCAGATTAAGATTACATTGATGATAGTTAGAGAATTAAAAAAACTTTGCCTAGGCATACACGAGATTGAATGTGCATCAGAAGCTGAATTTCAACGTGATAAAGTAGAGAAACATTCTAAAAGATAGACCCAAAAAATAAGAAACAAAAATATTGAAGTGCTTCTTTAGAGTGAACGGCCATCTTTATTGCTTCCCCAGTATTTTAAAGTGCTAAGATCTATTACGGCTAAGCACTGGATACAACAATGGATCCAGAACTTATTCATGGGTTAAGGCTCGAACGAGTACAGCGGTGTCGATCAAAATGGAATCTCGCTTACTTGTATTGAAAAAAAAAACAAAATAAGAAAATTTTGTTTTTAGCTTTTAAGTAAGTTTTTTATTTATATATTGAATGCAGCTTAATGTACTTCTAATATGTACTTCTAATATTTTTTGGTGAAATGTTAGTTGTAAGCGACTAAGCTACCCTACGAAAATTGGTTCGATTCAGATGACCCGACTAATTGGTCTCATATTGAATAAATCAGCTTAATGTTTGTTTTATTTAACTTTCCTTTTCAAACCAAAAAATGGAGAACCCTATCAAATATAAGAAAAATATTGTGCAGAAACTTAAATTCAAATTTTTTATATCTTTCCTTGACATGCCAAGAAGGAAGGTATTAAATTAAAGAAAATCAAATAAATAAATCAACTTTTTTTCACAAATCAAATATTTCATTGCGTTTAACTGAATTGTTCGTAGTTACCAAATCTCTTTGTTTAGGTCCTTACCTCCTTAATAAAAATGTTTCCTCAATTTTCCTAAAACTCTATGAATCATTTGCAACATAACTACCCTCTAACTTAAAACAAAGCTAAGAGTTCTTAGGAAACAGAAAGTAAACTTGCTTGAAAGAACAAAAACTTTACATTGATAACTTTTACTTTAAAAAGAAAAGTAAAGCAAATAAACGAAATGAACGACAACACATGATTACTCATAATATTACAAAGAAAACAAAGAGCCAGCCCGCTTGTCTCGTACCCACAATATCAAGTCATGTGAAAAGCAAATTATTAAACAAATATTTTTCATATTTTCACTTATTGTTATTATTATTATTACTTTTTGTTGCCAATGGGTGTTGAATTTATGTATTTATTTTCCTTCCTTGCAACATACAAACAAACTCTTAAAAAGGTGTCTATAATTTTTTGTATACTATTTATCAAAAACAAAAATCAAGACAAAGTAAAGAGGGAATAACCTTTAAAAAGTGTTGTTTTCATTAATATTTGTTAACAAACGATAACACCCTTGACAGACTAGAAAAATATATGAAAAAGTCTTATGCCGCACACAAACACTCACTCGCACACAATTATTTTATTGGTCAGTGTGGAAAAAAGGGCCAAGGGCTATAAAGTGTCAACAATCTTTTTCAATACATTATATTTTTTGTATGTGTTTTTCACCAACTCCCTCTTGAGTCCAAAAATCACATAAAAAACGAAACCAGTGAAAAAGGAAATCGTGATAAAGTAACAAAAAAAAGAAGGACCTTCTTCCGCCTGCTTGTGCTATAAGCAACAAAAATTATTTGAAAACTTTCATATAGACTGTCCCTTGCAATAACCAACCAACCGACCAACCGGAACAGGCAATGTCTCGTGCCGTTCTTGTTACTATTATTGTTGCTGTTATAAGTTTTATTGTTTTTCCATTGTGATCATTGCCCAAAAAAAAAATACCCTGACACTCCTTAATTGCACACAAAAATATAATTTAATTTAAATAATCAACAAATTCAAAGAATATGAAAATAAAATAAATATTGTTGTTTAAACAATGACACCAAAAACTGCATTATGCTATTTAAACACCAAACAATCAATGTTTGTCTGTGTACAACAGCTCAGCACACTCACTCACTCTTCGGGGGGTTGACAATTTCATCACTCTGCTCATTAATTACAATCACAAAAAAATTCACCCTCTTCTTCTATATATTTTTTTTACCTTAAAATGTTTGTTCGATATGCAAACATAAACATGCATGCGTTACACATACACCTACAAACATATATGCCCAGCGGGAAAACGCTGAAGACATTTTTACCTCAATTATTGAAAGCCTGCTTAGGAATTTTTTTTGATTCAATTACTATTCTTATCTAACTGCTAAGGTATGCCTTATAGAAGGCCTTGCCTTCTCACATAAAAGATAATATACACGTTCCCTTCTATGAGCATTTCCTATTTTTTTTTTTTTTACCAAAGCAAAAGCAGAATATATTAATTTGAAGGGCTTTCAGAATCGACAAACTAAGCGAGAGCAATGACAACGCCTGCTAAAAATACGACAGCTGTTTTGCTTGTACGTGTTTTGTCTGGTCTTCGATTTTTACCTAATAAAAAAATGGAACAAACAACCTGTATCAAATTTTGTGTGAAAAATGAAATTAAGTGCGCGGATGCATTCCGAATGTTGACTGTGGCATACGGAGAAGCTACCTTGGACCGAAGCAACGTTTATCGGTGATACAAAATGTTCTCAGAAGGCCGAAAAGTTGTGAATGACGAAGAGCGTGGCGGACGTCCGAGCAATCCAACAACAGACGAAAAAATTGATGAAGTGAAGAAAATGCTATTGGACAATCGTAGAATCACCATTATAGAAGTTGCTGTGGACCTAGACATATCGATTGGCTCGTTCCATTAGATTTTTATCAATGATTTGAGCATGAGACGGGTCGCCACGAAATTCGTACCAAAATTGCTCAATTTCGACCAGAAACAGCATCGCATGAACATTCCTAATAAGCTGTTGAACTCTGTCCACGATGACCCAAATTTGCTCCAGAGGGTCGTAACTAGTAACGAATCAAGGGTTTATGATTATGACGTGGAAACCAAGGCTCAAGCATCTCAAAGGAAGCTGCCGCACGAACCAAGGTAAAAATCGAAGACTAACCAAAACACGTGCAAGCAAAGCAGCTGTCAATAATTAACTGAACATTCAAAATGGCCGAAATTTTCGGCATAAGTGAGAGACTTGAGTACCAACATAACGCTACAAAAAAATCAAAATTCGAATATACGTAACCCGCGAAAATTCAAAATTCGCGATACGTTTTCAACAGACCTCGTATATGAATATGTAATGGATCGAGCAGGCCTTGTCTGTCCAAAATAAGGAGTACAAAGGCATCCTTACTATTTCTTCTTCCCGCTGGGTGTATGCATCCATGCAGTTATATTAGCTACGCTTCACTTTGCGATGCAGCCACCATTCATTCATTCATTTATACGGTCTTTCGCTCACTTACGAGTGTTTAAAAAATTTATCACCCAATGCCAGCACTGGGTATTCGTTGTTTCCATTGTTAGTCTTTTACTGTCTACGTGTGTGTGTGTGTGTGGAAATTGGTATGTGTGAGTGAATGACTGCCAGCACGATGATGCATTCATTATACATGATGATAATAAACGTATGAACAAAATGTTGGAGTGAAAAAAGTCGATAAAAATTTTTCATAGTGTGGCGCATATTTGAGCGTGTTTCTTTTCATCGTGGAGCTATTGATAAGTTGGCGATTTCTCGTATGCACTACATGCATCAGAATGACAAAGAGCAGTGACTAATGAAGAAAATTCTTATAAGTTAAAACTTCCCAAAAATAACCTTAGCCTTATTTTTTCTCTATATATTCATATATTTTTTTCATTATCCTTAAATATTAGTAAAATAGCTCAATTAGCCAACGTAATAATCAGCGACAAGGAAATGCATTTAAAGCATTTGAAAAAAGTAGTTTAAGGCGCTTAAAATATGACACTTATGTGAAATATGCAGTAAAAAATATAAAATATACACATATCTTGCTATAAAGGCTAAGAAAGCGTAAGCGATATAATTTACGAATTTAAATTTTACACGAAAATCGTCGAAAAACAAAGTGTACGATGTACATCGCTTAGCCTTTTTTCACGGTTATTGCTTAATATTTTTAAAATATTTTATTCTAACGAAAACGTAACATAATATGTTAGTCATCATGTATTTTTTCCATATTAAAAAGATATATAAATTTAATTCTCACTTTAAGACGTTGATGCTTTTTACACATCTTTTACACCTCATAAGGCTTAATGATTTTCTCCACCATGGTATTTCCCGACACGGCGCAGCCTAATAAAGGTTTTCTGCTTTGCAAAGATCTCCTGCCTAATAACGTTTTCTTAATAAAGATTTTCTGGAGGCTTATTCTGAATTGCGATGCGAAAATCAATGCGATGCGCAAATGAAATGCGATGCGAAAGAAAATTGGTATTCTGTTAGACTTTCGCAATCGCATTCGCAAATTATTTCAAATCATGGCAACGCTGCTCAAATAAATGTCAGTGTTAACAAACGTCAAATTAAAAATAAATAAATAGTTTGTGTTTGGCTGCGAAAATTGTTTATAAAATTTATTTAGGAAATTCTGTAAGAAAAAAATAATAAAAATTGATTATGTGGCACTGTGGTTCGACGACGAAGAAGGGCATGAGCAAAATGAAAGGATACAGAGAAGATTGCTTAGAAGCAAATCCGATATTATAAGCTTGAATGGAAAAATATAATTTATTTTGATGCTTGCGAAAAATAAACGTTTACTTATGCAGAATATTTCTTTTTTCAGCTTTATAAAAAATTTAAGATTAAATAAAGAAGCATTTGTATATGTCTTAAATAATATTAGCTGGGAATGCAATACTACGAAATCAAGTGCAATTCCGCCAATTATCAAATTAGCAACACCTCCTCTAAGGGAGACAGTGGATTACATCTTGATGGGCCACCGCCAGTGCCGCCAATGTCGGTTTTATTTCGTCTAAGCTTCTGTTTGGTGTGTACTTTAAAATCGGCCCAAACCTATTAAAATTAAAGTTGAAGTCAAATATTTTTGAACTGGTTTATATATTTCATACTTTTTTCTCTAATAGGTGGTCCATTGATATTTAGTTCTTCAGTTAACGTTTGCCACAAAGTATTTGCCGAATGACGTGCATTTGGTGTTTTCAAATGGCCTTTTGCCAATTGGCTGTGCTTATTCATAAATTCTATCATTATTTCAAATTGACGCGGTTTGGTGGTCTTATTGCTTGCTTTCCTGAATTAAATAATAAATATATGATGAATAAATAAATAAAATATTATCTTTCACTTACATGTTTGTACTTTGCGAATGCTATTTTGTTGTCGAATAAATTTTGCGAATTTGACATGTGTTTGACATTTGTTTTCGCAATGTAGAATACCGACTTGCCACCTTTTCGCATTTGAAATGCGATTAAAAAAGAACTTTGCGAATATCGCAATACAGAATAGCAATTGTTCGCATTTATGTATTTTCGCATTGCATTGATTTTCGCATCGCAATTCAGAATAAGCCTCCTGCATGTCCACCAATCCTGCATTTTACCATGTCATGAAAGATTTTCTAAAAAGCTTTAAAATGATACCAATATTGGTCATCCAGCAGTGTTGTGCATTCCTTCATTCAGCTGTTTCTGGCGATTTGCACTTCGGCGATAATTTGTACAGCTATTATTTTCTAAAATATAAATTTTTAATTCTATATTTGATTTTTTGATAACTGCAAGAATTTTTGGGTGTATTTTCTCCATTTTAATTTTTGAATGTTAAAAAAGCTTGGGCGATTTTTTATATGAAAAATAAATAAAAATTTGTATAAAAAATATTTTGGGTGATTTTTCATTTATATATTTGGGCGACTTGGTTTGGGTGATTTTTCATGGAGCAGTTTTTGCCATCTACTGAACTTTACTGGGAAAGGTTTGTGCAGTAAAAATTTGCAGACTCTCTGCCAACAACTGTAAAATTACTTTCACAAGTTATTGATATCTTTTGAACGCATTTCAGTAAATCCGGTACAAAGTTGCACAAATTTCGGCGTAGCGAATACACTTAGGGTTATGTGCATCGCACGATCTCGGTGTTTTTCTTTTTCACGAAAAAGAGCGATGGTATCGTTACTAGTGTGTTCACGTAGTACTGTCTTGTTGAAAATAAACGTTTTAATTTCGGTCACACAAAATCATTAATCATCATTCGGTAGCACTATGCATTCACTGTAGCATTCACACTGAACCCGCCGAACCAAAAACCACATCCAACACGTCGAGAATGTAGAGGATTCTTAAACAATAACTCTTGGTTTTTCTGAACCTCAAATGTGATAAATCTGCTGGTAAACGTAGCATACAAGGCAATAATGGACCTCATCAATCAACATGGTTTTTTCATGAAACTCCAAATCAGTTTGATGCATTTCATCAAGCTAGTCAGCAAAGATGCGATATTTTTGATGATTGGTGGTCTTGAGTTTTTGTGTCAACTGAATTTTTGAGGCTTGAGTATTTATGTAAAGTACAGTGTTATGTTGTTTGTGGCAAGCTCAATGCCAAAGATCGACGACAAATGGAAAAATTTGGGCTTTTCTCGACACTCTCAGTTCTCAAACTTAGTCAGGATAGGAACCTAGTCTCCTCAATATACTTTCTCAGGTTTTTGTAGTATGAATCTCTAAGGTATTCTATATCCGGTATATTTTTTCGAGATGAAAGATTTGCCTTCTAATTTCAATGAATGCTTGACAGTAGAACAAGTAGTGTTTGCGAGTTTCAACATCTTCCTGGCAATCTCTACATGTTGTATCGTCAAGAACACCCATGCAAGCCAAGTGCTTTTTATTGCTGTGTTGTTATGCTAATGAATATCCTGAAGTGTTGGCCTTTTTAAACTATTAATCTTTTTTTCCTTTCACTATTTTGATTTACCTAGAGAATTTCGGTGGCTCTTCCAACAGTAGAGTTCTGCGAATCTCTGATGTGTTGTTCTAGAGCCCATTGTTTCAACTCAGTTTTAAATTCTTGAAAAGTTTTGGCATTCTCTAGAGTGATGTTGTTCCTTGCAAGCCTTTACAGCGCTTTGTTTCCAGAGTCACCCTGATGTCCTCGAATACATATTATCTCGACTTCTCTACAATACCTGTATGAGTTTATCTCATGTTTTCATTAAAGTACAGTTCGAGATGGAACTTTATGTTTTCTTAAAGCTTCGAAACCTTTTTTGCTCTCCGTAAGGATACGAATTGGTAGTTTGTTGTCAATTTCCTTTAGATATTTAATAATTATCTCAACCTGAAAGATTGTGTTATTATTCGGCAAGCGAAATAACTTTAGCATATTACGACTAATGTCTTAAAATCCGATGCCAAATCGGTTTCCAATTTTGACCCGTCCGTATAACGGATATTTCCGGGGCTATTCTCTATTATTGTTGCTCTCTCTCCTATTTGATTTTCCATACTTTCGGTGATGCAGTTAGTTTGAACATGACAAGGTATACTTCAGGTAGTTTGGTTTTTAGCTGTATATTCTCCTTTTAGCCATGCAGCCATCACCTTCAGTCTGTGGCGGCCACAGCTGACACAATTGGCACGACTGAAAGAATGTTTTCCATCACCTTAGTTGGTGTGGTTCTTATAGATTCTTACAGAATCATCAGCGAAGTAAAATAACCAAAAAATTGGTTCTAAGCACAGCTTTGAAATTTAATACGCCTCACTGACACCAGAGGCGCTGCAAGACTGCATTATTAGAAACGTGCAAAAAAGCAGAGTTGTAAAAGAATAAAGCTTTGCTTATAAATATTTGCTTTCTGGGAATCCCATAACCAGCAATTTCTTTAAGTATTTACGAAAAGCAATCTAATCAAAATTACATATTCATTTAATTTAGAAAACAGGACGACTGAACATGAAACAAAATTCTAATTCAAATGAAGAGTCAAAAATGTATTAAAGGTATTAAATTAAGCTTAAGTTGTTTAATTTTTTTTTTTTTTGCTGAAGCAATTCCTTTTATCTATACTTTATACCACATCATTTTGTCGTTCTGTATCCCATTCAAAATTTTTCAACTCCACACTCGCAAGCCATTCAGCTTTTCTCTATCGCCCTTGAGCAAATGTTGCATGTCATCGTGTAGTGTTTGTGTAAGCAGCGAGTGTGAGTTGAAAGTATGATTGTATTTATAATGGTTGGGGATTGTGCCGTGGCGTTGTTATGTGTGCTTAAAGTGGGTGCAATGCGTCGTGGGTGAATAACCCTTGTTGTATGTGAACATATTTTTTATTTTTTTTTTGCTGCATATATAAAATATAAATTCCACCCACTCTACTAAATAAGATACACACATGCAGAGCGTTGCACTACTTGTGCTGTTAACAGCCGTGTTTTTTCGTAACCAAAATAAAGGGCAAATGTAAAATAGACTGCAGTGGGGCTGACAAATATTCAGGCATATAGCCATTAAAATTAAAACATGTAAAAAACGTAACTTCAAAAAGGGTCAGTTAGTGTTGCACAATGTCAAATTCCAAAAAAAAAAGAAAGTAAAGTTTATTTTTTAATCATATTGCACTCATACAAAAATGTTTAAGTTTTTTACAGCCCTGCTATTGCTAAATATTTTTTTTTTTACTCCTTGTTATAACAACTGTCCTTAAAAACTGCCAATTTTATTTTGTTTGCAAAGTTTTATTGTTTTTTGGCTCTTTATTTGACTTACAAGGACATTCGTGTTTTTTTGCTAATTGATTATTTGGGAGTGTCCTGCGGCTGTGTTCAACATAAAAAGGGTTTCCTGGCTTTTCCTCGTTTGATGCGTATTCTTTTGTTTTGTATTATTTTTTTTTTATTATTGGATTGGCAATTGTTTTAAATATTATTCTACATAGAATTTTTTTTTTAAATCATCACATATGAACACTCGTTTCACTTTTTTCTTTAACATAATTGTGAGCATGAGTTTTATACGTTTGGAAGGGGATTTGAGTGCAGGGAATACAAGTATGTTGGTATTGAGTTTATGTCGTTATTTCGTTGTTTTTGGATCTCTGTATTTCGCTTACAGTATATTTGTGCATGCTGTTTTATTTGTGGCTTTTTGATAATATTGTGCTGTCTCATTAAAATGTTGTCCTGCGGTTCTATGTTACATTTAAGTCATTATAATTTAAAACAGTAATTTTTTTGTATAGTCTATTACCTAAATAACTTGTTATTTTAAGCTTTCATGGTATAGTGGAATTAAAGTAAGTAAAAAATTTGAGAATTTTTATATAAAAAAAAACTTTTTTGCCTAGCTTTTAATTTTAATTATTATTGTTCGAACTTCATTTGTTTTTATATTTATGATTTAATCAGGCTAAAGTTCGTATCGCTTTTTAAGCCAAATTACATGTGATAATTATTAATGAACAAATAACACCAAAATTAGTTCTAAATATTCTAACAAAAAAGGTAGTAAAAGGGAAAAGCCGGCTATTTTGCGCTTTCTCTATAAACTAAAAATTTTTTTATATTTTAGAAGAAAAAATTTGTATATGAAATCCGAAAAATTTAAAAGGTTTATTCCAGGGTTGGAAAATTTTAAATTTTTTGGTCTATAAAAGTAAACTAATTTTTTCTTTTTCTCTTTGAACATACTTTGTATTGTAGAAAGAAAAAGATTGGTAAACGAAATCAGAAAGTTATAAAAGGATGGCTCCAGGGTTGGAAAATTTAAACGGTTTTGGTAAACAAAAGTAACGTATTCGAGTTATTTTCTCTTTTCTTCATAAACTAAATATATTTTATGTTTTAAAAAGAAAAAGTTTTGTATAAAAAAATCACAAAAATAAAAACCATAGTTCCAGAGCTGGAATCTTTTAAAGTAACTAAATAAAACAAAATTATTTTCTTTGTTAATTAAAAATAGATCGTATTTTATGAAAGCATAAATTAGTATTAAAAATGAGAAAAATCAAAAATATGTTTTCAGGGTTTTAAAAATTAAAAAAATTTTATATAAAAGTAATTAGGTCATATTAATTTTTTTATTTTTCTTTATAAATTCAATGTATTTTATTTTTTAGAAAGAAACTGCTGGGTAGAAAAATTTTCAAATATATAAAACATTTTCAGAGCTGGAAAATTTTAACCTTTTTTTTTTGTATACATAAGTAAAACTAATTATTTTTTCTTTGTTAATTAAACATATTTTATATTTTATTGCGAAATAAATTGCTATTAAAACCAAGAAAAACAAAAATTATATTCCAGGGTTGGAAAATTGATTTTTTTTTGTGAGTAAAATTATTCTTTAAGCACAGTTATGTTTCAAATCGATGGTCATACGGTGAGAGCTTTCAACGATTTCTGATTAGTTTTTCGTGAATTGAGACAGCATAAAATATATCGCTAAAGAACAGTTATGACTTCAAAAGTAATTAAAAAACATATTCCATTTCCCTGAAATTGTTCCTTTCTGCTGAACAAAAGCAAAAAATTAAGATGTATGTGAACATTGGCAGTAGGCATTGATTTGAGACCCCTAACACTTTTATTTAAAAGCGGAAAATATTTAATAAGTTAGGTTAGTTGGAGTGAAGGTACATTACAAGGCTTGAACACCATTTGTTATAAAAAAAAAAAAAAAAAAAACAGCGATTGTATCAACTTTTCCACCATTTCCATAGTTTAAATTGCCTTTTATAAAAACCATAGTTATATTTAGTCAGATTTTACAGCAGCAGCTTTTGTGGATGAGCATCTATATAAAATTTATATAAAATGGTAAACTATGAGTCGTGTTTGTAAATTGTGCAGCCATGGAGAGAAATCTTTAAATACATAACACGGAAAACACTAACGCAGGTGTGTAATTAATTTGGTTGCTTGCAGATGTTTCAAAATAAAATTTTTTAGCACCATTATGGATACTTATTTAATTCTGTTTTTGGTGTTGGTGTCAATATAAGGCTCTCAAAGTCTTTAACTTACATAAGCATACACATGCAGGTTTAGGTTAGGTTAGGTTACGTTGAAAAGAGTATTCATTACGCTCATGTCCAGGGACATACACATAAGAAAGTCCAGGCATGTTGTGCGCTCTCATATAAATGAAGAAATGAACCCCACTTTTATAGGAACTCTGTATCGTTCACGTAGTCCCTCAAACTTTTCCAGGTGGGTAATGCCCGGTAAGGTGTCATCCTCAAAATAATGGGATCTCGGATGGGCGAAAACTGGACAATGACAAAGGAAGTGCTCCACTGTTTGCATGTTCTTCATGCATTCCCTGCATTCATTGTTAGTCGTGGCTCAAATCTGCTACAAATGCCCTCGTAGATTATAGTGCTCTGTTAAGATGCCGCTCAACTTTCCTAGCTCGAACTTGTTTAGTTTCAACAGTCTCCTTGTTTTATCTTAGTCCGGCTGGCCCCATAGCACCTTGGTTAGGTTACCCACAGTATTACAATTCCATCGTGCCCTGTGTCCAATTTTGTAGCTCAATCATCGCTGCCTTCAAATGCTTTGCATTAATTATAGTTACTGTTCGTAACGTTCTGATCTTTTTTCGTCATTTCGTTTGCACGCTCATTTCCGTTTATGCCGTAGTGGGCCGGCACCCATACCACACGAATGTTGCCATCTACTGCGTAATCCTTAATAATATTCTTGCAATCTAAAACGGTCCTAGAGTTTACTCTTTCGGTTGTGACTGTTCTAAATGCCGACTTGCTGTCAGTAAATATATTGGCATCAGGCCACAGATATTCACACTGATCCATTTTAAAACCTGCGTCATCGCACGAACCTCCACCTGGAAGACTGTATTATGGTCAGGTAAGCGGGAGAAAATCTCGGTCTCCTGTTCTTCTATGAAAAAATCTAGGCCTGTTCTTTCCCCTAGCCTCGAGCCATACGTAAAGCAGCAAACTCCCACTGGTGTTTGTTCTAGGGTTTGATTGACCCAGGAGTTTCTTTCTGGTATCAATGTCTCGCATTCAGATTCTTCATAGTCGAACATAGGAGCACTGTCACTTCTTTCTAATTCAGCTATATAAAATTCACTTAAAGGCTTTCCTTACAAAGTCTGACGTTATCTACAGTAATTATTTATATTTATTCTTGTTAATATACATAACTGTCTGTAAAATGTATTTTAATGTTGTTTGAAAAAACTCTTAAATTACAAAAAAAAATAATAATAAAAAATAGTAAGAAATCTTTGCAATTGGTAAACAAATTGTATCTACCAAAAGAAATTCGAATAACTCAATACAGTGTTACTAAAAGTTTAAATAATCTTTACAAAATAGCAACATTTAATGGCAATTAATTATTATTCAGCCTAAACAAGTCTTTAAGGGAATGGCTATTGCAGTTTTGCCTCAAATTGCAAGAAATATTAGTTTTACATCCCTTTGAAAGTCTGACAGCAACATAAAACTCACATTATAACAAATATGCAGAAACATTATAAAGTACTTTCAGCTAACAACTGATCCTTTCACTCATTCATTTGCTGCAAATAATGTTCAAGAATTGTTATTACAAACCATAATAAACTATCAATTTTGTTTAACATTCTCAGGCACACTGAACTAGAATTGAAATCCAGTTCCGTCATGCATGCATGATTGTGCTTGTATATTAGTTTTATATGTATGTAGTTGTATGTTGTATGCTGTTGTATGCAAGCCTGCACATCAAACATAACCATGTAAGCTATAAATACTTTGTGATATATCGAGCCATAATCGCCCAAAAAGTTTAAGCGACACATTTTTTGGAACTCGTTTTTTACGAAAATCGAATATTTACGATCGGAAATGATCGATTTTGGTAAAAAAATTAAGTTGGAAAATTATGGCGCTTAAGCTTTTTTTGCGGTTATGGCTCGCTATACGTACATACATACATAGTAGTATATTTTGTTATTTTCCTATTCATTTTGTTAGTTTCTCTGGTGCAGAATTTTAAATATGCATTTGAGCATAATTTCTTTATTTTACAGTTTTTGTCTTTTAGCAAAGCCACAAAATTTGTATGCCTGTTGTCAGTTAATGTTCCACACACACATACTTATTTCATACACATAAGCATGTATGTGTGTGTTTACATATTCGTATAATGCAACTTGCAATGAGAATGCTATTATGAAAATTAAAGTGTTTCAGCAAAAACATTTTTTCATTTCTTTTTTTTTTAATGCAAGAGGGAAGTTTGCAAACAACAAAATTATAAAGAAATTAACAACAATTATGTCATGTTGTTGTTGGTTGTAAAAGTTTTGTAGGACTTTTAATTATTTTGTAATAATCTGCAACATGCACACATGCCGTTTCTTGCTACAATTTGCAAATGGGTTGCAATAATGAATTTAGATTGGACGAAAGATTAAAGAGGAAGAAGTAATTATGAATCAAATGAAATAATGTAGAAAGTATATTAATTACTTTATGATGCAATGGCTGGTAAGTCTGATTTAAGAAAGCACAAGTCTTGGTATAACATATTCTAAAAAGCACATTTTTATA
Source organism: Nowickia ferox (assembly GCA_936439885.1). Taxonomy (NCBI): domain Eukaryota; kingdom Metazoa; phylum Arthropoda; class Insecta; order Diptera; family Tachinidae; genus Nowickia; species Nowickia ferox. The sequence continues at coordinate 73,567,882 of OW387026.1, forward strand.
GGAATGAAAGCCATAATTTTACTACCCCAATAATAACTTTAAACAAAATTCTAAATTGAAACCATAAATAATGTTGTTATATTTTTTCCTGTCCTAAGATGTTCATTAAACTGTTGCATGTTACCCATAATTATGCAAATCTGTATTTTTTCCAAAGGTTTTTTGTTTTATTTACTAACAGGTAATTCTGGCCTATAATTATAAGTTGGCTTGTTAAGTGATTTAATGCTGTTTGTTTCTTTAAAACTGGTAATTGTTTTTTTAAATTGCGTTTTGTTGTTGGTTACTACAAGAGTGAGAGTGAGTTTAGTGTTCAAGTACGTCATTTTTTAGATTATTTTTGTTACAAATTTCTTTACCCTCTTTAATGATAGTTTAAAAGTGTAACGGAACTAAAGCTCTTTTAGCAAAGCAGTTTATATGTTTTCGTATACTGCATGTTACAATTTATTTAAAGAAAATATCATATAAAAGATTTTTTTTTCTGAAATGAGCTTCTTATGCTTGTGAAAAAATATTAAGGGTATTCATGATAACATTAAAAAGCCTAGTAAACCGTGCAATTCTACATTGTAACACTCTCGTTAAAAAACTGTAAAAAATTTTCTTAAATTTTGTTTACAATTTTAGCAATTCTTTGCACAATATGCGCAATTTTTTTTCTTTATGAATTTTTAAACTGTAGTTACACTTATTAGCCCATATTTATAACATTTAAAATGAGTCTGAAATATATTTTATTTGAATTTTTTCATATAAAATTTTTTTAAAACATATTTCAGTACTTGCCTGTAATTACTTTCAGTATTTTTGTCTGAAAATTTTTTGTACTTCTAACTGAAAGCTAAAGCCTGGATCACACTATCGTTTACAGTGTACCGATTTTCATCGACTCACTGAAACAAAGTCATAAGCAGGGAAACCGCGAATATGCAATTGCATGTTTTTTCTTGTGTGACGCATTAATGCGGAGATAAGATATTTATCCGTATCAGAACTTTTTATGAATTTTGGCATCGTTTTGTTACTGCATATTTTACCTTTTAAAGCATGTTTTTGCATATTTCAGTCATACACACATATTTTTAAAATATTTTCGAATTTATAGAGCAAAATATTAATAATTTATAGAATTTTTTTATTTAATCTGTTTTATGCATATTTTACGTTTTAAAGCATGTTTTTGCATATTTCAGTCATACACACATATTTTTAACATATTTTCGAATTTATAGAGCAACATTTTGATAATTTATAAAAAAAATTTATTTAATCTGTTTAAAAAAATATTTATTGCCATCTAAATCGCATTTCCAATGTTCCATGTAGAGTATAAATTTTTCTTATATATATTTTGCAGTTATTAAGGACGTTATTTTCAATAAAAAATTGGGTTTGATATTTGTGAATTAACATCTTTAATGCATAAAAGTTTATTTAGTTTATTTGAAAATCTAGGGCAAAATTTTGTTGTTTACTGTAATAAAAATTATAGAGAAAAAGCTTGTCTATCGTACAGTTCTAAAGTTTTAACTTTGATATCGTAATCTCTTTTGAAGCTGAAGTTAAATTTTTATGGGAGTATCAAAAAAAAAAAAAAAATAATTATTATTATTTGCTTTAGTAAAAATTTGAATGGCAGTTTTGTTTTCACGTACATTTCAAACTCAAATTGATGTTTTAAATAGGCATTTATTATTTGTTAATTTTTTAATTGTTCCCTTTTTTTGTTTGTTTCATTTTTGTCATATTTTATATTCATTTGTTTGTTGAATTTTTGAATTAATTTTCAGTTACAAATAAACCAATTTATTTTATTTTTACGAGCATATTTTGAAATTTTTGGTGCATATTTTCAAGCTTTTAGTGCATATTGAATGCGCATAAAACAATTTTTTTAGAGCATATTTGTAATAAGCTAAATTTGCCTTATTGCTCAACTTATTGAAATATAAGGACATAATGCACCACACTGCGTTGGTAGTAAAGCCATATAAACTTATTCCAGAATTAATTGAGTAATTGTGCCATTTTGACTTATTACTTATTACTTTATTGCAGTGAGCCGACGAAAATCGGTACATTGTGCCGATAGTGTAATCTAGGCTTTGCTTCTCAATGGTTCAACAAATTTCAAAAATATTCAGATTTATTTATGGCTATTCTTTTCCTCTTTTCTTCTTTACCACTTAAATTTAAGTGCTTTAATTTTTAAAAATAAACAAATCAGTTCCTTGCCTTTAATTTCCAATTTCTTATTATAATTTTTTTTGCTTTACACATTTCTTTTGCCAAACAATTACAAAAAAAATTAAAACTTTTACAACTTCATTTTTTTTGCCATTGTTCTTGTATTTGTTTTAACTTTTTCAACATTTATTCTTCAACATTTACATTTCACACTATTGTTGCATGCTTGAGTTTCCTTACAATTCTTTTCAAGAAAAAAAAAAGAGTTTATTTGTTTCTGTTCAGTTGTGTTCAATTGTACAAGAATTGTTTAAATTGCATTATCCCAGCCCTGTTGCTTTATGCAAACAGTAAAAAAAGTATATTAAAACCTTTATTTGCATATAACTTGGTTAAAAATATACATGTATTAGTGTCACACTATATGTAAAATTCTCAGAAAAAGAGGCACACGGAGCGAGAGAGAAAGAGAGAGAGAGATGGGTTGATAGCTGTTGCTTTAGCTGGCTGGCTTACTTCCACGTCATGTATAACTTAAACTTGTACGTGCATATTTATGCATGTTTAAGTTTTTATTTTTATTTTTTTTTATATATAAAATAAAAAGTTACCGTAACAAAAAAATGAATAAAATAAAAACGTTTATTATAGTTGTTCTTAAGCACGAGTTGATATTTCATTGTGGCATTTAACACTGTGCTGCGAGTAAATTTACTTTACCGGCACCAGTTTTCTTTGAAATATTAAAGTTTTCTCTTTGTTCTTTAGCTGCTTGCTGTTTATGTGCATCAGCGCCTATTAACAATTAAAAGAGAACTATTAAAAGGCAAGTAAAATTGCACAAATGGTTAAAATATAACACGTTGTGTGAACTAGGAAATTTAGTTTGACTAAATCTGCACTTGTGGTCTACTATTTGATATTTATGTATAATGCATTTTCTACATGAATTTAAAGTTTTAAATTTCTGCTTTTGTTTGCTGTTAATAATTGCGTTTTTAAGTTTAAAATAAGTTGTCACAAATCTTATTTATTTCATCAATTAAAAATTTGATTAAATGCTTCTTCCTTCTTCTAAGCTTAAACGAAATCAAAATGTTCATTTAAGCAACACAATAATTTAAATATTTAAACTCCCATTTTTTTTATGTAAATATATTTAATTTTATTACTATCAAAACACACATTAATAATCAAAAAAAATATGAAAAATATTGCCTAATCTCCAAATTATCATCTGTCCGAATTTATAAAATTATACTCGTACTGTTCATCTAAAAATTTTACTTTCGGGTTTTATTTTTCATTTCTGGCCCTGCCATAATTAAGTTAAGTGCAAAACATATTTCATCCTACAATTACAGCAAATCTCACATTCACCCAAACAGTTTAAACCCAATTTATAAAGATGAAAGTAAACTGACTTAACTAAATGACAATATCCACCACTTTGAAAAATACATCTAGAGCAACTTTAACAACCAACGAAAAAGAAAATAACATCAATACATATTTACACAGGTCCTTGTTACAAAAATTATACCAAATAAACAAGAGCTATTCCACCCCCCCCCCCCCCAAAAAAAAAATTAACTTTCAACTGCTGCTGTTGATGATGATGATGAAATATTGCATGGCCGCAGATGGGAAAGAGCAGGACCATAAAGATTCTGTGTGCTCTTGAAAATATTTTGCAATTAAGTTTAATTGAAAATTTTCACTTGAAATTATGATGATGAAAACGTGCTTAAACCTGAAACATAAATTTTCTAAAATTTACTTTCCTCACCCACATCATATGCTTGAAATCTAAATGAAGACAACAAACATGATAATAAAATGAAAGTGATTTTTGTATTTTGAAATACGGTTGAAGGAATGTTTTGAAAAGTGCGTGAGCATGTGTGAGTGCTATGCACAGATATTTAGGGAGAAAGCCATTTAAAAAAAAATTGAGTAGCTCTCCAGAATTTTTTTCCCGTGACTGTAGTGTATTTTTTATATTTACAGTCTGAGTCCTTATTAATATAGCGAATTTGAATTTTCGCGGCCATTTTGAATGTTCAGTTAATTGTTGACAGCTGCTTTGCTTGCACGAGTTTTGTCTGGTCTTCGATTTTTACCTATTAAAAAAATGGAACAAAGAACCTGTATCAAATTTTGTGTGAAACACGAAATTAAGTGCGCGGCTGCATTCCGAATGTTGACTGTGGCATGCGGAGAAGCTACTTTGGGCCGAAGCAACGTTTATCGGTGGTAAAAAATGTTGTCAGAAGGCCGAGAAGATGTGAATGACGAATAGCGTGCCGGACGCCCGACCACTTCAACAAAAGACGAAGAAATTGATGAAGTGAAGAAAATGGTATTGGTCAATCGTCGAATCACCATTAGAGAAGTTGCTGAGGACCTAGACATATCGACTGGCTCGTGCCATTCGATTTTTATCAATGATTTGGGCATGAGACGGGTCGCCACGAAATTCGTACCAAAATTGCTTTTTTGACCAAAGACAGCATCGCATGAACATTGCTAATGAGCTGTTGGAGTCTGTCCACGTCGACCCAAATTTGCCCCAGAGGGTCATAACTGGTGAAGAATCGTGGGTTTATGGTTATGACGTGGAAACCAAAGCTCAATCATCTCAATGGAAGCTGCTGCACGAACCAAGGTAAAAATCGAAGACGAGCCAAATTACGTGCAAGCAAAGCAGCTGTGAATAAAATTAACTGAACATTCAAAATGGCCGAAATTGTCGGAATAAGTGAGAGACATGAGTACCAACATAACATCACAAAAAAATCAAAATTCGAATATACGTAACCCGTGAAAATTCAAAATTCGCGATACGTTTTGAACAAACCTCGTATTTTATGTTTTGGAAAGATCTTTACTCAAGTTTTTTTTATATTCGCCCAATTTTTATACGAAAATCTAGTTAAAACAAAACGACGAGAAATAAGTAGCTTTATTCTAGATGAAAACAGCCGAAGGCACTCGAAAAATTTTGGGCACTCATAAATTTTACATAGGATTGCGATATGATATTTATTATGCTCTCAGCACAACTATGTTGACAGCACGTAACTGAGTTCCTACAACAAGAGAAAAAATGGCATCATACGACCTCAAACTAACCACATTGGATATCAAAATGCATGAACAATGTTTGTGCTACACCGTTCACAGTTTGACAGCGCATGTGTGCAAGTTGACATCCAGCGTTATCAGTAACCAAAAGTTGACAAACTTACTGTTGGCAGTTTGGATATGCCCGTTTAACAAGTTGACAACTAGCATTGTTAAAAAAAGTGACATCTTGGGGTGTTATATTGACCACAGATGTTGCTAATTTTACAACGTCTTTTTTTTCTCAGTGCATGTATGTTTGTACACCATGCACTGAACCAAAAAAGCATTCTTAAAACAAGAATCTTGCGTTTTTGTTTTAAAAATGCTGCATTTTTAAAAATCATTTTTAAAATATGAATGTTTCTTATAATATTAATATACAACATTGTTATTTTTATAACGAAACAGTTCTAAAACAAAAATGTGCGCTTTCATTTTAAAAATTTCAAAAACTATAATGCTTTCTTATTAAAATAAAAATTATAATTTTTGAAATCATAATAAAAAAGAAAATGTATTTTTAAACATTCTAAAAACAAAACTATTTTATTATTATATCAATAATTTTAATTTTTTTTAAATAAAAGAATATATTTTTCCCCGCGTAACATTTTATATTTGTGTCGTGTTGAAAAAAAAAGAATTAATCTGTTATTACGACCAAGTGTATATTAATGTCCATTATCCTGTATGATCCTTGCGCACAAAATCTTAAAATTATTGCGAAATTTAAAAAAACACGGTGTTCATAACATAATAGCGACAGTTTTTGTTGAATGCTCGTCATGACGCAAATGAAAATTCGTTCGATTAGCGCTTTGGACTACAGTGGAAGACCGAAAATTTTTCATAATAAGGGCATTTTGATTCCAAACAAAATTAACATTTTTAATTTTAATACGAACCATCCGTAATTTCAAAATTCTCTTTTATTAATTTAAAACGTTTCATTCTTAATTTAAGAAGTCTCCATTATTAATTCAATACATTTAATTTTTTATATAAAAATAATTAGTTTTAAAATAAAAATGCTTCATTATTACTTCAAGAATATTTCATTCTTAATTCAAAAACATAAGTTTTTAATTTGAGTATGTTCAACTTTATATCGAGGTTGTTGTTTCTTAAAACAAAAATAATAATTTTTCATTCCAAAATAGTTTTAATTTTTAAGCAAAGAATGAAAATTTTTAAAATAACACAAAACAAACTTAGTTCTATTTCATAAAGGTTTCGTTTTTAAAATCAAAATGTTTCTTCTTTATTTTAAAACTTTATTTTTTGGGTGTACGTACGTCGGTGAAAGGTATTACAGATTCGGCACAGCCGAATATAGCACTAATACATATTTTTTATCTGAGACTGGTTCACTGTTCTCAGATTTGCAAACTTAAAATTTCGTAAGCATATTACTGAAAATAAATATTTCATTTATCGCACGAAATGCGAAGGCCAAAATCCAAAAGAAAGGCAATCAAATTGGCAAAAACCTAAATTTAACATCTGCTGAGATATTAAAAAATTTATTACAATTGAAACTTTGCAAAATTGAGAGATTAAACAACTGCACAAAAAACAAAGCAAAGGTGTTAAAAAGAACTGGTGGAAAGTTTTTCTAAGGAAAAGAATTTTTATGGTTCATAAATCCGTGAGCAACGTCATTATGGTTAGTAAGAGTATAAATCAAATGAGATTTTAGATTAGAGAATATCTCGGCGAGAGCAAGCACTTGAACCAGTTACTGTTCTGACTGCGGTAACCAACAGAGGATGCTCACCATTCATTATCATTGGAGAGGGCGTTAAGAAAAATAAATAAATATAATAATTATTTTTATCAAGCTTGGAGCCTTTTTTAAATAATATTAAAAATATTGCTTTTTCCTTTTCAACAATATTTCGACACGCTTTTGTTTCTCATCTTCTGATAAAAATCAAAATATTTACCACGAAATGTATTATAATGATGCTCGGTTTACTAGGATATGTCAATGGAGTTTTTAAAACAGGAAAAAAAATTACTGCATAATATAGAATTCATAGTTCCGGAATGGCTTTGCAGTTAACTTAAAAGCAGAACATTAAAAAATAGAATCCACGATATTATTCGTTCAAAATTAAAGGGGCGATGTAGTATGTAGGTGATGAAATAATAAAAAAGGGCGCAATTTTAAGGCGTGAGAAAAAAATTGTATAGAAAAAGCTTGACTTAAAAAGCTTTAGAAGGGCTCAGTTTACATTTATGACAATTGAAGAAGAGAGGGGAAAGATACAAAATGGCATAAGTGGATTTTATAATTTGATGTCAGACTAAAAAGTCAGCAAAGACAATGTTTTCTCTATGAAACGTTTTTAGGCTAAAGGGTATCCCAGCAGAAAGAAGCGAACATTTTTTTATAGAGATTCCTTATTATTTTTATGTAGTAAATCTTATTAATTTTATCAGCAAGAAAACCACATAAAATCAAGAAGAAATCTGGTTATTCACAATTTTTTTTACTCAATTTTCGTTATTTTTGTTACCAAAAACACAATCCATAGAGAAAAACTTTTTGATTCTATTAGGTTTTTTTCTAAATTGCATAATGTAGGGATTTCTTATTGAGTTCATTAGGTTGCCTTATTGATTCTTTCAAAAAAGTTATCCTTATTGTTTTTTATTAGGGTAATATATGATTATGTGTAAAGCATCTTATTAATTTTTTTTAATAAAGAAATCTTCTTGATTTTATTAGGTTTCTTGTCCTTTCATATCTATAAACAAGCATAGAGACAATTTTATTCATGATCTTTATTGTTTTTATTTAAGCATGTTTGCACAATAATTTCAATGCGTATTGAGGCTGCCTGTTAGCATATTGGTTAGAGTGCTTGTCTATCAGTCAGAAGGTTGCTGGTTCAATACTTGTCTACTCTCAAGTAATAATATGTATGTATGTATGGTGAGTTAGTTAATTAAGAATATAATATCCCTGCAGAAAATGCGAATAGTGAAAATGAAGTGATTTACTAGTGAAATTGTCAGTAGCACTCGTGACGAGGTGTACCCCAGCCAATGTAATCGCCTATTGATATTTAACATTAGCATGTCATTGAAAATCTACCACTAGACTGTAGCACTACTAACTAAGTAGTTTTTTTGGGACCACATGGAGACATTGGCAAATTTTAGGGGGTCTAGTCTACAATATCGATATTTCCTCGCTCGATGTCCCTAGTAAAACTGTACTGATTCACTATAGATACTGTCACCACCTGCAGGAAGTTGTTTGTCATTTTTATTAAATACATACGAGTATATTAAAATTAAAAATTGTATGTTTCGCTGAATTAGTAAAGTCAAATACTTACGTATGGATCTTAAAATGTGACAAATCTTTACCTGATGGCACAAAATCTTCCACAGGGTCAAAACTTCCATAGTTTGCACCTTTCACTTTTTTATACAATATTGATTGTTATTTTTTTTTTGTTTTTTTATTTTTTATTTTTTGTGTATTATGTTTTTAATTATTGTTAAACATATTTATATATATTAACCTTATAATTCTATTTCTTAAAATAATTTTTATTAACACTTAAATTTAGCTTGACGTCACGTTTATTTTCAACAAACCAATAAAACATTAAGAAGAGGCATAGTTGTGTGTATCTGAAAAAATGTTTTCTATGCATTAAAACCATTATTAATAGACGCTCTGTTGACAATTTCACCAAAATAGTCGACAAAAGTGGTGACTTGGGGATACTTAACCCCATGTTTTCTGCAGGGATAATAAGTATGTATATATGTGTAAATAAATAACATCTACATATACTACATACATACATACTCGTTTATGGTATAGAATTTAAATGAAAATACATAAGTACAAATAATAAAGACATAAAAAATTTGTTTTTACTTTTTACTGTGTCGCCTCATAAAATTAAGAAGAAAAACTTTTTGAAAATATCAATAAGATAACCTAATAAAATCTACAAGATTTCTTCTTGAGTTTTTCAAAAAAGTTTTCCTTATTAAATTAATAAGATTTCCTTCTTGAAAAAAAAACCATAGATATCTTATTAATTTTGTTAAATTTTATAAGGTATTTATTAGGCACTGCTTTCTCTGTGCAAAAATGAGGCCCTATTTTAGTCATTGACAATGTTATATGATATGCTCAGATCGAACTTTAGATGACGGCGCTTTATAAAAAAAGAAGTGCTGTATTTTGAAGCGTTTCAAAAAAAGTTCTTTTTCTGTTTTAGAAACTTCATTGACATATCCTTCATTATAGGGTGTGACTGATAGAAAAAAATATAATATTTCTTCCTGCAAAATCTTCTTAATAAGCCAGACTCTTTTATGATTCGTTAACCCGTATTATAAATATTATATAAAATACTTCTTAGTTGCTCTTGCTTTTTTTGGTTACCAACAGCATCGTCATCAGCAACTTCATCAAATTTGCTATTTAGCTTTCATCGTTTTAGTTTGTTTTCTTGCTATCGTTTGTCTTTATATCGAAGCATTTTTTTTTGTTGGCTTCATTTTGATTGTTGTTGACTTTGATGGGTTTTCAAGTACACGACTGACTGGCAGTAGCCATGCTTCATTGCTAGTACTCAGTTACTAGTCCTTGTAATCATGCTCAATAAGTGTGTGAGAGTGTGTGTGTTTATAACTAGAATATTACATGCTTTTTTCGTGCCATACAATTCGGTTCGGGTTAATTTAAAGTATCACATTGTACCGGTTAACTCTATACAATTTTGTTTTTGTTTTTTTTTAGATTTCTTTCTTTCTTTTTTTTTGGCTTTTTCAACAAAAATTAACTCGTACAAAGTGTTTCTTTTTTTTTCATAGTGATGATGATGATGTTGATGATGATGATGATGTTGGTAGAATGTCAGTCAGCTCAATATGATGTTGTAAAATGTACTCAATTGAAACATGTTTTGACTTGTTTCTAGCTTTAATTAGTATTTGACAACACAATCCTTTACATTTTGATGCTTGTGTTTGGTTAAGTTAGATACCGGAATTTTCGTGAATAACTCTGTGTGTGTGTGTGTGTGTGTGTGTGTGCATGTATAAAATAGTATTAAGGTGTGCGTGTATGAAATAATGGTTAGAATGTTTATCACATTAATTTTAAGATTGATTAGCAAGGTTTGTTGCTGATTTGCAGTTAAGGCAAATGTAATAAAGACTAAATGCTCGGTATTTTGTGCAAGTTGAATGTTTAAAATAGTTAATGTGAAAACAGCAGCAGTTTAAGTGACATAAGAAACATTAGGGACATTAATTAAAAGGCAGCAATTAAAGCCTTTTTGCGGTAAGCTAACTTTAATGGTTATAAAATTAAAGTAATTATAAAAAAAAATATTTTTTAATATTTTTACAAGAACGTTTAATTTAGAATGAGTTTTAATGTAATAAAAAGAAACAGTAAGTTTTATATATTGTTAAAACAACACGACGAATGGCTTCGTGTAAATATACACACTGCGTGCATAGGCCGAACTTGGGCGCTCGCCTAGACCTGTTGACAGAGTCAATAGTGAATTAGTACTGCTGCACTAGTGGCACTTCCTACAGGGCAATTTCTTGTAGGGAAGCTAAGCTGCTCAATAGACGAAATTTTTGCTCAGTAAATGTGATATAATAGTAAAATATAGCTTTTATATCTAAACTTTGTCCTCATTGCTTTAAAAAACCAATATCTAATATTGAAAATTCTTAAAGATTTATTTTTAAATTGAACTCAATTCAACCGTATAATCTCAGCCTCATAAACATTTGCATACAACTCGTTTACACTAATTAAGAATTATTAACTGGAAAATAATTTAAATGCACGCACATGAGCCATTATTTCCTTTAAGCTAGAAACTTTAATTAAATTATTTTAATATGCTTCATTTTGTTGATACCATTGTAAACAAATTTGAAAATTTATTTGTTTTTTTTTCTTCCTAAATACACATTTTGGCACACAAACTTTCAGTAAACATGCATGCATACCCATAAAAACCAACACAAAGTATACACATACATACATATATACATGCATATCTATAAAATAAGCGAATGCAAATATTCAACCTTATGCAAATCCGCAAATACATGCAATATGTATTTACGCAAGTAAATGTATTTGTATGAATGTGTTTTGTGTCTTAATGCACATAAATTAATTGACAAAAAGTCTTTTGTATTTGTATCTTTATGTGGATAAACCTACATGAATGTAAACTTGCACATACATACATGCATACATCTAATGCAAACGTGTTGGTGTGTTAGATTTAGTGAAGTGAGTGAGTGCTTTTATGTGAATGCAGCCTGGGTGCCTGGGGCGATGGTATGCATGAGAGTTAGTATAAATAGAGAGTCTTCAGCAAATACATTAAATTAATTACGTAATGTAAACAACAAAACTACATATTATTTTCATCAAATGCTATAAATTTTCATACAACAACTGCACACTGTTCTAAAACTACACAACTAATATCAGCACAAATTCATTTGTATCATCAGAGTTAGTTCAGAGGAAACAACATCAGCTAGTGTTTGTCGGAGATGGGAAATTTTTGGACTAGAGAAGTTTACTTTTTTTATTGTTTTGAACTGGAATATTCCCACAGTATTTATTAAAAATAATGTATCAGAGATGTAAGGAATATTCATTCATTGGCGATAGAGTTTTTCTTTTCCCGGACTTTTTCATTTGCCGGGAAAGCTTGAACGACTTTTCAGTTTCCCGGGAATTCCCGCCCAGTGCAAAACTATACAAAATATTTTTTAATTTATTTAATTCGACAAAAACTAAATAACAATAACGTTGTATAAACACATTAGTCGAAAAACTAATATAATTTCAGTTCTTTATATAGGGTGTTTTTTATTGAGGTATAGAACTTTAAGTTGGCATCACTTTTTTAACTGGCGGCCATTTTGTCAGCTGTCAAGTGATTAATATTTAGTTTGGTTTGCCATTTCATCATGAACAGGTTGACAAAAGAACAACGCTTGCAAATCGTGCAAATTTATTTCGAAAATAATGGTTCAGTTCGCGAAGTTTACCGCAAGCTCCGTCCATTTTATGGTCGACATAATCGTCCATCAGAGCAATTAATTCGGTTAACCATGGATAACCTGTCAATTGGCCACCAAGATCGTGTGATTTGACACCATTGGATTATTTTCTTTGGGGATATGTGAAGTCGCTCGTCTACGCCAACAAACCAGAAACGTTAGGGGACTTGGAAGCCAACATTCGTGGCGTTATTGCCAACATACGGCCCCATATGCTCGAAAAAGTGGTTGAAATTTGGACCTGTAGAATTGGCTTTATTCGAGCCAGCCGCGGCGGCCACATGCCCGAAATCATATTTAAACGTTAATGGCATAAAATTATCCTTCCAATAAAGCCAAGTTGATGGACATTAAAACGGTTTTCTTGTGTTTTATTTCCATTCGAAGTTATATACCTCTAAAAAAAACACCCTATATAATAGTAATGCATAAATACCAATATTATATGTAAATGGAAAGTCAAGTGCATTGATATAACGCAATCAAAAAAAAAAAACTAAACAAATTACATTATTAAAAAAATATTACAAAATCTTGCTTTGAAAATAAGACTTTAGTACAGGATAAGCATTAATAGAATCGTTCGACAGTCTATTTCTAATTTAATTTAAAAAAAAACTCCTGTTAATGAAAAAATACGTTCACTTATAGTCAGAAGAGCATTATATAATCTCTGGACACTTTCAGTTTTTTCACCACTTCCTTCAAAAAATTGCAATTCCTTTTTTAATGAAAATGATTTTCTTTGAATCGAAACAGCGTTTTCTTTACTGCAAAATCAACACAATATAAGTTGTTGTTGTAAAATTTTAGCTATTGCGCTAGTACCATCACCTTATTATTGCACCATCACCTTCATAAGTGAATAACGACACTCATCAAGGAATGCATACATACTCGTATGAACTAAAGTTGCCATAATAAAATCAAAACAAAAAAATCCCGGGAATTCCCGCAAATATATACCGGGATTACTTTCCCGCAAATTGCGCGGGATCCCGTATGAAAAACACTAATTGCCGACTGTTCCGTGTTCTTAAAAAAATTAATTTCTCGCGCTGATTTAAATATACTCGTAAATTTATGGGTAAAAAATCAATACCGAAACCAAAGATTGGCTTGATATATACTATTAGAGCTCTTAAAAAGAAATAACTATAATAAAAACAAATTTTTACATTTTCGCTGATATTAAATCCTTAGCTTTACAACATGCAACAATAATATTTTACAAAAGCAATTTTGAAATAATAATTATTTTTATTTAACATTTTTAAGAACTTTTTTCAGCCGGCCAACTTTGTACTGCCCTGGCTAATACATCTACTTGTGCTCATTCTCTTAATTAAATTTCTGTGCCCGATTGTGGGTGAATTAGTTATTTTATGTGCAAATGTATGTTAAACAAAATACATGCACAGATTATAATTTGCAAAAGTTATGGCAGCAGCAGCTGCATAAGTTGTAAAGACTAGTGGCTTTTTGTTGCAACTAAATACAAAATAACGCTGACATTTAATACAATATAAAATAGGATATACATACACACATATCGTTACCTTAATATAGAAAGGCCCTAACTCATTACTTTTTTGAAATCGAGTTTTTTGTATACTTCGATAAAAGAACATTCCATTGTATAGAAAAAATAATGAGTTAGGGTCTTTCTATATTACGGTAACGATATATAACATACACATCTTTAGTTTATTCTTGCATTATACTGCATGCAAGAGTGAGCAAATATCCCCATGAAATTTGCAATATGGTTATTCTACGCAGAGTACAGAAATGTAAGAAAAATACATATAAAAATTATTTGGGAGCAAGACGAGTAATAGCATGACGGGTACGATCATGAATATGAGTATAAGAATATAATATAAAGCCTACTTAAATCAATTAACGGAATTGTTAATGTTTTTATATGAGATATACCAATCCATGCAGTTTAAATGTATGAATTTAGATCTCTTGCAAATTTTCTGCTTTCTTAAATGGATGTCTTTTGGGTATTTAAGTATCTCTTCCAATCATAGTTATTTTTATGAGTTTGATTTCGTCGAGTAGAGGCAGTTTTTGTAAAAGATTTATTAAAGAAATTGAAAACTTGTCAAGTATAAATCCAAAATTTCGCCCAAGTTCTTGCTTGGCACAATACCTATCACTACAATTGTCTTCTATGCATATCATAAATTTATCATTGCTGAACACCTTCATCTTTTTTTTTCTCGGTTAACTGGTAAGTTGGCAAAATTTTTGCCTTTCTAACATAGGAGAGAATAATGGATATTTGTTCACTTCTCAATATGGGAAACATTTTTGTCAAATAGCAGGTTGCCTATAAATGAGATAAACAAAGGAGTTCAATAAATACTGATGAAGAACAGTTGATACTTTGGAGACAAAACTTCTGGTATTTACTTAATATTATTATTGATCCATCATAACAGCAACATCAAGTATACGTCTCTGATCAGCGTTTAAAAACTTGTCATTTGAGTATTTTCTTTTGCTTCTGAAACTTCAAGTGTCGTTGCAGAAGTTAACACAATAAACGAATAGACAAACACAAAGAAGAACTTCAGCTGTCGACATGTTGGACAAGTTTTCTGTCTGTCTGAAATCTGCTGTTCAAAAACTGATGACACCATTTTTTGAGGGTGCAGTGATTTTCGAAATCTTTGAAGGCCCATAAAAAAATTGGTCACCAAAATCGCTTAACTGAGTATAGGGTTTTACTACACTTTGGTAGTACTATCGAGCCTATACTGTCAGAACCGTGTGGATTTTTCACTGTTGCGCAGTGTAACGAAGTAAATTAAAGATTATAAATTACAAAGCCAAGCCTTACGGAAATTTGTGCTGCCAGCATGCAGCTCCCAAGTCCAAAGCAGCAAGAATCTGTAGTATCCCGGCAGATATATAAAAGCTGATCCCGTTCTTACTTCGCAAACTCTTTTTTATAAAATCGAGCTCTGTGAGCTGGAAGCATTCGCAAGCGGATGGAAGGACGGTATTATTGTTAAAATTTCGAAATTCGAATTTCGAAAAACTGAGACAGCTGGCGGGGTATTTGCATATTGCCAAACACATCGATATAAATTAATTGAAAAAATTAGTCGGAATTGCGTAAAGGTTCAAGGTTAGGATACCATAAACTCACCTCAGGATTGTTTTTGAAGT
This sequence comes from Nowickia ferox, assembly GCA_936439885.1. Classification (NCBI taxonomy): domain Eukaryota; kingdom Metazoa; phylum Arthropoda; class Insecta; order Diptera; family Tachinidae; genus Nowickia; species Nowickia ferox. The sequence goes on from OW387026.1 coordinate 73,583,476, forward strand.
TGATTTTCATGTGCAGATCATATAAATTTCAATCGAAATGATCATTGAATGTAGTATTGTTTGTAGAAGAAGATTTTAACTAAACTTAGCTGCGCAGTGAAAATTGCTATGTCTTTCATAAGGTGAAGTTTTTAGACACATTTCAGATATTGAAGTGCGACAAGGTTGCATAGTATCAACCCTTTTTTTATACTTATCATATAAGACGCAATGTCATCAATCCCTTTCGAAGGTAAAGTTATTCAAAGACGACCCTTTTTTGAAGTACGTGACCAATGCGGACACATCAATTATCAAACATAGATATCTAGTTTATGGGTACCGTTCAGCCAAATATAAATGAAGTAGAAACCAAATGAATAAAAAAAACTCCTCATTATTTGCTTCAGTAAGTGATCAAAACCATGCTTTTGTTATCTCAGCAATATGGAGTCCGCCGATATGTGGATACTGAGACTGATAGAGAAAATTGGATCAGGAAGGCTAGAGCAGCACTTCAAATGCTATCGCTGGTCTTGTAAAACAACTATACAAGCCTACATCCTAGATTTACTCTACACACAGAAAAATTTCATTCTAAAATCTAGGAAAACAAGGTAAATTTTACTTTTTCGCCAAAGATTATATATATATATGTATTATGTTAATTCCACATGATTTACAGTAACTCTCAAAGATTTTTTCATTAGATATTTCAGTACTGTAAGATCAAAATGAAGAATCATGTTGAATCAAAATTATTTACAGTTGAAACACTGTGAATTTTATTTTAATTTAGTTCGTTTATTTTATTAATTATTTAACTTGCGTGATTATGTGTATTAGCACAGGCATAAGAAAAATATTTCTGTGTGGCTTTTGTGTCCAATATTTGCACTCGAACTCATTGCACGGTAGTCAACGCGCTTACCGTTGTAGAGACAAAAATCTTAAATATTCCTTAGATACACACTTAATAAATACCATCATGAATTAAATTTTAATTCAATTCAATTGATTATTTAACATTAAATTAAAAAAAACAACCTGCGAAGCTTCTTTGGCTTGTCTGCTGTATTCAAACCTGCGACTCTCTGACTACAGACTTGTACACTGCTCAGCAGGCTTCATCAGGAAGCTTTCGCTGCTAATGCAAAGTTTGTCCGATATTTAGAAACATTAAAGCAAATAACAACAAACTGTTATAACATCAAACTGTTACCACTGACAACTTTTTTTATAAACAAAAGTAAGACTCAGGCAATGAATGCTTACTATTATTACTAGGTGTTACCTTCTTTAGGAAAGGGATAGTGATAGAGAAGACAGGTGGTGAAGAAGAGATAGAGGAAAGCTTAATTTTTTTACAACTCTGTTTTTGGCACGTTTTTAATAATGCAGTGTTGCAGCGCATCTGGTGTTAAATGAGGCGTATTAAATTTTTGAAGCTGTGTTTACTAGCCATTTTATTTGTTATTTTACTTCGCCGATGATTCTGATGAAGGAGTACGCTTTGATGTTACATTAGGATTAATAGTATTCATTTCAAAATTCCAAAATATGGATTGTTCATGAACTTGGCCGCGAGAATGACATTTCCAAGCAACCTCTAGGCTGGAATCATTTTCAACCAGCAGGCCGAAGACCACAAAATTCTGGGAGAAGTTCCACACAAGCTGAAATGAGATTTCTTAATCTAACTTTGAATAAACTGAGCATGATTTTCCTCTCGAAAGATGATTTTTTTTGTTTTAACTAAAAAAAGAAATTTCTGAGTTATTACGATTTTATAGGAAATGCATGATCTTTTAAGGAAACATTTTTCATTGGGTCCTTCGTACGAGCAATTCGAGTTTTGCCTAACGAAATATGAATTCATTTTAAAACAAACTCCTACACTTGCCTACAAAAAAATTATGAGTTAAGCAAAAAAAAATAAAAAAATCTGATTCTTAAACTCATCAACAAGCATTCTGCCAGCATATTATTTTACACATATGGATGGTGGCTTTTTCGAAATGAGTTTTGTTTTGGTTTATGTTGATTATATGTACGTATCTGTAGGCATGTTTTCATATGCATCAGTTTGTATTTATTTAAGATTTTATGACATAATGAGTATGCAAGCAGTGGTATGAGGCGGCAGAAGTTTAGCATTTTATTGTGCAACAACTGTATGTGTGAAATTATGCTTAAAATCTGTCTGTGTATGCATTCTCAAACTGCACTTGTTAAATTGCATATTATTAACCCATACACAGAAACTTACCAGCAAGTAAAATAAGTAGAGAAGTATTTAAATACCAGCAGCATAAGTTACAAGAGTTCTTAAATTCTATAGAAATGTTATGAGTTTTATGTCTTACTTTAGTTGTTTAGATTATGCATTCAAGAAAGTAATTGCAAAAGTTATAAGAAGAAATAATTAGGCTGTTTCTAACTACTAATGAGAGTATATAAAAAGTAATGGAAAACAAAAATGAGTTTATTAAAATGTGAAGTTTCAGTTGTAGTTAGAAATGCGGTCAAAATTAATATTTTACATTTCTTTTTAAAAGAAGTAATATTTAATTATTGCTCTGTAAAACTTTTATACGATTTTTATTTTGAATATTATGGTATTAAGGTTTTTCACTCAGAAAAAAATATTATAAATTACAGCCATTGTTTGATAAAGTGTTTGATATATTAAGTCATTGATTGTACTTGATTTGAGTGAGTCCTTTCTATAAAAATAAAATATTGAGGGTTTTCATGACAATGTTCAAAAGTCTCGCAAACTGTGCAGTTGTGCATTTTTACACTCTCGTAAATAAAATGTCAAAAATTGTATAGAATTTTATTTACACAAACCTGTTAAGTTTGTCCAATAATTTTGACTCGTAAACCCTGCAAGAAATGAATGACTGAAACTAATCCAAACGTAATTTTTTCACTAACACATTTACAACAATTTTATATTGAAATCAACTGTCATGTAAGAGTGGAACATCTAATGTACATAAACATCGCATTTTATTGTAAAATGTACAATTCGTTCGGTCTGTGAAAATAAAATTTATGGAAGTGTTAAAAAAGTTAAGTAGAAAAAATAGTGAATAAAAGAAATCCCCAAATTTTAATTAAATATACATACATATATATTTTTTTCCAAATTTAAGACATTTATAAAAATTAATGCGCGTGTTGGAGATTGAAAAAAGCGTGAAGAGGATAGATTACACCAACGTTTTTTTTGTGTTTTTGCGCCTTTAAATATTTAACTTATGTATATCTCTATTATTTTGTAATAAAAAACAAATAAAACAATGTAAAAATTGTGTTTATTAATATTATTATGCAGGTTTGACTAGTTTGCTATGCCGGTTATATACATCAAGTGTGATCAGTCAGACGTGACTACCGCATGCATCATTAATGATAAGTAAAAATACGGCAGAGTAAGCAGGTCAGATATATATGTTCCATAGTAGATATTTTTAATTAGTTAGACAAAGATGCAAAATCACACGTACACAAAAGTTTACATCACTTTTTCCACATTGCTCTTAACACACTGATAGAAACTTAGATAGACAAATCCATCACCACTGTCGGTCAAATGACCGGTCATTTGACTGGGAGTCTTCTTGCAGGGAACTTAAGCTGTGCAATTGTGTATTTTGTAAACAGCAACTTCTTTCTTTTTGGGGTTCTTTATGCATTTTTAGACACACACACACTTTTTTATTTATATAGAAATATATAAATATGTTTTTATATTAAATTTTTTTTGGAAATTTTCTTATTTTATTATTATTAAATTAATTTTTTGACATTTGTTTCAAATTGACATAAACTGTTTGCGTAAAAGATCAAAAGGGGCTTCATGAAACAAGTTTTGCAAGTTCTCCCAATTGCACAAATGGCAATTTTAAGAGTTCTCATGAAAGCCCTTATTATGTTTTTGTCCATAAATTTTTTAATTAGTTTTTAGGGTTCCGTACACTAAAGGTGAAAAGCACCTGTATGGTTCTTACTACTATGTTCACCTGTCTGTCTGCCTGTCTCTCCCGGCCCTGAAATTTTCACAGAATAAGTAAAACTTTGACCGCTACAACAAGAAATATATGGAAGTTAAAAAGTAAAGGGTATTCTTAGTTTGTGACAGACTTTAACTTGGTAAAGTCGAGAACCAATCCTTGCTCTTGCAACCAACTAAGAAGACTAACAAGCAACGCAAATGTCGGGCTGGAGGCTTTAAGTTGACAGCCCCAACACCAGCCTTGGGTGCAGAGGGTTAATCTCCCACTCATCCGAAACCACATGATTAACGAAACCAGTAAAATAAATATGGGCCCTTGTTCCACCTAGGAAATCCAGGACTTAATATAAGGGTGTTGATTCGAGAAATATATATTTTTTTTGTGTATATTATTTTAAATTAAAAAAAATTCTAGAAAATTATAAAAATGAAAATGATTTTTTTAAGTTAAAAAATACAAGCACTTTTTATAAAAAAAGAATAATAATGCAATAAATATAAAATTTTTTCATTTTCATAACATGTTCAAATTTTTATTTGCCCCAGATGCCCCATTTCGACCCACTGTGGCTCTTCACATCAATGAATACAAAATCTAAATGCAAAACTTGAACTTAGCTATACCTTTTCTATAGCTGTACGAAGCTTTCGTTCAGAAACAGCAAATTTATTTCTCATTTATTTTCCATTTCTCCTACTGTGCAGCATCACTGGTTGTGATTAAATATTAATAAAAAAAGAAACATGACGCATATTTAAATTGATTTGGACTAGAATTGAAAAATTTATTGATCAGTAAAAAAATTTATTGATCAGAAAATATTTATTGATCAGTATTTTCAATTCTTCTAGAATGAAATAATTTTATTAATTTATGTGATTTTCTAAGCAGAAAAGAAGAGCAGAAAAATTGCACTGGACTTTAGCTAAGAGAAGGAAATACAAAATTTTGCATTTACCCACAAACAATAAATAAAACAATAATTGTATATGCAATTAAATCATATCTTAGATTCCATTTCAGTAAATATTTATATTAAGTAGCTGATGTAATTAAACTATCTCTGCCTAAGGTGGCAGACATGGGTACTAATGAAATGCCTGGCGGCACAGAAAATTGCCGGTATTTTCCCTTTCTAAAGACTAGTTAAATTTTTCTTCTCTTCTTCAGAAAAATCACATTAATTAATAAAAATGTTTCATTAATGTACGAATTGAAAATAACAAATTTAAGCCCTATTAAGATTTAGGGTGTCTGGTAGCAGATTTATATTTTCAAACTTAAATAAAAAACGTAATAATTGCACAAAGTGTTTTTTAGAATGGAAATGCGGATTTTATTCTTTAAAGAGTATGTCATCCAGATGTCTTCCTTCTCTTTAAGGAAACTTCTTAAAAAAAACCATGGAAATTAGATCGGGCGAATTTGGTGGCCATGGGATGAGCCCAAAGCGACTGATCAGTTTTTGGAGCAAATTTTCCCACAGCAAATTCCTTGAAGCTCTGGCTGTGTGTGCAGTCGGCCCATCCTGTTGAAACCACGTGTGTGAAGAGTACGATGCATGAGCTCACAGGTTTGGCAAAGAGAATTCCATAATCATGCGTGGATAATTTTAACATTCGTAGCCTGGCTCGAAAATTTTCGAAAAAAATGGTCCCATTATCTCATACGTGGATAAGGCACACCAAACAGTTGTCCTGGGGCAATGGAATGGTTTTTGATGATTCAATCGAGGATTGCGGGTTCTTGGAGACCAGTAACGGCGGTTTTGCTTGTTGACGTGGCCGTTTAAGTGAAAATGAGCCTCGTCACTCCAAAAAATGGAATTTACAGTGCGAAAATGCTCCAATATCGTTTCACAAAAACGTTTGTGTAAATCAAAGTCACTTTCTTTCAGTGCTTGAACGATTTGAATTTTAAAAGGATGGAACTTCAAATCCTTTTTAAAATTTCATTAATAATCGCTCTTGGAAGTGCCAGTGAGGCTGCTCTTTTCCGTATTGAAAGTGGCGGATTTTCGTGTAAACTGCTTTCAACCAGTTCAATGTTTTCGGGAGTCCTTGAAGATCGACTCGGCTTTGGCCGTGGGACATTCATAGCCGAAGCCGTTAAGCGGAATCTTTGTACCTACGAACGAATTAAATTTAAACTCGGTCCATGACGTATTCGTCGAGTACCGAACTTTGAACAAAATTATCCACGAGCAATTATGTAAGAATCATTACTCTTAAAAAATGTCTCCACAGAGAACGCGCGTTGCTCACTCGACCAATGCGACATCGTGACTATCAAATCCGCACAATCGATAATTCCAACCGGACCACCCTCCCTACGCACTGTTTATTGCTTTTTTAGATAATCGTATTTAAAAATATAAATTTGCCACCAGGCACCCTGTATTATTCCTGAATAAATACAAGGTGAGCCAAAAGAAGTCATCCGATGTTGTTTGGCTCTCATTTTTTTTGTATGTAAATGAAAAACTTCAATTCTGTTTTTTGATTATGTTTATTTGAACCTTTAGAATTTTATTGGTCAAGTCGAGAAGATGATATCGGCCAAATTTGCGCCGTCACAATTCATTGCTCGTTTTATGACATTTTTCATCACTTCGGCGAGAACTTCGGGCGACAGATTCTCGCACTCGTGTCGAATGTTGTCCTTGAGGGCTTCCAGTATCTCGGGCTTGTTCACGTAAACACGGGGCTTCAAAAAACTCTACAAAAAAGTCTGGAACGGTTAAATCGGTCGATCTTGCAGGCCAGTGTAAATCGCCAAAACGAGAGATGAGGCGACCCGGGAACGTTACGACACATTTATTCCGCATTTTTGGGGAGTGTATCGCTCCAAGGCTTGTTTACTTGTATTCTACATCTTGTCTAAGAAACATCACTCAAACTTTTTAATTCCAATGTAAACCTTAAAGATTTGTTGAAATTACTTAAATAGATTGAGATTAAATTGCAGACGAAAGCCCTAAGCCACAGCAGTGTTAGAGTGCAAATACATAAAAACTCACATAAGCATGTACGTCTGTATGTATGTTTAAGCATCACTGATAGACGAAATACATACATACACACATACATACATATGTAAGTAAACGAGCAACAAAACTTGCTCACAAATGTTTAGCAAAGAAAGAAAAAAAAAACAGCAGCAAAAACACACATGTGTCACCCAGTTAACTAGTAAAGCAAATAAGGAAACCATTTTAAAAGAAACTAAAAAATAAAATTATTGAAAAAAAGTATATGAAATCCTTAAAATTTGCCACCTGCATGTTCTGCTCTAAAAAACCTCAAAGTTTTTTGTTAGTTTTTTTTTAATTTTTCTTAGTGCTCTCGTATGTGGTGTATGTGAGTGTTTTGCTTAAAATATTTATTGAACTAGAAAATTCGATGTGTTGCAAAAAGAAAACACTGAATAAAAAGGAAACTAACTAGAAGAAGAAAAAAGACGTCTAACTAAAAGTTTGCAACGACTACAAATTCTGTACAGTGCATTCTCTCACGTTGCAAAACGAGGAAAAAAAGCGAGCGAAAAAAGTTTCAAACTAAAAAATCAACTTGGGGAAAGTGTGAGAAAAACAAACATGATGATGGCTTTTAGGGGTTTTTAGTGTAAAAGGTGTCTATATTATATTTAGTTCTCTCCTCCTTCTTCTGCTTTAACTCATTTCTAGTTTAGCTCAGTTTGGTATTCCCTTTGGTACGTTGGCCCCAAAAAATCTTCATGCCAGACATACATACGAGTACATACATTGTGCATGTAGTATGTTGTATAAGTGTAACATGTCTAAATGCATGTACGACGTATTTGCAGTTGTATGACTTTAAACGAGTATGACTTTAATATTGTTTAACTTTCAACGACGGCATATGGTTGCATATGAATGAATTTCAATTTAAAAACTTTTGTCTTGGAAAGTTTTCTTTGCTTAATTTTTTTTTCTTCTTCTTCTCTGGCAAATGTTGTTGCTTTTTTGCAATCTTTTGCATAGGAATTTCTAAAAGTTTTTGGCATACCTTTATTTATTTAACAAAGTTTTTATAACAATGCAAATATTGATGTTTAAGTTAAAAGGACATTTTTATTTTTAGTTTCTTTTTTCTAATGCTCTCTTGCATGTGAAGAGAAACATAAATACCACAAGAAATTGAAAATAATAATACATAAAATTTTTGTGTACAATTAAAAAAAAAACAAATAAAAATTCATTTTAAATGCCAGTAAAAAATGGAATTTTTTTTAAAGAATGTAAAAGAGATTTTTTTTTGCAAAAAATGCTATTTGTATACATATGCATACATGCATACATATTTATGTATGTCATACTCAAGGCTATGAAAACCGCACCATGATGTCATATATCGTAGGCTTAGAGGGTAAAGCTGCTAAATTCTCCGTTTATAACATATAACATTTTAATACAGTTCAAAAGAGAAAGAGGCGCTGCATCGACTGACTAAAATATTTATTTTAATTTGAAATACCTCATTTGTGTAATTTCTTAATTAGTTTATAGGAAATGTTAACAGTATTTAGTCCGTCCTATAAAATTTTGTTGAAGTGAGTTGGCAGTCTAAACACTTTAAACCGACGATATATTTTCGTTAAGTTATTTAAAATTAAAGAAATTTATTATTTAACATATTGCCATAAGTTTATTTTACTTAAAATTTATTTGCTGGTGGTTAAGCATGTCTGTTTTAATTTTTCTGGCGCCTTGCCAAATCATCACTGCACTTCAACCACACATTTTGAAGAGTCCCAAACCTCTTATCATATGCACAGACTTTCAAAAATAATTTCAGAATTCACATATAATAATATTTTTGGAAAGCCTACTACGCTTATTTTATTCGTTTGTGATTTTCAAAAATATAAATATAAAATTGTGACGGGTGTGACCACGATACTCACATTTTTTGTTATAATTTGAAAATATAAAACTTAGGATTTAAAAATACGGTTCACAATAGTTAGACACTGAAAGGGCATCAGAAAAGGCTGTAACGGGTGTGAGCTCACATATTTAATTTTTAACAGAATTATTACTTTTATGATATAAAATATTCTATAGAAGGCTTAGAATAATATCTGGAAATTGTTTAAAGTCTTACGGTCTAATTTATTAAAAATATTTAAGGTGTATTACAGGTTTATTTGACAAATTTCCCATAGAAATACGTCAAATAAGCGCCTAATAAACCTGAAAAATTTTTTTTATGAATAATGTAGTTAGTCATTGTACTAAATATTTACTGCCAGGAAAAATCAAATTTCAAAATAAAAAATTAAAAAATGTGACAGGTGTGTTCTAGTATGAGATTTTGAAGAAAAACAACAATTTTGATTTTATTTTGCTTATTTGAGGTACCGGAGACCCTGAGACGGGTGTGACCTTTTAGGAAAACTCAAAAAGTTTGAAGAAACAAAACTTTTTCTTTACTTCATTCAATTCTAAAACAGAAATTTTTTAAATTTTAATGGTGGAATTTTTTTCTTTGAATAAATTTCCGCACTCGCCTACGCCCAGCAAAAATTATTGTTTACCAGAAGCGTTTTTGTAAGGGAGACAATGTTACAGAATCACTTGCTGTTGCGCATGAATAAGTTATTTTTATTTTTTATTTTTTTTGTTCGAGATGAGCCAGCTATAGAAGAAATACATTTACCTTCCAAAAAGCCATGAATTTGTTTTTTTGCCTTATTAAAGTGCTTCACAGAAGTAATAGTACATAATTTTTGTGAGAGTCCGCCTTGCGTTAGTGCTTTTTAGAAGCATTTTTCGAAGATTTTGTTATCAAATAAGCAGTTGTTAGTGCTTTCAAATCCGAAGCAGTGTATAGGTCTTTTTGGAATTTTTTCCATTACTGGCAGTTGATGAATTTTAACAGCTTTATGCTACTTGCGGTGTGATACATGCAGAGCAACTGATCAACAGGATAACGGTGAAAACTGGAGTTAGGCAAGGTTCTGTGTTATGACCTCTACTCTTTAACTGGGCCCTCGATGAAAATGTGATATAGAAGGTAACAAGCCATCATAAGAGAGGTATTACGTGGGGCTTACAAGGACGGTTGGAGGACCTAAACAATGTACATAATGATATCAAGGATTTAATGCTTGTACCATCTGGATCTTAAACGAATGTAGGCCAAGCAATTTGCGTAAAAATTTTCCAGGTAGTGAACGAAGAGGGCTATAATTTATGCGACCGATAAATTTGGGTCTTCTTTTTTTATGAAATCTATCAACAGTTTAATGCATAGCTTATTTACATGGACATGGAGCTATAAAATTTGGGTTGCGTTATTCAAGCTTCAATAATTTCGTGCTGATTTTCCAAAGTATACTGAGAATAAATGTCAAAAATTGAGAGCAATAGAACAGTTCGCTTGAGAATTAAACTTTCTAAAAAAAACTTCTTATTTCAGTTATGAGATATTTGGGGGATTTAAAGGGCAGTCTTCAGTATCATAGTGTCATAATGTTTTAAATTATTTATTTATTTAATATAATTTTTTTTCTTATGTTTTTTCTTTCAAACAAAAATTTTAAAACACTATGACACTTAAGACTACCGTCTGAATCCCCCAATTATTTATTTGTAACTTTAAAATACTCAACTTTCGCGTTCTATAAAATCATAAAATTTTTAATGGCAAGCATTTCAACTATAACCCGTCATTATACTAAATCACATAATTAATTACAACTAGAAAACAAACTAACACAGGAGTCTATTGAACTCATACTCTGTAGAAGCATAAATGCTCACATTTACATGTACAACTCATTAATTATTTACGCTTTTGAATTGAGTAATTATACAGGAATACATTTAACAGTTAAATGATTGAAAATGTATGGTAAATAAAAGAAAAGAGGTAATACAATTACAAGGGAAAATATTCAAATTTTACTAGTAGTCAAAACAGCCAGCCATCCACCCACTTCCAACACTATGAAACTTTCGTCATATCAGACTTCTAATTCCCTGTCTACGAAACAAAAAAATTTGTACAAAGTTAAATACTAAAGAGAATTTGTAAGCGAAACTAACACAAGTTTGTCATAAACATACATAATTTTTTTCTAAGTATGAGTGTAAGTGACTTATAAAACTTTGTTTTGGTTGCCGTTTTCACCCTTTTGGGTTATTAAAAAAGATTGTGAAAAATTTATATTTTCATACGTTACGTTTAAGCATTTTTATTTATTTATAAAATGGGATATAAGTATGTAAGTATGTATGTTTATAAGTTGGTATATGTGTTTGAATGAGTTGTGTGTTATCTTAATGAAAGGACACTTTGAAGGTTTATGGATTTTCTTTTTTTTCCCTTGTTGTCTTGTTGTTGCTTCCTTTAATCGTACGAGTTTGTGCTTGTTACCTTTAAATGTTGTAGTAATTCAATGAAAGTATATGTGTTTCATCTATTCCCTTTGGTGAAAATGTACGAGTTATTAAAACTAAATTAGGGTTGATGACAACTTTTCAATAATATCCCCCATTATATTATGACAAAAGGTATAACCAGTTACAACAAATAAATAATACAACAAAAGACTGATTTTCCAAAATAAGAAGAAGTAAAAAGAAGCAGGAGAATTGCAGGTGACGGCCGATTCTGTTTACAATATTTACTTAAACTTGCCAGACTTTACACTTAGAGAAAAAGTTGAGTAGCTGGTGTTTGCTTTAGTTTTTCAAATTAACTCTTTTTAAACTGTATGCAAATCAATTCGTGTTAAAATTAGTCAGTAACTTTCTTCAGTAAAAAATTTATTGCACGTATGCTTAAAATATCGAAAGTCCAAAGGAACAAACCAAATAGAGGGTGTTCCCATAAGACGTTCCATTTTAAAGCTGTAACTTCTTGACAGATATGAAGCAAAACTATGCCAGTAATGAAAATGCAACAATACATGCTTCAACAACGCTTTTAAGTTATTAAAATTCACTACAAAAATGGTGAAAATGTCTCGTATCATTGAGCCGTCGTGAAGCACTTTCTCACCCAGTAAATGTGAAGGTAGTTAAGCTGTTTGTTGACAAAAATTAGTGATGCAAAGTATGGAATTCGTACATCTTGCTCAAGAATAACTAAGAATATTGCTGCTGTAAGCCACAGTGATCAGGAGAACCCAGATTTGCTATTTCTTTGGAATTTTATATTATTACACCATATTTTGCATAAACATCCAGGTCATAATGCTTTTTAGTTCAATTCACACAAGAACTCCTCCCTACCTCTCTCTCTCCTTTAAATGTATCAAATTGATTCCGAACATCTTCGAAAAACTATCCTAAAAGATGTGGCAAATTTTCATCTCTGAGGCTTCTTTCACAAGCGCAATTGTCTAATTTGTGTCTGAGAAATCCAATGAAAGAGCCTCCATCCTCACTGGACCTAAATTTTTCCAAAAATAGAGTGCAAACACTGTTACGGTGAATGGATTGCGCTAGCAAACGATGATTAATCAGTTTGTATGGTCAGAATTGAAAGTAATGGGCATAGACGAAGTTTATTTGCAACAAGATGGTCTAGTTTAGCAGTACATGCCACCATCCCTCTTTTGCGTCAAAAGTTTTTTGGCCTTGCGATTTCCCGAAGAGGTAATCATAATTGCCACATCTAGACTTTTTTCTTTGAGGTTACCTGTATGTATTTCATGTTAATTCGACGATTTTCAGTAAATTTTTTAAGTTTTTTCTTTTTCTTTTGAAATAACATTATTTCATGTTAATTTAATATACCAGTACTATTGAATCAAAATGTAGAATCATGTTGAATCAAAGTTAGTTCAAGTTGAAACAACGTGAATTTGATATTAAAATAATTCGGGGAACCATATGGAATTAAAGTCATTTCAAGTTGAATCAACATGAATTTAATTTAATAAAGTCATTTTATTTTTGGATTGAAATCTACTGATGAGTTCCATAAAGGAGAACGAAATGCATATAGACAATGCTTAACAACAAAAAAAGCAGAAATTTCAAGTAGCCATTTTATTTTATTAATTACACTCTGTGACAAAAATGAATGAAACCGAAATACCTGGGACGATTTATTATTTTTCTGATAGATATTGTAGTTGTAGACAAACAAAACAATCTGTATTTAAAATTCTCCAAACACCCTCAAAATCTTGAGTTAAGAGTAAAAAATCGGGTTTTCGTACCCGTATTCACTTATCAATTTAAGATACAATTTATTTAAAATCAAAGTTATACAAAAACACAAATTGCGAAGCTAATTTAGAGAACAAGCCCAATGATTGCGATTAAATAATTTTTTGTTTGCATATCAAAATGAAATATTTTATTGACAGACCTTTTATAAATATTTAGAAATACTACCAGGCTTAGTAAAAATTTAAAATATATATATATATATATATATATATATATATATATATATTCGCCAACATTTTGTACGACAGTCATAAGAAATTCCTAAAAAAATGCTGATATTATGCCAGACTGGCAAAATGTTTGACAAAAGTCAGAACTTTATCTGATATTTTATCATATATGCTTCCAAGCTTGCTCAGACATGTCTTTAATGTTAAATTTTTTCCTAGTAAAGTTATTCATTATTTGTACAGCCAAGTTCTAGGAGATACATCCCGAAATATTAGCGATCTTTTTTAAGCAAAGAAGTTCTTGTTTTTTTGCCAAAAAAAAATATAAAAAAAAAATTTCCCCGATTTCGGTAACTTATGCCGAGAGTCTGGCCAAATTCTGATGAAGTAACCAAAGTCGGTTAAGAAATTTTCGCTGGGTAAGCATCTGCAAAACATGATTTTTTTCCTAAGCTCTTAAAATTTGTAAGGATTTGTTCATTTTCTTCGACAAAGAAGTTCAATTTCTGGTCTATCATAAAATTTTAAAACGCTCTCTGACCGCTTTCGTTTATGAATTCATCATCTTAAGGGGAGCTTTTTACCGACTTCTAATGAAATAAACATTTTAATTCAAAAATGTTTGGTTTGCTGGGTAAACACCTAGAAACCAAGCTGCTTTCTTCGTACACCCTCTTTTCTATTGTCTTTATTGATGTCTGTTAAGCGATTGTGTCATTTGCTTGATTGAATAGTTTATTTTCCTTTTTTTTTCTATGACACTTATTTGTATAAGTATTTAAGCTCTAATGAGCCTTGTTGCTTAACAATTTACCCCTTTATACAAACAATTTAGACTGTTTTCCTGCAGTTATATTCATGCCTTTCTTGCAACAAGGGTTGCTTGAATCTAAACATGTCTATGGTTCAGTTTTCATATTTAAGGACTTTTAATATTTCAATTATAAAATTATTCCTGCTTATTCTCTTATATAAATTAATATACAGGGCAAGTTTAAATTTCAAAAACATACGTATAGAGACATATTCCTGCATATAACTTCCATCAAGGGAATATGTTTTGATTTTTTTTTTAATATAAAGTTCTTAACACACAAAATTATTTTGTGTCAGTAAGCTGTATTTTTTCTTGGTCATTTCAAAATATACACATACAACAACAACATACATACATATCTCTGAGGTACTTGTCTGTTGACTCCAGAAGTTTATAAGAGTCAAAGTCTATGAGTTTTCAATTAAAATATTTTTTTGTTTATATTGTCATTAGGTTACACATGCAGATGTGTATATTTTAATATGACATTTATGTAGTTAAAAAGTTATGTAAACTTTGTTAATTTTCAAAAAATTCAATTACAATTCAATTTAAATGCGAGTACCTTTGAAGATTAAACGTGTTAGTTTTACATTTCGTTTAATGGGAAAATGTGTTATATATGGATTTTCCATACCTGCAATGAGAAAGAAAGAGAAAGAAATTTAATTAAGTTAAAATTGTGTTTCACAGGTATATTAAAAATTTTATATTAAGGCTTAAATTTATATATCGTTACAATGAAATTGTACGAAATAATGAAATGTAGAAGAAATAATGGGATGAATAAAGAGTGTCAAACAACCCCTTACTAGAGTATTGTCATGTAAAAATTATTGGCAAGCTTCACAGTGGGATAACTTTATACATTTTTGTGCAAAAACTATAAGCAGTTGTCCTAGATCATTCACTTAACTAACAAAAGAAGAAAAACTTTACCCAAATCGATTTTCCATATAAAATTTTAACTATCCAAACAAGAGTTTTCAAATTTTTGGGATACCCTTTCTGGAATAAAAAAAAAGATGCAGGTCGAGTTTCACATAATTTGATCACGCCCACCGCTCAATGCCAATTTATTAGAAGTCAATTTTTCTGCATAAATTAATTTCTAGCCAAACAGGAGTCTTCAAATTTGATACACACACTTTATTGAATTAAGAACGACGCATGCCTAGTTTCATTAAAAACGGCTACGTCCAGCGCCCATGCAGTACAAATAATTTTTTTTTTTTTGCATAATTTTCTTTTCCTATCCCGACAAAAGTCTTCGAAATTTATGGAATCAAAAGAAGACATAACCCGACATAGCCATGCCCATTCATTCCCGCCCATGCAATCCTAACAGAATTCCCGCATAAGATTTTTTTTCTATCCAAGCAGAAGTCTTCAAAACACTTCTTAGAATAAAACAGACGCATGAGGAATTTCATCTTAATCGACCACGGCCACGCCCACGCCCATTAAACTTATATTTAGTATAGATAAGAATTTGTTTGATATTTTGTTTATCATTCGACAAAACAAATAATTTATTCTCCATCTTCTTATCATTTCCATGAGAACATATCTTAAGCTGTTTACAAAAGTGTCTGATGAAACTAGGAAGTGACGAAAAATGTCAGTACTTGTCGAAATTTTATTGCATTCGTTAGAAAAGATTAAGCTA
Organism: Nowickia ferox; assembly: GCA_936439885.1. NCBI lineage: Eukaryota > Metazoa > Arthropoda > Insecta > Diptera > Tachinidae > Nowickia > Nowickia ferox. The sequence continues at coordinate 73,599,347 of OW387026.1, forward strand.
TACTTGCTGTAGTCCTTATTTCTCATTTCTTCTGCTTCTTTACTTAGTATTCCAATAGGAAGTATTTGCTGCATCCATGATGTCTTTTAGCACAAAGGGATCATTGTAGTGGATCCAAGTGAGCTGAACTCTAAATTTCACCCTTCCTTACCAGCAGCCTGCTAACCTATGATGTCTTTTCCACGTTTAAGTACTTTCAGTCTAAAGTCGGTGACCGATGTCAGGTATATTTTTCGAACTTTTCCGAATTGATTTTCTGGCCACACGTTATTATTTGCAATGTTATTCTGAAATTCACAAGTGGGTTTGCTCTTAACTATCTTAATGGACTTTTTTTCGTCCAAATTGTTCATAAGTTGTTGTCTTATTCAATACTTAATAAATACCGGGCCTTAAAGTATGCAACAGATTATTGCCAAAATTTTCTAACTTTTGCCAGAAGTCTATAGTTTTTTTCTATATTTCCTGTTCCGGAAATTTTAGATAATAATCTCTTGTAATCTATTATATTCCATTAAGAAATAATAATATTTCTAAATTAAAAATTAAAAATAAGTTAATTGTGAGAGATATATTTATTGAGTTGGACAAATATATCTTCTTAACGGTTAATATATTCCCAAAATTTTTTTAATGAAATTCTTTGATTGAAGGAATGCTACAATGTTTTTTTTTTAATATATTAAAGTCCAATAATGTAATAAAACCAAAATTATACATAAGATATGTATATGTACCCAGGGTTCCTAGTTTTATTTTAAGTGATTTCCCTAATTTTCAATTTTTCATCTCTTGAAATCTCCACAGATCCTCGAAAATGAAACCATGTTATTTCAAAAGAAAATTTTTGCATTTATATGACTACCACGACTGGCCCGGCATTACCCATCCGATCAATTCAATCTTTCAGTACATTTTCAATTATTTCGGCTCCAATATCTTCAATGGCAACTTCGATTTCATGTTTCAATGCTTCAATTGTCTCCGGAGTAGAGAAGGGCGCATTTAAAAATTTTCCAAAACGACACGAATACCAAGACGTTCAACACGCACGCAAACAATTTTGTCAACAAGATACTGCACAACACGCTTGAAATATTATTCATATAGATTGAAGATAAGAAAATTTAATTTATTTTCTTTTCAAGAGTCGCTTTTCAAAATATGGCACCGAGTTGGCACTGCCAGTTGATACACTCTGCCACCACAGCTGATACTATCTGTTTACGTACTGAACTTTAAGCTTTAGAGGACCACACAATATCAACAAATATGCTCGTGTTGCGTGTTTGACGACACAAAATATTCAAGTTTTTCTCTACTGGAAATTCATTCATACATATTTTACATCTAAAATCGATTCGTGTATTTCGTGTCAATTTTGCTCAACACGAAATGAAAAATAAACATCATTTACTGAGGATATGTCTAGTTTTGCTCGCCAGCTCCTCTTTTATCAAAATATATACCGTTTACACAAATTTTTTATTTGATATTGCTCAAGGTTTCATGTCCCAGCAAAGACCATTGGCTGAAAATTTTCCTAAGCTACAACCAAAAAAAAAGGTAATTTACACAGTTTTTTAAGCACATAGGTTTAGTTTTTATAGAACCTAATTTTGTAAAACGCAACGCTAAGCGTTGAGAAATTTTGTATGTATTTCGTTTTTGTAATTAAAATTTTTGAACGCTTAGCGCATAATTTCAATTAAAATCCTTACGAAAATATATAACGTTTGCATAAAGTTTTTTTCCATTTATCACGATTTATTATCTAAAACAAAAACCATTGACAGAAATGTTTCCTAAACTACAACCAAGCAAGAGCAATGTAGCTAATTCACACACCTTTTTCAGTGCAGAGGCTTACTTTTTAGTACCATTAAAAAAAATAGTTGCAGCACTAAGTTCTACTAGATTTTAATCTAGTGACGCAGTAGATTTTGTTTTGTTAAGAAAACCTACCCGAAATCTTCTAGATTTTGTGCTCAAAATCTCATAAGTACCAAATTTTGTTTAATAATTTTATTTAAATAACTTTCTACGCAAATGCATAATTCGATTTTAATTTTTTTTAAATTGAGTGGTCGAAGTATAAGGGTTTTGACACTAAAATTTCACTGTCTGCTTTATGGCTGTATGGAAAGCTTTTAGAATCAGAATAAGTTGGTGGGGGCAACTGGGAACCAGTCACGTGACTAGTTTTGTCGTTAGCTCCCTTTCCCCCAGGAAAATGAAGAAGCTGTAAGTAATACAATTTACTATTATGATAACAGATTTTATGAATTCTTTCTTTCTATACTCCATTATATGAAAACCACCCTCGTATGAACTTAGTTTTTGCTTAATATAATTTTCCTGTTAAAAATTGAAAATGAAAAATGTAAATTTTCACTTCCACTTTTAAATAAATAATATCCGTACTCCTTTTAATGTTGAAAAAAATATGCATTCGTATAAATTTTACAACATATTTTTTCAATTTCCTGAACAAAATATCAATTATTCAGCATAGAAATCATTCCCACTAAGGAAATATAAATAAATGAATATATATTTTATTTTCTAGTATTTGAATATATTACTCTTGCATTTATGCATAATTCTTTGTGTGTTTGCTGTATGTTGATATAAAACTGCAGGCACAAATTGATTTTAAATGTTTTTATTTAAAAAAAATCAACTGTCAACCCCTAAAAGTATGTTTTAAATTTTAGTTTTTAGAAAAACACAAAATAAATTTAATAGCCGGCAATAAACAAAAAAAAACACGAGCACACACACTCACACATACACACTAGCAAAACAAATTTATTTTAATGAATTTAAAAAATAAAAACGCTAAAAGATTTAAATTGAAAAATGTGTTGTCTAACTTCATTGAAAGAATGAAAATAAATCATTCAAATGAAATTCAATTGAATAGCAATTTTTATGTTTTTTTTATAATGAAATGATGAAGAATTCAAAATGTAAAAAGCATTGAGACTACATTGCACGAGCAGAATAAATGCTAGATAAAGAGACATGGGACTGATGGTCTAATGCTTACATACATTCATACATACATACATACATAGAAGCAAACATTATAGTCAAACAATAATAATAATGGCCCTGGCAATGATGACTGAGTTAGAGTTGGGTACAAGATTGAAATCATTTGAATGTAAATGTTTGTATATTTGTTATCAGGATTATGATGATGATGATGATGATGATGATGCTGTTGTCTCTGAAAGATAGCTGCCATAACTGTTATTAACAAATTGTCCGTCGGATTTTTATTAAAAAAAAAATAAACGTTATATGCCTGTGCCTATTCAAAACTCATTTTTTCTATCAAATACTCTTTTCAAAAATTTCTATGATTTAAGTATCATCGATCAATGACAACTGCATGTAAAATAGAAAACAATTTTTTTGTGATTTGTATAAAAGTATAAGAAAAAAAGAATTGCTCAAATAAAAAGCAGTTGAAATTCGGAAAATCTCCAGTTTTATTAAAGAGACGAAAATAACCAAAATTCTGCACACACAAAAATATTTGTATGCCGTTTGTAGCGATGTGGAGTTTTTGGCACATCAACGTAATAATGCAATTTCCGTTAATATTGAGTCATCTATATTTCAGTTACAGATACAATAACAACTGCATGCATGCAATTTCAAATACCAAATGCAAACACAGACATGTGTTTACTTAATATCGTTGAAGAGCAAGGATAATAGTTGAAAACACTAACAAAACTAAACAATGTAGAACTATTTATTCCATTACAGCAATCAAATACAGTCGAGCAAAAAATAAAATTAACTAGCAACCTTTTAGGTTCTAATTCTATTAAAAAGTTTAAGTAATTAATCAATTTTAAAAGCTGCTTCTTTTACATTGAAATAAAATATCAGCATTATTGAAAAATTATATACTCTTTCCCGAGCATTCTTTACTTACGATTCTTAATTATTTTAGAAAAATCCCATACATCACACAGACAATATAGCCAAATAGCCGTAGACGACATTGTCTTCGACGATCAACGTTCGACATGTCGTCTGTCGATTAGGTTTTCTAATCGACAATTTAAGGGAAATCGTCGTTCATGACTATCTGAGCGAAAATGTCACACGCATTGTCTTCAATAAAACTCTGTTGAGGACAATCTGAGCGTCAATGTCCCTCGTTTTGTCTTCAATAAAGCCGTGATGACGACAGTCTGAGCGACAGTTTCATACGTTTTCTCTTCAATAAGACTTTGTTGAGGACAATCTGAGTGACAATGTCCTTCGGTTCGTCCTGAAGAAAGCCGTGTTGACGACAATCTGAGCGACAGTGTCGCTCATTTCGTCTTGTGTGACTTCGCCGCCATGTGTATGAAAATTTCGTCGACGATTTGTATGCAGCTGTCTTCAATATGTCTTGTACCCGTCGTCAAAGATATCTTAAAGACTTGGGCGTTAAAATAGTCATAACTTTCTAGGGCCTTGAGAAATTTTAGATATACTGAAAACTCCAGTTACGAAAATTGGAGAATTTAAATACATTGCACCTGAGTAAAATTGCATACTATGTATTTAAAATAATGAAGAAACAAATAATATAGAAATGCATACTTTTTCTTGCCACTGTATTTTTTCTACATACACATACATATGTATGTATGTGCGTGTAAATGCATGTTACACTATGTTTAAACTCCATATAAAGTCTTTAGCATAAAATCCATTAAAAATATTGGAAAAAATATTTATCTACACACATTTTTTTTTCTCTTCTATTTTTGGCAATCAAATATACACTTTGGGAATTGAATTTTTTCTCATACATACTCGTACATATATATTTTAGTCTATAGTTGTATTTGTATTGATTTTAAAGTTGTTATCAGCAAATGCATATACATATACGAGAATGTCTATATAGACTCGAAAAGAAAAACAATCTTTTTTTTTTGATGCGTTTTAGCATTTTATTTTGATACTTTTACTATTTAGCACAAGAATAGTTGAACAGTTGCAACCCAATCAACACATTAATTACTGCAACTATATATTCTCATTAAGATAATTAAAATAGTTTCTAAATGGAATGTGACTTGTTGTCGGTAGTTTTAAGATAAAACTGGATGCAGCTAAAAATTAATAGGAAATAGTTTATAAAAAAAATTAACATTGAAAATGAAGTTGCTTTCCAAGTTTATTTGAAGTCACTAAACAAAAATATGATGTTGATGTTTTCTTTCCACAGAAGCGCTAAGAACCAGTTTTATCAGTTTTTTTTATAGCAAATTGGCAAGAATTTTTAGAACACCGTCGCTTAATATTACAGATTTTACTCTGTTGCTCGAATAACAGTTTATTTAACATTTATTTTTTAATTTTTTATCAACAGTTTGGTCCACGATGCCGGTAGAGAACGTTTGACCGACAATTTGTATTGAAAACAAGAAGGTTTGTTTTCATTTTCTATATAAGTAATCGATCGAACGCTATCTGTCAACATTGTAACTCAGACTTTACAGGTTTTTTAGATGCATCATTTAAAGTCGTTTAAAATTAAAAACATAAACTCTCAAATTTACGGCCTGATCGCCCATATCGACAAGAATCTTTCTATCGATTACTTATATTGAAAACAAAAGCAAAAACAAATTCTCTTATTTTATTGTTCGTTTCAATACAATGAAATGTTTTTTGTTGACATCTTAGACCAGGATGTTAATTTGTCTTTTAAAATTTAAGAAAAAAATGTTCATTGTATTAATAATATTTTTAAAGTCAAACATGTTAATATAAAATATATACACAAAAAAAATTTTTTTGCTTTGTAAAAGTTATGCCTTTTGAAAACTTTTTATAGAAATCTGTTTTAGCACTTTTTTTAGACCAAACATATTTTTTTAATTTTTAATATAAAAAAATTATTTTTAACCCTTTATTTTTGTAGATTCGTACATAAACATTTTTGCTGTTAAATAAAAAGTCAGCAGTATTAAATTCTTATTAAATCAGAACACTTGATGTACTCAACACTGATGTTAAGAGTTCTTAAGCTGAAAATGTTAAATTATTTGCTGCTGCAATTCCATGATGTTAACTTTACTGTTCTCTATACATGACTGTATGTTAAGCTAATGCATGATAAAGTTTCCAGAAGAATGTTAGCAACATCCAGCGTATAACAGCCTGTAAATACCAGCTATCGATCACCCCGTTAGTTGGTGTTACAATTAGTTCTGTATGTTTGTGTGTATGTGCGTTGGCAGTAGAGCATGTAAGTATGTAGAAGCATTATGATCAGTGTTTTTCTAGAATCTTAATTCAATTTTACACAGAGAAAACTCCAAAATTATTCAAAATATTATTGCTTTTGCTAATAAGTAACACACAGATGAAAATACATTTCTCATGGCATAGTTTGTGAATTTCAATTTATTGAAAATTCTTTCCACTGTATAGTGGCTTAAGAACATCGCCAAGTCAAGTATTGCCAAAATATTTGGTTTTAAATGAAAAATATATACGAATTGATAACCTCCTTCTTTTTTTGAAGTGGGTTAAAAAGCGAATTGTTTTTTTAAAGCAATGAATATGATTGATTGAAAAATTTATTTGTATAAAATTTTGATGCGCAATTGCACAAAAATTTAACAAAAATTTCATGATGATTTTATTTATTTTTTTGCAAGTACACAGAGCTCAGCAACGCTGATCATGGTTGATGTCTTTGTCTCTGGCATCTGCATGGTATAATGGGTTTGTGTGGTTGTACATTTCTTACTAAGTATATAGCAGGTCTGACATTACGGTTATTTTCATATGAACTTCATACTTGTAGTATGTTTGTTTTATTAGCTGAAGAAAATAATACTTTCTTTAGCTAACAATAATTGTATAATTTTGATTACTGACAAATCTTTTTATGGAAAACAATTGTATTAGGTCAGTTCACGGTATATATATAAAGGGAGTAAACTCAAAATTTATATAGTCTCAGTACGTAGACACAAAAATAGATTTTAACCGTCCTCAAAAGAGGAGCAGCTTAATATTTCGTCAGTATTTTTTGTATTTGTTACTTCATAACTCAGTAATTTTCGGGCCGAATTTCAAAATCCTTCTTTTTGTCTGACTTAGTCCCATTGTGACACAATCTTGAGCTTGAAATTATAATCTTTGAAGAGTGATCGGACATTAATATTAAGAAATTGGTCCTGACCATATCTTTAAAAATATAAAATAGGAACAAGAAATTTAAAAATAAAACTTTAAAAAAATTTAAACGACTTCAAAAATAAGCACATAGATTCTAGTTAATTTAAATTTTTATAGTTCGAACTTTATTTCTTGCTATATTTATGACTTTATCAGGCTAAAGTTCGTATCGCTTTGCAAGCCAAATTACATGTGATAATTATTAATGAACAAATAACGCCAAAGTTAGTTATAAATTGCCAAACACGTAGTAGAATGGAACAATCCTACCTTCATCATCAGCGTTCTTTGCGTTTGGTACACTGTGTGTGGTATCAGTTGATGTAGATTTCTGCTTTATATACGCAGCTTTTTATTGCAAATGGAATATGTGAATTGTTTTGATTCATCGTATTACAATTTGCTGAAAGCTTTTTTGTAATGAAAGCTCATTTTTACCATTTCTAAATTTACAATAGTCTTGCTGTTGTCGTTGTTCCTTTACTAATTATGTACATGTTAGTTAATTTGCTTATTTTTGTTCTACTGAAGACAAACTTTTTTGGTTTGATACTATAAGTATATTTTTATTTTTAATTTTTGCCACAGACACAGTGAACCAAACACAAAGAACACTGATGATGAAGGTGTAGTGGCCTGCGAAAACAGCCGGTTGTTCCGTTCTACTACGTGTTTGTCAGAATACTTACAACTAAATTTGGTGTTACTTGTTCATTTATTAATATTAATTATCACATTTAATTTGGCTTACAAACCGATACGAACCTTAGCCTGATCAAATCATAAATATAGAAACAAATGAAGTTCGAACAATAATAATTGAAATAACTTAAATTAATAACCATGTGTCTTCGCATAGCATTTCAGGTAACTTATTTCTGCGTTTGAAGTCGGTTAATTTTTTCTTAAAGTTTTATTTTTTTTTAATGTACTGTTGTATTAATATTATGTACTATTTTATGTCGTTTTCTGGTGAAGAGTGAAAATGGAAAAATTTTGATTTTACTCCTTTAAGAGAAACAATTGCGATATGAAAATTCTTCCAGCAAAAATTTCTTATAACGCCGAACTAAACAACTACACACAGTTTTAATTAATTTGAAAGAAATTAATCTGCAGCACCAGTACAGTGGAGTTCAGTTATTATGAACTGTTTGGTACCAGGCAATTTCAATCGTTCTTATGCAAAGTTCATTATGATTGTAGGTACAAATTTCCACAAAGCGAGCAGCAAGCTTTAACCATTATAATGCACTTTTTTTAAATTCAAAATATACTACTCTTTCTAAAACATGCTGTTATTAAATTTCCAAAAACAATTAAAAATTAAAAGACACTTCTGTAGTTAAAAAACCTTTTTGAGCTAAGAGAACAGCTGATTTCAAAAATATAAACCAATAACTTGAAATTTGTAAATCGTTATAAGCGTATAAATTTCAATGTGATGACAGTTCATTTTATTATAAGAGTACTTACTATTTTATATGAAAAATTAGCGCAAAACTGTTAGGACAGGGTCGTGTTACGGCAGTTTATACTGAAAAAAATTTTCATACAATTTTAATTGTGTTTGTATGAAAATTTCGATCGGTATCGCATGCCACAATTTGCCCCATGTAGCAATTCGTACTAATTGCTATTTATGAGATGTTCTTTGTCAGTGACACCGTTCATGGAATTTCCATGCCCTGTAACCATGTGCTGTATAATCATGGGTCGAATCATTTCGGATTATGACATACATGAACGTACTGAAATCCCGTTCATTTTATACGACTTACGTATCACTTAATTTCTTTTCGTGCGATTGTACTATACCATCACGAATGTGACGATTCGAGCCCAGGTTTCCATCATTCAATTTTATACATATATGTGATCAGCTCCACGAAAAGGGACCTCTGCGCTGAAAAGAAGTTATTGAGAAAAACGAAAAAAAGCGCTTCGTTTTTCTGTGTTTTGCGCATGGTTATGCAACTCTTCCTTCAACCTGATCATCTGGCGATGTATGTATTTCGACTCTCTGGTACTTTGTACGATGTTCACTATGCAGTGTTGCCTCTATGAAAATTATTTCTAACATTTAAAAACCTGTTTTTGCTAATTTTGTTTTCAAAATTACTAGACCTGTTTTATTCCTTATCAAATTATCAATGTTTTGAATTTAAGCCGATAGAATTGAATCTATTATTTATTATTATTTAATTTATCTATTATTTAATTAATTTCAGGTCAAAATAAATCTTAATTAACGTAAGAAAATGTGTCTGGAAGACGAATTTAAGAGTGTTGAAGAATAATACTTCAGCGATTGTTTGGAAGAATGTTTACCTATAGTCAGTGATGAGTCGGATGCATTTTCATCGCCAGAAGTTTCAGAAGTGCTGCAATTATCTCTTCAAGATATTGAACTTTTTTTAAATTTCAAATATTATATATATTATCTGTTAATATCACATTTTTAAATTTTTTCATTAATTATGTTCATCTTTAGAGGTGATTTGTAAAAAAAACTAAAAGACATAGAGACTTGCGGTTTGCGGCATTTGAAAGAGCGTTTGTTTTTCCTATAAGAATCACTCAAAAAGTAAAAAAAAAAAATTTCGGCTCAGAGGTCCCTTTTCGTGGAGCAGATCACATATAAGGAAAGTTACATAAGTAGGAATGTATACGAAAGTTTTAACTTTACATTATTAAAATAATTGTTTGTTGGGTACCGCGCACATTTAGTTCAAATAATGCTCCTTCTCTTAGCAGAGTTGCATATACTCGTATTGTAAATAGACGTATGCATGGCTTGTACGTGTACGTACTAACACTATTAAAGCGAACGCCTGACTGCTTGAATATTTATTTATCTATTATTTAGCATGATGTACATACTCGTACATATTAAGTTTTTATTGTATATTCTATTATACAATTTGTTAAAGTAATGTTTGCATTTCAATTTGAAATTTTACAAATATAAATGCATTTACTTCCGGTTTTATTTGGTATTTTATGTTTAAGTCTGTTGATATCTTTTTTTTTGTCTTAGTACTTAGTTGCAGAAAAACAAAACAACAAAACAAATGAATGCAATTTTTGAGGATTTTTGTGTAGAGGGGAATAAATAAATTAACTAATCAAATAGTTACAATGATTTAAAAATGATCAATTAAAAATTATTATTAAAATGGTTTTATAAAATATCATTTACTGTTTGTCATACTGTAAATAAAATTTTTATGAAAAAATGTATTTTTACAAGAAATCTAATCAATATAAAACTAAATTGAGGAATTGCTGAAGTGAGTTGTTATTTGAAAAAGTATCTTAAGAAAATTTATGTGAAAAAATTTATACACATCGAATTAAGCTAAAATGTATATATAACTGGCATAGCAGGCTACATTTGAATTTCATAAAAAAAAAATTCTGAACAAAGTGGGAAAAAAAGCTTTATCAGTAAAATTGATGTTTTAAAAGCTACAATAGTTTAGCGATTATAACTCGATATTACGAGTATAATTTTGGCAGTAGGTGCGAAACTCATCAACTTTTTTTTATTCTTAAACAATTTGATGATAAAAATTCATTTTTAATTGTTTCTGTGCACGTTTCAGCCCTTCCATTAATAATTTCCCATCAGTCCACAAATTGTTCAACTTTATATGTTTATATAACAAAATTGTTTCCTTATGTTTAAGGACATTCAGCAAAGGAATACGTTGCTTATAATTAACATTAACACCGCTAAAAAAAATTTACACTGAATAAAAACAATTCACGTATTCTATTTGCATTGAATATTTTTATATATAATGCTGAAGTTGGCATAAACTGGCATGCCAACGCTAATGATAAAGTCTGGGGGCCTTCAAAAACAGCATTTTGTTACCTTCTGATAGTGTTTGTTTAAATAATTTCAATAGTCTTTAGCATAATCTGTTCCATAAAAACTATCACATGTACATAATTTGGCATTCTCAAAATATTATATATATAAAAAAACATATTGTATCTTGTTATTGTTTAAGATATAATTCTTAAAACAAACTTACATAGCACTTTTTTCTTTTTTTTTTGGCTTAAAAAGCGATACGAACTTTAGCTTAGAACTTATAAAATTAATAGCCATGGGCCTGTGGCAAAAAAACTAAATAAAAATATACTTATAGTATCAAACCAAAAAAGTTTGTCTTAAGTAGAACAAAAATAAGCAAATTAACTAACATGTGCATAATTAGTAAAGAACAAACGACAATGGCAAGACTGTTGTAAATTTAGAGATAGTAAAAATGAGCTTTCATTACAAATAAGGTTTCAGCAAATTGTAATACGATGAATCAAAACAATTCACAGCAGAAATTTACATCAACTGACATCATACACAGTGGACCAAATACAAAAGAACGCTGATGATGAAGGTTTAGTGGCCTTCGCAAACAGCTAGTTGTTCCGTTCAACTATGTGTTTGTCAGAATATTTACAACTAACTCTGGTGTTATTTGTTCATTAATAACACAAGTATACACGGTTTTGGATCTAAGCAACCAAAAGCTGTTTCTACAGTTGTTTGGGGCGAATCTGCACTCCGTTTTCTGATATTGGTTCTAGTTTTCGAGATATTAAATAAACAAATTTTTTGAAATTTTTGACAATTAATCTCCATTTTATTCATTAAAAAGTGTTAAATTAGAAATGAAGAGCAGTCCCACTGAGTCGTTTGTACTGTTTGGGATCTTTTTCACGCATTAAAGTCCAACAGTAGTCGCTCATCATGCCCTCGTCCCAAAATCCTTGGTATCGTTTTCGCCAAATCTTGGTGTAGTCGCTCTCCTTGCTGGTCGCTTGTATCACCCAAGTTTTCAGGAAAAAATTCGAGATGGGAATGCAGAAAATGTACTTTGAGAGACATTCGAGCTCAAATCTTGCAATAATTTTGCAACAAACTGTCGATTATCTGCTTAAAATCCGGGGATTTGCGGTTACCTAGAAAGTTGTGAACAACATCTTGAAATGATATCCATGCTGCTGCTTCATTGGGCGTTAAACATTTTGTAAAGTTTCTGTCGGCCATTCATTTTCTTATATCAGGTCCAACAAATATTCCCTGTTTGATTTTGGTGTACGACAATTTGGGAAATAACTTGCTCAAGTACTCAAAAGCCGGTCCTTCACGGTCGAGCGCTTTGACAAAGTTTTTGATAAGGCCAAGTTTTATATGGAGAGGTGGCAAGAAAATGTTCTGTGGGTTCACAAGTGGTATAGAAGAGACGTTTTGCTTTCCTGGTTCATCATTAGTACGGCTTGGCCAATCTTTTTTCACATAATGTTGGTCAGTTGCACGGCTATCCCACAGACACAAAAAACAGCAAAATTTGGTAAAACCAGATTGCATCCCCATCAAGAGACCAATAACCTGTTGGAATAGTATATAAATCATTTATTCTTTAAAATTGAACTGATATTTATTTTCAAACCTTCAAATCGCCACAAATTTTCCATTGATGCTCTTTATATTTTATTTTGCTCAAAATTTTACACATTGTATCGTAGCATTCCTTCGTTTGTACTGCATGAGCAATCGGAATTGATGGTTTTATATTTTCATTGTGTATCAGAGCAGCTTTCAGGCTGTATTTTGAACCGTTTATGAACAAACGCCATTCATTTACATCGTATGGTGAATTCATCGCATCAAACAAACCGTTGATGTCATAGCAGAAGCATATATTCTCCTTTTTTTTGAAAAACGGTAAAAGCGCCTCATTTCTAGTTCTATATACAGTGACTTTTGTCTGAATGTCAAGATATTTCCACTCCTGCATCCGTGATGCGAGCAATTCTGATTTTTGTTTCGATAAATTCAAATCACGAACCAAATCATTGAGTTCACTTTGCGAAACTAAATGTTTTTCCTCCATGTTAAAATCGCTTCTACTGTTCGTCGGTGATAAGCTACAAGTTTCCATGGAATTCGAACTCGTACCTGGACAAATTGGCAAAGGATCATTGCTCGCACGGGGAACTGGCTTAGACACTGATGAGACTTCCGGATATTTATATTTGGCTAGTTTTTTTGCATTTAGACAGACGACATTCATCAAGCAAAAGTAGCAATCATCTATATGATTTTTCGGCTCTCTCCATAACATTGGCAATGAAAATGAAAAACATACTTTTCTACCGCGTGACCACTTGTATAATATTGTGCTACACGCGTTACAAAGCAATTTCGGTACCCACGGCTTGTGAGTGTTTGATACAGAGAAACGAAAATAATAAAAGTATGCATTTCTGATCACATTAGTAATAACTTTGCCACTTTTTCTGTTCATATAACATCCGCAAACAAAAACACTTTGAATCAACTTTACAATTCTGTCTTGGCATTTGGCAGCTGACTTTCATTATAATAGCGCAGTGCTGTCAATATGCGCGAACTCACAAACTAGAATCAATTTTGAAAAACGAAAACAGGATTTGAATTCAGCACCTCAAATAACGTCAAGATTTGTTCTCATCTGCTCTGATCCAAAAGTTGACCGGAATTTGTAAACTTGTGTAATTATCACATGTAATTTGGCTTACAAAGCGATACGAACTTTAGCCTGATCAAATCATAAATATATAAATAAATTACATAGCATATTGTTTGCACAATTTTTATAAAAATCGGTTTAAAAAAATGTAAGGGTCATATTTTGCAAAACGCAACGCTAAACGTTGATATATTTTTGATGTGTTTTACTTTTGTAATTTATATTTTTTACATATAAACTTTGCCAACACTTAGCATTGCGTGTTACAAAATAAGGCCATTAGTAATTTTCTTGTAAATTTTCAGCTCAACTCGACCGACTGGATGTAGAAACAGGGGAGTAGTAATATTTCGATTTGGGGAGACTATAGGTGGAGTGATGCGAATATATAGCCTATTCTACTCGAATAGCAACCTCACCCACTGTTTTTTATCGAACTTGGTACTCTCTGTTTCGCTAACGAGGCTGTGTCAACCGAAAATAGACGATATGTCCTAAACAACTGCACAGTGGCAATACTGATGCCACACGACTGTCTGGAGGCTATAATTGGCACTCACAATGCCAGTTTCGAATGCGGTAGCTCAATCAGCCACCCATCTTAAAACAAGCGATAAATGAAAGCATAAGTAATATAAAATGACACTATGTTCCACTTTGGAATGACGGGAATAAATATATATATAATATTTCAACATCGCTGAACGTACCCCTAATTCAGGATTAAAATTTTTAATTAAATCCGATGAGGATTAGTTAATCAGTGTGAATATATTTTATAATATATACTTAACAGTTAATAAGAATTAATAATAAAATACTTTCAAGTGAAACCATTACACAATATTTCACAATAGCTCTGATGCAACAGTGCAAATGTAGATTTTCTGAAACAAAAGCAATGTTCGAGCATGTATGAGTATATAAATATTTTACTGCTAATTGAATTACTTATTTATGTACATACATACATTCAAATATCAAACTTAAATGTACAATGTATTCAACTATAAAATTAATTAAATTTGTTTCTATTGAAAGATTAATTTAAGCTGTTTGTAAAACATAAAACTATTGTAATTTTAATTTAGAGAAACAAACATCAGAACAATGTTTAATATTAGGACAAATGGTAATTAAATATTTCTAATCGAGAGCAAAGCTGGCAAGAACTGGCAAAATTTATAATAAGTCTGCATTAAAAAAAAACATATGAAAAGGACAGATTTAAATTCTGCCGAGACAAGCAAAATTTTATTTTATGACAGCATTGAGTATTTGCGTTGGTAATTTTCTACATTAAAAGCACAAAAAAGGCATACATATAGATATGCTTGGAATTTGTTCTATATACTCGTACATACGTACAAAAGTACACAGAAAAAAGTATTCACCAATTAATGTTTTTAGTTAAAAATTTAATATATTCAATTAAATTTTTAATTGTATTAATTAATTTGAGTGGAAAAACTTAATTGATATTATCAAATTGTTTATAGGTGAAAAGTTAATTAATTTTTTAATTGATATTACAAATATTTTAATTGATATTACAAAATTATTCATATTACTTTTTTGTGTGTATGTACAAATAGTACAGAAAGAAAAATTTTTTTCACTGGAATAATAAACAAGGCAATTCACAGGCTAATATGTACAATACAGATAAATGGTCGTTCAGTAGCAGAAATCGTTGTGTTACTTTCTGCCACAAAGCATGAGTATTGTTTTTAAAACACTTAGCTTAGTTAATATTAAGAAAACTCTTAGGATTCACTATTCTACACAATCGTACGATCTTCAAAAGACAACAAGAATTCATTACATCAGGGTTGTACTTTTTAAAAAGTCATACGATTCTGTAGCATAGTGAACTCTAGCCTTTAACAAACTTATTGTAAGCGTTCGCTTGATCGCAACCGATATTTCAACGCCAAAATATCTAAATTTAAAAAAAAAATTCATTATAATATTTATCAGTTTTCATTAAAACAGGGCGCAGAAGTTTTTGTGAGCCAAACATATATTTTAAAATTTAAGTTTTTATTTCCGTCTGCAGGGGTAAGACTTATTTCCGCTAATGATCAACAGCATGATGCTTCGGGGATTTATTTTCTCTGATTTGGTTGGAGCACACATTAAATCGATACCAGAAAAGGACAGTCTAATTTTAGCAAGTAATTTAATAATAATCTAATTGTTGCGCAGACAATTTGTACGCTCACATATTTGCTCTCAGGCAACTATGACTACAGCCAATTGTCAACTTCGTTTATGCAAAAAACTAAAATATCTTACAACTAAAAAGAAATGGCCAAATGCGTATCAAACTAATTGATACTCTCTTATACTTTCAGTCTGAGTATGTTTATACTCAGGCTATGAATAATTAATTAGTCAAAAGCAAAAAATACAGGGATACTCGGGATATTTATTCATCATTCGCCACCATATACAATCGTTTGTGTACATAAAATAGAAAGGAAACTGTGTGTGTGTGGTTGTTTGAAAATATGCTTTATGTGTGTGTGTGTAAATAAAAAAGCTCTGTAGGCATACATGTAATAGTTAGAATATTTTTATATTCCTGCGTGTGATTGTAGTTAACACAGTCTATAAATTATACTTGTTGTTGTTCGTGCTGCGTTATTTAAAAAATGTGTATAAACATACATAGTTGTTGGATGGCTATAGTTAAACGTATTCGGTTTGAAATTAATGTGTGTGTTTGCATTTTGCGTGTTTCTTATTTTTAGCTGCACGCATTCATAGCTGTTTGACGGCCAATACTCAAAGATCACTTAAAACGATACTTTTGTCATTCTCTGATCGATACTCTAATTATTCAATAGAGTTTCACATCTAATTCTCAACAATGAGCTTCATTTCTATTTGAACAAATCAAAGATTGTTAGAGTACTTTCCTATTCCGATTAAATATAAATGTGTCAAATAGCAATTGAATAAAATGCACTGAAATTTTTATTCAAGACTTAAACAAATAAAATTTTATAAAAAAATAGACTAACAGCTGTTGTAATACAAGTAAAATATAAAGCAGAAATCTATACCAACTGACACCACACACAGTGAACCAAACACAAAAAACGCTGATGATGAAGGTGTAATGTCCTTCGAAAACAGCCGGTTGTTCCGTACTACTGCGTGTTTGTCAGAATATTTACCACTAACTTTGGTGTTATTTGTTCATTAATAATTATCACATGTAATTTGGCTTACAAAGCGATACGAACTATAGCCTGATCAAATCATAAATATACAAGTAAAATAGTTGAGCAAATATATCGTTTTTCATAAAAATTATATATTTTGCCAAAAATATTTTACTTGCATTGCAACACTTGTACGTTTTCAGCACCCAGCCCCAGTTTTAAAATGTATGTGCATGTATAAAATTTCTGTTTGCATTTTAATATGCCTTTGAAAGCAATATTCCCTCTTCTGTAATTTCATGTTCATTACAAACAAAAACAAAAACAAAAAATTATTTCCTCCATAGTTAAATCCTCGAGATAAAAATGTTATAACTTTTATCTCAAAGGTCACGTCATCGATAATATTTTAGCTTTTAAATCTGCCTTTACTATTATATTAAATACATAAAAAATAATATATTCTATAGAAACAAAATCCTGCTGATATTGTAATAAGGAGGGCATACCAAAGAATTCAATATATTCTGTTTGTTCCAATCTCCTTTGTATGTTTGTGCCTTCGGCTGCTCTTTGTTCATTTTCTTAAGGCAACAGAAATTTAAATGTCGGTATTAGTTTATTTTTATTTATTTGCGTAACAGCCATTAGTATCAACTATAACTGAGGCTTAAATCGGCTTAACGTTATACTTCTAGCTGTTGTTATAGTTGGGTGTTAACGTTTGCTGTTCGCAATACTTTCTATTACTTCGAAGTTTAATATTCTGTTTGTTACAGCTATAATAAATAGAAACTTGTTAACAATAGAGGTCTATGCATAAAATTTTTTTGTTGACCTTAAAACCGGTGTGTATGAAATAGAAACCACTTGTATCGCCCATGGCCAAATTATTAAATAAAATTGGCGAAATTTAACAGAGGTTGCTGCAATTTGATAACAAAAGCTCTTTTTTATTTTATACTTCTGAATCTTTATTGGCTTTAAATCGATCTATTTCTTTATTATTCAACGTTTTCTCATTATGAGCAGTTTTACTCCAATTAAGATGAAAGGAATACCTTAATTTGGTAGATAGGTTTTTTTTTTAATTATATTAAAAACTAGAATTTACGCAAATCAGCTTATAGACAAATATAAATGACAAGCAAATTTCAAAGAGACATAAAAGCAGCGTTGCCAGCTTAATTATGCTTCATCAAAACTGGTCAACTATATTTTCACAATATTTATTTTTATATTATGAGTCCTTATGAGCACGGAAGTCGAATAAGCGATGTCCGTCTGTCACGTTAAATCGGTATTCCGAAGGTGCCAGAAAAGCTACAGACTTCGATCTTAAACTTCGTGTATCAGAATTGGTCCTTTAAATACTGATATTAAAAATCAGCAAAATCAAGAATAAAGATCCCGGGCTGGAAAATTAAAACCTTTATGGGTATATAAACTAAAAGGTTACAAACATATTTTTTTCTTTTTTAATTAAATATATTTCGTATTTCAAAAAAAAGAAGATTTCTTTTTAAGATCAGAAAAATCAAAAAATAAATCCAGGGTTACCAAAAACTAATTTTTATTTTCAAATTAGTGATAATAAAGCCAAAAAAAAAAGTATATTCAAGCAGTTACATCTGAAGTGTTGAGAGTATTAGAGCCGTAGTGTCCCTCTTTTTTAAGGAGATGTGTTCATATATATATATTTATATTATATATATAGGGTGTTTTTTTAGAGGTATAGAACTTCGAATTGAAATAAAACACAAGAAAATCGTTTTAATGTCCATCAATTTGCCTTTATTGGAAGGATAATTTTATGCCATTAACGTTTAAATATGATTTCGGGCATGTGGCCGCCGCGGCTGGCTCGAATAAAGCCAATTCTACAGGTCCAATTTTCAACCACTTTTTCGAGCATATGGGGCCGTATGTTGGCAATAACGCCACGAATGTTGGCTTCCAAGTCCCCTAACGTTTCTGGTTTGTTGGCGTAGACGAGCGACTTCACATATCCCCAAAGAAAATAATCCAATGGTGTCAAATCACACGATCTTGGTGGCCAATTGACAGGTTAACCGAATTAATTGCTCTGATGGACGATTATGTCGACCATAAAATGGACGGAGCTTGCGGTAAACTTCGCGAACTGAACCATTATTTTCGAAATAAATTTGCACGATTTGCAAGCGTTGTTCTTTTGTCAACCTGTTCATGATGAAATGGCAAACCAAACTAAATATTAATCACTTGACAGCTGACAAAATGGCCGCCAGTTAAAAAAGTGATGCCAACTTAAAGTTCCATACCTCAATTTGAACACTTACGGCCTATCACACGACTCGAAATCGTACTATCTACAACTTGCAATACTATCGACAACTTGTATTGCAAACAACAATAACATTAGAAAAATTTATGTTGTTTTCAATATAAATATTCGATCGAACGATTTCTAGATATATGTACAAAACAAATTTCAAATTAAACATATCTTATATTTTAGAAATAAATAGATTGATAGTAAATATCAGAAATATCAAAAAGCCACTTCCAGGGCTGGAAATGTACACTTTTATTGGTATATAAAGTTTTTAGTTATATTATATTTTATTTGAAATACCGAAGTATATTTATTTGACATAAAGTCTTTATTTATTTAATTTGAAAATTTGCTTGTTTTTATGGTCGTCAGTAGACTTCAACCCAAAAAATTTTTGAATTTAGATGCTTGTTTTGTAAAGATTTTTGTTTGAAGCTTTCAAACTTATTATGTTTGTATACTGTGATTCTAAATATAGTATTAAGAGTCTTACTATAAACATACGAAGTTTTTTAACTAAATTCAAACATTTTTTGGGTTGAAGTCTACTGACGAGTTCCAAAAGCAGGAACAAATGCATATAGACAATTATTATTTATTATATTTTATATTCAAAAAATAAGGAGATTGATATTGAAAATCAGAAAAATCAAAACAATGTTTCCAGGGTTGGAAAATTTAGAATTTTTTTTGGTTTATAAGAACAACTATATAAATTAATTTTTTTTTCTTTGGTACTCGATCATATTTTACATTCTAGAAAGAAATAGATTAGTACTAAATATCAGAAAATTCAGGGTTGGAAAATTTAAAATTAACTAACCAAAATTAATTTTTCTTTTCTTTGTTAATTAAACATATTTTATGTTTAAAAAAATATATCGATTTATTATGAGAGTCAGAAAAATCAATACTATGGTCCCAGGGTTGGATAATTGAAACTTTTCCCTGGTATTTTGTATGGGAAGTGTTAAATTGCCAAACCCCTCAATAATCAATTTCAATGTATTTTTAATAAAAAAAATATTTTACTTAATAAGTAAAATAGTAATTTGGCATTATTAGTGCGTTAACAAATTTTTGCAAAAATTCTAATAAGTGGATTTTTTCCAAAAAAAAAAATAGAATATTTTATTTTATTTAAAAATAAAACAATAATAAAAATCTGCATGATTGTAATTGAAGTGTTAAATGAGTTGATCAATAAATCAAGAATATAATTGAATTTTGTTTCAAAATAAATTAAACTAGCGATTAAATTACAGAAGTCAACATAACATAACAATTGAAATATTGACCAGAATGAATTAAAAATTGTATTGAATAAATTCATCCCTTTATCCCTTTTTCTAGCTCCTGGTAGCACTTGCTTATTTTGACTTGAACTAAAAGTAAAATTTTGTTATTTTTTTTTTTTTATGCATACATATATTTATTTATTGTATCTTCAAAAATTAACTAACAATAAGTATTCAAATCTTAAATCTAAATATAATTATTAGGCCCGACCAGTGTCGGACATAAACTTAGTGATAGTAATTCATAATACATAAGAGTTGTGCAAAGCAAAAAATAAAAATAAAAAAATAATTTCAAACAGTTTCATCTGGTGTGGTAAGTATTAGAGCCCTTGTGATCCCCCTCTTTTGTAAGCGGATGTGTCCGGTAAAGTTCAAGATACACTAGTCGGCATAAGTATTTTGACGAAATAAAAATCGTAAATTTTTACATATAATTTTTAAACGGCTTTGTTAAAAATTCTTGTTTACTTTTTCCTTTTTATTTATAACTTATACAAACTTAAAAATAAGGAAACATATATTATTTCATATAAACTTAAAAAGATGTAAATTAAATTGTAATTTCATGTGTTGGCATAAGTATTTTGACAAGAATGTAATACTAAGATAACAGTGTTTAAACTTAACAAAAGCAAAGAAGAGAAGAAGTCAGTAAAATATATATCCTCCTTTGGCTTCAATAACTTTCTGAAGGCGTCGTGGTACTGAATCCACTAAATTTTTAAGAATCTCTGGAGATATCTCTTCCCATAGGGAAATGACCTCAGAAATTGTCTCCTCTCTAGTTTTATTTAACGAAACTGTTCTTTTGCGTTTCAAAAGAGACCAGACGTTTTCTATAATATTTAAATCTGGACTTTGAGGTGGCCAGTCTAAAGAATTAACACCAACATCCTTCAAAAACGTAGTAATCATCCGGGCTTTGTGGCACGGGGCGTTATCCTGTTGCAGGATAAATGATTCCCCAATAAGCCTTTCACCAGAAGGAAAAGCATTTTCATTTAGCGTAATCAAATATTGGTTTTGGTTCATAGAGCCCGTGATAGGGACCAAGTCACCCAGCCCATTATACGCAACACATCCCCAGAACATGACAGAGCCTCCACCATGGCTCACTTTTTGACAAGCTGCTCGTTTCTTTTGACGTACTACCTTTGGCAATCTTACAAAAAATGTGTTTTTGGATGAGTTATACTCAAAGGAGCTTTCATCTGTCCATAGAACGCTTCTCCAGAACTCCTTTGGCTTGTGCAGGTGTTCCTTTGCGAAGGCCAGTCTTTTAAGCTTATTTGACTTTGTTATATATGGCACGTCCTTAGCTTTAATTGTCTTAAAATCTCCTTCCTTTAAACGCCGTCTAACAGTGCGCTCACTGACTGGATTCTTGTTCGTCAAATTCCATAGATCTGCAGCAGATTGAGGCTTCAGAAAACAATTTTTTTTAAATTCTCGTAGAAGGACTCGGTCTTCAGTGTGCGTTGTTTTACGTTTTGCACCTGATCTGGTTAAGTTTTTCACGTCGTTAAGCTTTTTAAACTTATTAATTTGATAGTGCACAGTTTGACGCGACACATTGAACTCTTTTGCAATATCTTTTACTGCCGTTCCAGCGTTAAATTTTGCTACCATCGAAGATCTGGTAACCAAACTCAACTCTGCTGTTTTACCCATGGTTTATAATGAATTTTAATAATTTTTATTTTTATTTTATTTTGGTTTTATTTTTATTTTTAAATAAAAAAAATTTTGTGGTTTAACGTGCTCAAAAAATGCAAACAAAAAGCCACAAAGACGCCGTCAAAATACTTATGCCACGCAAAAATTTGTTGTCTCCATGCATTATTATCAGCAGAAAGAGAATGCAAAAGGAAACAATAAAAAATTTCGCATATGAAAAGAGCTAAAAATAGATTAATTGTTTTGCGTATCATTTTCGCACCGTTATTTTACGACAATAAGCTAAGCTAGGTTCAACAGTAAGAAAAATGTTTCGTCAAAATACTTATGCCGGCTAGTGTATTTCGAGCAAGCGGATTAGGGTGTGACTCGAGATAGTTAAATATTTGCCTGAGTATTTTGCAATTTCTTCAGTCACTTGTGGCATATTTAGATCACGATGTAAATTTGAGTTTCTTATGTACCATGGAGCCGATGTTATTAACCGTAAAATTTTGTTTTGTCTTCGTTGGATTTTCTCTACATTTGAAGCTGAAGCAGTGCCCCATAGCTGAATTCCGTAGCACCATATAGGTTTCAAAAGCGACTTGTATATCAAAAGTTTGCAATCTAGACTCAGGGTTGAATTTCTACCAATCAGCCAATGTAATTGAGTTAATTTTAGTTTCATTTGTGTTAGCTTAGAGTCAATATGGTGTTTCCATGTTATCCGTCGGTCAAGGTGTATACCAAGGTATTTTACATGTGAATGTTGAGGAACAACTTGATTATTGATTCGAATGGGTGAACAGGTATCTTTTCGTAGAGTAAATGTTACCTGAACACACTTTTGTTCGTTTACCTTAATTCTCCATAAGTTTAACCATAATTCCAGCTGTGTAATATGTTCTTGTAGATATCGGGAAGCCTCGTCAGGGTTTTCGTGCATACTAAGGCAGGCTGTATCATCAGCAAATGTAGATGTATGGATATTGCTGCTCAAAGGCATATCACAAGTATAAATCAAATACAAGACTGGGCCCAGTATGCTCCCCTGTGGCACACCGGATGAGATTGATTCGGACGCACTCATGAAGTCTCCTTCCACAACAGTGAACTTTCGAGCAAGAATATAACTTTGCAGAAGATTAACAATGTTTATTGGTAGATATGTCTTCAATTTTAAAATTAGGCCTCTATGTTGTTATGGAAAAAATATTAAAAATATTATAAGTCTCAGAAGACAGGGCAAAGTTTTAACAAAAAAATTGGGCCGACAATTCTAAAGGTATGAAGACTACAACTGCTATTCATATACGATTTTTAAAGTTACAGCAGTCTTTAAAAAAAGTTGATATGTTTAACCATTGTTAACTTATCAAGCGTTTCTGAATACTGGGGTGATTCCAAAGCCGAACGATACCTGCAGGAAAGGTTAAATATAACCTCAACTTCAACTTCGAATTTTAAAATGTATTGAAGGACATAAACTCAACTTCAACTTCGAATTTTAAAATGTATTGAAGGACATAAACTGAAAATTACAAAATTTTACAAAATCTTCTTTTAAAGCAAATTTTGTTAAAAAAAATTGAGCCTACAATTAATTTCAGAAATTTTACCAGGTTTTTTTTAAATCCATTTTAGTTATTTAATACTTTGATGAAGGTTACATTTGTTTCGGTTTAATGGCATCAATCATTTGTAAATTATTATAAATACGAGTATTATATTTTTCTTCTCTCGTGCATTTTGCCTACCTCATGTATATTTTTAGTATCTTATCTTCATTCATACTAATAGTCGATTCCACTGGATGGCTCACAAACTCGTTTATTGACTTATTGTCAAATTACATCATTACAAATATTATAAGTCAAAAAAAAGGAGCATAGCAAAAAGCAAGAGCAAATATTGTACATACATATATTCTGAGACTAAAAGAAATTATATACTTTCATTTCAGCATCATCATCTTTTAGTTCTGATAAGCTTTTAATTCCTAAGGATTCGTTTTATTCTTCCTTCTTTTTTTCTCTTTTGCTTTCCATTTCCTATTAATACCATTTTTATTTTCGTCTTTCAGTTACTTTCTTAAGCATTAATGTTGACAGATGAATGTAATATTTCCCAGCTCATTTTTATTATTACACTGCCTGCCTGTATTTTATTTATTTTATATCAATATTTGATGCTATAATTTTTATGTCAGCATTTATTCAAATCAAATCATACAAATTGGATCTGAGCAATTGTGTGCGTCTGCTGTATGCATAAACGGCATAATAATGTAACGTGAGATAAGGTGGAAGTAAGCAAGAGCTCAATGGTAATGCTGCCTAATATGCTTTAAATAAATTTGTTTAGAAATTATTTGGTATATTGTATTTTTAGTTGAGCTTATTTTAAGCAAAATGCTTTAAAAGTTTTCCTTTAACATATTTACATTTACAGGTAAGGAAACCTTTTCTGGTAGCACAAATTTCCTATTTTTTTTTTTTTTGGAATCATAAAAAATTTTAAATATCTTTTTAAAAAGAGAAACACAAAAATCAAGAAAAATATAAAGAAAAACTTTGATATCATCTGAGCGCTAGTGACAGTAAAATGTGCAAAGATTTTTTATTCATTTTAATAAAATCATAATTGATTCAAATATATTTCCATAAATCAAACTTTTAAAATCTTACTATCCAAAAAAAAATCTGAAAGTCATCTGAACTCAAGCACACAATTACTTATGATTTATAGCAATTTAATAACCTTAAGGAAATATTAAATAAATTATTTAACAGAATTACACTTTTATAGCTTGGAATTAAAGAAAAATATATAGATAAAACGTTTATAACATGAGCACATGGTGATGTCCCTTCTCATACTTGTTTCCCATGTAAATGTGAAACAACGCAAATGACATTCTTAAGTGTGTCGCTTTCACTTGATGACATTAACTGTCAGAATTTATAATTGAACATAAAAAGGAGGCCAAAAGAAAAAGGAGTAAAAACACATAAAAATCCTTCTAAAGTACAAGCACATCAGGCTCTTGCAGTTTGCATGTTGATGTCTGTCTGCCACGTCAAATGGCATACATACACATGTACTCATATGTATACAAGTTTGAAGCCTGTATGGAAGAGAATTAAAAATAAAGGGCAACATACCAGCAGAAACGAGAAAGCAAAATACGTGTAAAAAGTCATATGAAAATTTAATTTTAAGCGTCGTATACACCGTTTCATACCTGAATTTAAAACTTTCATTTGAGTGATTAGAGTGATTTAATGATTTAATGATACTCACACAATGTCTTCATGTTTTATTACGAGATAATTAACTATCAATACAAAATATAAATAATCTTACATAAGCAAATCTTATAGCAGAGCTGGAGATGCCAAACAAGGAATCCCGAAGTTATTGGGGATTTCTTAAATCCCCAAGCACGGGATTTTTCAATTGGGTATTTTACAAAATGTACATCCCCATGCATGTATTGTATTGCAATTAAATGCATAACATTTATATACATATGTATAATAAATGTATATACGAATAATTACTTGTAATTTTTTTCACTGCAAAGTTAAACAATTAATAAAATAAAATGAGTAAATCATATTAAATTCATGTTGTTTCGACATGAAATAATTTATATTTAACATGTTTTTTCGTGTTATTTCAGTATCAAACTCACGTTGTTTCAACTTACAATAACTTTAATTAAACATTGTTGCTCATTTTGATTTCATAGTACTGGAATGTTGAATCAACATGAAACAAAGTTATTTTAAAAGGGAGCATTTTCTTTACAGGTTACTGTAAATTATTTTGAATTAATATGAAACACAGATGAAAAATTTTACATGAACCTTGATCTCCTATATTTTAATATAAAATTTTTCTGTGTAATGTTATGTTCCAAATAAAGGATTACTGAAAAAATATACATTCTTTATATCAGTACAACGAAATTTTATTAGGGTTACAGAACCATCGGTGGTTGAAAAGCAATTCTAAAGTTGCATATCTGCTATTTTAAATGAAGATACTTGACGTCTTAACACTTCTGATTTGAATGGACTTACTGTAACTTCCCAGTGAATAATAAATAAAATTGAAACGGTGTAATATTAGTGAAATTGTTGTCTAGCAACACAAATGCAAAGGCTTATCTGCATTTTGCTTTCCTAAAACATATAGGAACACAAACATACAGAAAAATAATAAAACTATTTGTGCTGGTGGTATTCGCGTATGTTTTAAGTAAATATCATTTAGATGTACACACAAATTGCTCCTTTAAAGCAATATAGTCATATCTCTAAGCATGTATATCAAAAGCTAATGAGGTCGAATAAGTCATTCCCCCTTATTGTGAATGGCGTCGTCGACGTCACATCAACACGACAGTAAATATTGTCACTTGTCTACTCCTTATGGACAACAATTGGCTCTTATTGACAATCTCTTATTAAGGATTTGTAAATTAAAGGAGCATGTTCATAGTAGTCAATTGTTATCGACAAAGAGTAGACAAGTGACAATTTTTACTGTCGTCTTGATGTGACGTCGACGACACCATTCACAATAAGGGGGATTATATAATATTTTTATATTGCGTAAAAATTTTATACACACCCATATTTCAATCATCTTCTGAGATATTATTATTTTATAACATCTTTTATGAGTGAAATGCAAATTAAAAACTTTAAACTCATTTTCTGCAAAACTGGCTTTTTTGAGTTATCACTATGTTACACTAAAGGAACTCTATCCAAGTATATGTGTTTCTCCTGACAATTGTATGCACGATGATGATGGCTCTACTGTGAACTGTAGTTGACAGTCGTTTGTAAACATGTCGAAACCATTATGACAATTAGATTTTGTTTTTATAGAATAAACATTCGTTCATTTGATTTTTTTTTCTCTCCACTGCCATTTTTATTTTGCTTTGGTAACAGTTTTTTTTTTCATTATTTTAAAACAAACACATAATCACGTACAAACACACAGAATGGAGAATTTAATAAAGCAAGATTTGCGGTATGTATGAATGTTTTCGAAATTTTATAAAACCATGAAAACTGGTGGTTTAGGCTCAGTTATATGTGCATATAAAACAATTTATTCCATGTACAATAGAATATAAAACCAAAAAGAAAATATTTAACTTGAAATATGTAAGATTTTGCTAAGGTATTTAGGTACTCGTATATAGTTAAAATTTTTCAGTATTTTGCAAATAAGAGATAAATTTTATTTTAATTAACTCACAGCCTGTTTGTGTAAGACATTGGCTATGGAAATCTTTTCGTTGCCGTAATAGAGTAAAGGAAACATGTTCAAGTTTCCTTTAATATATATATATATATATATTAAAGAAATGCCAAGATTTCTAACGTCAACGTCTTACACAAGCAGGCTGTAAGTCAGTGTATCGTCTTGTTGCTACTAACATGATAAATTAATTATAGAACCAAATTTTTTTGGCTAATGTATCAGAAACTAAACAGAAACACCAGAAAAATAATATAGAATATTATCAATTGTCCATGTAAGATTGGAAAAAGGTCACCAATACGACGATGAATCAATCATTCAACGTGGCAACTAAAATGATGCGTCAGATCATTCTGCTGAAACCACAAGTTGTTGATGTTTATGACTTTAATTTTTGTTAAGAAAAATTCACTGAGGATATATGAATAAAATGTACCATTACCAAATTTACGAAACTATTCAATAATTAATAGAGTAAAACGTTTAGAAGCACTTTTATGCAAACAAAAACTATCAAGACTGTCTGTGGATTTATCGAAGAGGCCACTGATTTTCTCAATAACTTGGAAGCATTTCTGGAGCATAACATTGCTTATGGTGAAATACTATTTAAAATTAATGTATCGTTTAGTATTTGACATAAGAGGGGGCGCTACCAAAAGCTGCCGAAAAAAACAAAATATTTGTGTAAAAATTTCTTTATTTCTCCTAATTTAAATTATGCATTTCTTTATGAAACTTCATAAAATTTGTATCACAAAATTTTTTCTTTTTGCTAATTAAAAGTACTTTAGAAGAGAGTGATGATGAAAATGAAAAAGAATGAATCTCTGAACCAGTTTTGGTAAATTTTTTCACCTACTTTGCTTCTCCAGGGCTCCTATTGACAAACGAAAAAATTGCATGCAGCTCATTTCATGAAGAAATGCTTAATGGAAATTAAATAAAGTGCTGCCCATGTTTATATTAAAAACTGCTTACTTTTATTACACGCGTACTCCACCCCTTTCATTGTTGGCCACCATTTTACCACAGAGTAATAGTTTTTTTTTACCACCGAGTAAAGTTTTCTAATCGAAAATAGTTCGAAAGAGCTTAAAACAGAGAATAAGATACGTTACGTGGGTTTACAAACAATCGCAGATTTTCATAATTGCATCATTTTCGCCATTTAGGACATTTATTTATTTATTAACATAAATAGCATTTTTTTCGTCCACCTTATCATAAAATACGTTTTTTTCCAATCCAGAAGGAATTTTTATAAGTCAGAGTTTCTTGCCAGCCATTTGGAACTATTAACAACAAACTTGCCCTGGTCATGACTCGAACTATACGAGGTGTATGCAAAAAGTATCGCGAATTTTGAATTTTCGCGGGTTACGTGTATTCGAATTTTAATTTTTTTGTGGCGTTTTGAATGTTCAGTTAATTGTTGACAGCTGCTTTACTTGCACGTGTTTTGGCTCGTCTTCGATTTTTACCTCTTAAAAAAATGTAACAAAGAACCAAAAAACAATAAAATTTTGTGTGAAAACGAAACTAAGTGCACGGATGCATTCCGAATGTTGACTGTGGCATACGGAGAAGCTACCTTGGACCGAAGCAACGTTTATCGGTGGTACAAAATGTTCTCAGAAGGCCGAGAAGATGTGAACGAAGAAGAGCGTGCCGGACTATATGGGTTTAGCGAAAGAAATTTAATTCTTTTGTCTTGAGTTCACATTTTCGTTTAATTTTTCAATTACAATGTATTTTTATTTTGAGAAAATTGGCAAATCAAGATCTTGATATAAAACTTTTTCTAGCACGAAGTATATAAATACTTTTGTAGCTACGCTATTTATTGCGCGATACAGGAGTTAGGAAGTGATTTTCGTAACAAAAATAATCGACACTGTTACAGTTTTAAATTTATTTTTGTTTTGATTTCTTTGTACTTAAAAGCAAAGTACGAAAATGAACGAAACAAATTGTTTGATTTTGTTTTGTATCGTTCTTTGAAGTGACTGAAGCAAAGAGAAAACAAAAACGATGAGAACGATTGCTCAATTTGTTTTGTGTTTGCACAGCTGATTGGCTGTAAGCCGGCGAACTGCCACCACCGGCCATAAAGAATACATTAATTTAATCGTACGCTGGTAGAAAAGAAAATAACGGGAAATTAATGGAAACGTTTTGAAATATTTGCGGCGAATTTGACATCATCATATAATATAATTTTACTGCATTGTTATTTAACACATGCAGTTTGTTTTATATAACTAAGCAGCGTAGCTACAACCGGGTGTCCTAAGACACCTCTCTTCTTTTTTTATATAATTTTGTATACTTATGTATTCTATTACTAGATGTCGACACCTACTGAATTTATATCATAATGAATGAACAACTTCATATAAAAAACAGTATTTTTTATAAGCTTAAGATTAGCTTAGTTTAGGACAACAGCTTACCGAGAAAAAAGTAAAAATGTTAGGCTCACTTGGGTCCATTTAATTTTGGCCCTTTATACCGCCTGCAGGTAAAAGTTAGAAACAGGGAAAAGCAAGAGAGAGCTTACATAAAGGAGAGAAGTTTAGAAAGATCCACTTATGGGTGAGCTAAGGCTTCTGCAACTGGCATCAGAACTTAAACTCTTTACTACACCTAATAAAGAAGTGCAGGTCTCTAAAATCAACTGCCGATAGATTCCACAGGCTGCCGAAAACCTACCGCCTTAAAGAGCGAAAGATTTGTTTTTCATATTAGCATAATGCTAGCCACTTATTGTTTTTTTTCTTTTTGATAATAATCAATAAAAATTATCCCACGCTTATGAAAAAACAGATGACATAAACTTGCCTTAGAATGGAGGTGTTTTGGTCTCCCTTGCACCCCATCCCAGTTAATTGCCTTGACTTATCCTATGTATCAAGTGTGAAGTAATAGACCCAAGTATTTTCCATGGTTTTGAATCGACACAAAAATTAGGTTTTATTGCGGTGAAACATCGCGAAACATTATATTGAATCGCTCTCATGGTGTTGTTTTTGTTCAATTGGAGAAAAAATAGATTTAAATTGCATGCACATTCGGCGGTAAGCGTCACCGTTTTTGATCAAGTTGTATTTTATTCTTAATTTAGTTACTTTTATGATCAGTGATAGCTTTCAATGATCTATGACCACTGCTTTAGTATTTGTACAAAAGTGTATGAAGCCATAGCAGCATGCAGCATTCAGCTTGAGAACTTAGAACACATGTTTAATAGTGTTTTCACACTGACATGGTTTTAATAAAAGTTTTTTTGGTTTTTTGGTTTTACAATACAAATAGTTTTTGGTTTTAAGTTGGTTTTACGAAATGCAACCTTGTTTTCGCTCTGCTAAATTCAGTGCTGCCAACTTAAAATGACCGGACGCAGCTGATAATGTTTATGCCAGTGAAAAAGAATAGATACCTATTGATACATTTTCAGCTTAAAAATAGATGCAACGGCAATAATTATCAAAAAAAATGTGAAGAAAAAAATTCCTTTGGGCGGACAACAACGTAAATATTTTCACTGACCTCTGGGAGGTGCATTGTAAAATTTTTGAGTTTTACAAGTAAACAAAAACAACCGTTGTACAGGGTGTGACATGAGTATTATAAAAAGCTGAAAAAATACCGCAACAAATACACAAATTTCTACAGCACATTAATTTTATTTTGGACAAATTTATATGACAGCCTGTTGTTTAAAACCTGAATTTATCAAACTTGCAGTGGGAAGGCAAAGACATTAAAACCAGGAAAATTTGCGTTAAATAGCTGATGTTAATAACAATCTCTACCCCAGTAGATAGACTTGGGTGCTGATGAAGTGCGTGGCTGCACAGAAAAATATCGGTATTTCCTCCAGCTTATAAAGTCTAATTTAATTTTTCTTCTCTTCTTTAGAAACTCACATTAATTATTAAAAATATTTCATTCAACAAGAATTGAAATTACTGAACTTAAGCCCGACTAAGAAATTATTTCTAATTAAAATTCACTATAGTTCAACTAAACATTTAAAATTGTCACAGTTAAAACCACGTTTTAACTTTCGGTGTGAAAACAGTATAATAAGGTAGAAACTTTTTTCAGCAAAGTAATAGTATGCAAACTTCTGCGCCATCTATAATTCAGGTCGGCCATTTTTGGGACTATTATTGAAACTTAAAACAAAAACTCCCTATATAATATAAATGACCCAACTACATATCCATGACTTAATATAAGAAAGAAGTAAGTCGAATTTTTGATATTTAAGAGAGAAAGAAAAAATTTTATAAAACCTAAAGAATTTATATACAAAATTAATTTTTTAATTAATAATTTTTTCTTAAAGGAGTTTGAATTTATCTGTCGGCTACTAGAAAACTTTAAGAACGCGTTTTCGAAAAAAAACTTAGACACGCTTTTTTATAGATATCAAGCCATCGATATAAAATTGCATGTACTGGCTCAAGAACTTGACAAAAAAGTTATGCTGTAAATATAATAAAAGAGCTGCACCCCTACCTTATTTGAGTCTCTTAATGCAAACATATGAGGCTCTTTTTTCATACATTTTTTTGGAAAATTTATTGTTTCTACAAGATTTCAAACCAAAATATTATAAGAATACCAAAAAAAAAAGAAAATTTGTCAAAACATGCGAAAACCCACCTTCTGCGTCTCCTGAGATGTAATTTTATTAAATTACCTCCAAGATATGTGGGAAAATAAAGAAGCATGTTGTATTTTAAATAAATAAAAAGCTGCAGCATTGCCAACATAAAAAAGGATATACATAAATTTCTTCTTAGAGATCCGTAGCAAAATGCTAATAAATTAAATTTTATTTTCAGTTTTATTTATATTTTATGTAAAAAACAGATGGGATTCAATTTCTAAATTTATTCCCCATATAAATACGAGTATATATAATATATGGACAATATTTTATTATATTGACGTTGGCATATTGTATTTATGAGACTTTATTGTTCCAAAGATGAAAAACACACAAAGTGTCATATAATATTAGAGAAACATATATTGTATGGCTTTTAGCTTAAAAGAAAAGGTGGATATTTACTTTTTAAGGGTTCCTTGTTAAACAAAAGACTTTTCTTTATCATATTTTTTATTTTATTTTTTTTTCTGTTAAGAATAAAAACCGTCTTGTATGCAAACTATTAAAGTGAATATATTTCAACGATTTGACTTAAGTAGGTTAAGGAAACCATCTCTTTTAACTTCGTTATGCTAATGACAGGGCAAATATGCAAGCTCACGTATTTAATGATTTTTGCTATTTTACGTATTTTTTTTTTTATAGAGAATTAAATGATAATGTTCCTTTTTATGCAAAGTAAGTGGAAAGAAAAGAAATTTGTTTTATCATGAAAATCTGATTTACCCAATTTTTTTACATTGTTGTTTTTATGGTCATAGTGATAAGGGTTTTCTTTCGTTTTACTTCTTTTTTTTATAGTGCAAGATTTGTTTGGATTTTCTTACTTTTTTATGCTGCCTTATGCTCTCATTTGTATACGTTATTTATTGATTTAATATTTTGAATTGATTTCCATAATACATTGCATTGTTTTCGTTTCTTTTGTTACTGCAGTTTTTTTTAAACTTTTGTTGCTCCTTAAATATGGCAAAAAAAAAAATTTTTCTTAAAGAAAATCTTTTCATTGTATTATGTCTAATAAAAAAAAAGAAAAGGAAGATTATAACCTTATATGGTGCCTAGTTATTTTTTTTTTTTTTTTAAGAAACCATAGAAACTTTTTGCCACTTTTATGGTACATGTCATGTCCCTCATGCTTAGAATTTATTGTTAAACTTATGATACGATTAGCTTAAGTGAAAAGTTTTGTTATTATGCTTTTGGTCAAAGGGAAAAGTTTAGATTTATATTCCTTGCTTTAAAAGATATGAAAAAAATTTAAAGCGCATCAAATAGAAGAGATAATTTTTTTAATGTACAACATATTTTTAAAGACAATGAAAATTTGCATTCTTCTTTAAAGCAAAAAAACGTTTTCAGAGTAGATTTTATAATTTTATATATTTATTTTAATATAAAAACTAAATTTTTGCTGTCATCAAAAGCAAAAACCAAATAAAAATTATGAAATTACATATTCCAAGGAATATGTAATTTCATCATTAAAAAATGTCAAAATATAGGGTGTTTTTTTAGAGGTATAGAACTTCGAATTGAAATAAAACACAAGAAAATCGTTTTAATGTCCATCAATTTGGCTTTATTGGAAGGATAATTTTATGTCATTAACGTTTAAATATGATTTCGGGCATGTGGCCGCCGCGGCTGGCTCGAATAAAGCCAATTCTACAGGTCCAATTTTCAACCACTTTTTCGAGCATATGGGGCCGTATGTTGGCAATAACGCCACGAATGTTGGCTTCCAAGTCCCCTAACGTTTCTGGTTTGCTGGCGTAGACGAGCGACTTCAGCGGATGCGTATTATCACATAGAGTAAACGTAGTGCGAAAACGATCCATGGTTAACCGAATTAATTGCTCTGATGGACGATTATGTCGACCATAAAATGGACGGAGCTTGCGGTAAACTTCGCGAACTGAACCATTATTTTCGAAATAAATTTGCACGATTTGCAAGCGTTGTTCTTTTGTCAACCTGTTCATGATGAAATGGCAAACCAAACTAAATATTAATCACTTGAAAGCTGACAAAATGGCCGCCAGTTAAAAAATTGATGCCAATTTAAAGTTCTATACCTCAATAAAAAACACCCTTTTATAATCGCATGCAAACTCGTTCTTGGAAAATCTGTTTGAAATCACACACTTCCTGTAAAATAAAACCTGATCATACTGGTAGTGCATGTGTTAAACATCATCCCGATATTTTTATTTTTACAATTTTATAATTTAATTAAAATTTACACATAAGGTATATTTCTCCAATTACAGTCTTTAATTGAAAAAAAAATATGTACAATAAAGAAATAACCAATTAATAGTTATAAAAGTTAAAGTAAAGATTTAATTGACTCAATCAAAATTTGTTTTTTTTTTTTGTTAAAACTGGTGATTTAAGATATATTTTTTCTTTGTAATAAACATATCGAGCCATAACCGCCAAAAAAAAGCTTAACCGCAAAAAAATTAAGTTCCAAAATTATTTCACTTAAGCATTTTTGGTGGTTATGGCATGATATTAAATTATCTAATACAAATTTATTCTAATGTTCCAGATCTTATTAACTAAAAAATATAATACAGAACCACACAAACATGCGAGACCATATGTAAGTAAACACTCACAGCATAACAACAACTTAAATATAGTACCTTCTTCTAAGTAATAAATATACAGTCACACAAACGCTTAGGCCAATGCTGTTGCCAGACACATACACAAACCACTTACATAAACACAAACTAACTGAACTAGTTGTAACAGGAGCTAATGACGTGATCAAAAGCTAGTTTTGCGAGACAGTTTAATGTGATGAGTTTTTGTGGACGTTGCTAACATTATTCTGTAATATTTCTGTTGAGTATAAAAAAGCGATGCTTCTGTTAAGCAAACACCCTGCAGGAAATGGAACTAACCAAGACTAGTCGCGTGATAGGTCCCCAAGTGACAGGGACCAGTCCGAGTTCTAACACTTCCTATGAAGCGAACCAGTCACTTTTACATGGGAATGGCCTAGGATGGGGTTGATTGATACTTTGTATGCATCTAAACTTTACTTGCTACTCAACTATCCCATAGGGACATATTAGGTGTTGAATAATATAAATTATATATAAATGTCATTCCGTTATTTAACTGTAACAATGAACACTTATAAATTTTGTTATTGTTACAAACGCAATGACATTTTATTTTTAATCAGAAATATTTTTGAGATTCCAACCGACAACCTCCTGCATGACAGGCTTATACATTACCCACTCGACCACAGGACCACTCATACCTCAAAAGTATAAATACCAGTTAAGCTTAGGTTAATATACAGGTATAGTTACAGGAGGGACGGGTTCCAGAGTCTCATTGGAGGGAACAATTAACATTATATTTACACTATTTGATAACTCCTGGATTCAATCACTTCGAACATGTTCAGTGCCGTTTACTACGCTAGAACGAGTTCCAATTAAATTGACTCAAGATTAAGACTATATACATCAGGAAAATGGCGAATATATAACCATTTGCACGATATGTATTTTCTTCACCATACACTACTCCGTACTTTTGGTAGCACTCGCATTTGCTCAAGTCATAGGACGAGTGCGTTTGAATAAAATGTCCCCAAATTTTCTACAGGGCAGTTATATGTTAATAGCCGTGAAGTTAACATCGCGGTGTTACTTTGTTTTGACTCTGAATATGCGCTTATATTTTTCAAATATAATTACGTAACAATCTGTGTGTGTCAAGTTTCATAGAAATCGGTTAAATACGAGTTTTGTTCAAAACGTATCGCGAATTTTGAATTTTTGCGGGTTACGTATATTGGAATTTTGATTTTTTATGTTGGTACTCATGTCTCTCACTTATGCCGACAATTTCGGTCATTTTGAATGTTGACAGCTGCTTTGCTTGCACGTATTTTGGCTCGTCTTGTTGATTTGGGTGATAACACATGAGAAGCTGTCATCAATTTAAGCATCTTTGCTAATTCTTCTTAACGTGCGTGTTATTATTTTGCTTTAACAGCAAACAAATATATAAATACATATTTAAAAAACTTGTTTTTTTGTGTTCAATTACTAAATTCAAAAATATTTAATAATATTTTAACAGAATTCAAAACTAAAAAATCAAAACTCGTTAAAGTTTAATGGAATGAAAAACACATTTTTTTATTAATTATATTTTTCTTTATTGATAATTTTCTAAAATTGATCACATCAAATAAAGAAAATAATAAATCTTAAAATCTTTTCAAAAACCGGTTTCTTATAGCAAAATCTGTGTGTGTTTGTGTGTGTTTGCTACACAGTAGTACTCGTTATAGTAGTATTTTTTTTAACACAACAAACAATTAAATTAATTGTGTGATTTATTTTTCCCTTTCGTTAAATATAAAAAATCTAATATAAGTTTTCTAGACTTTAAAATTCAATTTATAATATAAGTTTTTTAAGCTAAGTAAAAGTCTCATTAAGATACTTTTAAGATATTACACATTACTAAACTAAGTTTTTGAAATATTATAAGCTTAAGTCTTCCGTAAATGTTTACTTTTCCATTTTAAAGATTTTTAACATTTAAAAGCTTATTTTTTTTTGTAAAGACCTTGGTTGTCTCTGTAGTTTATTAAAACATAAAAAGCAGATGTAATGCCTGTTTTTGTAGTTTGCATTACAAAACTAAAAATTAAGACAAAAGTAGAATGAACTAAGAACTGCAAAAGAATTAAATAATATTTTATTCTTGTTTCTTTTATTTGTCAGAAAACTTTTTTATTTTATGTTGAAACAAAAAAAGCAAAAAAAAATATACATAAAACGTTAAGGCTTTCAGTTTTTTCTTGAGTTTCTATTTACCGTATATTTTAGTTGAGTAAATAAGAAAATATTATAAATTTTTATACTGCAAGCGTGCAGTAAGTCATATTTAGTATAAGCTTAAAATAGTCAAGAATGTGTACACACTTGCTTAAACACTTTTAAAGCGCTAGAAAACTAAAGCAAATAAAGTGCATGCATTTAAAATTACACAAGCATTTACATATGGATATCAGAGATGGAAGGTTTAGTGATATTGAAATGGTCTATTATTGTTGTAATTGTGATATATTATGATAAAACTGATTGTGGTATAAAAGGTATGGCTTTGTTATAGCCTGAAGAAATCAATTTGCAATATTATTGTGCAATAATTTATATTGTGCAATAAAATTGTTTACATGAATATTATATTAGTAGGTGGCACAATCAAATGCCCTTTGAATTACATATAGCAAAAAACGAAATTGGGATTGTGCCTAAAAACGAGCGATTTGAAAATTTCTTGTTTCCACTTTTGAAAGTATTGTGCTGTTTATTGGGCAATTTTGTACATTGCACTTTAACTTTGAAGAAATCATTTTAAACATCCAAGAGACAACAAAAATATTAGAAGTTGACCACTCAGCTGTTATTATGCAACAGCATCACAATCGACTCAAGGCCTAAAATGTGTAATTCGTGATGTTATCAGTGATATACAGCCACAAATCTGCGAATTGGTGATAGAATATTTCATAAAAATAATACGCTCCTGCCAGCGTAGCCGCGGCTCTCCAGTATTAATGGCATATCGTTTTATTTACAATAACATTAACATTTCGATGATTTCGTTAAAAAGTTCTCCTTTCAATCAAATTAAAACCTCTCATTGGAAGACTTTTAAAAGAAGATTTTAATACCTATTATTTGTAATTATAAATTCACCTTGGGATTTCAAAAGATTTTAGCAATAATAATATCAAAACAATCAATATGAATTCAAAGATTCGAAGAAAGGATCAAATAAGTCATTTTGAATAAATTCTCCTATTTGAAGAAGCTAGTCAAGCAGCGAATATCAATACAGATTTCTGAAGTATTATTACTCTATAACTGCAATCGTGCATCAATTCCATCCAGTTAAAGCACCATTTTAAATATTTGCCTTAGAAGTCAATAAAGCCTTAGGAAAACTTAATTTAAATTAATATAGCATTTTTTAAATCTTACATTTGCTTCCTATTTTTCGCTTTTATAGCTTTATAGAGACCACAAATATCTAACACGACCGACATTTTAATATTGCATCAGTGCACAAAAAAAACATTAACTGCTGTGTAACACTTATTTTATGCTCTTGCATATACGAACATATTTTTTTCGTCTTGGGAATCTTTGGATATTATTGCACTTAAATATGTACATTTTCTTTTCTATAAATTTAGCAAGCGAATTTTTCTCTTCTCTTTTTTTTTTTTTTTTTTTTTTGAAAAAATTTCATCATGATGTGCATGCTGGAATTAGTTTTAGTAGAGCAACTTAACATAAATTTTCCTTATGTACACACAAATTTTTTCCTCTAGCACAGAATTTTTCATACAGTTTCAAAGAAATAGTGGGTAGAAGTATATATAAAATAATCCGAAGAAACAAGAGCAAAAGGATTTTATATGCTTTAAATTTATATTGCTTGAGTGTGATACTTAGCGACGAGAACTGCTTTAAGATTAATATAAAATAAAAGTATTCGAGTGTTCGAGTATAAAAATGTTTGTAATGCTTTCGAAAATAAAAGCATAATAATGAAAGTGATAAAAAATATTGTGGCAATCAATTTATATGATTGAAATTAAAATGAACGCTGGCGTATGAGTAATATTTTCTTATAGTAGTTGCAACCAAGTAAAAAATTATTGCATACCTTAGGGGAGAGTATTTTATTTAGAATTTCAAATTTTAAAATTGTGTTGTTTTTTGCAATGTAACTGTGCGCGATTGGCTTTAATATTAATTAATCATACCTAATGGAGGCATGTTACGGCTTTTGATGTCGAAAACATTTTCAAACAATTTTAATTGTGTTTGTATGGAATGCCGTAATTTGCCCCCAGGTGTTTTTTGTGAAATTTTGTTAGAAAAACGAAAAGAGCTAAGTCGAATGTAAAAAAAGGTGGTATTTACATTGAAAACTTGATTTTTTTAATTCTATATTTGAGACCTTTTAGTTTTTTTAATTTATTCTCATTAACAACTTAGATTTTTATAAAATTAAATTGAAGTGAGTTTTCTCAACATAAAATAAACTATTATTTCACTACTCGACACTGAAATATACACTGACTATTTAAATATGCACTTGTTTCTTTTTTCTATTTATGTCGAATTTCGGCATCGAAGTGATCAAATGTTTTCGCAGATTGACAATTTGCACAAAATTTCCTGTCATTTTAGTTTTATTTTGTTTAGAGTTTATTTCAGGGAAACTGAGACTCTTTACAAGGAAGTAAAAAAATTTATTTATTGGCCTCTTTACGCTTTAACACTATAAAATTTATATTTACAAAGAACTTTTTAAATTTTTATGCCACAAAAAATCTGGACATACTCAAACACATTTTGAAAAAAAAAAGTTAATATCCATCAGATGGTTCCCAAGTTATATGAAAAACAACTTAAATTTTTATAACATTTTTTTTAATGATACATAATCAAAAATAATACAAGCAATATAAAACTGCATAATTAGAATTTTTATTTTAAAACAAAGTCAAAGTATATTATAAGCGACAAACAAGATATCATCAAGGTTACATAATCATGGAAAATCGTAATCGTTGTGATCATGCAATGACGTGAGACTAGTGCTGCGTCTTAGTGACAAAAACTCAACCGATTGCAACCGCATACTAGATTTTTAAAGCCGTTTGCTGCTACTGAATCGCATCGCCAGCTGATTGCAAGCCAACATCGAAGTTTTTAATAACTATTGTTCTAACTTTATTTGTTTCTACATTTATGATTAAATTAGGCAAAAGTTCGTATCGCTCTGTAAGCCAAATATTTAGTGATAATTTTGAAGGATCAAATAACACCAAAGTTAATTGTAAATATTCTGACAAACACTATCAGAACGAAACAACTAGTTATTTTCGAAGGTTGCTACACCTTCATCATCAGCGTTATTTGTGTTTGGTCCAGATGTCAGCATTATAAATTTAAGGTTCATTTCAATAAAACGTAAGGACATCTTTAGAACTCCCGATACAATGAGCATGAACGTCCTTTATGATAGCAGCATTAATCTACATTTCTTTCATTTTCTTTGGCTTTTGTTAAGCAATTAACTCTTCTTATTTAACTGTGACACACATAACGCATGACTAACCTTTTAATTTCTCTCCCTACCTCTTAAAATATTAATAACTAATTGAGAGAAATTGCTACTAAAGAACTCAAGTTAACCTTCCATAAGGAAAATTGTAATTACTGCAATAATCTTATAACTTTTTTTATTGTTAACTTTTGCTTTTAGGCTTGAAAATATATTTTCTTCTTTTTGTTGTAGCATTAAAAATGTCATCACAAGTACATACTTTTTTCCCTTATGTCTTATTTGAAATGCACTTTGAAATAAAGAAAAAACAATTGAAAAATTTAAAAAGTAGAAAAGGTAGTGACAGGTAGATTGAAATGAAAAAAAACTATTTTTCCTTTGCATTCAAGCTTAGTTTTCTTAAATGTTTTACGAGTTTTTGTCATTTATTTCCATTGTTTATTTATTCAGAAAGTAAAACAACAACAAAATACAAGTTCTTTTTTCTTCTCTTTTGCTCTTTAATGATTGTTATGTACTTGTAGTTGTAATCACCATCGCCATTATCAAGTACAACCAACAACGACAAGACAATAAAACACAACCGAATACAATGAAAACAAGATCAGCATATGCAGTAGTTATTTTATTTTTTTTATAGTTCTTTTAGTTGGTTGCTGCGTGTGAGCTTTTCTCATTTAACTTTATTGTTTGTTGTTTTCATTCAAAAGTCTGCGTTGTAAACGAAAGAAACGCAGGGCCATTGCACAGTGGGTCATATTGGTTAATAATGATGAAAGACAGTTTTATATTAAATATTTTTATACTAAGCAAAAAATATCATTTATATCAAACTGCATTTTACCAAAACTCGGGAAAAATGGTACGGGGTTACATGTGATTATTTGTTTCATGCAACTTTTAAGAGAGTTAACTTAAAGGTTGGTGTGCAAAATAACTTTTGAATATAAAATAATTTACATAAAAAATAAACGGACTTCAACTTTGTTACTTTTACTCTTTTCAACTTTTATACTTTTTTTTTAAAGGTATTTCTAAATATTTAAATAATTTAGTTTTAAATATGTTTTGCTCAAGATTTAATTTTTACCGATAATTCACAGGAGTGACTTATTCCCTTTTCCCCAGAAATCAAAAGTCCGAACAACTCCCACGCATGTACATGTGATAAAAAAAAAGTTATATACATAATTATACTTAATCTACTATTGTCAAAATTTACGGAAATACATCGACCATCTGACATTGTCCTTCAGAATACAATTACAAATAACCGCCTTCGTGAAATGTTTTCCCCCTTAATATTTTCCCTTTTTCCAAAATTGCAATGAATTCACTGAGAGCATTTTCTACTCCATGATGTCGAACGTGACCGGTGTACATCTCTTAAAGTAAGAAAAGGCAATATAAAACGGATTTGTATTATGACAATAAGCTCAAAATTAACTCAATAATTGCTGCTAAGCTTAGAGGCACTCACATGTGAAAAAAGCAGAAGTTGATTTTGTGGCCAACGATTAAAACGCTTATTTCAGCAAATCCTGAAGGCATATTTTAATGAGACCAATTTTAGAATGTTGTGCACTGATATTTCTTTACAATAGTTGTAATTTTACACAAAAATGATGTATATAGTTTTCTTTGCTCAATTTTAATTACAGTCGCACGTGACATGTGAAATGTCGCACGTGACATTTTTTGCATTTTCTTGCTCTCTTTAGAAAATTAAAAACAAACAAGTATTCCACGTATTTACTTTAACATAACAACAAACTTAAGCAAATATTTAGAATGAATATTGTATTGCACTGGTTTCTTACAAATTAATATCTTTGGAAGGTATAAAGTTTCTCAGGATTTCTTCTTTTTTTCGTCTATTGCCCTAATGGTAGATTTGTGTTTTTCGATGTACAAGTATACAAGTATTTAAAGCGCCATCCTGCATTTAAGGCTGGTTCGGTTAAAGAAATCTATATCCTGTTTGATATGCATTATTCGTACTTCTTTCTATTTGT
Organism: Nowickia ferox; assembly: GCA_936439885.1. Classification (NCBI taxonomy): domain Eukaryota; kingdom Metazoa; phylum Arthropoda; class Insecta; order Diptera; family Tachinidae; genus Nowickia; species Nowickia ferox. The sequence goes on from OW387026.1 coordinate 73,641,675, forward strand.
ACCACGGATTGTCTTTCGATCTGATCACATGTCATAAAATAAATTTTAAGCCTAGCATTCCACACTCTTCCCTTTTTTTTAAACAACTCTATTAATAATTTTCAATCGTTTTTGATTATCTGAATCGTAAGTAAAATTTTTTTTATTGTAATTTTTTTTTAAGATGTTGCACGTGACTCTCACTCTATGTAGCTACAACGATTATACCAATCTTTATGTTATTCAGCAGCCTTTTTTTATTGTTTAAAATGTATCTGTTTTTACTGAATATTTATAACGAATATTGATTACAAATTTTGTTTTTTAATGTCGAACGTGACATCAAAATATGCGACTGTGAAAAGCAAAAATTTACAGTTATTTTTAATCGCATGGCTTTTTATGTATTTTGTTATTATTCTTTTTACCAGAAATGTATAATGCCCCTCATTAAGTGCGTTTATCAAAATAAAATGTGCGAAAGAAATATCAAAACTAAAAAAAAAATTCGTATTCGAAAATCTACAAATCAGTTATGTATAACTGTAATTTATTTTATGTTAGTTAAATTTGATAGTTTTTCTATGAAATTATGGTAAAATAAACTGTTTTCATCATCGGTGGAAATGCCCGTGTGCATAACAGAGCAACTATTTTTGTATAAGCAAATATATTAATTGGAATTTTTATTTGTTTTGTTGCTTAAGCGCCAGGTTTCATATAACCCCAATGTGCACGCACTAGATTGTTATTGAAGCACACAAGTTGAGTGACTACAAAGAAAACAGTAACAAAAATTAATAAAACGCCTGTAGTTGTTTGTACAAGTTGAATGTTTACGTATTTTTAAAACCTGAAAGTGATTTTTTTTCTTCTACAAGTACGTTACAAGTATTTCTTGCCGTAAGCAATTTTATAATGCTTTTTTTAGTTTTGTTTTTTGTTGTTCCTTGTCGAGCATGTGCGTTTGTGTGCGGATATGGATTTTTGAAATTTGTGTTGAATTCTTCCATTTTTTATTTGTTTGTTGTTGTGTTAAAAGTTCTTTCGACTCCACTTACCGCTGCGGAATAGTTAGTATAATTGCTGTGTTGTGCTTCGAGGTAAATATTTACGAAGAATATGAGAAAACAAATGTATATATTTATTTATTTCTGCTGCAGGCTTTTTTATATAATTCTTGGTAATAAAATTAATTACAAACGTAAGAGCACTTTTTAGTATAGATAATTTTTCCTTGAAATAAGAAACAGGTCTCAATTTAAGATGTACTGGGACCATATCCTTTGTTTTTCATAAAAAATGCTAGTATATTTTAATTTGAAAAGAAGACAATTATTCTAATTAGCTTTTGTAAGCTGTAATTACATTTGGATTCCTAAGAAATTCAAGAAAAATTCCTAGAAAGAGTATGGACGAGGTATTTACGAAAAAGCAAAACTGTTGAATCTTAAAAACAGCTTATGCGCAGCTTTGTACCCAAAAAAGCATAACCATCCATTACTAAGGAAAAACTGTTTGATATAGACATGTATTTATTGATTAAAACAGTCTCCCATCATGTTGGATTCTACAAAATGTTCTACTAGTTATATACGAAACTGTTTAACTTAATAAATACGTGTCTGAATCAAACAGTTTTTCATTAACTAGTGCTCTTTGCACTACTCTTACGGATGCATTAAGGATACTCCTGCATCTATACTATTGGACTTAGTAGGGAAGGAGATAGCAATAACTTCTCTCTAGATTGGACACAATACCGGCCACTGAAGAGTACCCCAACACGAAGCTTGGGATGTTAGTTTGATCAACCATCCCCTGCTCTACTACACGAACGTTTTTATAAAATCTGGATAACATCCACAGAATTGTGGATGAATTGAACTCCAGGAAGAAGAAAAAGTATTCATTTTTATACAGACAGCTCCGAAACCCAAGAAGGTTTGTAATATGGGGTATTTTCAGAGACTTTATGTCTTTTTATTGCAAAAAGACTTCCGAATCACAGCAGTGTCTTCCAGGCAGAGATCCTTGCTATAAAAGATGTTGCGGAGTGGTTGAAAATGTAGGTCACTTCAACGACTTTAATTAACATTTACACTGATAGTCGAGCAGCTATTATGGTTCTTGAATACACGCTTCTAAGAACAACAACATCCCGCGACTGCCAATCTCTCCTCTCTAAACGAAATGGAAGAGTAGTTTGATATTAAAATCATCTAGATCAGGGAATTTCTAGGATTGATGAACTTGTTAGAACTAGGACAACCGTGCATGTTCTACCACAATTTGTATGTGTGGGCTTACTCCTACTCAGACTTAGGCGCAAGACAGAAAGTGAAACAAATAGAAGGTGGGTTACAAGAAATGATTGCGTGGTCACAAGGCAGTTAGGGACTTATCTAAATAAGAAAAAATACACCTTATTTGTGTTTTAAAAATATTAAACAAATCTCGATTTTTGAGTTCGTGCCACCCGGAAATTGTCCCATAGGCAGGCATGCACAAATATTAAAGGTCGAACACAATGATTTTTTCCACAGCTGTCAGGATATCGATAAAGAGGAAAGTATAGAATATTTATTGTGTCACTGTCGTAAACTTGCCAGAGAGAAAATGGCCGCAATAAGCGCTCTTAAGTTCAGGGAACTTATTTACGTCGATAGTGTTGAACTGCAACGTATAAGTACCTTTATATTGAGCTCTAGTTGGTTCGACGGTATCACAGTTGATCAGTTGACAGGTCTAAGCGAGTCTGGAATTCAGACTGCCACCTTTACCTAACCTAACCTAATTATTTAATAATTACTTTTTATGGAGGAGTGCCCATCTCACACTACTATACTGCCAAGATTTTGTTGCAACAAGATCGATCAGCTGTTTCCTACTGTTGCAGTTACATACCATTACAGTCGGCTAACTAAGCCTTTAGGTTAGGTTAGGTTAGGTTAGGTTAGCAGGCTGCTGGTAAGTAAGGGTGAAATTTAGAGTCCAGCTCACTTGGGTGCAATACAATGATCCCTTTGTGCTACGTGTTAGTTGAAGAGAAGATAGTGAGAGAGGGTGAAAGGGAAGGGATAGTGATAGTGAAGACAGGTGGTGAAGGAAGAGATAGAGGAAAGCTTCATTATATTACAACTCTGCTTTTTGCACGCTTTTTGATAATGCAGTGTTGCAGCGCCTTCTGGTGTTAAATGAGGCGTATTAAGTTTTTGTAACTGTGCCATTTATTCTTTATTTTACTTCGCCAATGATTCTGCTACACAACGAAGGAGGGCGCTCTGATGTTACATTAGGATAAGTATTTGATGAAGTAAGTCGGTGTAGTTTTTTTTAGTGACCAGTGCCTTATGCCTGCATCACTAGAACTTTTCCCACAACAACTGATACAAAGGACACTAATGCACATCAGAATAATGCGTGGTATTATTTTTAATGACTGTCGGAGACCGGGCTCGAACCCAGAACCTTAGGTTTTGTAGTCAACGTGCTAACTACTTCAGCCAACGCCACCCTCAACTAAGCCTTTACTCTGATGATGTTTCACTTACTAAGACCTTGATAATTTTGTACCACTTAATTTTCTATGCGATTGTTGTTAGATTTTTCTAAAATTTTGCAATTTTGCTTTACGGTAAATACCTTTCTCATATTCTTTCTGGCAACTTTTCTTTAAATTTAATTTTTTATTTTTTTTTTTATAGGAATTAAAAAGTTCCTACAAAACCAACTATTATAAACGTACATAGGTATTTACTTGCAGTTGTATAAATTATGTCATGAGTGTTATATATGAATAGTTTCAAATACATATGTTCATACATACAAACAAACACATGTATGTGTAACTTATAAAATAAAAAACTGCTTTAATTTTTTAGTGCAGTCCATAAATAAAACAATATAAAATTGCTTATTATTCCCCTAGTGATTATAAAATATATGATTTTTTTTTTCTTTTTTTGTCCTTTAGTATTATTTGCCTTAACATTTTTTGTGATTTCTTTTGTATGAATATTATGCAGGACTAATGCCAACTGCAGTTAAATAATGCTGTAATGGTGATAAAACTTAAAAGATAAAAATAATACATTCTATTATGAAACTACAAAAGCTGATAAACCAACTCTAAAGTGGAACCAAAAAAAAAAAATAAATAAAAAAATAAATAATAATTTGTATAAATTTTTTCTCTTTATAAAACTATGAAGTTTTTATTTTCTCTTCTTTTATTTTAGAATTATTATCTGGGGAATTTTACTGGATTTGGTTATTTATATAACAAAAATTTTATAATATAAATTTTAGCTAAATGTGCTCTCCTGGCTTCTATTTCTATTCATTATTAAATCATGGCTGTTACCATTTTGGCCACTTTACTTAATGAAATGCAAACTGCATTTTTATAATAGTTCTTTTAACTCGCAGTTGGTTTTCTTTATAGATATTGGGCAATTTCATAAAAAATTCATTGAAATAATTTGATTTCTACTTTTTGTATATTATCTTCCACATCTTTTCAGTTATTTGTTGTATTTGTATTTCAACCGCAAAACCATCTTTCTTTTTTCATATTGGCCGTCATTGCAAACCGCAAAATGAAATGGAAAATGTTTCTTTCATTTTCTGTTTAATGTTTTTTTTTTTCTTTTTAATTTTCTTTAAAAGAAATGAATGACCCAGTTTGGGTTATTTTTTTTTTCTTCTACAATTCATTTACAATTCTTTTCAAATGTAAATAAGACATTAGAAGTTGTTGAAAAGCTGGAGAATAAATTGTTTTGTAAAATGGAAAAACTGAATTTTACATTTCTCAGAAATCATTAAAAAATCATAAATTATTTCAATTTTCTGCTGTTTCTGCAGTTGCTTGATAAATCTGGTAAGAATAGTAAAGGAATATAAAAACAAAAATATAGAAAAGCATAAATCATTAAAACCATTTCACTTTTAAGAAGAGTTAAACTTAAGTTTTAAATCAAAAATATTCTTGTGCAATTTTTCGCTTCGTATTCAAATATGATGCCATTTTGCTTTTTGCAAAGATGGATTTGTTTACAGAAAATGCAAGCACCCACTAAGATTTAAAAGACGTGCGATACAAAATTTCTTCTCAACTCTCTCAAAACAACAAAAAATGGAGCGAATGACAATTTTGGACAAATTTAAAACAAATAAATTTTTTGGATTATTTTCATTTTGAGTCCGCTTTGAAATAAGGAAAGCGTCTTCTTAATTTCAAAAGGCCATAACTGACAATATTTTAAAAATATACTTTATGATTGATAAAGATGTAAATAACAAAAATACATCTTTCATATAATTTTACTAGAATATGTTAGAAAAAATTACGATTTTATTAAAAGCATTCAAAAGGCCGTAATTATATGGCCAACAAATGCGTAAACCAAAATGCATTAACTACCGTTTTATACAACAAAAATTAAAAGAAATGTGGCATTCATGTTATTGTCAAATATATATTTAGGGAATTAAAAAGATCATAATGCCATAATGTTTTAGAATTTTTGATTGAAAGAAAAAACAAACACAAAAGCAATTATATTAAAATAATGGCAATATGAGTTCTACGACTATCATTTGAATCCCTCGTTTTTTTTTTTTTTTTTGGATTCCGCAGATCTAAGGTAGGAGGAAATCTCTTTAAAAAAAACTCTTAAACTAAAAATCGCCAAAATAAAATAAATCTCCAAAACGAAAAAAATCCCCAGAAACCGATAAAAATATCCAATAACCGTTAAAAAATTATCAAAACGAAAAAGGGGCCGATACTGAAAAAAATCGCCAAAACGAAAAAATCGTCGAAACGAAAAAAAGCGCAAAAACTTAAAAAAAAATTGTTAAGATAAAAAAAATAGCCAAAAACCGAAAAAATCGCCGCAAAACAAAAACCGCCAAAATTGAAATAAAATCCAAAGATAACGAAATTAATTCCAGAAGCGAAAACAAAATTGAAAAAGCGCTAAGGCTAAAAAAAAATTTAAAAAACCCAAAAAATAACGTTTACTTAAATTAAAAGAAAAATGTCAACATCGGTTAAGATATTCGATTACATAGGCTACAGTAGGTCACACCCGTCACAGGTTTCCGATAGTTATTATAAACAGAAACCTTGTTCTTTTGGTGTTTTTTCTATTATGAAATGTTGTTGAGACTAATATACGAATCCTTTTTAATTTACAAAGCTTATATTTTTGAATTATAGCAAAAAATTAAGTATCATGGTCACACCCGTTACAACTTCTTGATGGTAATATGTTTATGTATTTTATTTAATGTTTAAAAAAATTAATAAAGACACAGAATAGATTTGTTAAAAATCTGTTGTAGCAACAAATATTTAATTATGTATTCCAATATTCCATATTTTCTAGAAATTATTAATCAATTATACGATTTTTTTCATATTTATAAACAAAAAACCATAATTACAATGTAAATAGAATTCTCACCATAGTTTTATTAGTAATAACAATTGATTCCATTTATTTCTAATAACCATTTTAAAGTATTGGTAGACACAACTGAATTAAATTCAAGTTAGAAAGTAACTTGATTGAATATTGGCTTTTGAAATTAAAAATACTATTCCTAAAAACCATATTTAATTTGAAAAAAAAAAAAATTCGGTTATTGTAACTAAATAATCATTTGCCGTCGTACTGAAATTCTATTGCAATAAAAGAAAAGAAAATAAAATACTTTATTGATGTTCGTAACCGAATTTTTTATTCCGAATACAAAAGGAAAAACATATTTTGTTGTCGCAATTGAATTATTCCTTATTTGTGGAAAAATTTGAATGTTTTAGACAAAAAATAAAAATTAGATAGAAATGTCACATAAAAAATATATTTTGCAGAATAATTACACAAAATCCCGGTTTAAAAAAGGTAAGGACATTGTTATATATATCGCAAAATATTCGAAGTGTTATTACTATTATTCTGAAGTGAAATTATTTGTGCAAATAATTTGTAGTTTCGGCAACGGATGTTGCAATGCACACAGCGGATCAAAAATTTGCACATTTCATTCACTTCAGAATATAAGCAAATACTTAGAATAATTTGCGATAAATATAATAATGTAATTACCTTTTTTATTCTGCAAAAATTATTTTTATGTTTGTATGTATGTGTATGAGCCATGTCTACCAATGATTCCTTTCGAAATCACAATTATATTGGTTGTATCAATTAATTATTTATATATTCGCAAATTAAAATTTCAGTCTAAAAATTCACATATCGCTACTGAAGAATTGGTGCTTACAAAAGATATATTCGTTCATTACAGCAGAATTGTGTATTAGTTGTTGGAGCCGACAAAATTCGATTGGCTACAAATTCGGTTATCACAACAAATCTGTTTTCTCTGTGTAAATGATTTTTTTTCTTGTGTATGGCCTTTTTAAGTGGAATTTCCCATAATAAATTAAAAAAAAAAAATAAGTAAAATCAGGCGTGACTTAAAAACGGCTGACTTTTAAAAAATATATATTTTCCTTTTGTCTAATTTTTCACTCCTACAAAATTCATTAATAACTAAGAAAATTTAATCTCGATAACTTCTTTTTTTAACTGGGAGCAATACGATTAATCGAAATAATAATATGATTATTTTTTTGTTTTTTTAACACTTTTCTGTCCTAATCACTCTTCTTGCATGTTTTCTAAAAATTAGTGCCTTTTAATTAAAAAATATTGTTCGCAATCATGTCATTTGATAAAAAACAAACAAACATATACAAACTCTCTCTCCCTACTTTTGTGGGCAATCAACTTTATAACTGAATTTCAACAATGAAAATAAGAATAATGTTGTTGTTGTTTTTTTAATAAACCCACAATAAAAAAAGTACTTCAACATATGGTGTACAAAAATTTTTCATTACAACATAAATGTACTTTTATTATACTTGTAATATCTTTATATCACGTAAGCGAAATATTTGAGTGTAATTAGTGGAACATAGAGAAGTTACATTGAAGATTTTACTTAGTTTAAAGGTGTCCCTTTAAAATAAATCTCTTGCACAAACCAGTTTTTGCAAGTTAGAACGTCAAACTTAAAATTTTATTTTGGAAATGCATACAACGAAAGAAAGTATTTATGTGAACTTTGCAAGAAATATTCGATAAGATAAGTATGTATAGTCAGAAGTATTTTTAATTTACTTACAATTGCTGGTAACTTAACAATAGAAATTAATGGGCACTTACCTGAAAAAATAGAACAGAAAGTATTATAATTATTTTTATTATTATTTTCAATGAAAAAAGAAATATACAACACTTGTAAATTTTGCCCAAATAAGTTTGGTCTAAAATAACATTACAAAGTTTTTTTTTAAATAAGTAATAAAAATCAAAGAATAGCTTTCTTTGTAAATAAATTAGGCATTCATAAAAAAAAATTAATTATGAAGTGATTATGATGGTTATACAGAAAAAGCTATTCACCAATTAATGTTTTCAATTAAGAATTTAATTGATTCAATTAAATTTTTAATTGTATTAAATTTTTAATTGTATTAATAATTTGAGTGGAAAAACTTAATTAATATTATCAAATTGTTTATAGGTGAAAATTTAATTAATTTTTTAATTGATATTACAAATACTTTAATTGATATTACAACATTATAAATATTACTTTTTTGTGTGTAATCTATAATTTTATTTATTAATTGAATTTAATATATTTTTGATAGCAATATACTTTTTGCTTTTTTAATGCAAAATCATGCTCTTAATTATCTATTTATATTCGTTTTATTTCCTCTACTCTGAACAATCGTTAACAGTTAGTTAAGGTACGGTCACACTTGTCAAAAATTTGCCCAAAAAAACGTAACCAACAAACACTAAACAGTTTCAACACAACTAATGCACCATGTCATAGAATCCAACAATATTGGCTACTCTGTAACTTGACAAACTTTTGTCTAAATTGAAAGATTTTTCATTAGCATTTAGTGGTTACGCTTTTTTGGGCAAATGTTTGACAAATGTGACCGTAGCTTTAGTGAAGTCATAGTATTTAATTGTCATCATTACTTTATTAGCAAACAACATAATGGATAAACTACGTACCATCACATAAACTTGCTAACACATTGTGTATACAAATGAATTTACGTCGATTATAAATGGCTAAAGCTCAAAAGCATTCAGGCCCGTATACGTGCAAACACACATACCAACACACATACGAGTACATACATACATACGTACACACAACATTTATAGAACAAGCATAATGAAATTGCAATTTCCGTGAGCTTAATTTGAACAAATTACAACAAATTGCATGACGAACGAATTTCAATTGTAGTCTATTTATGGAAAAAAAAATATATATATATAAATATATATACATGTATACATATGTATGTGTACATAAAGGAGACAAACAAAATAATAAAACAATAGTTTTTCCTTGTGGGAAAATACAGGGTGTTTTTTTAGAGGTATAGAACTTCGAATTGAAATAAAACACAAGAAAATCGTTTTAATGTCCATCAATTTGGCTTTATTGGAAGGATAATTTTATGCCATTAACGTTTAAATATGATTTCGGGCATGTGGCCGCCGCGGCTGGCTCGAATAAAGCCAATTCTACAGGTCCAATTTTCAACCACTTTTTCGAGCATATGGGGCCGTATGTTGGCAATAACGCCACGAATGTTGGCTTCCAAGTCCCCTAACATTTCTGGTTTGTTGGCGTAGACGAGCGACTTCACATATCCCCAAAGAAAATAATCCAATGGTGTCAAATCACACGATCTTGGTGGCCAATTGACAGGTCCATTCCGCGAAATTATGCGCTCATCGAATGTTTCCTTCAATAAATCGATTGTGACGTGCGCTGTGTGGCATGTAGCGCCGTCTTGTTGGAACCACAACTCATCCACATTCATGCCATCCAATTCGGGAACAAAATAGTCGGTAGGTGGCGAATCGATTCATTCGGGTCCTCTTCAACACTTTGCTCTACAGCGGCAATTGTTTCTTCGGTGCGCACTGTTCGACGTCTCTGCGGATGCGTATTATCACATAGAGTAAACGTAGTGCGAAAACGATCCATGGTTAACCGAATTAATTGCTCTGATGGACGATTATGTCGACCATAAAATGGACGGAGCTTGCGGTAAACTTCGCGAACTGAACCATTATTTTCGAAATAAATTTGCACGATTTGCAAGCGTTGTTCTTTTGTCAACCTGTTCATGATGAAATGGCAAACCAAACTAAATATTAATCACTTGACAGCTGACAAAATGGCCGCCAGTTAAAAAAGTGATGCCAACTTAAAGTTCTATACCTCAATAAAAAACACCCAATACTAAAAATAATTTAAATATAAATTTAATCTTTAATCTAATAAGAATGAAATAACATCGAAATAACATAATTATTAATACAAAGCCTACATAAAAAACTTAAAAAGTTAAGACGAAATTGAAGATTTTTGTCACATCTTACCCCCCGTTGTCACATGTGAGGAGAAATTAAAAAAAAAACACAAAAATGTTTGGAGCGACACAGTGCAAGATCATTTTTAAAATGTCGTCAAAATAGTAAAGTTCTAGCAGGAATGGCGTCACTTCAACTGTTAGTCCAGTGTGCCAAATAGTCAATGTTGTACTTTAATTGCATTGTTAATAGATTTCTTTTATTAAAACATGAAATTTATGTTCAAAGTTAGCTCTAAAATCAGCCTTTGAGTCATTTCTCAATATCTTTTTATATACGAGGTTTGTTCAAAACGTATCGCGAATTTTGAATTTTCGCGGGTTACGGATATTCGAATTTTGATTTTTTTTTGTGACGTTATGTTGGTACTCATGTCTCTCACTTTCCCCGACAATTTCGGCCATTTGAATGTTCAGTTAATTGTTGACAGCTGCTTTGCTTGCACGTGTTTTGGATGGTCTTCGATTTTTATCTATTCAAAAAAAAAATGGAACAAAGCACCTGTATCAAATTTTGTGTGAAAAACAAAATTAAGTGCGCGGCTGCATTCCGAATATTGACTGTGGCATGCGGAGAAGCTACTTTCGGGCGAAGCAACGTTTATCGGTGGTACAAAATGTTCTGAGAAGGCCGAGAAAATGTGAACGACGAAGAGCGTGCCGGACGTCCGAGCACTTCAACAACAGACGAAAAAATTTATGAAGTGAAGAAAATGGTACTGGCCAATCGTCGAATCACCATAAGGGAAGTTGCTGAGGATCTAGACATATCGACTGGCTCGTGCCATTCGATTTTTATCAATGATTTGGGCATGAGACGGGTTGCCACGAAATTCGTACCAAAATTGCTTTTTTGACCAAAGACAGCATCGCATGAACATGGCTAATGAGCTGTTGGACTCTGTCCGCGACGAACCAAATTTGCTCCAGAGGGTTTATGGTTATGACATGGAAACCAAAGCTCAATCATCTCAATGGAAGCTGCCGCACGAACCAAGGTAAAAATCGAAGACGAGCCAAAACACGTGCAAGCAAAGCAGCTGTCAACAATTAACTGAACATTCAAAATGGCCGAAATTGTCGGAATAAGTGAGAGACATGATACGCCACAAAAAAATCAAAATTCGAATATACGTAACCCGCGAAAATTCAAAATTCGCGATACGTTTTGAAGACACCTCGTATACATAAATGCTATGCAAAACTAACCCTTTTCATATTTCGCTTTCATATTTCGCATTTTTTTTTTTTTTTTTTTTTAAACAAACATAATGACTTAAAACTCCTTTTCCTCTTCCATTATCAGCACAGTTTTCACTTTACCCATTCACAGCAATTAGCAATAAATTTATATGAAAATTGCTCTAAAGAAAGAAAAAAAAACGTACATGAAAACAAATGTTTCGTCTACATGCAAAATATGAGTTTGCACTTTTTTGCTTTTAAAATACATGCATAGTTATTTTCAACTCTATGTTACCCGTATTCTTCAAGGAATAAACAAACAAACAAAAAATAACTCATTTAAATCAATTGGATTCATGTTTGAGTCTTCCGTGTCACACACAAACATGAAAAAATATCTAAATGTGTGCATGTATTTATGTGTAATTACTATTATAAATGTTATAAACATTATCAAACAATTAAACTTAAGCACAGGTTCAGTAGGGATTTAGGTAAATTGTTTTGTACTCTGCATGTTGAAAATTTTATGGCATTTAGGTTGTTGCTTTGTTTTGGGCAGGCCTTTTCATTTCAATCTTATGTTCATATATTTCAAGCAGGCTATTGTGTTGAATGTTTGTATGCACGTACATTGTTTGCTTTTGTTTTTTGGGAACGTGGTAATCAGTTTGATATACTTATGGTTGTTTATGACAATTCATTGGCTTCTCTACGATGTATGATTGGGCGTAAAGGTATGCACTGTGTGGAGCTTTTGTTCAATACAGGCTATTGTTGGAAATCTGCTTAACTTTATGTGTTTATAAAGAAATTTGTAAAGCCTTTTCTTAAAGAGACTTATATGTACTATATATATTTCATATTTGTATCTCGGAGTAGATTGTAAGCGTATGATTAATGTGGTATGACTAACGAAACATAAAGCTCATACGTAGAGTTAAATTGTATCCTTGAAACTGTTCATCCTTTGATATTTTCGATTAATTCTTATGAAATTAAATTGAATAAATATCTTCAAATCGTTTATTGATGGATATATTAAAATTACTGCTTACAAAAAGTAGGTTCTTGTTATATTTCTTTAGAAATATATTTGTAAAATAAAATAATTTTGACGTTTTATGAATTATTAAAAATATTTTTTTCTTTAAATTATAAGCAATCAATAACTGCTGATTAAAAGTTAGTATGAAAGAAAATTTATTTACTTTGTCTTATTATTACAATAAAATAAATTAACAAATTTTCTCTTAACGTATTGTCACTCAATCTCAAAAATTTTGATTAAAAATTCTTTAAAGATGTTCAAGCTTCAACAAATAAGTAAAGCAATTTTCAAAATGATGACTATGTTTGCTTTTAAACGATGCATATGTAATTTAAACGAATCAAAAAAAAAAAATTATCAACACAAATATTAAAGAAAACAAATATTGCACGTTCATTGGCCTGATGACTGTTTGTCAAGTGCAAACATTATGGCCTCGCAATGCATTATTTGTGCAAGCAAAACAATTTGAATATAAATACATAATGTTTTTTTTTTATATAAATTTTTTATTTTTTATTTTTTTGTCAGCTCAGAAAGTCATGGTGGGTGCCAGTGATTTTTCTAATAAAATTATAGAGATTTTTTATGTTTGCGTAAAATAGTCAGTATATCTCTAGTAAGCATATGCTTTGACTTTGAATCACAAAACAAAACTACTAGCAAATATTCACGCAACACAGCAAAAATACTAATCAATTGTAAGCCGTATATCTGCCATATATTTTCAAAATACCTCAACTCCAGTGTAGCCGGAATACCGATTAGATTATGTGCAGAATCACTTAAAAAATTATTAAAAGCTTGAAAAAATAATACAAAACGAATATTGCTTTTGTTTACGATATACAGCTGCGGTCAAAATAGTAGCATAACAAAATTCTTGTATCTAATTTTTCGACCTTTTTTTTATATTCAATTAAACCATTTGTTTGAGCTTTTGGTCTGTTTATATTTATATTTGATAGAAAAAAAAACCAAAAACAAGAAATAGACTGAAAAAATAAACCAAAGTTTAATGAAATAACAAACTAATAAATAAAAATATAAACATACCAAACGCTCAAAAAAATAGTTTAATTGAATATAAAAAATGACAAAATTTTTAGTAAATCAACTCACTCACTCACTTATTTTACACAAAACGCAATGGAAATTTTTGTTACCATTTAGTTTATTATAAAAATAAAAATAACAATCTTTAGATCATAGAAACACCAATTTACTTAATTTCCACTCTGTTACAGTATTTAGAATTTTTCATACTGATTTGCAATTGCGAGCATACAATACTTTTATATTGAAACAACAAAAATTTAAATCCTTTTATATCAACAGAACTCCACTCTTTTTTGTATCTCTTGAAAAACCTGCACTTGAGTGCAGACGCTCCCTTCTTTAAATCCGACCACAGATTTTCCATGAGACTTAAATCTGGTGGCATTGCAGCCCACTACATAATAATGACTTTATTATCACTATACCATTATTTATCATTTTGCTGTTATGTTTCAGGACATTTTCTATTTATTCATTTTTATTTATTATAATTGTTTGAGTTCGATTTTTGAGACTCACACTATAATAAGAAAATCAGACCATAATATTAAGACCGCCACGTTTAATCGTTTCTGTTGTAAACTGTGGCTTTTATTGAATATTGGCTGGTCTACGGAAAAAAAATTTAAAGTCCCTTTCACCAAAAAGGGCAATTTTGGACTCATTTGTCTTTGGCTAATTATAGTTAATTAAATAATCGAAATTTATTTCTTGGTAGTTAAGCATGTCTGTATACATATTTCATTGGGACTTCAACCAAATCATCAGTATACTTCAACCACCAATTTTGAATAGTGCACAGACATTCAAAAACTACTAGAGAATTCGCAAGTAATAATATTAATGAAAATCACAAAAAAAAAAAAGAATATGCGAAGTAGGCTTTGAAACTGCTACAAAACTCAGCAACTAATTTATACTCGGGTGAACTCGTTATATTTTTCTACATGCTTAACCACCAGCAAATAAATTTCAATTATTGTATTGCAAATCTTTCTGACAATATGTCAAATAATAAATTTCTTCAAAGTATAATTAATTAAAAGACAAATATTTTGCTAACGGTGGCTTGAAGCAGTTTCTTTTCTCTTAGTCTCCGACGAATAGTATACACTCTTTCCCAGAATCCAAAATTTTTTTAAATTATCTTACCATCATGAAGTGATCATTTTTAAAATTTTTTTATTCAAAAAAAGATTGTACACAGCATACTATAATATACACAATTCAATTTTTTTTAAAGAAATTTATTATTCGACATATTGTCCTAAGTTAATTTTAATTGCAATTTATTTGCTGTAGACTTCAACCACATTTTGAAAAGTAACTTTTTTTTTTAAAGAGAAGTAACACTCAGGCAATGAACTACGTAATTTTACTAGGTGTTACCTTCTTTAGGATAGAGATAGTGATAGAAAGAACAGGTTATGAAGGAAGACATAGAGTAAAGCTTCATTCTTTTAAAACTTTGCTTTTATGTACGTTTTTAATAATGCAGTGTTGCAGCGCCTCTGGTGTCAATGAGGCATATTAAAGTTTTCGAAGTTGTGTTTAGTAGCTATTTTATTGGTTATTTTATTTCGCGGATTATTCTGCTACACCGTAACGACGAAGGAGGGCACTTTGATGTTACATTACGATTAGTATCCGCTGAAGCCGGTGCAGTTCAGTGAATAGTGTATATGCCTTCATCACTTGAACTTTCCTACAACAACTTATACAAAGCGACACTAATGCACAACAGAAAAATGTGTGCTATTGCAATTTTTTTAAATGACTGCGGGAGCCCGGGCTCGAACCCAGAACCCTTGGTTTGGTAGTCAACGTGCTAACTAATTCAGCCAATGCCAGCCAACAACTGCTTGTAAAAGCGTTATTTTTCACACTATTGCAATAAATTTTTATGACGAGGTGTATTTGTGTGAAATGTGCTGGAGTCACTGAAAAACTCAATTTCGTAAAAAATACAAGTAAAGGCCTCTCTTGATGCGACCATCGATATGTATGTCAGATGTTGCAATTTTTAAATCCAATATTTCTTTTCCAATATTTGCTTGTTTGTTTCAAAATGCTCACCTCCATTTCGCTCTATATTTTCTCTTGTAAACAATACTGACGCCATGGCACCAGAAGGCAATGTATCCCTCATGCCAGTTTATTTTTAATTTTATTCTGCTAGAAATTCGTTGCAATGAACGTTTCGAAAATGACACAGAATAAGAACATCACTTAGACAAGTATTTCAAAAAAATAAAAATAAAAAATAAAAATAAACTTAAGCCGGACTAAAGTCATCATTAGTTTTTACTTTCTGTTGCTGTTCTGTGCTGTGCCGTTCTGCTTCTAAATTTGAGTATTTACTTTTTCTGCAGTAACTTATCAGCTGTTTCTGACCAGAAGGGTCGCAGTTTTTCACTAAAGCGATTAGTTTTGCCTCGTCCATTGTTAAGGTTCAATATAATTTTATATTTTGCTTTTAAAAATTTATTTTTTTTTTAACTCTAAAAGCACAATCACAGTATTTTTATTTAATTTATGATGTCACTTACAATTACTTAACAATTTTTTGATTTTCACAGGTTGAACAGAAACAGAACAGAACGAAACAGAAAAACTAAAGACTTGTATTAGATTTCTATAAACAAAAAAGAATCAGCTGATTCGTAACACAACAGAAAGTAAAATCTAATTCTGGCTTAAGAAATGCTTTCAATTTTTTCACACATATGGTTTGTCAAAATTTGCTAAGATTGTAGTTGTGACGTATGATGCAAGCAATTTGATTTCCAATTTTATGTTCAAAATGCCGTCGTCGAGGAAACAATTAAAAATGTTCGCATCACTACAGGTACTTCATGAAGTAAGTGCAATTTTAGAAAAAGATAAACGGAAGGTTGCAAGAAAATGTTGGATAACAAGGTTATAAATTATTTTAAAACAGCTATTAAATTGAAAGAAAAATTTAAGTCCAGCTGGTATTCAATTCCCAACTGTATGAGTGTGGTAGTAAAAAAGTGTGAATGTATTGAACTTTGAAACAAAAATTTAAGCAACAATTTAATATGTAGCCTCAAAGTAAGGAACTTTTGCTTTTTTTTGGAGAAGAAATGTCTGTATGCATTTTGTTGACTACATATTAACGGTTTGTATAACAAAAACCATTTAACCAGCGGTTATTGATTTCCTTTTCACCATCCGGCTGTTACTTAAGAAAACCATACGATAGAAAATATTGCTTATAGGGCATTTACATTGTCTCAAAATCGAGTACTTTCGAGATTCTGAGCCAAATCTAGTTCCTTTCTTCTGGATTCCCCATACAAAACAAAATAAAATTTTTCAATAGATTTGTAGGAAATCTACTAAAAATCGAATATTTTTATTTATTTTTTACTAGCCTGTATATCATAATTTATATAGAAGGTGAGTGAATTAGCTACGCAGCTACGCTCTTCACAACTTTTTGCTGAAGGTGTGTGAATGAGCTAAGTCGACATTTTTTCGTTAAAATTCAAGACTAAATTTCAGGCAAAAGATTTTGTCTCAGATAAAAAAATCTTAGAAACTGTCAAAAAAGCTTAGTGTAAACGATATAGATTTCGTTAAAGATTTCTAATCAAATATAATAGATTTTGAGACAATGTCAATGCAGTATTACAAAATTTTTTAAATTTTCAAAACTATTTAAAACAGCAACCAACGTATTTGGTTGTGGATCTAGATATTCTCAATCGTTGTCAAAAATTCCCATCTGACAGACAAAAATTCTCGCGCCTACAAACAAATTTTTTTCTGTTCCTTAAATTTTTTTTTATATTATACATTTTGGTAAACATTAGTCTTGACAGTTCATATTTGGCAGTCGTGAAGTAAACACGTGGCAAATTTATTATGGAAACGTGTTGTAATCGTTAAAACATTTTATCAAAATCAATCATCGATTACTGTGACGATGAGAAAGTGACGTGAAATTTTTGGGAGAAACAACGTGCCAACAAAACGCACTATTTATCGTGTAGTGAATGATTTTCAAGAAAGAGGGTCTGTAGGTGATAGAGCCAAGCATGGACCACAACGTACTGCAAGATCGGCTGAAAACATTACTGCTGCTCAAGAAAGTGTTCAAAACGATCCATCAACCTCAATTCGATGCCGTGCTCAGGACCTTGGTCTTCAAATAACAACTTTGGCCACACTTTTGCACATTTGTTTCCATATAAGATTCAGTTGACACAAGAGCTTCTTCCACAAGTAGCATAACTTTCCGGCGGACACCCTGTACATGTTCCAAACATATAAATGTTGTCCCTTCAATTTCCTTAATATTCCTTTATACTTTTAAATATTCTTCTTATAAATAAATTTTGTTTCGTTAAATTTAGCAGACAATTTTCTGTTAAATAAAGTCGGTTCAAAGTTAATTCTATATTTTGAAAAGCAGTGAAACCTAATATCCGTTTAAAGTTAATGTTACTTTTGAATCACACATTGTGAAAAGAGTCGTAAGAAAATTATTTATAATTTTTTTTAACTTTACCTGGGCAATGAAAATTTTTCAATTACAAACATGGGAAGTATCATAAAAATGTTTAAATTGTCAAGCACTGCCATCAACAATTTTTAATTATAGTTAAACGGCCTATTTTATTTTTTCTAACAATTTGATTTAAATTTTTCTTAAATCATTTGTAATACATTGTAGCTTTACTTTGCATTAAGCAAAGGATTTGTATGACTTTAGCTTTTAATACAATTCAGCAACAAATGCTTGCTTTTAATTTCCTATCGATCATTTTGCTTTCCACAAGTCTACAACTTAAAGCCTTAAAAAATGTTCAAGATAAACTGAATTTTTTGGCTTTACCCATATTCCTTTTTATACACGTTCTTGAGCTTAAACATGGAAATGACTTCACACACACATGACGACGCTGACAAATTTATAGGAAATGCTTGCAAGCACTTATTTTCATTTATATCTGCATCTGTAATTATAAAAAATGCCATGTAATCATTTTAGTTTATTTAATTTGTTGCTTTCCATCTCAATATTGAATTTTATCTGTTATATTTGTATACAGACTTATAACACATAAATAATTACCGATTCCCTGGTGTATGAACGTAAAAATGATTTACTTTAAGTAGAAGGGACAAATAAATAGATAAAGATAAATATGTATGTAAGTATTTTAATATGAAAGTCCATAAGTCAAATTTGACTATTAATTAATTATCTAAAGTATTGTGTACAATGTCTGTTCTTTTCTAAATATAATTAATACTTTGGTTCGTTTTTATTAGCCAGGAAATGCCGGAAAGAGTGTGTTCGAGTTCAAAGTATTTCATTAGATAAGCAATCACATTCTGAATGAAGGCCTAGATTAAATATTTTCATTAATATTTAATATAATCTTATTGATTTTCCTTTTGAGAACTGTATTAATCAAAATAACATGAAGCAAAGGAAAGCAAAATAGCCAACGGCACTTTTTTTCGATATTAATTTTTTATTATACAAATGTCACAAATGTTGTATAGTTTATCCACTTCAAATTTGCTACAATTGAATAATGTGGTTGTCATTTGCTTGTTTGACATGAATGTGAGTATATGGTTGTGTTTTGTGTGTATAACCGGATGATATATTTACACAGGGTTAAATTCTTATAATGATGCATATGAAAAAAAACACACAAAATGTATTTGTTATGCGAGAGTTGCTTATATCGTCAAGCTAAAAACAAAAATAGTTGAACATACGAGGGCGGATCAATAAGTGCGTGACTTTTTGAACTTCCCTTGTAGTTATATCAAATGCAACACTGTTTCCATCAAGTACCACCTGTTAATAGACTACTGTCAAATTTTGAGCAATTATCGTCATTTACTTTGCGTTTAACAGCTGTTCAAAACATACAACCTCGTGTATTTTTTTAAAAATGGAAAAAAGTGAATTTCGAGTGCTCATTAAACATTATTTCTTGCGAAAAAAAACCTTAATCAAACCAGGGAAAAGCTTGATAAATATAGGGTGTTTTTTATTGAGGTATAGAACTTTAAGTTGGCATCACTTTTTTAACTGGCGGCCATTTTGTCAGCTGTGAAGTGATTAATATTTAGTTTGGTTTGCCATTTCATCATGAACAGGTTGACAAAAGAACAACGCTTGCAAATCGTGCAAATTTATTTCGAAAATAATGGTTCAGTTCGCGAAGTTTACCGCAAGCTCCGTCCATTTTATGGTCGACATAATCGTCCATCAGAGCAATTAATTCGGTTAACCGGTCAATTGGCCACCAAGATCGTGTGATTTGACACCATTGGATTATTTTCTTTGGGGATATGTGAAGTCGCTCGTCTACGCCAACAAACCAGAAACGTTAGGGGACTTGGAAGCCAACATTCGTGGCGTTATTGCCAACATACGGCCCCATATGCTCGAAAAAGTGGTTGAAAATTGAACCTGTAGAATTGGCTTTATTCGAGCCAGCGTTAATGGCATAAAATTATCCTTCCAATAAAGCCAAATTGTGTTTTATTTCAATTCGAAGTTCTATACCTCTAAAAAAAACAACCTGTACTATGGGGACTGTGCACCATCGATTTCAATGGTAAGAAAAGTGGTTTATTAACTTTCGTTGTGGTCGCACAAGTACAAATGACGCTGAACGTTCTGGACGGCCAACACCGGAAAATTTTCGAAAAAATCCAGGATATCTTGTTTGCCGATCGAAGAGTAAAAGTGCGTGAGATATGGCAGTGTGGTTTTAATTTTAAGTGATCAGCTGGGTTTAAGAAAGTTGTCTGAAAGATGGATGCCGCGTTTGCTCTCA
Organism: Nowickia ferox; assembly: GCA_936439885.1. Taxonomy (NCBI): domain Eukaryota; kingdom Metazoa; phylum Arthropoda; class Insecta; order Diptera; family Tachinidae; genus Nowickia; species Nowickia ferox. Next base: position 73,662,289 of record OW387026.1, read on the forward strand.
CTTGACGAAAAACGTAAATGTGTGACAACATCAAAGGAATGTTTGGAGTTGTTTAACCACAATCCGAATAAGTTTTAGCGGCGTTTTGTAACTGTGGCTGAAACATGGATCCATTACTGTACTCCGGAGACCAAGCAGCAACCTAAACAATGGGTTTCTCCTGGTGAACCTGCTCCGAAGAAAGCCAAGGTAAGTTTTTCGGCCAATAAGGTGATGCACGCGGGATAATCCACATCGATTACCTTCAAAAGGGAAAAACAATACACGGCGAATATTATGCCAACTTATTAGACCGATTTAATGAGGATTTAAAAAGAAAACGACCCAATATGGCAAAGAAAAAAGTTATTTTTCATCAAGATAATGCACGAGTGCACACGTGTGCAGTCTCAGTGGCAAAACTCTATGAATTGGGCTACGAATTGGTACCTGAGCCGCCATATTCTCTGGATTTAGCCTTTAGTAACTATTTCCTATTTCTAAACCTAAAGAAATGGCTTGATGGAAAGAGATTTAGCGACAACGATGAAATTATTGACCAAACAAATGCCTATTTTAAGCACCTCGAAAAATGCTATTTTTTGGAAGGGATGCAAAAACTGGAGAAACGTTGGACTAGGTGTATTGAGTTAAAAGCAGATTATGTTGAAAAATAAATTTTTGTTTTGCAAAAAAAAAATGTGTTTCATTCAAAAAGTCACGGACTTATTGATCCGACCTCGTATTTCTCAAATATTTATTTGGTTAGGTTAGGTTAGGTTATAACAGGCTGCCGATTTATAGTAAAACCAGCCCACTTGGATCCGTTGAGGTACCGTTGTGCTACCTGGGCGGATTGAGGTGTACTACCCATCCTCATTCCCTCTATTCACTATTTATGTTTTGTTAAAACCAACCCGAAAGGCGTATGAATGAATTCACATCGCCGATGTCACATTCTGACAGGCTGTCCAAACCTTGAGTATCGGAGCCCTCATGCAGAGTGACCGCACCTGCGCGAGTGCTGGGCAGTGACAGAGAAAGTACTCAATATTTTCCTCCTGTTCTTCGTCCTGACAGCTTCCGCAGAAGTCATTATAAGGTAGATTTAATCTACCAGCATGTATACCTATATAGCAGTGTCCTGTTAGCACTGCAACCAAAGTACGGAGTTGTCCTCTTGGAATCCTCTCCAATATTTCGGACCTCCTCATGTCATAATAGGGCCATGTTATTCTAGAGGCAGAGCATGCTACCTCATTTGACCATCTAGCCTGTGCAACTCTGAGAAGTTCCTGCTGTATTTGCATTTTGCAGCAATTCATCGGAACATCCACCAATTGATCAGTGTCCTCATACTGCATTTGAGCTCCAGCCTTAGCCAGCTCATCCGCAATATTATTTCCAACATTATTCGCATGTCCTGGAAGCTATTATAGCTTCAGATCGGCATGCATTCCCAGTTTGTTAAGAGACATCCGGCAATCATGTACCAGATTCGATGTCGTAAGGACACCCGCAATATTTTTAATGGCTATCTATCCGTGAAGATACGGATATCCCAGTTGTATATCCTGTAATACCTCAACCAGTTAGCCGCTCTACCTATTGCTGATATTTCAGCCTGTAGTATACTACATCTACTGTCCACCTTAAAGCTTATCCTCTTTTGAAAGCGGGAATAAAGATTCCACTACCCACGCCTCTGTGACTTTGATCCGTCTGTGTTCACCTCAAGCAGATCTTCCTCTGTTCCTATAGATGAGTAAGACACACCCGATGTGTTAGATTTGAATCTTCTGTCAGGCAGAGGTATGGGTGATGGGTTATCATTTATTAAATAAAGCTTTTTTAAAATTAATTTAATATTTCGAAGCAAAAATGCTTACGACTTAGACCACTTAGATAGTTAAGGGCACATATAACGATAATAACGATAATTTCTGGTTATATAATCACTTATAACATTATCTAGCAAGGGACAACAGTAAGAATTATCCAGGCATTAATAACATCATAAATTGCTACCCTCGTTAATATGGAAAAGGTATAGCCAATAGAATTTTGTGATTGTTATAAAAATCGCACTTCTGCTTTTATACCTCCACACAGAGTAATAAACATTCACATTGCCATAGACATACGGTCTCTTAAATATATTACTATTGTTAACAAAAGCTCAAAACTCAATCTATAAATGTGCTAAAGTGTACAGGAATGTGCATGTGTGTTTTGCAAATGGCAATATGTGAGTGTGAGGCACACACACACATATACTCCTTTGATTTCTATTATTTGAATGAATATTTTTGTTTCCGTTGGTGTTTTTTTTCTCTTTGTTTGCCTTAATGCTTAGAAGCAGTAGAAAATGTTACACTTTATTTGAGTTTGTCGCTTTGTTTTATTTATTTGTGCTTAGTGACAGACAAAGTGTTATAGTTCACTGGGAGTTGGAGTATCATAAATAAATCCTTAGCTCAAATGTCATAAAATGTCTGAATACATTTTTTTACACACTCACACTCTTTGGCTGAAGAGACACATGTAAAAAGGTTTCTTTACTTTTTTTGTTCAGTGAGTGCATGTGTTATTTTAATGTTTTCTTTTTTTTTTTAAGAAAAATATTTTGTTTTGCTATGCCAGCTGTTATTGTAACTGTTTGTCTGCGCGTGTGTGTGTATATTTATGTTTGGATTTATTTTTTACAGCATGTGTTTCTATGTATGGATGTATGTACGAGTATGTATGGTCTCAAATGTTACTGCTGCACATGGATGTAAATGTTAATGAATGCATTTGTTTGTGTATTGTATCTAGTGCACATGAATGGCAATATTGTGTGTACAATTACACGAGATAAATCCATATAAAATAAAAACTTTATGGTCATTTAACTATGAAATTGCAACAATTTCCATACTGTGATTATAAAGAAAAAATATACATACGTCTGCATGCACAAATATGATGGAATAAAACATATTGCTAAATTTGAAAATTTTGCTTGTTTTTATGGTTAAGCGATTGTCTATATGCATTTCGTTCCCGCTTTTTGGAACTCATCAGTAGACTTCAACCCAAAACATTTTTGAATTTAGCTAAATGTTTATTGATTTTTTCATTTTATTGGCTTTAAATTTTTAAAAGCATCAAATTAAATCCTGCAATTTAAATTAAAAATTTAAGTTTCTACTCAAGCATATCAGGGTGAGATATTACAGCTATTTTAAATAACGCAATTAAGATTGAAAGTCGATACTTTAGAAAACGAAAAACGAAAAATTTGTTTGAAATGAAACCACTTTTTTTTAAAAGAGAAGTAACACTCAGGCAATGAATGCCTACTACTATTACTAGGTGTTACCTTCTTTAGGAAAGGCATAGTGATAGAGAACACAGGTGGTGGGAGAACAGATAAAAGAAATAAGATAGAAGATTCTTTTACAACTCTGCTTTTTTGCACGTTTTTTAATAATGCAACGTTGCAGCGCCTCTGGTGTTAAATAAGGCGTACTATTTTTTATTTATTTTTTAAATGTATTCAGCAACCATTTTGTTAGTTATTTTACTTTGCCGTTAATTCTGCTACACAACAAATCAGGGTGCTCTGATGTGACATTAGGAATAGTAGCTGCTGAAATCGGTATAGTTCGGTGACCAGTGACTATGCCTTCATCACTTGAACTTTCCTACAACAACTGATACAAAGGAACACTAATGCACATCACAAAAATGCGTGGTGTTGTCAAAGTGCTAACTACTACAAAAGAGAAAAGTTTTACAGTACAGGTTTGATAGTACATACTACCAGAGGGTATCAAAACCCTAAACTTAGTGTGATGATATTGATGACCAATTTTTTATGGTCCTCCAAAAATTTTAAAAATCAACACACAAAAAAATAATATGAATGAGTTTGTAATATTGATTAAAATATTTGTATTTAATATTAATTAAAAAATTAATTAAATTTTCACCTATAAACAATTTGATAATATCAATTAAGTTTTTCCACTCAAATTAATTAATACAATTAAAAATTTAATTGAATCAATTAAATTATTAATTGAAAACATTAATTGGTGAATACTTTTTTCTGTGAGTGCGCCTTAAAAAAATAGTGTCATCAGTTTTTGGCCAACATTTAATACAGGCTTGGCAATATAATAAGTTTCAAAAATTTTGCATCTATCGCTGTTTTGAAAAACCAATAGGCAAATTCAAACCGACACCAATTCCTTATTCATTTTCGACATAAAGTAAGAGGAAACTTGTAAGTTATATTTGGAGAGCAGGATTTTTAGAGAAAAATTATTTGCTTTTGAGTATAGCATTCCCAGTTTAAGATTTTTAGTAAATATATTCAAACTCATAATCTTAAATATTTCTACTTTTAGTATGATTTCTTTCTTACGTATAAATTTATTTTTTTTGCATAACATCATGTTTCATAACTTCACTAGTTGCACGTACACTTCTAGCCAATAAAATAATTCACTCAAACGTGCAACATTTAATTTAATAATTTATGTGCTTTTTTCTCTTTTTTATTACCATTAGATAAGTATGAATATTATTGCAACATATTTAATTAAATGTTTTCCCTGCTTTATTATATTGTTTTATTTTCATTTTGATTTGATTTTATTTAGTTAATGGAAAACATAATAAATTATTCATTTCCGTTTTCGTTAAAATATCATTTGCATGTTTTTCTTAGATTTTTGGGGTGGTAAATTGTTTGTTTAGTTAATAATTTTTATTCATGAATAGAAAGCAAAAGTTTGAAAGACAAGGGTTAATATAGCGAAATGTAAAACAGATTTTAATGGGTTATTTATGCTAAAACAAAAAATAAAACAATTTGATATAAAAAAAATACAAGAAAAAATTTAATATGGAAGCAGATTTTTACAAAAGTTCTAATTGTAAATGATAAGATACGAGTATTTAGTAATATTTTCTAAAATTTGACATAAGCACTTACAAGAAAAACTCTACTTAGTATGCAATTACTAAAGCTTAAAAATTGTTTAAATATTTGTGCTGAAATAAGACCTTGATAGGAATTCGTAAAACTAAAAACTAAAATTCGTAAAAGTTTAATGAAAATAAAAATTTAATTTTTCTTTATTAAAATAATTTACTATATATTCATCAAATAAAGCAAACAATAAAACTCAAAATCAGTTTCCAACTACTCCTTCTTAAACAAAAACTTAATTATTGATTATTGAGTTCTTGTTTCAACTTTGTTATTTGTTGAGCTTCTCATTTGCTTAAATGAAAGTTTAGCATATTAACTCTAGTTGTTCTAAGAAAATTTTGGGTAAAGGTTCCCTGATGATCTGCATTAGCAACAGTGAAATGCGCATAGGATCCAGCTAAACGTAATAAGTAAAATAATAATTTGGGATTACTAGTGCGTTAACAAATTTTAAACTTAAATTGTAACAATTCCCACAAAAAACACTAATAATTATTATTGTTCGAACTTCATTTGTTTCTATATTTATGATTTGATCCAGCTAAAGTTCGTATCGCTTTGTAAGCCAAATTACTTGTGATAATTATAAATGAACAAATAACACCAAAGTTAACTGTAAATAATCTGGCAAACACGTAGTAGAACGGAACAACCGGCTGTTTTCGAAGGCCACTACACACAGCAGTTTTAATCATTTTTAATGCAAGTTTCAAAATTTTTCGAAATAAAAAAAATTTAATTTTTGTATGCAAAAATAAACCGGAAATAATAAATTTTTTTTGAAAAAAAAACCAAGTGCAGGGGAACATCGGGCAACGTAGCAAATCACACCATTTTAGTTGTTTTCAACCAGATTTTTCGAAATTCAAATGATAATAAAAATTTTTATTTTTATTTTTTAAGCAGAAATAATTGTTCTTTTTCTATTTTTATATTTTCCAGCAGAAATAAATCCAAAAATAACTGTTGTCTTTTTACTTTTATAAAAAAAAAATCATAACAATTACTGTCCCTGACTTAAACTACAAGTTTTAAGTTAAACTTTTACACTAACGCAAGGCTTCAACACACCTGGTAACCAATTAAATTCCTTTGAAGAGAGTGTTAGAAAATTCTCCGGCAATCAAACCAAGAAAAAGCTCGATAAATACTATGGGGACTCTGCACCATTGATTTCAATGGTAAAAAAGTGGTTTACTGACTTTCGTTGTGGTCGCACAAGTACAAATGACGCTGAACGTTCTGAACGGCCAATTGAGGTCAGTACACCTGAAAATTCGAAAAAATCCACAATATGGTGTTGGCCGATAGTAGAGTAAAAGTGCGTGAAATTGTTGATGCCATAGGCATTTTATATGGCAGTGTGGTTTCGATTTTAAGTGATCAGCTGGGTTTAAAAAAGTTGTCTGCAAGATGGGTGCCGCGTTTGCTCTCAATTGACAACTTCGAAGGATTGTTTGGAGTGGTTTAACCGCAATCCGAATGAGTTTTTGCGGCGTTTTGTAACTGTGGCTGAAACATGGATCCATTACTGTACTCCGGAGACCAAGCAGCAACCTAAACAATGGGTTTCTACGGGTAAACCTGCTCCGAAGAAAGCCAAAGTAAGTTTGTCGGACAATAAGGTGATGCACGCGGGATAATCCACATCGATTACCTTCAAAAGGGAAAAACAATAAACGACGAAGATTATCCCAACTTATTACAATGATTTAATGAGTATTTAAGAAGAAAATGACCTCATATGGCCAAGAAAAAAGTTATTTTTCATCAAGATAATGCACAAGTGCACACGTGTGCAGTCTCAGTGGCAAAACTCTATGAATTGGGCTACGAATTGGTACCTTATCCACCATATTCTCCGGACTTAGACCTTAGTGACTACTTAATATTTCCAAACTTAAAGAAATGGCTCGGTGGAAAGAGAGTTAGCTCCAACAATGAAATTATTTACCAAACAAATGCCTATTTTAAGCACCTCGAAAAATTCTATTTTTTGGAAGGAATACAAAAACTGGAGAAACGTTGGACTAAGTGTCTAGAACTCAAAGAAGACTAGGTTGAAAAATAAAATAACTTTTCATATAAAAACTTGTGTTTCTTCAAAAAGTCACTGAGTTAATGATCCACCCACGTATATGTCATAGTGTCCTAATATTTTAAATTATTGTTTGAAAGAAAAAACAAAAGTAAATAAAATTATTTGAAAATAATTTTAAATTTTAATCAAAAATAATTTCTTATCGGGCTTAAGTTGAGTAATTTAAATTTTTGTTGAATGAAATATTTTTATTAATTAATGTGACTTTCTAAAGAAGAGAAGAAAAATTAAATTAGACTTTATTAGCTGGAGGAAATACCGAGATTTTTCTGTGCAGCCACGCACTTCATCAGCACCCAAGTATATGTACTATCTAATTTTAAATATTATGACACTATGACACTTAAGACTATCGTTTGAATCCCCCAAATATCAATATATTTTTCTTATTCTACGAGTACATCCAACATAATAATCAAATATTCTTACTTTATCACGAAAAGCTGTTAAAAGTTAATTTGTCTGAGCATTTGCAAATATTTACTATTCCATAAGAAACAGCAAAAGAAAAAATCACACTAGTATTCCCAGTCATGTATGGCAATATTTTGCTTCTTCCAAATTTTGCCAAAAATTAAATGTTACCATTAAATTTGTAAGGACTATTTGAATAAACAGGTCATGTATGTGTTTTGATCATTTACCATGGAGGGTATTTGCCATTTAACTTTCTATCTTCTTGCAGCCGCATTCCCTGAGCAGCATTTAGAATATTTTTGCAGAGATATGAAATTGTTTACTGTCAATAGCAATAGTTAGTTGTTGTAGGGAAATAATTTTTTTTTTTCTTAATTTTTCCCCAATTTTTACTTGCAATTTAATATTATTATATACATACAAATGTAGATTCACAGACTGGAATTGAGCATGTTTGTTTATTTAGGCTTTCGGGTTTTGTTTATTTCTCTGTAGATACCAAGCAAATTGCTAAAAACCTTCATACTTGTGTTTGCTAAGTTTACGTGTATCTGTCTATTGATTAGCTGCAATAGCTATGAAATTTTGGTTTGTTTTTGGTTTAGCTTTTTTTTTAACAGTTCGGAGAGTTCACTCCCTACTTTGGTTTGTTTTATTTGCCACTTCACCTGTGGTTGCTAAACTCGAATGTTATTTTTTGTTCTTGCTGTTTGTTGCTTAATTTATTTGCTGTTTTTTTTAGTTTGTTTTATTTTTATAAACATTATAATAGCAGCAGCTACCAAAAATCGATTTTTGTTAGTCAGTAACCTAATTTCTGTTCTAATGTTCTTTTGATGGTATTTAATGTTTGTTTGGCTTTTCTTCTCTAACTTTTTTTTAAGTTTAACACTCGTTTGATGTAAACTTAACCAAAGTTTTCTTTTCTATCTGAATGTAGTTTGATAATTAGTTTATGATGAACGATTTGGTTGGCAAAAACATCTGTAAAACTATCAATTATAGTTCTAGGGCAATTTTTAGTTCCAAAAGAAAATAACATGTAAGATTTGTGTAAAATTTAGGTGAGGCCAAAAACTTTCCTTTTTCCTTCTATTCGTTTGTTTAAGGATCTTATATAATTAACTTCTGAATGATATTTAGGTTAATTTAGATTAAAAAAAAAAATTTAAACGGACATGAAACAAATAAATCACAAAGTCTAATAAAAGTTTACATATGGTTTTGCCCACAGAGTGCTGTAATAGTATAGAAAATGTTTCAGCCTTGTATAATGAGCTCTTTGTAATACAGTAGAGTTTAGTTGTAACAAGCACCGGTTTGTGTACGTGGTCAAGTAGAATCTAGATGATTCTTTTTTGGCAACAAAAACCTCTCTCTCCCTTACTTAAAGCATTAATATTGCTTTTAAATTAGCACACTTATGGTTTTTAAGTCATAGAATTTAAAAGTAAATGCAAATCTATATTCTTCTAACGAACACAAACTTCCGTTTGTACTCTTTCAGGCTTAATGAAATAAAGCCCGTCTTTTTATGGAAGGCGAAATGGTTTATCTACAATGTATTTTCGAGATTTTCATACCACTCGTATCTTAAAAAGGAGCAAGCTCGACATGAGAAAATAAATGAGAAGAATAAAGCTTCCCAAAACCTGTGTCATCCTTTTACAATGGACTCTCAAGCAATCAAACTATGTCCCAATATGAACGCATCTAACATTTATTATAAAAAACGCTTGCAGGTTTACAATTTCCCAGTATATAATATTTCACTGCATCTGTGCACTACTTATTGGTTTTTTCTCCAGCATCTACATTTATTTCAACAATACTGCACCATCTTAAGACACACTGCCTAAGGGATGATTAGCTTATAATTATTTATTCCAAAGGTTGCGGCTACCAAAATTGGAACCACTTCTCTTAGACAATGCCTTGTCTAACTTCGCAATAGAAAACAAAAAAATTATTGAGCAAAAATATCTGGAAAAGGGACACACTCAAATGGAATGTTACAGTGCATATGCAAAACTTGAAAAAAAAAGTTAAAGAACCAGTCGCGGAAAAGAGTAATAGTTGGTGGCAAAAAAATAAGCAAACCGTTTTATACCGAGTATTTGGAATACAATTTTTTCAAAAACTTCAACGATTAAAATATTAAACGCTTTTACAGTATTCGTCCTAAACGAAATAAAAATGAGCCAACTGTTGCAAAACTGAAAACACTTTTATATTTACCCAATGGTACTGTAAAATACAAAGACAGTTTTAATGATGAGTAAAAAGATCTGCCAATATGAATGAAAAACTACCCAGGATATATAGAACCACAACCACTTCATCAAGAATATCTTCCAATATCCACTAATAAATGGAAATATCGTTAGGAATTGAAATCTGTGTTACCTAATGAATGTCATTCTTTCTATGATAATCTTCATTCAAAATAAATGTAATTTATTTAATAAATAATAATAAAAATCCCATGATTAACCATACAGATAATTAATTGGACCTGATGTAAGTACTCGTATCTTCTTTTAATTTTCTTAATCCCAAAAATTATTTAAAAATGAAAAACAACAGCATTTAAATCTAAAATTTTACTTCATACTATTTAATTTTTTTTTTTCAAACAAAATGTTTTATCTGCTCATTTCAATATTTACATCGAAACAAATGCTGTCGCTGTATTTAAAAAAAACAAACAAAAATCTCTAAAAACCAAAAAAAAAATCGACAAAACGAAAAAAAACCTTAAAACTAAAAAAGCGTCAATACCTAACAAAATCGCCAAAAACCGAAAAATATTGCCAAAAAAAAGCGCCGCACAGAGGAGTATTTGGCCTGAAAATCTGGCCAAAATTATTAAACGCATTTTTTGAATTAAAAGTTTTAGTTTTTTTGATAGTTTTAGGTGTAGTATGATATAAAAAGTCTAGTGGCAGATTTTGAAAAAATTACACTGCGCAACAAAAAATATTTTTGTCTACCCTAGAAATAAAAGTATGTGGACTATATGGATTTTGATGCCCTTAATTCAAATATGTTTTCCGTTTTTCTCTAGTACGTAAGGATTTTCTTTTAGAGGCGATTCATATTTCACCCCCTAAATCGTTTGGTTGCCTAATATATTTTGTCATAACTTGAAAACGCGTTCTCCAATTTTAATAGGAGTACAATCAGAAGATGCACCAGAAAGGTCTGCTTACACTGGCCAAAAACATTTCTTTTCTATCTATTACTGTTTCGGAGTATATTAAAAATTTAATGGCGAAAAAAAAAATTTTTCTGCAAAATTCGTAAAATTTTTTGTTTTCAAAATGCAATAAAAAAATAAAAGACAGAAAGAAGAAAGTTTAAATTTTTAAAAATTTTCTAAAAGCCACATTCCTCAGGAATAAAAGACGATAACAAATGTTGATTTTCAAGTTTTAAAGTGAATAACAGTTGAAATCAATAATTCAAAATACATAAAAGTTTATGACGATATAAATGTATAAGAAAAAGTGCCTGATGAGCAAAAATAGAAGAAATGTGAAATTTTTTTTTCTAGCTTTTGAACGAATTGTTTCAACATGAATATTAAACATATTTTTAATAATTTTTTTTAAATAGCTTTTGATCAAACCTTTCATCGAAAAAATAAATCATTGTTAAACCTTTATTCGTTTAGCCGCAAAAAAAATATCATATAAACATCTAGAAACCGAAAAAAGAAACATTTAAATCTCATATAAATTTCTTCACTTTCCTGACTTTAGCAGGGTCTCAGAGCTACAAATCGCAACTAAAAAAAAGTCTTCAAAATTTGCAATATAATGTACAATATTGTTGTCTATCGGTTCTTAATATTTATTTAAATTCAGTTTTGCCTTTTTGGCCAGCTTTTTTGGTGAAATACTCCTCTGTGCGCCGTACGGAACCCTTCGTGTGAGAGTCAAAGTCACAGTTTACTGAACCTATTTTTACAACCGCAGGCTTATTTTGACTCAATGCTAAGAAACTTTGTAATTTTTTTTAATTAAATTATGAAACATAGATCTTAAATCATTTCTAACAACATTAAATTACAATATATATATTTTAGATTTGATTAGGCTAAAGTTCGTACCGCCTTGTAAGCCAAATTGAAAGTGATAATTAGTAATGAATAAATAACTCCAAAGTTAATAGTAAATATTCTGAAAAACGCGTAGTAGAACGGAACAATGGCTGTATTCGAAGGCCATTACACATTCATCATCAGCGTTCTTTGTGTTTGGTCCACTGTCAAAGCCACAAATATACAAATAAATGAAGTTCCCTCAATAATAATAAAACTGAAGAATATTAAGTTACAATATTCAATTAGTCTGATTAATCTGTGAGAGAAAACTAAACTGTGATAATTTGTGTTTGTGCCGTGATTATAGTTACTTAATTATACATTTTAATTATATTAACCCTCTCATGCCCGATGTTGAGTATATGCAAAATTGTGTTTATGAGCGCCTAAGTACCGCTATTTTAAATATTTTTTTTTTGAACCGTTCGCAAAAATATAGCCTCATGTGGTAGTGTGTGGTAGTCAGCTGTGCAAGTGTTCAGTTAGTAGCTATTCTCCCGAGAAAGAAGTGACAAATTCATTTTGCAAAAAAACGTTGTTTTAAAAAAGTGTTAAAAACATTAATACAATAAATTCATCCTAAAACCAAGTTCAACAACTAAATAATGAAAGGTAAGTGAGTAATTTAAGAAAAAAACCAGGCATGAAAATATTATTTAGTTTGTCTGTAATAATTTTGTAAATGTTGTGTTGCGTATATGCAACAGTGGTCTATTGTGGTAATTTTCGAAAAATGAAAACTTATTTTTATATGCACATTCTAAGATGCGCCCAAAAGGTCTGACTCAGGCTGAAATTGAAGAATTTGCCAACTTTGATTGGGATGATGCGGCTGACGAGGAAAATGAAGAGCGCAAGTCAAACTACAGTTGTCGCATCATTACTCCTTTTGACAATGAATTCAGGAACTTCATCACTTTCTCCACCGACTCCGTCATTACCAGCTTCATCATCAAAAGCTCCTAATATGCTCAAAAAAATTGTTTTGTATCCTACCATACATAAATTGAAATAAATGGCATTTGAAAAAATCAACTTGTATTTAAATTTATAACACCATTACTCAATGTTGCCTATACGCAAGATCCTGTAGCTCTTGAACCAGGACACCCTGGACATTGAAATTTTTGTCAGTTGATATCGAGGTCAACTCTATCTTATATGTCTACTCAAACAAATTTTAGCCACGCCCATTTTAATTCGGGCATGAGAGGGTTAATTATTTTACAAATGTTGTGATGTCCAGTTTTAATTTTATTAAAGCCCCGTTCAGACTATTATACAAGTATTAATACTTTCATCACATTTTACGATACAGAAATCTTAATACATTCGTTGCGGCTGTCAAAAAATCTAACGTAAAATCACATATTGTGTTCAGACCATCACACTTCAAATAAAATGTGTAATACAAGCAGTAAACAAAACAGCTGTTCAATGAAAATGTCTGTGCTATTCATTGACTAGCGGCGGCAAAGCGTTTTCATGTAGGCGGGGACGTGCCGGCACTTGAAAAAATTCAGCAGTTAAAAATATTCTATGTAAATAACAGAAAACATTTAAGAAAAGATATTACAAAAACGTTAAAAAATTACGTCAACGAAATATACTTCCATACGATTCACTTATTCAAAATTGTGAGCCGATATACATATGACAAAATATTACATCAATGACGACACGCTATCGGCGGCGAAACAGCCGACTTGGAAATTTGGTTTGTGTGAAAATGCAACCCTGATCTAATGAAAAGTATTATCGTTTAGAAATTTTTCTAAAAACGAAAAAGTCTTATGGGATGTCAAAATTTTTATCGTATAATTTGCCACTTTGATGACATTTTGCGTTCAGACTATCACACTTGCACGTATTATTTGAAGTTTTGACAAGTATAAATACAAAGTATAATAGTCTGAACGCGGCTTAAATAACAATTTCTATTTATTGTTTGTGGTGTCTAATTTAAATTTCTTAACAGTTTCATACTAATATTTAAAAAAAAAATCAAATAGTTTGAATAAAGAAAGCTCCTGAAAAAATTTAAGAAAGATTATATTTAAACAACGCATTGGTCAAACAAAAATATAAACACATATAAAATAATTTCTTTCTACGGAATTTGATGTTGATTAATTTATAGTAAGAATAGCTGGTACAAACATTTCTCACTTTACAGAAGTCGTGATTAGTACTAATTTATCGGATCATTGACATTTAATCGCTTGTTTTTTTAATTATAAGTTTAAGAAAAAATATATACAAAAAAAATAGTTTTATACAGCTTTAAGTCAAGTTTTGAACATTAAAAATTAAATGAAATTTTCGTTAAAATGTAAGTAGAGTGTTTTTAAGTGAATTTTTTATGTACAGAATTTTATAGGCTTAGAAAACTCACTCATGTGAAAATTATTTAATGTGTAGAAAAATTTTTAAAAAAATTTTCAAACTTTGTTTTCAAGAATGTATTTACTTAATGGGGGCTATTGTGGAAAACGCGTCGAAGAAGTGAAAGTTACATGCAAAACAAAAACAAAACTGTGTAAATGTTAAAAAATTGTTTTTGTTTCTCATAAAAAATTAACCGTTTTTAAAAGAGAGAGAAACGCGTGGAAATTCTCACGTTTATTTCATTTTAGAAATATATGGCAAACAAAAACCATTTTTGAAAATTTGGTAAAGTTTCACTTCTTCGACGCGTTTTCCAGAATAGCCCCCATTATTTATCGAAAAACAGGCTAAAAATCACCTCTTACACTCAAATATTAACGACGGCTGCTGCAAATTTATGGCCCAATTCAATAAGAAGATTTAGGACGTTTTTGTATGTGTTTGGTTTTGCATTCTCTTAATCATTATTTTCAAAAATGTTTGTTGTCTTTGATAATTAAAAGTGAAAATATTATTACCATGTTTTTAAAACATAAAAATTAAATTAAATTATTACACCACAGTTTTAAAACTATATGAAAAAATATGTGTTATATATAATGGTGTGGAACAAAAGCGTAAAGCATGTGCAGAAACCTTCTGACACAGACAATAACTAATAATTGCCTTAAATAATCACAATTTCGACTTTTTTCCGTCCATAGACAAGACGGCATTAATTTTAGTCATATGGAATTTCCAGATTCATTTACTTTTTGGGCTTGAAAAATTGAGTATAATACTTCAAATTTTAATCGCTTTAATACCGGGAGCTGAAGATGTAGTATTATTTTATATTTGCATAATTAAAAAAAAAAATGTAATTTGCTTAACATTTTACGACTCGTACTTTAAAGCATAAAATACTTTATGAATTAATGAAATGAAAATACAATTTTTTTTTTGTATTGAAGCATGTCGCTACGTATTCCAGGATATTCAATACCTTGCTGAAGTTAAGTGTTCTATCAGGACAGTTTCATCGTCATATCAAATTATACAAAAGCTTAATATCAGCTTAACATCACTTTCCCACGACAGTTTCTACGTGAAAGCTAATGATGAAGGTACTGAGGCCTTTGAAAGCAGGATATTCTTTCGTTGGCTGATGTTTATCAGATTTTCTTTATAAATAATCACACGTAGTTTAGCTTCCTCAAAATACAAACTTTAGCCTAATCAAAAAAAAAATAAAATAAATAATATCAGGTTTCAAAAGAATAGAAATTCACAAATATTATTTTCTCAATTCACAAATTTACAAGACGTAATGTATCGTTTTAAGTTGTATTTGAAAAGAAAATTTCAAAACAAAATTCTCAAAACGAAAACAAATTTGAAAAATGTTTTTATTTTAAAAAATTTCATTTGTAACTGTCTTTTCAAATATACAACTTTAAACGATACAATACGGCTTATGAATTGAGCAAAATTATTTTAGGTCTCAGCTTAAAAGTATAATCAGACGAAACTTAATTCATAAAAAATTAAACGTATTTGAAAGCTATTTTAACAAAAATTTTTATAAAATTTTTTTAATAAAATACATTTCAGTCTTTTTAAATTTTATGAATATGAAAGTTAAAATTTTTGCTAAAAAAATTTAACTGTTTTTGTGGCATAGTTTTGCTAAAAAAAAATAATGGCTTTTTTTATTCTTTCCCTTAAGGTTTTTCAATTTACTTTATAATCTTATATTTTTTCTCTTCATTTTTGGCAATTTTCTTAAGGCTCAACTCATATTACATTGCAAGATTTGTATTAGATCTTAAAATACAAAAAAAAAAATAAATAAATAAATGATTTGATTTTAGCTTGCAGGTACATGAGAACTTTTGCGGTGGATTTTGAGTAAAATCCTAAAAAAATAAGACACAACATACCTTGAGTGTAATTCCATTTTAATAAAAATATGATGAAAACGAAACGTAAATCCATGTTTGCAGGTTGTTTTTCTTTGTGTGTGTTTTTTTTATATTTTTTGTAACGATTTTATAAGCGAAGATGCCTTTAACCTCTAAGCTGAACAAGTGCCGCAAAACTCATGTAATTTAAAATAATGTTGCACCATTATTTGCAAGTATTAGGATGATGATGAACTTCATTCCGTTTTCTGTGGTAATTTTGTTTGTGTATTATTTTCTTAAATGTTTTTATCATTTTACATTTTATATATTTCTGTGTAGAGGTTTTATATAAATAATTATAGTTTCCTTATTATACAATTTTTTATTTCTTCTATTCTATTTTAGATTTAAGTTATTTTACGTTTATACTTAAAGTAGTGCATAAAGAGCTTGTGTGTGCTTTTATCATATTTTTGTTATTTTTATAAAAGTATAAAATTCAAAGATTTAGATTTATTCTCATTATATTTTTTCAGTTTACTTAGAGATCTTATGAGTTGGTTTGCTAAGCTGTTTAAAGGTGGATTTGATTAGTAAATAGTTTTGTAACTATATGTTACTTTTGTTTTGCTGCTTTATTCTCATATTTATGACTTTTTTTTTATTTCAATTGAAACAGATTTAGTTACCTCGTAAATTTAACTAAATATTGTGTATTAATTTTGTTCATTAATAAAAAAAAATGCAGGAATATTACAAAGAGTATTTAGAGCTAATTTGTTTCTTTAAATTTTATTTCACAATCGCTTAAAATATACAAAATCTTTAAAATATCATTTAGCGCATTGTAGAATTTTAAATCAAATTAAAAGAAAACACAACATAATCAATTTCCAGCTCCTTAAAGTATGCTTTAAAATTTTACTGCAGCTTTATTTACTAAACCGAACACACACACAATAACGCATACACTTTTCTCACATGCTCAAGCATAAAGTTTTGTTTTGTTCTTATTACCTCAAGTGTGGATTTCTGTAATACAATCATGTTTTATGTTCATTTTATTATGTTTTTATGAACCATTATCATATAAAGACGTACAGCGATTTGCATATTCACTCACATATACACCGACTTAGCAAAGCATAAAAATAAAAAAAGACAACACAATTACTTCTCAGCAAATTTCACACACGTTGGCATTCTTGATACAATATCGTAATGGTTATTGCCATTTTTTTCCTTGATTTTAAATTATGTGCTGCTTACATTCCACCCTCGTTACTAAATAACTTGTTTCTTTACTGGTTTTCCCCATCCAGGTACTCCACACTCAGTATTTTTTCACTTGTTATTAAGGTACCGGGAATACCAAAACGTTCGTTTTTAACGCTTCGTTCGTTAGTTTCGTTGTATGTAAATGTGTTATTGTAATTTATCTTCATTTATTTTGCTTTAATAATTCAACTTCAATGTTGTGCTGTTTGTAAATATCTTTTATATATCTTTCCATAACTTTTATATTTTATGTGCACTTGCTTGCCTTAATAAGCCCAGAATTTAAAACGCACACGTTGGGCAAAAAAAAATAAATTTGTGTACACTATCCGCTCGTTGTACCGCAAACGTCTATAACCAAAGCTCAACTGAATTTTAGTATCCTGCCAGGAAACTGCTGTCCAATACACAGGAAGTCTAAAGTTATTTTTTTTCTGTTGCACGTATTCGTTTTTGGAGTTCTATTGCATACATACAGTGGTGAATATAGAAATACGAGAGTGTAAGGAGAGCATAAGTGAAGTTATGTGAGCACTAGTTTCAGTAATGTGGTGTAAAGAATAATTTCGGAGTAATTAACATTTCATATGTGTGTGTCTGTGTGTGAGATTGTGCATCTGTAAATATTTAGCTCAGCATTTTAATTTGTGCAATATTATTCGGAGAGCATAACAATTTAAATGCCGTTACATGTAATCTTATTAGGAGAATCATGTGTTTTTCCAATTTTAAGTATGGAAATATTCAAATGCATTTTTTGCTAATAGAATTTCATTATTACTGTGGCAATAAGGAAAAAGTGCTTAAGTCATATTTGACTGTTTTGCAGGAGAGCACTTTTAAGAGCTCAAGTCGATTTTCAGAAATTTATTTCTTTTATAGTTAAATTAGAAAATTTTCTGTTCACATTTATTTTTTTAAGCAAACATCGTTCTACACACTGTAAACCATACATACAAGTGGATATATACCAAAGTATAACCGAAATTAAGCTATTATTCCAAATGAGATTAGAAGTCATAAAAAGATAAGCCTCAATTCATTTTGCTATATATAACTTCTTGAAAAATCGTAAAAATTAATTAAGATTTTGGCCAGGGGTACTTGCAGATTGCGGCGGTACCATTAACTCAAAATCAGCTTATCTCGACTTAAGCACTTTTTCCTTTTTGCCACAGATTAATTTTCGGCATGCGAAATAAAACGAGTTGCTGTAAACTAAGAGTTCTGGTATGCTAATTATATATTAAGCCATAAGCGTTAGAATAGCTTAAGCGTTACATTTTTTGAACTTAAGTTTTTTACTAAAATCGACTACTTACGATTTTATAAAAAAAAATTAAGGTCAAAAATTATGTCACTTAAGCTTATTTGGGGGCTATGGCACGATATAAGAGTACATCTGTGGCAGTAAGGAAAAATATGTTTAATTAAAAATATGTTTAATTAAAAAGAAAAAAACGTTGTTTTACTTAGTTTATTTTATCTACAAAAAAATATTTTTTTATGTTTCTGATTTTTAGTACTTATGACTTTCTTTCATTAATATAGAAAATACGTATTTAATTAACAAAGAAAAAATTTGCTTTACTTAGTTACTTTTATGTACCAAAAAACAGTTTAGGTTTTCCAGCTCTGGAGCTGTGGTTTTTATTTTTCTAATTTTGTATACTGATTTTTTCTTTCTAAAATATCAATTATTTTTAATTTCTAAAGCAAAAGAAAATATTAAATTAACCTGGTTACTTTTATACACAAAAAAAAAATAAAAAATTCCAACTCTGGAGTCATACTTTTACTTTTTCTGATTTCTTTTAGCAAAATATTTCTCTCTTAATATAAAATATGATTAATTTATAGAGAAACGGAAAAGATTTGTTTTAGCAGGTTACTGTTATATACCAAAAAAAAATCAATTTTCCAACCCTGGAATCAACTTTTTGACTTATTTGAATTTCAAGCCTGGTACGGAGTTCATACGGAATTTGAGGTTCTCATACAAACTGTAGGTTGGTAAATTTCATAAAGAAATTTCCATTTGCTAGTACGGACTTTCAAAAGAAGAGTACACGGAATTTTTGAAATTTATTGCCTATTTTAGAGATGCTATAAATACAGGTGGGGAATTTTTCAGTCAACAGAAACAAAACCAGCCTGTTCCACGATATCTCTAGAAATCGTTCGATCGAATACTTATATTGAAAACAACAACAAATTTTCTAATGGCCGAAAACTTAATGTTCAAACAATTGTTTGGTCACAGAATTTTTGACATTTCTAATTTTCATCAATGTGTAATTAATTTTTAGTGTATTTGTATGTTGGAAACTCAAAAATAAATAAATTTGGGTGTATGCAAACATAACTCTACACAAAAGGCTACACCATTATTTTTCCGTGTAGAAATAAATGTAAGTTTACAAACGTGAAATTCCGTAAGAACTCAGTCCGTACAAGTTTAATTCAAACTGAAATTTAAAATAGTTTAAATTCAGCTAGTTGCTTTATACACCAAAAAAGTTTTAAGTTGTCCAGCTCTGAAACCGTCTCTTTGATTTTGCTGATTTTCAATACCAATCCATTTCGAATCATTTTTGACACTCCAGCCCAAGACTAAAATCTCAAGCTTTTCTGGGAGCTTCGGAAAACTAATTTCACGTACAGGCAGTCGGACGAACGACAGCCGGACATAGCTTATTCGTCTTCCCTATTCATAAGGACCCAGAATATATATATTTTATGTGTCGCAGATGAATATTGTAGAAATTACACAAGGAATGACATTTTTGGTAAAGGGTATAATAAAAAAATTCTGAAGTAATTATAACTTCGTATCGCTAATAATTTTCGTATTAGTGAATTTTTTTTTCACAAATAAACATTGTATATTCTAAAATGTTTATTTTTTGCCGATTATTTTACAATATTATTTTTAAAATGTACGAAAAAAAAATTATTGTCTTTTGCAGATTTTTCGTATTCTAAACACAATATATTTTGTCTTTATACCAAATTTCGTATTGAATACAAAATTCCTTTTCAGAATTCAGGAATTCTTTTTTTGTGATATAAACATTGTTTTTTGTAACTTTACCAAATTTTTTTTGGAAAAATACATTTTTTTTACAGACAAAACGTAATACGTAAAATAAACGAATTCAATTTCTACTATCTACGAAACATTTCGTAGCGTAACATACGACTTAAGAAAATGGAAGTGTTTTCACAAGTAGGGAGTAGGGCACGGTGGAAAAAGACATATCGTGTAAATGGTTACATATTCACCATTTTTGTTATGTGTCATCTTAATCTGCAGCAAACTTGATTGGTACTTAGCTTAGTATTATAGGAAACGGCACAGAATGACTTCGATTTGGCTGGATCTAGGACTTGTCAAATAGTACAAATATAGTGTTTATTGTTCCCTCCAATGAACTTTTTTGAAATAGTAGTGCTTCTGCGGTTGAGTGGGTAGTGTGCAAGCCAGTCATGCCGGTGGTTGTTAAATCGAGTCACAAAAAATCTCTACTTAAAAATAAAATATAATTGCATTTGTAACAATAAAAAAATTGATAAGTATTCAATTATTACAGTGGTAATGACATGTATAAATAATTTATATTATTCCACATTGACAAGATTCCTATAAAATAGTTCACTGATAAGTCACAAGGTTCATACAAAGTATCATTGAACACCGTCCTAGGTCATCCCCATGTAAAAGTGACTGGTCTGCTTTATAGGAAGTGTTAGAATTGGGACTAATCCCTATCACTTGGAGACCGCTCACGTTACTCTAGTTTGATAAGTGTTATAATAATGTTGAATACAAAATAAATCAAAATATTGCACATTATTTTGATTTGTTTGGTTATTTACAACTTCTTAAGGGATTTTAGATTTAAAATTATTTTATGCTTCTGCTCCCATTCAATTGCAGTATATAAAATTTTTCAAATATTTACGACCTGTCCCACGATGTCACTAGAAATCGTTCGATCGAATATTTATATTGAAAACAACAACAAATTTTTAAATGTTATTGTTGTTTGCAATACAAGTTGTCGATCGAACGTTTGCTGGTGACATCGTGCGACAGGCCTTTAATCTCTTTCCCTAAAAATGTCTGCATTTTCTTCAAGAATATTAACCAACATAATTATAGCATCCATTTCAACAACACACTCGCTATAATTTCATTCATATGTTGCTCAAAATACCGGCAAATATTTTGAACATGCGCACACACCAATTCACCATGTCACCACACTCCCTCCACCGGTAAGAAAAATTCCTGAACTCTTCACATCAACAAAACTTCCAAAGTCAACAGTTATTTTTCTATTTAGTTACAGCAACAAAATAAAAGAACGAAATAATTTTACAAAATAAAAACTCTCCACCATACTCAAATGTTTATACTCTCAATTATCGTAATAACTTTATGCACACAGTAAACAATGCAAAAAGAAAATCACAAACAATTGCACATATTCCAACACCAACAGTAACACCGTCATCATCATCATCACTACCACCACCACCACCACCAACCACTCAGTACAGCAGCGCTAAGGCTGAGACAATAGAATAAAATACTGGCAGTGTGACAGAGGGCTTTTGCATTAAAGTTGGTATAAACTGTTGGGTACATTTGGGTGTGTGGGTGTGTGTGTGCGTTTGCAGTAACGTTGCCTTAAAGTATGTGAGTAGAAAATGCATTTTCAGCACAACGATTTTCTTTGCTTTTGTTTTTGCATTGTTTTTTGGTGAACAGGCTGAAAGACAAACTTAAACTTGGACTTGCTTGCCAGTTTACTAACATAAAGAAGAGATACATAAAAGTAGTTTTCAATATTTTTATCTACTTTTGTATACTTCTTACTCTATTCTACTCTCTACTATTTATCATAGTTGTTAGTGTTATGCTTTTTTTTTTATTTTTATTTTGTATGAGTTTCAGCCATGGATGTGCTTAGAAATCAAATGTTTGGCAGAGTGTGGGTAGAAACGCTAGTTAGGAAAAGCCTACGGTTATTTAGTAAATATTCAGTGAAAAAATATGGGTTGTCTCTAAAGTTCAATGCTTGAGGTTAATGTTCTATAAGCTTAAGATTTTGTTGTTGCTGTAGAGTTGCTTAATGTTGTTTTGTTTTATATTATATTTTTTCTAAAACGGTGTATGATTTCAAAGTATGCAAACATTAGGAAAAAATAGTAATGAAATGCAATAATAATATACATACATACATATGCTTATGTACATTATTCAGATTTGTATATTGTGCAACAAGCATATTTAAAGCATTTCTAAGAAAAGAAGCTTAAGAAGTCGTTAACTTTTGAAAGTTATAATAACATTCAATCTGTCTTATTTGTGAAGTATTGAAAATATATGATGTTATTTCATTATTAAATAAGTTTAAAGTTTTAGCATTTAATTTTTTTATCAGCAGTAAAATACGTTAAGTTTAAAACAAAGCTGTAGTTAAAAATTTTGATTTTGTGGGTTCACATATCGTGCATTAACTAAAACAGAGTCATAACTTAAAAAAAAAACTGAATGGAAAAAGAAAATGAAAGATTTTAAATTTAATTCAATGATTTTTAATCAGGAATAATTTCTGCAATAAGAATAGAAAATACTGAACTTAAGCCCGATTAAGAAATTATTCCTAAGGACAAAAAAATTTTTAAGTTAAGTAAGCAAAATATTTGTATGAAATTTTTACACAATCTGAAGAAAAATATGAATACTAATTCAGCATCACTAACTCAAAAAGTTTGAGTAAATGAAATATCTGCAAATGCATTAAAATAGAAATTTATAAGTGTAAAATTTAAATCAAAATACTTTATTTTTTTTCAATACCCACATTAACAGCTTTTAGACACACAATGTTAAATAATTCACTGCTGGAATACCACGATGTTAACTTCGCTACTCTTTACACAATATTAAATTCTACAATACTGACTCCACTCTCACTCTTAACAGATGCATCACTCTTTCTTTACTTAAAAAAAAAAACTTCCATAATAATGTTGGCATTATGCAGAAAGTCACACTACATTCAACAGACTCTCAATTTTAGTCCTAGTTTACACTATGCACGTCTTTTTGCTAAGCTGACTAGTTTGCTAGGAAAAAGAGACGTGGGGAAAATAAACGTTACTGTTCCCCTCGTCTCTCTCTCTCTCTCTATGCATCAAACTAATCAGCTTAGCAATAAGACTTGCATAGTGTAAATATGGACTTAGTTTTTAATGGCATTATTAGTTCGTGTTACAATTCGTAATGTTGAACTGTATGTTCGTTGATAAGAAAATCTTTTTTTTTTTGTTGTTGTTTGTGTCTTTTTTTCTGCATCGGCTTATAAGTCAGTGTGGTTGTATATTTCTTACTAAGCAGAACGTACAGCGTTATAATTGTTTTTATGCTTGAATGCTTAATTCAACATTATTTTTTTAAATTAATGTATTAGTTTCTTTAGCCAAAAATATCTTCTTGAACACAAATATTTTTATGATAAGCATTTGTATTAGGTTTGTTCACGTACCAGTGAATGGAAATTAGTCACAATTGTGCCATTTTTGGCACTATTGGATGCTGGCTGGCCCGGTGGAACACTCGTTCCTTTTCTGGCTCTTTCTGTTTATTAATATGAAAACTTTTCTTATTACAATAGTAAGTAATGTTCTTATATTTTTATGGTTTTAAGTATTGCAAGCTTAGAAGAATTTGGGGCTATTAACTTTTCGATTATGATGGAGAAAAGTAACTGTGTCCAACGTATATTTTCCTAGAGACATTAGCAATTTCTTAAAAGGAATAAATGAATTTTTCTTTGCAGCAGCTCATGTCGAAAATAAGATTTTGTAAATACGCGGAAATATTTCAACTAAGAACTTCAATTAATTCTTAAGTATTCGCCAAACATTGGTGAGACAACCAAATTGTTGTAGATAGCATATCTGAACAGTGGGGTGTAATCATAAAACTTAATTTATATGAAATAGTTTGATGGATGATATAAACAAGATGTATTTTTGTTTTCTGTTATCTTCTTAAAATAATAAATGATATTTACGCCAAAACGCAATCTGAAGATGCAACACTTCACTTAATTTTGAAGAGGCTTTCTTTTGGATGCGTCATTTGAGTGGACATTTTTAAACAAAATATACATTGATAAATTCTTAACATCTTCACACGAAACAAATTTATTTTGCTTCCCACTAAACAGTTGTAGAATTCGAAAATAAAATCAAGTAATTTTACATTTATTTTCTGTTGTATTCGAAAACTAAGCATAAATCCAAGAACTATTATTTGAATGGAAACCAATTAAAAGTTTGCACCAGAACATGTTCTATGCAAGTGGAGATACGAATAATATTGTTCCTTTTGTTACACAAATGTTTCCAAAAAAAAAAACAAAATAAGCTCAAAAAATTCAAAGTGAATACAGATCCATTTCAAACTTAGGTGGAAAATTATGCAATTAATACACCAAAAATAAAAACAAATAGAATTTGCTTTCGAGTTCCCGCAAATTCCCCCAAAAATATGTATAAAATACCAAAAATGGGATTTTTTGATTAATACTGCTTTATATTTTTTATATTTCGCCGGGCGCACATAATATTTAAGGAAATATCTAAGAACATATCGTATCTTAAGTTGGTATGATAAATTTTTTGTTGTAGCTTTGGAATTTGAGAAAAAAAGGCCTTAAATTTGATATTAATTATAACAAAAATAGTTATATTTCGAAACGATCTGGCACCTTTAATAACGAAAGTTTTGAAAAAAAAAAATTCTTTGTAATATTTCTGATAGTATTAAATTTTGAATAAATAAAAATATGGCATTGGTATTTTTGCAAAAACAATTAATCCACGTTTTTCTACAAAAAAGTCCAAAAATCTACTTTTTTCTAAAATTTTATTTTAAATTGTTCATAACTTTTGACGTAATTGTGTTTTTGATATAAAATTTTTTTTATAAATGTGGGAAATTTCGTTTTTAAGTCAAAATAAGTTTTTTTTATCAAACAAGATTTGTGTTCTCCATTAGCGGAACGGTGGACCAAGGTTGGTAAAAAATACAAAATTTAAAATTTTTTCTCGAATATTTTCTAAACTGTAGGCAAAACTGCATAAATGTAGCAAATTTTTTTTTAGCTCTTGGATAGAGAAATCTAATTGTAAAAATTCTCTTTTGTAAGATCAAAAACATCAGCTTGGCATCGGTTTGAATTTTTCCTTAACCGGAAGTTGCCCACTTTGGGGGTGTTTTTTTCTCTGACCCTCTACAGATATATAGTCCCAATTGCAGATTTAAGTTTTTTGACACTTATTTAAATGGTGTATGAAATTTGTTTGTTCGGATTGATTTTTTATTTCTTTTTTTTTTTTAAAGAGAAGTAACACTCAGGCAATGAGTTTGCCCACTTCTGTAGGAAATTTGTTTCTTCGGTTTGAATTTTTCATTAACCTGAGTTTGCCCACTTTGGGGTTTTTTGGCTACGCCCCCTTTACAGATATATAGTCCCAAGTCCAGATTTAAGCTTTTTGACACTTATTTAAATGCTGTAGGAAATTTGTTTGTTCGGTTTGAATTTTTCATTAACCTGAGTTTGCCCACTTTGGGCTTTTTTGATTCCGCCCCCTTTACAGATATATAGTCCCAAGTCCAGACTTAAGCTTTTTGACACTTGTTTAAATGCTGTAGGGAATTTGTTTGTTCGGTTTGAATTTTTCATTAACCTGAGTTTGCCCACTTTGGAGTTTTTTGGCTCCGCCCCCTTTACAGATATATAGTCTAAATTCCAGATTTAGGATTTTTGACACTTATTTAAATGCTGTATGAAATTTCATAACCATCAGACGGACGGCTCGTTTAGACTCTGTAGAATTATTTCCAATTTTTTTTTTCAAAATCCCTCACTGTGAGTCGTATTGTCGAGGAGCCAGCTGTGGTCTAGCTGCATTTGATTTCTTAAGGAAAACTTAAGGGTTTAGAATATGCACACTGAATTATAATTGATTTATTCAAAACCATATTGCATAATTTAGGAAAGCTACATGCATATATTTTTAATGGAAGATTTAAGGATATAAGTGTTCAACTTAATTTACATTAAAGAGTATTTAATTTAATTTAATTAAAAATATTAAATTTCTTTTATATATACAAATGAAAATACTAATGCGTTTGTTTAATCTCTCCATTGTTTTAAAAACTTTAACGCTTTACTTAATTTAAAGAAATCAGAGTACCTGTTTGCTTTTGAAGAAAATTTCCGACAGCATGACTGACAGTGAAGAAAAAGAAAATCCCAAGATTGTGACCTTATTTTTCTACGTATAAACAAGCATTTTGTTAGACTTTCTTCCTTTAAAATTAACAACCATGCTGCTGACTTACATACACATACGTACTTAAACACATTGCATACACTTATGCAGAAAGAATTGTCATGCTTAAAGACAAACAAGAAGAACCGCAAAATTGCTATTGTTGCCTCGCAATTTGTCAAGTACTAGAGCAGCGTGAGGGAATGGACTGCAAGCAAAAGTTTTATTTTTCATTCATTTTCATGACTTTTTTCTGTATTATTATTTTTTTTTTTTATTTTTTTTTTTGTTCAAAACAATGCCCCACATAGTATCTACTCTCTAGTTACATAGAGGGAATCATAACAAAATAACTTCATTCCATAACGTTGCATAGAGGTAACTAGACAAGAGGCTTCATTCAGTGTGTATTTTATTTGCCCTGTTTTCCCTGTGTACTCCCTCATATGCACGTTCTACTTTTGCCTAAAAACCACACTTTTTCCCTTGTGTTTTAGTTTTTAATGAACATTGTTTTATTTTGTGGTTTTTGAAGTACGGGTGTGCTTTTACATATACGAGTACATACAAACGAACATATGTATGTATGTATGTAAGTATGTATGCAATAGTAGAGATTGCTGGCACGATGTATATGCTTTTCTTAAAGTCAATGCATGCACACGAAGGACGAACAGTATATGATAAATTGTTGTAGCCTAAAAAAAAAGTTATAGAAGAAAAAATGTTGTTCCTAAGCAGTGGTGGGTTATTATTTATAAAACCCTTGTTTAATCAAGAGAATGTCAGCAGTTTTGTCTGCTTATCAGTGTCTGATTGGTAGGCGTAAATGTGTCATAACTTTGCTATCTTCACATTTTGGTCATGACGTGGGAGTTCTCTAGGATGACCTGCATGATAATTGTAATATTAAATGCATGAAACTTAAATATTTTAGTGACAACAGCAGATTTTATTAATTCCTTAGAAGATGAGTAATATGTCGCCAACTGTCATAAATTTAATTGATGGTCTGTAATATCTTCTTATAAAAATTAATGTGTGCCTATATATAGAATTATATACCCAGCAAAAAAAAAAATTATGATTTGGAAACACTAACAACTGAGGAAAACAATGCATTGCTTATTTGATAATGAAAGCTTCGCAAAATCACACAAGCATTGCACTGTACAGTGCGTTTGTGTGGTGTACCTTGTGAACTGAGTAAATATCAAAACGATTTTGATATTTGCTCAAGTTTGTAAAACTTTACAGTAAACTTGTTTAGTGTACTCGTATGTTGCAATTGCTCAGTCGTGTCGTGGTTTTTTAAGAGTTCAAAACAAAAAATGAGCGCACAAAAAATATTCTGCACAGAGTTCCTAGAATTACGAGGGGAATCAATAAGTCCGTGACTTTTTGAATGAAACACATTTTTTTTTTTTAACAAAAATTTATTTTAGAACATAATCTCCTTTTAATTCAATACACTTAGTCCAACGTTTCTCCAGTTTTTGTATCCCTTCCAAAAAAAATAGGATTTTTCGAGGTCCTTAAAATAGGCATTTGTTTGGTCAATAATTTCATCGTTGGAGCTAAATCTCTTTCCACCGAGCCATTTCTTTAAGTTCAGAAATACTACTTCCTAGGGGACTAAATCCGTAGGGGCTACATCCGTAGAATATGGCGGATGAAGTACTAATTCGTAGCCCAATTCACACGTTTTGCCATTGAGACTGCACACGTGTGTATCCGTGCGTTATCTTGATGAAAAATAACTTTTTTCTTGGCCATATGAGGTCGTTTTCTTTTTAAATCCTCATTAAATCAGTCTAATAAGTTGGGATAATATTCGCCGTTTATTGTTTTTCCCTTTAGAAGGTAATCGATGTGGATTATACCGAGTTCATCCCAAAAACCTATTGCCATCACCTTATTGGCCGACAAGCTTACCTTCGCTTTCTTCTTATTTAGACTGCTTGGTCTCCGGAGTACAGTAATGGATCCATGTTTCAGCCACAGTTACAAAACGCAGCAAAACCTTATTCGGATTGCGGTTAAACTACTCCAAACAATCGCTTGAAGTTAACACTCGTTTACATTTACGGTCAATTGAGAGCAAACGCGGCACCCATCTTGCAGACAACTTTCTTAAACCCAGCTGATCACTTAAAATCGAAACCACACTGTCATATGAAATATCTATGGCATCAAAAATCTCACGCACTTTTACTCCTCGGTCCGCCAACACCATATCGTGAATTTTTTGAAACTGACAATTTTTCGTCCAGAACGTTCAGCGTCATTTGTACGTGTGCGATCACAACGAAAGTCAGTAAACCACTTTTTACCATTGAAATCGAATCGATCCCCATATTATTTATCGAGCTTTTTCATAGCTTACGACGAGCTTAAGGAGGCAGTTGAAAATATGATGATAAGCAAATAAGGCGGACATGACGGCATAGCACCAGAGATCATCTCTTATATGGGCGAATGAGGACAGGAGCCACTACACAAATAGTAAACACTGCATGGAGACAGAAAAAATATACGAAAATTGGCAATAAGCCTTATTTAAAAAAAAGCAGGCGATTATTTATGTCAAAACTGTCGTGCAATATCTTGATTGAGCATAGCAGGGAAGATAATACTCGAGAGTTCTGATAGAGAGGCTTAAGGCTGAAGTGGAGTATCAGTTAGAAAAATAGTAATGGGGTTTTCGTCTTTAAAGAGGCACGAAATGCTTGTTTAAATATATTAAAACAGTAGTTAAAACAACTTTAAACTTGCGAACACAGAAAAAAGTATTCACCAATTAATGTTTTCAATTAATAATTTAATTGATTCAATTAAATTTTTAATTGTATTAATTAATTTGAGTGGAAAACCTTAATTGATATTATCAAATTGTTTATAGGTGAAAAGTTAATTAATTTTTTGATTAATATTACAAATATTTTAATTAATATTACAAACTCATTCATATTACTTTTTTGTGTGAAGTTATGCAATGAATTATACAAATATTTTTTGCCTAAAAATAAAAAGTCAAAAGTACCTTTACAGAATATTTTGACGTTACATTAAAGAAACAATAATTTATTGTTAAAGGTAGCAGCTACATTTTCTATTAAAACCAGCCCTTCTATCTTGTAACATATTAAGGTAAAGCAGAATAACAATTCTTAACAATTCTTTCTTAATTTATTTTTCAAATAGGCGTTTTTACTTCGTCCTTCTTTGCTCTTTTGCTTATCGTTAAGTGAATTGACAGAAACATTTTTTTTTTTCATAATTGAAAACGTTTCCTAAAGAAAATTCTCATGTCATCAACTTTGAATTATTGTAACTGCATTCATTTCATTTGCTAAAGACAACAGAAAAAAAATCATTGTGACCAAGCGAGAAGCTTATGCAATTGATATTGAATTCCCTGCTACTTGAAAGTAACAAAACTTTCAAGTGGAAACACCCAAATACACCCACCAATTTCTTTGTTTTCTTTAATAATTTTCAAGATAAAATACAATTGTTTCACTTATTCATTGTCTGGGTTAAAATGCAAGCAACCCCTCTTGCAACAATACAAATTTTAATACCAGGACATTTTTACTTTGCTTACTTACGAAAGCAATAAAAGTGAAGTATGCTGATGCCACTATGAATGTTTTTTTTTTTTTTTGTTAGTAAATGTATTTGTGTGTCAATATCTCTGGAAATATTTTTGTGCATTGCAGGAAGCTTAAAGTTATGTAGACTATTTTAGTGACTTTGTGCTGACATTGCGAACAGAAAGTCTATATATTACTATTTGCTTCTGATGAGGAGAAACGAATAGTTATCATCAGCATCGGCAACTGAGTGATAATTTGTGAGTAGTACTGGCGACAAATTCAATAGTGAATTAGTACTGTTTCACTATTGACACTTCCTACAGGGTGTGCGTGCAGGCTTTCATTCTTAAACCTGGTAAAAATAACAACAAAAACAGTTATTGTGGGTGGAAGCTTATGTATGCATTGTTTTCCCTTATTTTTACTTTTTACGAATTTCTTTACTTTTTCCCTTCCTCTTACAATTGGTGTTCCGGCATAAAAGTATAAATAAGGAAAACAAAACTTCATATTCATAATGAACGGAAGTATTTTGAGGGCTGTAGAACTGAAATACCTACAGAAGGTAGAACAAATACACACACACACACACACACACACACGCCCAACTAAACCCAAACAAAAGTCTGATAAAAAAAATTTTTTTGTAGTCGTAAAAACGGAAATGATATTTTTTATTGTCGAAAAAGTAACAACAATGATATTTATATGCGTGATTTTCTGTGTGAAAATTTACTAAAGAATGAAATGTGTTATTAATAATATAATTGGCAATACAGCAAAAAAAATTGTTCACACCCTGGACAAATTGATTTTAAATATGATTACTTCACCTACACAAAAAAAATCCTAGAGCAAGCCCCGTGCTAGTGTGACATTTTTTTTAACGTAACAAAGTTTCTTTATCTAGATTTTTTTTTAAAACAAACAATATTGTTGGAAAATAATAGAACTAAAATAAAGAATATAGATGATATATAACTAGAGCTCAATATTATCAAGACATTAATTTGTTGGAATCAAATGCCGAAACGATGTTTTTTTTAAGCATATTTAAAAATGAATCAGGTATAATCCCCTCAAAGCGAGTGCAAAAATAGCTCAAAAATATTCACTTGCATTTGTCTGTAAATTGTTATATAGAATATATGTTAACTGATTTATGACTATTGTAAAACAGCACAAGGAAACTGTCATCAATATTTTGTTGCACATATGTGTGTGACAATTTTTGTATCCAAGAACATAAGCTAACAGATATTTTTTATGTAAGTACAAATTTTAACACACACGTATACATTTACCCCAGCAAAAATATTCGTGTAGCTGGAAGCAGGTTGGTAAGGGAGAGAGAGTACAACTCTCGCTTACCACCCTGCTTCAGTATCACATGATTATGATTTTTGTATGTGATGTCCCACTTGAGTTCTGAATGAATGCAGAAAGAAGCCTTACTTCATGCCTTTTTCATGTAAATATAATTAAAAAATTTGCGACTTATATCAGAATTTTATATCTACTCTTAGGCTGAGTTTACAATTGGCATTTCTTGTGTGCCATGTGCCCAAAAAAAGCGTAACCACTAATTGCTAAAGAAAAACTCTTTGATTCAGACAGGGATGCGAAATCAGATTTAGAAATTGTACTAATTTTCAAGAAAAATTGTACTTTTTTCAGTACGATTGTATTAAATTCTTTAGTTTTAATTTTTTAATACTTCTAATAATTAACTAAAAAGGCACACATAGTATATGTGTAAAAGCTTAACAATTGACAAAAAGGCACTTTGAAGTTCAATGATTATAATATTTTTAATTAATACTATTAATTAATATTATTCTTTAATGTCAGAACGTATAAAAAGACTATTAGTTGCTAAGATCTGAATATAAAAGTACCATTTAGGATATACTTTTCCATCCTTTGGAAATATATTTTTCACATTTGCAGATGAATTTGGAATAGATAACATTCCTCCAACATATTTTTGAAATATCGGAAAACATCGCTTCATTTACCTAATTTTTCATTTCTCATACCTTCGAGCAAAAGGTACATACATATCCTGTCGTTTCTTAAGGACTTAATAACTTCTACATCAAGCTGCGCTTAAACTGGTTACTTATATATTCTATATTTTTAATGATATTTGTATTTATATCAAATAATAGAAAAAAATTCAATAGTGCTAAAATGGTCACTGGGGTGCTACGGTACTTTTGGCATTCAAATAGTGCTAAAAATGGTACAATTGTACCAACTTTTCCATCCCTGGATTCAGACATGTATTTATTGATTTAAACTGTTTCCAATCATGTTGGATTCTTTAAAATTGTCTATCAGTTATTACTAATTAACTTAATAAATACGTGTCTGAATCAAACAGTTTTTCATTAGTAATTAGTGGTTACGCTTTTTTACGCATGTGTGGCACATGACACACAGATGTAAACCCTGCCTTAGATTAACTTCCAATTGCTTAGTTTGTCTTTATATTTATTATATACAAAATGCAATATCAAATCAAATACTTTTGAGTCAGGAGTCGATCCCAGGATCATGCTAGAACACCAGTCGCAATATGTTCTAAGCTTTCCATAGTAAAGGAAAGTATGGTAAACTTACATCTTATGAGGTATCTAGAGTCCAACAGATTACTTGCCTGCCGGCAATACGACTTTCATATGAGCCACTCTATGGATCAAATATTTTCCTCCTCTACAAGAAACGGTATAATTAATTCACCATTTTGGTGAAAGTACGTTTGTGTCTTCAGACACCTCCAAGGCGTTTGATAGACTGCGACATAGTAATAACTTCTCTCGACTCCTATCGAGCTTAATCGGGGGATGCTGTATAAGAGCTGTGATAGATGTGATCTAATCAATTGAGCTCAAGTGAAATTCAAAAAAGACTCAAGGTTCCATTCTTTCTCTTCCTCTATTTCTAATTTTTTTTTTATGATCTTCTAAGCAAAACTTCCAAGTTTTTGTGTGAATGACAGCAGCAGTTGGAATATATTCTCGTTGAGCAATAGACCGAGCTTGTCGAAGAGGTAAAATATGATTTATGATTTAATACTAGTCTCTGATAGACTTGTGTCCAAGAGCTCTTTTTGCACAAGTTCGTTCTGTTAGACACAAGTCCGGTCAAAAACATCAATATAAATTAAATGGGTTTGAAGCAGCTTTTGATTCGAACGCCCTCAAACTAGTTCAAAAAGAGCTGTTGGACGCAACTCTAGTCTCTGAATGGCTTCATACGAGTTGGGTGGATTTTAACTCTTGCAACTTCCATTTTTGTATGTGCATAACCAGAAATTCTGCTCCAGTTACAACTACCGGGTCTTATAAGTATAACGGAGCACTAGATGTTCTTGACATGAAAATACAGTCCGATGTGCGGTAGACTGATCATATTTTTCAAGTCTCCAAAGAAACATTCTAGTATCTAGGTTTTTGGAAATGATAAAAGATCTCCTTACCATTT
Source organism: Nowickia ferox (assembly GCA_936439885.1). NCBI lineage: Eukaryota > Metazoa > Arthropoda > Insecta > Diptera > Tachinidae > Nowickia > Nowickia ferox. The sequence goes on from OW387026.1 coordinate 73,695,884, forward strand.
ATAAAACTTATATTCAATCGAAAATAGGATACAACTCCCACGTATGGGCCGACTCGTACAGGAAAAAGCGAAGATGATATCCAACTATATATGCATTTACACAAGGAAGGATGCATTTCCTCATTCTATGGCTACTACAATAGAATGTTTGCTAATGATATCAGGGAACTTGTTCCTGCAATCCGCACATTTTTGAGCACAACACGTGTTTTAAACAATTCGCTTGCCCATTAAATCGCACTACGCACTACAAATATAATTTGTGTGTACAACAAACTACAAGCATTGATCTTTTCCGTCACTGTAAATTAGAATTGTGTCGAACTCGTCGACTAGTTCATTTTTTGGGTTTGATCATTGGTTTGTGGCAAAAATGAACTAGTGAACGAGTTCGACCCAAGTCTACGGTAAATGTAAGAAAATTTCAAATATGTATAGATATATATATATATATAAACTTATATCTTTATATATTTATATAGTTGTTACTCTTCGCACAACTTTCTAAATGTTAATTAAAAAAAAAACTAAATATTTTTGTTAAATTTTATTCCAATCAAAAAGTTCGTAACTTGTTGCTTATAAAATTTCAGCTCAATTTGCTTCGCTTTTATTCATTCGCTAAATCAAAAGGCAATAAATGAAATATTTTTGGCTCTGGGCAATACAATAGCAGAAAGGGCAAAAAATTTATATTAAAAAATTCCCTGGCATAGAAAGAGAAAGTTCATACAACAAACTTTAAATATAAAAAAAAGAAACAAACTAAAAACATATATTTTTAGAAAAACCAAATGACTTTTTTATGCACTTTCTATGCTTTTTAAGTTTACAAACCAAATGAAAAGAAAAACAAAATAAACAACTCAGCAATTCCAGGTATTTAGATTACTTTGGTAATTTGGCCAACATTTGGTTAAAAAAAAATACAAAATAAAAATAAAAAACTAGTAAAATTGCTACAAAAAAAAGGAAAAACTGGAAATTATGTAACAAAAATTAAAAAAAGAAGATATAAATGTGCAGCTTAATCAACACGAAACTCAAGTATTTAAGGAATTTAAAGGCAAAGCAAAAACTTCTTTTAATTATTCTTTAGCCCTAAATTGAAGCAATTTTTATGCCGTTTGTTTTTTTATAAATCGAAAATATTTTAGATCGCAGACAAAGTTTTATACAAATTATATTTCTACACCATTTAATTCAACACTTGAGTGCAATTATATTTATTACTTGTATCAAACCCCTTTCAGATTGAAAGAGAAAAACAACCCAAAACAATTTACGCATTACTGGACGCACGCCTCAAAGTATGCACTGAAAATTACATTTATTTCAAACCCACAAAACAAAAGGATGAAATAATCATCAAGAGAAAAATGTCCAACATTTTGTAAATAATCCCTTTTAAAAAAATTAACCACAATTGTTTTATAAGCCAATCATTATCTATCAGCAACAGTAAGTAAATAGAAAATGGTCAAAAATAAAATTACGAGATAAGAGGTAAAAATTAAAAAAATATTTGGCATAACGAACCACTTTTTGAGGCTTATTTAATTAAGTTTAAATATTTTATATCGTCCACTAAAAATCTAGCTAAACATTGAGTTGTCATTGTATACAAAATTTTGTAGCAGTGACGAAAAAAATTCATAATTGGTTTAAATTAATACGACATACAAAATGTCGATTATCACACAAAATGACAAACGCCTTTGTTTCTAGAGTCTCCTGGCAATACCTTTATTTTGCAAAACACATATGCATATGAATGAATTATGAAAATGGTGGCGGCGACCATGGTAATACGCTTGCCTAGAACCATCGAGCACATATTCATGCTGGTAGCAGAATTACCAGAAAGAAGGATCACCGCAATATGTCGTATAGCCTTTCCAAATTTAAAAACCTAGTTCAAATTACAAAATTTTTATTTTTTCATCTGTCATCTCTTATAATATTATTCTTTCGAGTGTAAGTAAAATAATTAATTAATTAAAACGACTGACTGAAATGAAATTCATTATTGTTTCAACTTGAAATAACTTTGATCCAACATGGTTATTCGTATTATTTCAGTATAAAATTCTCGTTGTTTCAACATGCACAGAAAAAAATTATTTTGATATTTGAATACGAAAATCGTTGCTTCAATAAAAACATCTTTTGAATTTTCTGTGATGACGATTTTTGCTTTTATTGATAAATAAAAGTGTATGCACGTTATTGAAAATAAAGTCAATATAGAAATTTAATGAATTAAAGAAAAAAGTTGTAGACTGAAATTTTTTTTTTTTTTTCAGTGATAATTGTTATTGTGTGTGTGTGTGTGAATGAATGTCACATTTTTCAATCCCTTTTTGTTTGATTTTGCTTGGCTGCGGTTAAAACTACATGTGTTTTGGGATGACTCGAACCGGCAACCTCTTACCACTCAGTTAAAGAGCAAGTCGTTGTTGAATACGCAAATAACACAGTACAACAGCCAATCGGGGGGGTGAGAAATTCCAAGTCAGGGTGATGGTACTAGGTCAGTATAGTAAACCCCTCAAAGGGTTTGGCGTTCGTATGTGTCAGTTTTTTTTATGACCTTTTAAATTTTTTCTTTTTCACTTGTCCGATTTTGATGAAACAAATTTAGAAAAATTACAATTTCTCTAATCTGTTTCTATACCGTTTTCCTATATGTGCAACACTTTCGAAGTTAAAAATAAATTTGTGGAGACAAAAAAATATTTTTTTGCCTAAAAATTTAAATATTTTTTTTTTTAAATTCATAAAAAATCCAAAATGAAATAATCCCAAAAATGTTCCACAGTGTAATGAATCACGCAAAACATGATTTCTTATGTTTTTTTACATGTGCCCATTGCGTTGATAAATATAATTTATAAATAACTTTGTTGAGTAAAAAAACAAGCCACGACGTTTTTCAGCTTGTTGTCGGCATTCACACGTATACAACACGAGCAATCAAAATGAACAACAACAATAGCACATCACAGCGTTGAGTCAATCAACAAGCAAGACAAACACCAACACAAACAAATTAAACTAAACGATATTTTAAAATGCGCGGTATTGCTAAATGTCGTATTGAGTTAATGACAAATATTATTGAAATTAAATTTTTTTTTTTTTCAATAACATGGTTTTGTTGAAAATAATTCTTGTCTATTTTTTCTGTGTGAAAGAACTTTGATTGAACATGATTCTTCATTCCTGGATTATTAATCAATATAGAATAAATTTATTACAAAAGAAAAAAAAATTTGAAGATTACTGTAAATTGACATGAAAAACGTATAAAGCAAAGCAAAATTATTGCCAAAAACAATGTTAAACTAACTTTGTTTTTGCAGTTATTAATATAAAATTGTTCTGTGTGTATAAAAAATTATTTCAATTTTTAATAATACCCTTCAATATTCAATATATGCACATATGTAGCAACGCCTTTTCAAAGTTTGTTCTTTAATTTATCACCTTTCATATGTCATTTAAAAACATTTGTTTATTTCTGCATAAAACATTTATTTTCATTAGGTCAAGTGTTTATTTTTTTTAAGTTTGTATATATGGATGTGTGTGTGTATGGCAAGCAGGCTTATTGTAATTGTTGTTGGTTGTGTTTGATATATGTGTCACTACTAATGTCAAATGTTATTTGATGTTAAATCTAATAAATTTGTACAAGCGTGTAGATGAATATAAAAATGCTTCAATTGTTAAATGTTTTATACTTTATCTCTATTTTTTTTTAATTTTCATTTCGTTTCGTTTGTTTACTTACCTCAACTCAACTGTCTTTTGCCAATTTCATGTCAAATATTGTAATTTAAAGCACGTGACCTCTTATCAATGTAGGTTAGCACTATTCCACAAAGTGTTATTATGCAATGAAAAAAGAACTGAAAAGAAATATGGGCGTATTATTAATGTACTTTTTTATAGGTTTAGAGGAAAATTGGCAAATGATAGACATTAGATAATGTATAGAAAAAAAAATTTAACGTAAAATTTAACTCAAAGCAATATTTAAACAGCAAAATTTCGCTTTTGCTGGTCTTTAAATGAAAAAACAAAATTTTTACTTTTTCTGCGACTATTTGCCTACTTCTTCCCTAAATTTTGTCTAAATCTATTTAAAATCTAATAGAACTATTGCAACTAATGTCACCTGCAAAGGTGTGTGAATTAGCTAAATATAATGCAGTTGCTTGGTTGTAGCTTAGGAAAAAATTCAGTCAATGGTTAATGTTTTGGATACAAAATCTTGATAAATGTAAAAAAAAATGGTATAAAAGGTGGTGGAGATCTCTCCTTCGATCACTCTCCCACAATAGTTACAATTATTAACCCACTAAGGAATGATTTACCTAACTCATATGTGAAGATGATTAATGTGCTCAACTGTCTAGGATTGAAAAAATATCTTAGTACTCACTGCATAGATAACATTAAGCTAATATCGTCCGAGGATTTTGAATCTAACATTTCCAAATTTAATGAAAAGACTAAATAGGGTATTCAATACGCTACTACCTTCTCTCCACATACTGGCTTTAATAGAAATTATTCTACGGATATTGAACGGCTTGTATGTGGAAGAAGGAAAGCTAGAAGAAAATGGCAACATCACAGATCACGTCTAAATAAAATCATACATAATCGTCTTTCAGAGCGGCTAATTCGAAGAACAATAAATAGTTAACGGAGTGAGGAGAATCCACAAGCTTTTGTCGAAAAATTATTACATCCACAGAAAATTACTGTTTGGTGCGCTTTAAAAGCTGGCGGAGTCATGGGCATATGTCTGCAAAAACGATGATGGTCGGAATGTTACTGTCAATGGGGAATGGTATAGGAACATAATTCGAAATTTCTTCGTACCTCAATTACGTGGCATTAATCTTGCTGATATGTGGTTCCAACAAGACGGAACCACATGCCACACAGGTGGCGCAACAATTGATTTACTCAAAGAATTAAGTGGCCACCGAATTAATTGGCCACCACGATCGTGTGATTTAACCCCATTGGATTATTTTCTTTGGGGTTATGTTAAGTCACTTGTCTACGTCGATAAACCACAAACAATTGAACACCTGGAAATCAACATTAGAAGAGTTATCGGCGAAATACGGCCGCAAATGCTGCGAAAAGTTGTTGATTGATTGATGTTCCAGATTGCGCCTTCTACGCGCCAGAAATCATATTTAAATATTAATTTCATAAAATTTTCTTTCCAATAAACGGCGTTTCATTGATATTAAAAATATATTGCCTTGTTTTATTATGACTTAAACTTGTGTCATTCTGATAAAAACAACCAATCTAGGGTCGGTCATTTAAATGACATTGTAGTAATGGCAAGATCCAAGCATTATAAAGAAATAAGGTTTTACCGAAATAACAGCTTTATGTGTATTTTATTCAACTTTACCTTTGAAGCCGAAAAATGTATAAACTGTTACTAAAGATTTAGCCTAATTATTCCAAACCATTTAAAAACAATTCTATAATTTTAAATAGAAAATCTTGTTCTTATTGCAGTTTTTTTAATATCGTAAGATTGTTGTAAGTTTGTAAATACTAGCAGTTATTACTAAGAAGCCCAGGCTTAAGTTTATACAAAGTTTTACTAAAATCTGGTTAACTTAAGAAAAGGCTTGAAGTTTAAAATAGCATGCATGAGATTATTGGGATATCAAGAGTTTAACAATGTAAAAAGAAAGCATTATTAAGCCTAAATAAAAAGGGTAAAAACATTTATTAAAAAAATGCAAAATGGGAAACAAACAGCAAGAAAAGTGAGCAGAAGAGCGAGTATGCAAATTCACAGTAACAAGAATACATACACACAAATATATCTGTCTCAAAAAGGAAAAAGTGCTTAAGTCGAGATAAGCTGATTTTGAGTAAATGGTACGTCCGTAATCTGCATATTTGAAAGTACCTCTGTTCAAAATCTCAATTATTTTGTGTGATTTTTCAGGAAGTTATAGCACTATGACTTGCGATTTATCTTTTTTAGACGTCTAATCTCATTTGGAGTAATACGAGGGCGGATCAATAAGTCCTTGACTTTTTAAATAAAACACAGTTTTTTTGCAAAACAAAAATTTATTTTTGAGCATAATCTCCTTTTAACTCAATACACTTAGTGCAATGTTTCTTTATTTTTTGTATCCCTTCCAAAAAATAGGATTTTCCGAGGTCCTTAAAATAGGCATTTGTTTGGTCAATAATTTCATCGTTGGAACTAAATCTCTTTCCACCGAGCTATTTCTTTAGGTTTGGAAATAGGAAGTAGTCACTAGGGGCTAAATCCAGGGAATATGGCGGATGAGGTACCAATTCACAGCCCAATTCATAGAGTTTTGCCATTGAGACTGCATACGTGTGCACTCGTGCATTATCTTGATGAAAAAGAACTTTTTTCTTGGCCATATGGGGTCGTTTTCTTTTTAAATCCTCATTAAATCGGTCAAATCAGTTGGCATAATATTCACCGTTTATTGTTTTTACCTTTTGAAGGTAATCGATGTGGATTATCCCGCGTACATTCCAAAAAAAACTGTTGCCATCACGTTATTGGCCTGCAAACTTACCTTGGCCTTCCTCGGAGCAGGTTCACTCGGAGAAACCCATTGTTTAGACTCCTGCTTGATCTCTAGAGTACAATAATGGATCCATGTTTCATCCACAGTTACAAAACGCCGCAAAAACTCATTCGGATTGCGGTTAAACAACTCCAAACAATCCTTTGAAGTTGTCACACGTTTACGTTTATGGTCAATGGAGAGCAAACGCGGCACCCATCTTGCAGACAACTTTCTTAAACCCAGCTGATCACTTAAAACTGAAACCACACTGCCATATAAAATGCCGATGGCATTAATAATCTCACGCACTTTTACTCTTCGATCGGCCAACATTTTCGGGTGTACTGACCTCAATTGGCCGTCCAGAACCTTCAGCGTCATTTGTTGTTGTGCAACCAGAACGAAAGTCAATAAATCACTTTTTTACCATTGAAATCAATGGTGCAGAGTCCCCATAGTATTTATCAAGCTTTTCCTTAGTTTGATTGACAGTTTTTTTTTCGCATAAAATAATGTTTAATGAGTTTTCGAAATTCACTTTTTTACATTTTTAGAAAAATATGTTTTGAAAAGCTGTTAAACCCAAAGTAAATTACGATACTTGCTCAAAATTTTAGATTAGTCTATTAACAGGGGGTATTTGATGGGAACAGTGTTGAATTTCATATAACTGCAAAGGAAGTTCGAAAAATCATGGACTTATTGATCCACCCTCGTAGCTTAATTTAGGCTATACTTTGATAGTTTTCAACTTAAATTAAATTACATATAGTGTGTAGAAAAATGTTTGCTTAAAAAAAATAAATAATGACAGAGAATTTAGCAATTTAACTGTAAAAGAAGTAAGTTTCTGAAAATAAACTTTAAAGCTGCAAAACAGTAAAATATGACTTAAGCAGTTTCTCCTTATTGCCACAAATATATGCGAGTATGTATGAACTTTTCTGAAACTATAATTTTCAGCCTGTAAAAATTTAAAAGATATTCCAAAAATGTTGAAGGTCATAAAATTCTTTCTGATGCTGTGATGCATTACGACAGAGTTCAGTGAAGGGGCAAATAAACAAAGCTTGTGTGTGTGATTAATTGAAGTCCTTAGTTTTGCTGGCATATGTCGGCAACATAGATTACTGCTGTTTTTTTTTAAAGATAATTTTTTTTAAACTGTTTAAAGCCTTCTATTTGATGCTGAGTTCAGAATTAAAAAATGCATAAATTTTAAAAGACATACAAAGTAAAATATGTAGAGCAAACACGTTCTTGCATGGCAGCTTGCAATTATTAGAAAATAGTACGTATGTATGTAAATGTGTCAATGTATTCTTTGCGAAAAGCAAAAAAAAATGTTACTTAAGTAAAACACATTTATTTGAACGAAAGATACCAAACTAAAATCAATATTTCTACCAGCAGCATCACCACGAATAGCAGCAAGCATTATGTCTAACTGACATTGACAGCAGGCATTAATGTTTCCTTTTTTTTCTCTTACTTTCTATTTTATGCTACATTAGGAAGCAGTGGCAATAATATTAGTGTTAGCTGAAATATAAACCACATTTACATGGATATATCTGTTTGTTTTTGTAAAAATATTGTGCGAAAGTAAGTAAAGTGCTGGCTAAATAAAATTAAGCTTTGGTAAAAAAAAATGCAAAAGAGTATCTATGTACTCGTATAGGTTTAAAAAAGGAAAGTTAATAAGGGGATATTAGAATAATATATTCAAGAAATTTATTATTCGACATATTGTCATAATTATATTATAAATAAATTTCAAATAAATTTCACTTAGAATAATATATTGGAAAAACGCTTCTTCAAATGCTAAGGAAAATTTTAAATTCCAGAAATAGAAGAACTCTTTCATTGTCTATCTCTATAAGACGATCATTGATCCAAAATAGAATAATGGCTCAAATATAGTTTTCTAAAATATTCCCTGAAAACTTAAAATTGTCACTTAAAAGTTAAAAATAAAACTTAAAAAATTAATAAAACTTAAAAATAATTTAAATTCAGTTAAGTAAAATATTTTTATATACGCAGCCTAAAGTGCTATTTGAAGACTAATTAAAACAAAGTTTTTTAATACAAATTTAAAAAATTAATTTGCTGCTTGCTTAGTAGTAACCAGCACATTAGTAGACTTCAGCCACAATTTAAAAAAGTTTACAAAACGTTCATTCCCATAGACAAACTCTCAATAAATGATTGATAATTACAAAAACTATAATCATAGTTAAGCAAGTACTATTTTCAGCATATATTTGATATTTTTGTTTCTCAAGTGCATATTTATATGCACATACTTATTACTTTTGTTTGAAAATATTTGCCCACCACTGTACTGTATATCGGCTAGTCAGCATTTTATTCATGTACTACGTAGTATGCCTTTTTGCAACTGACGTTGGTGTCAATAACATCAGCATAAAAAATGTTACATTTGTGTCCCATATTCATGCTTTATTGAAAAGAAAAACATTCTGACGTAAATGTTATATGTCACCGGGTAAAAAGTACATGTGACATACATATATATATTTTAAAGCTTTTACTTGTAGACTTAAATGACAATAGTTCATTGTTCACTGTCAGTTTGACGTACATCAATTTTTAAAATTTTTACACTTTCATTTGGAGAGGAAGACAAAGTAAAAACTTGTGCTGTACTGTATATAGTGTACTGTATATAATACATACGAGTAGATGTAGTACACAGAAAAAATTGATTTTGATATTTGAATACGAAAATCGCTGCTTCAATAAGAAAATCTTTTAAATCTTCTGTGAAGAGGATTTTTGTATTATTGATAAATAAAATTGTAAGCACGTTTATTGAATATATTTTTTTCAGTCAATAAAGAAGTTTAATGAATCAAAGAAAAAAGTTGTTGACTGAAATTTTATTTTCAGTGATAATTGTTATTGTGTGTGTGTGTGTGTGTATGAATGTCAGATTTTTCAACCACTTTTTGTTTGTTCTTGCTTGGCTGCGATTAAAACTAAATGTGTTTGGGATGACACGAACCGGCAACCTTTTACCACTCAGCTAAAGAGCAAATCGTTGTTGAATACGCAAATAATAAATACAAACAAAACATGATTTCTTATGTTTCTTCTACATGTGCGCTTTGCGTTATGATATAATTTAACGAATAACTTTGTTGAGCAGGGTTCCCAGATTTCTTGCGAGTGACATTTCCAATTTAAAAATTTGTATCCCCAAAATTCCCCAAAAAGCAATTTGTACTAATTTTACCGTTTCTGGAGATGGATCAAAAGTGTCACATCAAATTCTATTATTTTGAAAATGTATATTAATTTGTAAGAGAGATTTTAGCAATTCGTACTGAATTTTGATTCCAATTTAATTTTTTATTGACTCCATTGCCGAAAAAACTAGTTAATGCAAGCGTGTCTCATTGATACACAAAGTAAATTTAATATATGTGACCTTCTCCGAGAAAAGGGACCTAGTGTGTGAAAATGAAGTTTTGAGAAAAACGCATTTAAAGTTTCATAACGCATTATCACTTTGAACACACCTTTAGTTGGGAGATGCGATTTGGTATGGTTAGTTATGATTGGGTGCCGACTTTGGTGACGTCATGCCTATGTGCAGACGCATTTCTTTCGCTTTTAGTGTGACAATACCTTTGCTATTGTTGCTGCTCTGTACACATTGTAAAAATAACTATAAGAAAGGAAGAGAATAAAGTGACGATTTTTATCGATTTTCCCAAGTTCGTTTTGTACGTTTTTATGGGGTAAATAAATTTTTATCAGAAATCTAACTCATTTCATCTTATTCTACATCCTTTTAGGTACGAGAATCCACTCTTAAGTCCAAACCCGTTTTTTGACACATTAGGTCCCTTTTCTCGAAGAAGGTCACATATATAGGGTGTTTTTTATTGAGGTATAGAACTTTAAGTTGGCATCACTTTTTTAACTGGCGGCCATTTTGTCAGCTGTCAAGTGATTAATATTTAGTTTGGTTTGCCATTTCATCATGAACAGGTTGACAAAAGAACAACGCTTGCAAATCGTGCAAATTTATTTCGAAAATAATGGTTCAGTTCGCGAAGTTTACCGCAAGCTCCGTCCATTTTATGGTCGACATAATCGTCCATCAGAGCAATTAATTCGGTTAACCGGTCAATTGGCCACCAAGATCGTGTGATTTGACACCATTGGATTATTTTCTTTGGGGATATGTGAAGTCCCTCGTCTACGCCAACAAACCAGAAACGTTAGGGGACTTGGAAGCCAACATTCGTGGCGTTATTGCCAACATACGACCCCATATGCTCGAAAAAGTGCTTGAAAATTGGACCTGTAGAATTGGCTTTATTCGAGCCAGCCGCGGCGGCCACATGCCCGAAATCATATTTAAACGTTAATGGCATAAAATTATTTTTCCAATAAAGCCAAATTGATGGACATTAAAACGATTTTCTTGTGTTTTATTTCAATTCGAAGTTCTATACCTCTAAAAAAAACACCCTATACAATACCCTACCAGTTCTTCAAACGGCCGTGATCCAGCGGCATATTAATGTGTACAAGCTTCTGCCCAAAACATGTTTAAGTTGTTTGTTATTTGTATATAAAATTCTTAGTATCAAGTAAGGTAAAGAACTAATTGTCAAATAAATTGTAAGTAATATAGTACATATGTGTAAACATTAAAATTAGCTGATGAGCAATCTCCCCAATCTTGTTAACAACAAATGTTAAAGACGAAAATGAAAATGCCTTTGCATATCACGTTTTTTCATGCATGACAACGCACATTGACAAACCAAACATTCTGATTTGCCAAAATAATTTTCTGAAAATAAAGAATTTACTAAATTCTCATCAACATACTCGTATTATCTTTTTTTTGGGATAAAGTTTTTTTTTCTCTGGCAAAGCTGTTTCGTATTAGTATGCGATACACATAACTTGTTCTTAACAATTTGTGTGTACACATACGTAAAAGAAGAGTATTTAAAGGCTGGGGCACCTTAATTCGCCGACCACTGTTTTACACCCATTGTTTCTTCGGAGAATTTTTATAAAATTTTTGTAAAATTTATTTCTGGCGACATGATGAATTGATGAGAAAGGCGAAAATTAAAAACTTTCGAAAACAGGCTATTTCCTTCTGCCGAATTTCCTTAACAGATAAAACAACCTTTTTTATTTCCTTTTAAAGAGACATGTAATTTATGTTTCCTTCCCAACTTGGAACACAAAAAATATTTAAAAAAAAAATCTTCAAGAAGATTAAGCTATAATAAACTAATTTTAAACAAAACAAATATTTTGTGGCTTGATGCCATTCTCAGCCTTTTTGACTTGGCCTTCAGCATTTTAAGATTAAATAAACCCTTTTGTTTACTCAACTACGACAATATGCTTAAATTTCATGCTCGTAATTTCTAATTCTCCTCCATTATTATCTTAATTCACCGATTTGACAGCAACCTAAAAAAATTTTTGTCGCAATACATCTTTTATAAGCAAGTTATTTTATTTTGTATCCCTATTCAGCTAAAAAATATTTTTTGTGATTTTTAATTTGTCAAAGGAAAAGATTTTGTGGCTTTTTTTACTTTACCCAAAGTCTATTGATCTTTAATATTAAAAATAAACAAACTTTAAGGAATTTTCCTTGGAGTGTTAAAAAGATAGAAAGAAAAAAAAAACAAAACATCAATAACAAATTTATATAAAAAAATGTCTATTAAATTTAAAATAAAATTATTAAAACTATATTTTTCTGTAAATAGCTATAAAACTATAAACATATATACGAGTATATTATGTTAAGTTTTTACTATGGAGAGACTAATTGATCTGCACATAAGATCGACGGATTTGAATACCGCCTCCTTGCATGCAAATCAATATGCATATGCTAAGGACCGAGCATGCTCTGCATCATTTTGTTAGATAGATCGAGAGGGCTCACGGCTCGGGTGAAATTGCGTTGTGTGGCTTTTTAGACATAAATGGTGCATTTGACAATACAAAATAAGACTCAATAGATTGTTCTATTAGACAAAAAGGTCTTGATCACGCGTCTATGAAATAAATTAGGTCTATGCTCGAGAGCAGGGACTTAACTGCTTCTAGGGGTAATGATATGGTTACTATTAAGACAGTGGAAGGGTGTCCCCAAGGTGGTGTTTTATCTCTACTCCTTTGGTCAGTGGTGATTGATGAACTTCTCCTCATTTTTAGTGAACAATGACACACAATGAACAATGGAAAATTCGGCAACATTCTCTCAGACGTCATGAACGATGCTTTGTGCACTTTAACGACATGGTGTGGAAGACATGGCCTGGAGTTCAACTCTGATAAGACTATTCTGGTACCTCTTTCTCTTAGAATAAAACTTGGTGTAGGGACAGTATCGTTGAACGGATGCAATATTCCTTAATCGGCCGATGTCAAATACTTTTGGGTTATCCTTGATAGTAAACTAACTTAGAACCAACATGGTGAATGCGTAACACAGAAACCCACTAGGGCGATCTGGGCGGTGAAGAGTTGTGCTGGGTGCACCTGGGGCATGAGCCCAAAAATGGTTATGTGGATCTATACAATGATTGTTAGGCCAATCATAACGTAAGGAGCGATTGTCTGGTGGCAAAAGACTCGGCAGGTTGTGGCAACAACTAAACTCTGTAAAGTTCAGAGATTGGCGTGTCTTCTTGCAACAGGCGCAATGAGGTCATGTCCAACCTTAACCATTGAGGCCTTGATTGGACTACCACCTATACAAATCTTTATTAGATCTTCTGCGGCAATGGCCGCTTATAGGATGGGTCTCGGGAGATCTGCTCGTTGTGTTGGCAACGGGCACTCATCGATCCTGAGTGCAATGTCCAGCTTAGGGCTGCTAAGAATGCCTAGTGATAGGATAAATTGTGAACTGAGGTTCGACAGGATATTCAATGTCATAATTCCACCTAGGGCAATGTGGGACGAAAACAGTCCTGATGTGGATTCCAGAAGTTTGTGTTGGTATACGGATGGATCCAGAACGGAAGATGGAGTTGGTTCTGGAGTTGTAGGGCCCAAAATAAAAGTCTCTTTGCCCATGGGCAAATGGCCTAGGGTATTTCAGGCAAAAATACAGGCAATCACCAAATGTGTTGACATTCATTTATATAGAATAATTAGAGGCGTGCATATAGCTATCTTTTCGATAGTCAGGCAGCTCTTAAGTCCCTCCTTTCATGAGAATTTCGTTCCAGGCTGGTTTTAGAGTGCTTTGACTCATTAAAAAAGCTATCCATACGGAACAAGGTTTCCATTTATTGGATACCTGACTACAGCGGTCATCCGGGGAATGAGAAAGCGGATGCACTGGCCAAGAGGGCCTCTGCTATTCCGTTTATGGGCCCAGAGCCGTTTTGTGGTGTAAGTCGGTCGACTGTAACATCGCTGATCAAAGAAGATGACAGTTCGACCGCTAGGGAAATGTGGCTGACTTCTTTTGGTTTAAGGCAAGCCCTTTTCGAATTCTAATTCTAAATCGTGGTATTCCAATTGTAAGCATAGACGACAACTCAATACAATACCAAAACATTGGGGCTTGTCTACCGCTTTTCGGAAACAGTTCATTGATATTGACAGGCTAATGCTATTTTCTAGACCTTAAGAACCAGAAATGGACTGTCATTAGCACAAAATTGTTTTTGAGAGCGAGTAGACAAGCCCCAGTTTTTTGTTTGTATTGTATTGACGTGACGTCGATGTTGACAACTTGAATAAGGGTTATTAATCATTGTATGCTTATAGTTCATGCACAAACAAAAGACATACGAAGTATGTTGTAATTAAAAAGATGAAAGTGTTCACTGAACCATCGGAACTGCAAGAAGTCACGTTCGTTCATTAGAATCGATTTTTTTCCTTTATGCATCCTAATCATTATTGCCAATTTGGTTTTCAGCATTTTATCCAACTAGGAGACATTATTTTATACCCGCTAGAGTCAGCAAAAGTAGTTTTCATTTCCTAACTTAAACAATGACTTTCATATTTTTCTCTTAAAATGGGGTTTTTTTTTGTTCTTTACTCTATTTAAATTTATTTTTATTAAAAAAAACCCATATTAAAAATCTGCAGATGTATTCTTAAGTATACTTGCCTTGCAGTAAAACTTTCTTTTGTCAAATTTTTTTCATTATTATTATCAAAATTATTTATTTAACTGATTTTCTTTATTTTCAATTCATTTATTCTTGTATTTTAAATTTTGTTGTACAAAAAATGCGAAACTTTTTCATTAAACTCTTTTCACTACAGCTATTCGTTATCATTTAGTAACTGAGCACTACAGTTAAATGTTTCTTTTTCATTACAGAAAGGGTTTTTTATTTTAATTTTTTTCAATTTGGTTGCACGAATAAATGAATATCTTTGAAATGTCGCGTCACTCTCACTTCCGTTTTATGCTCTTAATGAACGCCATAGGAAGTGCTCCAAAGCATCACTAAATATAAATGAACGAATATATAAAATATAACGTAAAAAGGGAATTTGCAAAAATAAAAAATAAAAATATGAAAAAAAATTATGTAAAAAAACTTCAATGTTTTATAAAAATAAAAACACAAGAAAAAAACTCTAAATATAATCGCTGTCGCATATTTTTGTATGCAAGCACATCTCTTTTTTTCACGTATTATTTTATTTTTTTTACATTAATAATTGTGCAAATAGTCTTACTTCCACACAAACCCACCTTGCATATGCATGGATGAAAATAATATAAAAAAAAAGTTTTTATTTCTTCCATTTCTTAATTTAATTATAGGAAGACGTCAACACCGCGGGGGATTTACAGTTTTAAAAGTCACAAAGCTCCAATAGCAACACCATCATCCATACATACATACAATACATGAGCCATACACCTACAGTTCACACACTTGTACACAATAAAAGTATTTTGTTTGTGTGAGAACATTAACCCAGCAAGCGCAATATTGTAGATAGTTTGAAAACTATACCATGATTTTGAAATAATGCTTCGACTCTATACCTTCTTCTTTATATACATATATAATTCTACCGCACGTATGTATGTCACTGAAATTCTCCTAAACTACTGGACCGATTTGAATGAATTTTTTTATATGTTTATATTCACAAAAGTATGACCAGGAGAACGATACGGGGTAAATGTCTGCCCCTCAGAATCATTCAAATCAATTTTAATAAAATTTAGAACATAGATAGATCTGCATTTAAAAAGTCACGAGTCACATTTTTAAAAGTAGAACCAGGAGGGCGATAGGGGAAATTTCTGTCCCTCCGAAACATTAGAACAGATTTTAATGAAATTTAGAACATAGATAAATTTGTCTCTAATAACTCACATAGGCTGTGAAAATTTTTAAAACTAGGACCAGGAGGGCGATAAGGGAAATTTCTGCCCCTCCGAAACATTAGAACAGATTTTAATTAAATTTAGAACGTAGATAAATTTGTGTCTAACAACTCACATAGGCAGTGGAAATTTTTAAAACTAGGACCAGGAGGGCGATAGGGGAAATGTCTGCTCCTCCGAATTGTTAGAACAGATTTTAATGAAATTTAGAACATAGATAGATATGTGTCTAAAAACACACATAGGCTGTGTACATTTTTAAAACTAGGACCAGGAGGGCGATAGGGGAAATTTCTGCCTCTCCGAAACATTAGAACAGATTTTAATGAAATTTAGAATATAGATAGATCTGCGTCTAAAAAGTCACAAAACGACCACAGCCATTTTAAATCTACTCAGTTTCTTTCTGGATGCGAACAAAGTCGCGGGAAAACTCTAGTATGCATATAAATATTTTCTGGATTTGAAAATATTAATTATGAGTTTTCTCAGCTACGTACTGAATGTTGTGCTCAGGATAATTCACTAACACATCATAAAGAAGGAAGTATAGTATACATTTTTTAACTTTTAAACACGTCTAAGCAAATTAAGGAAATCAAATGGCACAAAATTTTAAATTGCTTTATTACTTGGTTTACAATTTTCAATGGTACGCATTTTGCAAGACTTTCTCTAAATTTAGTCATTTGTGGCCTTAATTATGAAAGCGGTCTT
Organism: Nowickia ferox; assembly: GCA_936439885.1. Taxonomy (NCBI): domain Eukaryota; kingdom Metazoa; phylum Arthropoda; class Insecta; order Diptera; family Tachinidae; genus Nowickia; species Nowickia ferox. The sequence continues at coordinate 73,712,618 of OW387026.1, forward strand.
AGTAATACGTTTCTTTGGTCGACTTATTTAGTATATTACATTTGAACAAATCAAAAAATATATAAAATATTTAATGAAGTTTTTCTAAGATTTATTTAAATTTTCGAAGCAAAAATGCATATGACTTGAACAACTTTCATAATTAAGGGCACATTTGTACTATTGATATCAATTGTTTGCTGGGTTAATATGCTGCTCTTTACTGCATGAATCTGAGCTGGGATTTAAGGTTTCTCCAGCCATTTTCTTTAATATTTTATGAAATTCTTTTTGGTTTTTTTTTTGTACTTTGTTTGTGTCGGGGTTACAAAAAGTATTCATAAGTACAAAAATGACAACTTAAGTTTAGTTTTTTTTTTATTTATAAAGAGATTTACATTAAGTTTCTTTATTAGTTAAGTAAGCTATTTTTGCTGTTGTTTTTATCTTTTTTTCCTTTCTTTTTTTTTTTTTGTCTAAAAGAAATTAAAGTTGTAAATATTCTGCTGAAAGCTTAAGCAAATTAAAATGCACTCGCACTTCAGAAGACTGCACTTATGTTGCTTTATAAAAATGCTTTCCTTAATGTTAAGCAAAAATTATGAGCTGAAGAGATTTTTGCGCTTCTATTTAGTTCCAGTCTTAAGAAAAGCTTTGGTCACTACTTTAAAAATAATTATCCAAACATGCAAAAAAATCTTTGTATAATTTTTAAAAGAATGAATTTAAGAAATTTATTTGCTGTTGGTCTAGTACGTCTAAATGTCGTTGCTGCTAAGCAATACATCAGTGGACTTTAACCACAATTTAAAAATCCCTACAAAACCCAATAAATTATTGAGAATTACAACAGTACAATCACAGTAGTTTGTAATTCTCAATAATGTATTGAAAGTTTGTCTATATGTTGTGTTGCTTAGCAGCAACGAAATGCATCTAGACGTGCTATATCAACAACAAAAAAAAATTATTAAATTCGTATTAATTTTGACAAACATTAAATAAAAAATAAAAATATGTGTAAACGAATTTCTCATACGCTACACCCATTGAGAAAATATTGTAAGCTACACCAATTTCAGAAATTCTTAATTCTCTTAATATTAATGTGATCACCATGAAGCATTTATAATTACTAGAAAGAACAAAAATTCCAAAATCCAGCCTCCCCCAAAAATCCCTTTAAGCGATTATATATGTTTCCTTAACGAATGTATTAAAATTAAAAGGATTTTTATTTATTTCTCATTTCTAGCTCATGTAACCTTTTAATTAGATTTCAAGAGCACAAACATAAATGTTAAAACATCAATTATTCATTTTAACATAATGACAATGAAATTTTGTGCAAATGTTTATGCTTAAGGTTTCTCCATCATACTCATTTATACATTCACACATTTTGTTAACAAAACGTTTTCACTTTGGCTTAATTCTCACTCCTCATGCCACACTTTGTCTTACCAGGCTTTTGATTTAGTAAATTGTGGCATAAAAGAAAAACTAAATTGTAGAACATTAATTATATTTTTTTTAATACATCTTTCTTGCACTTTGGGTAATATTACACATGTGTTTGTTTGTGTGTTCAAATGTGTGAGTGTGCGTATGGGCATGTGAAGGAATGTGTGTTACGCTCATAATTACACCTATTTACGGTAAATAGCCGTAAACAAACATTTACACACATGTCAGTATGAGTGTGTGTGTGTGTGTGTGTGTAAATATGTATGTAGTTCCAAAAGTGTGTGCGTGTGTGTATTCAGGCCGCATTGTTCAGTTACGGTCATCAACATTTATTTAAGTTCAACATGATAAATGTTTAGCTATTAATGTCTAATGACAAATGTTTAGTTTCATTTGATATGTTTATTGGTATGTATGAGTGTTGTTGTGTTGTTTCAATGTTTGTAATAAGAATTTTTAGATTTATGTGCATATTTAAGTATTTTTGGAAAAAAACATTAAACATACACACACACATATACATACATATTACAATTGATGCATTAACTTCTTGATTTTTGGCAATTGTATTGCGCATCTAAAAGTTAAACCAATGAATAGTGATAAGAATAAAGTTTAACTGAGGAAAAACTCTGCAACGACTTCTCAGTGAATGACGACAGCATCGCATTAAGTACTCTTTGAGTATTGGCGGTCACAAATTGGAAATTCGTGCATTTAAAAATAAAACCTATGCTCATATGCAAACATACGCATCAATTTTAAGCTGAATACGTATAAATGTAAAAAATCAACTACTATATTCAAACACATTGCACACATTAAGAGGCACAAACGTCCATAAATAAAATTTGTACACTATAGCAGCTACAATCATGCTCACAAGTATAAAAATACTCCGATTATTTATTCGGCTACACATGAGTATACACATGAATATTTTATTTACACACAATTTAAGCATCAGTGCTGCTATTATGTTGACGGATTGCATGGCAAGGATGGAAAATGGAATTTAATAATTCTCAACTGTGCACAAAATAAGACTTCACTTAAATTTTTTTTGGCAAATTGTATGTGATGGTTTTATTACTTAGGAAGAATTTTGTTTGCTAATTTCACAACAACAAACATAAAAAGCGCAAAACCAATTTGCACAAAATAGTGATTTTTTCATGCAAACATACATTATTTCCTTTTTTTAATTTTTTTTTGGGCGCGCGACCTATTAGGTTGACTAGACACGTTCAAATTGTGTTGATACGAGGGCTGATCAATAAGTAAGTGACTTTTCGAACTTCCCTCGTAGTTATATGAAATGCAACACTGTTCCCATCAAGTACCCCCTTTTAATAGACTACTGTCAAATTTTGAGCAAGTAGCGTCATTTAATTTGGGTTTAACAGCTGTTAAAAACATACAACCTCGTGTATTTTTCTAAAAATGGAAAAAAGTGCATTTCGAAAGCTCATTAAACATTATTTTTTGCAAAAAAAAAAAACATGTCAATCAAACCAAGGAAAAGCTTGATAAATACTACGGGGACTCTGCACCATCGATTTCGATGGTAAAAAAAAGTGGTTTATTGACTTTCGTTGTGGTCGTACAAGTACAAATGACGCTGAAGGTTCTGGATGGCCAATTGAGGTCAGTAAACCCGAAAAATTTCGAAAAAATCCACGATATGGTGTTGGCCGATCGAAGAGTAAAAGTGCGTGAGATTGTTGCTGCCATGGGCATTTCATATGGCAGAGTGGTTTCGATTTTAAGTGATCAGCTGGGTTTAAGATGGGTGCCGCGTTTGCTCTCAATTGACCATAAACGTGAACGTGTGACAACTGCAAGGGATTGTTTGGAATTGTTTAACCGCAATCCGAATGAGTTTTGCTGCGTTTTGTAACTGTGGATGAAAAATGGATCCATTACTGTACTCCGAAAACCAAGCAGCAGTCTAAACAATGGGTTTCTCCTGGTGAACCTGCTCTGAAGAAGGCCAAAGTAATTTTGTCGGCCAACAGGTTTTTGGGATGCCCATCGATGGCTTCAAAAGGGAAAAACAGTAAACGGCGAATATTATGCCAACTTATTAGAACGATTAAATGAGGATTTAAAAAGAAAACGACCCCATATGGGCAAGAAAAAAGTTATTTTTTATCCAGACAATGCACGAGGGCACACGTGTGCAGTCTCAATGGCAAAACTCTATTAATTGGGCTACGAATTGGTACATCATCCGCCATATTCTCCGGATTTAGACCCTAATGACTAATTCCTATTTCTTAACCTAAAGAAATGGCTCGGTGGAAAGAGATTTAGCTCCAACGATGAAATTATTTACCAAACAAATGCCAATTTTAAGTATCTCGAAAAATCCTATTTTTTGGAAGGGATACAAAAACTGGAGAGACGTTGAACTAAGTGTATTGAGTTAAAAGGAGATTATGCTGAAAAATTAATTAAGATTATGCAAAAAAAAACTGTGATTCATTCAAAAAGTCCGGGACTTATTGATCCGCCTTCGTATGTTCACAAAAGTTGTCCAGCCTTACCGAAGCTACAACTTTGCCAAATATTCCCAGTAAAAAATTAGGAGTCGCGCTAAGTTACTCTGAAAAAAGTGCAAAAAATAGTATACCCTTTTGCACATGCTACGATGCAAGGCCATTTTTGCAAAAAAAAAACTGCACCAAGAACATATTTTTTGGCAGAAGATGTTAACAATATTTATTAGATAGACTACAGTTAGGTACATTATTGCCATATAAAGTTTAGAACTATCAGCAAGTCTGTATTAGCTGTTGGCCAACAACTAATGACACCATTTTTTTAAGGGCGCACTGAATGTCGAAATCTTTGAAGCCCCATAAAAAAATAGTGAGCAAAATTTCTTAACAAATAAAGTTCGAACAATGATTATGTAACTAACTAAAACTAATAAAAATAAAATAAATATACTTCAGGAAAAGATAACAAATGAAAAAAGAACAAAAATGAGCAAATTAACTTACATGTGCATAATTAGTAAAGAGAAAACGACAATGGCAAGACTGTTGTAAATTTAGAGATAATAAAATTGAGCTTTCATTACGAAAAAAAATGGCAGCAAATTTAATAGGAGGAATCGAAACAATTCACATATTCTATTTGTATTGAAAACTAAGTATAAAGAGCTGAAATTTACATCAACGGACACCACACACAATAAACCAAACACAAGAACGCTGATGAAGAAGATGTGTTTGTTCCGTTCTGCGAGTGTTTGTCAGACTATTTGCAATTAACTTTTGGCGCTTCTTCTGAAGTCTCTGGATGGATATTCAGTGAAGACCCAATTCCAAGGAAATCTTTTCATTTCACACGCTTAATAATAAGTTGAACATTGTCTATTTATATTGCATGCCCTTTGATTATGGTTGTAACAGCCATGTTTTCCTTCTTTTTCCGTGGAAGAAAAGTTATCAACATCTAACCGAATATATTCCACGAAAAAGATATTACAAAAAAAAAATTATGTTATATAGTTCTTTCTCTGTAAAAACACGTTACTAAATTTTCACTAAAGATTGTACTCGCACAAAAACCATACTTTATTCACTTTAGCTTTATGACTTTTCAAATAAACCCTCTTTCGTTTTTTTATTCAACACTAATGGCAAACAAATAAAATCTTAAATTTTAAGCAGATTTGTGCAAAAAAAAAGGTTATTTAAACTTTGTAAATTCCTACGGAGCAAACCAAAAAAAAAGCAAAACCAAAGCAACAACTTAAAACAACATCAGTGAACAAGGTTGTTAACTAAATTGCAAAGATTAAGTGTTTCGTCTCTGTTAAGTGCTTTTCTTCGTAAATGAGTGCTTGGTATAAGGTTGCTTTTTATTTTTCTTTCAGCCCAATGCATATTTGTTTTTTCCTCTATGTGAGTATTAGAGAAAATAACTGAATGTGTAAGCAAACATATGAATATTCTATTTTCATAGTTGTTTGCTTGTACTGGCGTGTTGTTGATGTCTAAAGCCATAATTCTCTTTTTTTCCATGTATAAACATGGTAATATAAGAATTTGAATAGGTGTGTGCATAAGAACATGAACCTGTGCACTGATGCATTTGTAATAACTGTATTGTTGTGGAGCCATTAATATTTCGTAGCATTTTTGTATAGAATGTTGCTTACATATTTTTATTGCAGTTTTCTTTCACTTCATACATACTCGTACATAGAAAGTAGTAGAAAGAGAAGAGGTTTGTTCGTTCATTCATTCAGGATTATAATTGCTTTTCTAATCATTTTTTACAGTTGCAGTGAAACGCTGCCTGTTGTTGTTGTAAGGTAAATTGTAATCTTTTTCCACTGGTTCTCGTGCACAGTGGAAAAGCAAGTTTCGAATTTGTCTTAAAAAAATTTCATCAAAACTCACATATGTAATATTAAATGAAATCAACAAAAAATAAAATAACGAAAAGCCTATTCAACAGTTTTTAAATTTATATTGAAACCATAAAATATTAAAATTCATTTCGGTTTTCAATGTAAAATATCGAACGAACGTATACTTTCAATACCGTTGGACAGGCCATGAATGTATAAATGTAAGCATTTTAAATTACTCTTTTCACACTTAATTATGATTATGATTATCAGTTAAGGCACTGAAAAATCCATGAATTTTGAAGTAATAAAAATTAAATTCCAAACTTTCGACACGATATCTCTCGAAGGATTTAAAATAATTGGGAACAAGTCTGTGGTAGTTTTTGCAGTGAAAACAAGGTGAGCACTTAAAATCGATTTGGCAAGAAATTTTGGATTTAGCAATATAGAGTGCCTTTTCGAAATTTTTCCTCAACGATATCTCTCGGACGAATCAATCAATTTTAATTAAATGTGCATGAATCGAAATTGTTTTCAGAACCTGAGATGATGATAATATTCGAGAGGTTAGTGGTTTAAAAATATTTAACCTTATCGGGAATAAATGTTCACATGAAAAGTGGCCCCTTTCCCTAAAATTCTGATCGCCAATGTTTGCGTTGTTGTTGTATAAGTATACTATTTTCAAATTTTTTTGTTAGCGGGAAATATTTCACGTGAACAAAAAAGTTACCGTGGCACTAACTTAACACAAATTGTTTCATAAAACATTTGGTAAACAATAGGAATTATCTAAAAGTTATTCCCCAGAGAAAAACATACTCAAGCGTACAAACATATAAGATGATAAAGTAAACAACAACTTGAATGTTATACTGCATGCATATTAAGAAATACACAACCACACAAACATATAAGCCAATACAGATGAAAAATAAAAAAGAAATAACAACAGTACTAGGGATTACTTTCTGCTTAGTAAAAAGTATACAACCATACACACAGAGAAAAAAACGGCTTAAAATCAATAAAAACCATATTGAATTAATAAGAAACATTAACGAAAGTCTAGTCACGTTGAAATTTCTTATTTCAATATGGAAAAATATTAATTCACAGTATTTATTTATTAATTTTTGAGTATTTTAATACTAGTTTCTATTATATTGAAAATGATTGAATTAATGTAACTCTAAATTTTAAGTTGCAGCTTTTCCCTGAGTGTACAAGCGCATAAGCCAAAGCAGATGAAAATAAATCAATTACAATATTAACATTCCTCACTCATAAGCTATTATCAACGTACATACACACAAACCAGCACAACGTGTTGCTACATGAACAACTGACGAGGTCGACAGCTAGTCTTATTGAGAGGCTGTTGGATGTGCGGTGACTTTCTGGAAGCTTTGTGTTCATTTCAGTTAATTATTGTGAAAAGTTCAGTTCAGTTGAGAGTTCAGTTCATTTCAGATTAATCTTCTTAAAAGTAGACTTGTATCGAACTATTTCAGTACCTCGTTTTAGACACAAACTTTTAATCAAACCCCTGTAATTTAAATGATTTTTATTTATTTGTATTTAAAACGAGCTAATGAAAGAGTCTAGTTCAGTCGGCATTTTGGTGTAAAAAGTAAGCGTCAGCAAAGTCGGTCTGGTGTGAAGAACAGCAGAAATAGAGAGATAGAGAGAATATTGATATAAGAACAACAGAACCGTCAGTATCGTGAGACTTGTAGTTATAAACAAAAGGGACATCAAGCTCATGGTATTAGGTTCTGCTCATAAAAGCTCTTAGTTTCATTGTTACGTAAATAAAGTGTCATTATTAATTTTAAATTGTATATTTTGGTCTGTTTAATTAATTGTACTTAATCTACATAAATAAGGCTTTTAAAGGTTAAAAACGTAATACATTAAAAAATAAAACTTTATTTTAAAATTAACAAAATCTACCGAATCGAAGTGGATCAATGTCATTAGAATGTGGTAAATTTGACTCCTATCGGTAAAGTCATTCTTAACCCTGTCGGAGAATGTGTGGTTGACTACAAAAATAATTAACTTATAGCTAATTTTTCTTAGACTAACTAAAAGCTAACTGCAATGTCATCCAGAACAAATTAAAAATTAGTGCTTAAGTTGAGTACGTAATCGAATTTGGTGAGAGCCAACAAATTCATTCTCAGCTACTTTGAAACTCATTTCAATTTTATATTAACATTTTGCTGTTGTTATTTTAGTTGGTACCTTAGCTGGGTAGTAGCGAGTTGACTACACAACGTGTGATGATTTTTTAAATTTACTACCAGTTGATTTTAAAAAGTCAACTTTAAGTTGATCGAGACAATTGACTACCGCCTAGGACATCGCAATGTTAAAATAGTCAGTTGATTACATTGAAAAGTAATGCAAGTGTCAGTCAGTACTAGTTGCAAAATAGTTAGCTTAAAGTTAGTTTAAAGTTAAGGGAATTTCCGACAGGGAAATTATGAAATATTTACATACAGAAGAGCCAGCACAGAATGAAAGTGTTACATTCGCGTACTCGCACAATGTAAAAATAGTCAGAATCAATTTCCATAACCTCAAAATGTCTAGATCTGATGAAAATTTTAAATCATGGTGAATTCGTAGATAAAGGAAGTAAAAAAGTATGTTTTATTTTTCTCATCGCTAAGATACTTTCCCACTTTTTACACATATTCAATAGTAAAATAGTATGCATGCTTACTTTCACAGTTGGCACCAGTTGCCTTTAAAATGTACAGTAATTTTTCACTTTACGATTAATAGCTTTACTTTGTGCTTTTTCAAACATTTTTCTTTCCACATACACATTTTGCTTAAAAAAATCCTATTTAAGTTGCTTGCAGCAGCACAGTGGAATACTGTTGTTAGCTTTTTCAATCCATTTTGTGAAAGTGTTTTTGCTGTCATTGTTATTTCTGCTGCAACGCTGTGTAATGTTGTTGTTGTTGTTGTTTGTACATCTATTCTCACCTGGCACTAAAAATAATTGCACTAAAATTACATTCCATTCAACATTTGTCTCAATTCTAGCACCTCCTCTTCTATTGCACTTCAATGTCATGTGTTGCATGCGTTTTATTTATGCTCATTGCTGAACTGAGCCAGCAGAAGCAAAAATAACAACAGCAACGACAAATACTTTATTACAATTATCGTTTCTTACTCTCTGCGTAAGTATGTATACTTATTCACGTGTGCGCTCGTGCGTACATTTGTTTAAGTTTATGAGGATAAGTAACTTTGTTAGTGCCACTACGTCTGTATAGGTGTATATAAAGATGTGTGTGTGTGTGTGTGTGTGTGTGGTTGCATGCCTTCATTTCGAAATGAACGACAGACGTCACTTGTAATGTCATACTGTTAATGCAACACTAATTGCAAGTAGCAACTCGGGAATTATATGCTCTTTTCAAGGGTAACATTTTCATTTTCGTTTTATTTGCTTTTCTACCTAATGGAAATTGTTTTGAAATAAACTATTACAAGTCTAGAAGGGTTCATTAGCAAAAGTTAATGAGGGATTTTAATGTTTTTTTTTATTTTTCGTAAAATAAATTAAAAGTCAGAAGTTAAGAGTTACAAAAAAAAATAAAGAAATGCTTATAAAAAAATTAAAAGTAAAGTAGTGTTTGTCATAATAATTTACAATTTGTCTTGAAAGCAATTTGTTCTTTAAAAATTCTCACAAACAAAAAAAAATTAATAAAATTAATAGTTATAGGCTTGTAGCACAATTAAACATACATATCCTTACGTTAATATAGAAAGGCCTTAACTGATTTCTTTTCGACAGAAGAACATCTTGTGATTCCAAAAATGTACAAATCTCGATTTCAAATTAAAAAAATAATGTCTTAGTGCCTTTCTATATTAAGGTACCGATATGTACTTAAAATTAACAAGCCTAAAAAGTTTGTCTTAAATAGAATAGAAAATAAGCAAGTTGACAGAATTATGCATGATTAGTACAGAAACAAATAACACAACGGCAAGACTGTTGCAAATTAGGTATGATAAATTTTGAGCTTTCATTGCATAAAAAGCTTTCAGCTAATTGGAGTATGATGAAGCAAAATAATTCACATATCCATTTGCATTGAAAAATATGTTTATAGTGGTGAAAGTTTTCACCGATTGACACCACACACAGTGAACCAAACACAAGCACGCTGATGATGAAACTGTGGCTTTCTTCAAAAAATTATATTGTTCCGTTAGGCTAGAGTGTTTGTCATAATAATTACATTTTGTCTGTAGTGCACCTTGTTCCTTAAAAAATATCGCTTATCATATGGCTTACACAGTGATACCAACTTTGGCCTAATCGAAGCATTAAAGAAGAAAAGTAAAGTAATCTTTTGCTAATAAATTTAACAAATTTTAAAACTTTGTAGGTTAGGTTAAGGAAAGTTGGAAAATATGGGCAGGCAAAGCTGGATCAATACCATTATAGCATTACCGTTATGCTCTTAATGTTTTTATCGAAAACTTATCAAACTTATTGTATTGTAAATATATTTGCTTAAATTTTTTTCCTTAGGATATTTTGTATCTGGTATATTTTCTGGTATATTGTCATCTGGTTTGACTAAACGGTGGAGATTAGTTTAATATTTTTGATCAGTGTTTTATTATCTTGTTGACAAGCTCCACATGTTTTATCATCAATAACACCCATACATACGAGCACGGTTATGCTTTGTATGTATGTTTATAACCTTGTGTTGGTCTTTTTAGTTTCAGAATCTTTTTGGTCTTTCTTCTATTTGGGATTTCCCAGCACAGTTTACTCACTCTTCAAATAGTACAGTTCTACCCATCTCTGATGTTTGTACAACTTTTTTTTTGTTTTTTTTCCATATCCCATTATTTTAATTTTTGTAAAGGTTTGCCATTTTCTAGTTTGATGCTTCGCAATAATGATCCCATCCTCGCCAGCTTATCTGCCTGTTCGTTTCCACCGATACCCTGATCAGAGAATGACAAAAGTATTGTTTTAAGTACTCTTTGAGCATTGGCCTTCAAAAAAAAAAGTCGCTCATATGCAAACATACGCATTAATTGTAAAACGAGCAACCAACAACTATGTTCGAACACATTTCTTAAATTACACAGCACAAACGACTACAATTAAAATTTATCACATGCATGAATATAAAAATACTCTGAGTATTAATTGTTACAGGGCTATTTTATTTACACACACATACAGCATATTTTTAAACCGACAAAACACAGTTGCCATTCCATTTTATACACTCAAATGTATGTGTGTCTACAGTGGCGAATGATAAATAAATATGCCTAGTATCATGCGTATAATTTTTTGTCCGACTAAATATATGTAAATAGTCCCAATATAAGCATACTCCGACTATAAGTGTGACAGCTGGTCAATATGCACAATGCGCATATAAGTTTCTATTGATAGTCCTAGGGTATTTTAGTATTTCGCATAAACGAAGTAGAGATGCTCTTTTTGAAATTAGCTATATTCATAGTTGCCAAAGAGAAAATATGTTAGCGTACAATTGTGATTATACGCACTTACTAAGATTACGACTCTTTACTTATGTAAATTTTTTGAGTACTCATTGTCATTCTCTGACCCTGATATAATGGAATTTATATTATACCGATGTCTCCACAATAACTATGTATGAGTTTGTCTCAGTTTTGCATGGCTTAATGCTTCGATAACTTCTCTTCTATTCGTAAAGATATTTATTGACAGACTGTGACCTTAATTTCGTCTAATGCAGTAGAATCCGCTACACTAGCGGTTTCCAGTTTGGGACCCGTCCATGTATAGGACCGTTCTAAGGTTATTCCCCTTCCTATTTACACTGTTTAAAATAAAATATTGATTTACAAAAACAAGACATGCAACATATGTTTGGCTAGGCATCCAGTTATTCTGTCAACGCTATTGCTCATTACATCTCTTTGAGGTGTCACAGACTCAATAACATACACATGCATGTACATAAGCCCACAAGTGCACATATATACACACAAAACCCCAAATACATATATATAAAGGACCACAGCAAAAACAGACCACAAATGGAAAAACACAACTTGTTTGCCACATAAACCAAAATTAAATACCAAAAATGCGTACGCATTCTCATAAATTATTCACTTAAACCACTATTGTTCACATTTATTGCGACTTTTTTTTATATACATACATACATACGAATATACACACATACAATATGGCATGAATGTATATAATATTTATTTCCTTTTTGGAGGTCGATTGCGGGCCACATTTTACGAAACAAACATTTGCAAGTCAACAGAGTAGATATGGCAACAATAAAATGCAAACAGGTTGGGTAGAATTATGTTCGCCATTATTTTAGATTTTAAAATGTTGCTGTTTCATTTTAACGTTTATATTGGACATTTTATATATTTTATACATTTTAAAACAGATGTTGTCTGTCTACATGCTGCACGAATAAATTTCATGTAATTTTGCACTGCATGAATGTTTAATTTTCTGCAAAACTCCTTTAAATGTATTTCAATTAGTAAAATAAAATATGGTGGAAAAGTTCAAATAAAATGTGATTTGCAGCAAATTATGCGATATTGGTTTTATGTTTTTATAAATATTATACATGCATATACATATGTAAATATATATATGTATGTTATTCCATAGTTATTAAATTTAAGGAGGATGCAATAAATTTAACTACTTCGATGTAGTTGTTTGGTGGTTATATCTCCTGTAAAGGTGCAAATATTACAATTCCTTTAAGATATTGCTACCGGCATAATTTGGGTCTCACTAAAGCTTCTACTAAAAATAATACATTAAATTTCTTAAAGCAGCTTAAAAATGTTGTCGTTTCTGGATGCCTCTATTTAAAGCGATTCCTAAAATTCCTCTTCAAACCCACTTAAAAGCAGATTATCTATTTAATTATTTTTTTTTTCCCAAACAAGCCAGACGTTTGACTCGAGTAAGAAGTTTGTATGAAATGCATTAAATGGTTGAGTGAGACCTAAAGAAGTTTTCTAGGCAAGTCGTCTGCCCGTTATTACGTTTTTGCCCTTTAAAAACGCTTTTCTGTGGACTCGAAGACCTGTAAATGAATAAAAGACCCCAGTGTAATAATTACGAGTAAAGAATGACACTTTATTTACTAATTTAATATGATTTAAAATCAAACTTTTTGCATGCAGATTTTACATTGGTATTTTTTTTTCTGTGTGTATATTTATTTTGTAAGTCTCTCAAGATTACTTAAGGTAGTTATGACTAAAGCGGTAAGTGCCTCAACTACCACGTGGTAAGCTTGAGTTCAAATCTTGGCTGGAAAGCCAACACCTTTCCCTGATTCCTGCACTAATAAATTTCACGTAAGCTTAAAAATTATAAAATTACTAATTATATTACATTAAATTCATGCTGAAACAACTTTGATTCAACATGATTCTTCGTGTTATTTAAATTCATGTTGTTTTAACTTGAAATAACTATGATTCAACATGATTATTCGTGTTATTTAAATTCATGTGGTTTCAGCTTGAAATAACTTTTATTCAACATGATTCTTCATTTTGATTGAACAGTACTGGAATATTAAATCAACATGAAATAAAACTAAATTAACTACCATGCGCATAATTAGTAAATAACAAACGACAATGGCAAGACTGTTGTAAATTTAAAGATGGTAAAATTGAGCTTTCATTAGAAAAAAAAGCTTTCAGCAAATTGTAATACCATGAATCCAAACAATTCACATATTCCATTTGCAATAAAAGTTGCGTATATAAATCTACATCAACTGACACCACACACAGTGGACCAAACACAAAGCACGCTGATGATGAAGCTGTAGTTGCCTTCAAAAACAGCTAGTTGTTCCGTTCTACTACGTATTTATCAGAATATTTACAATTAACTTTGGTGTTATTTGTTCATTAATAATTATCACATGTAATTTGGCTTACAAAGCGATACGGACTTTAGCCTAATTAAATGATAAATAAAGAAACAAATGAAGTTCGAACGGCAATAATTAAAATCAACTAAAACTATTTCAAAAGGACAAATTTCCTTTTAAAGTTGTTGTAAATCATGATGAACTAACATGAAACACATATGAAGCAAAATTATTACCGAAAAATGTGAAATCTTGTTTTCGACTATTTAATATGAAATTTTTTTAATTGTACGTAAATTCTCTCATCCAAAGCGATAAACCACTGATACTTAAATACTTGTGAGACAACATTTACTACGTTATTATTGACATACGTTCTCTATTGTAGTAAAAAGTGATTGAAAATGGGATTTTCCGGTTGAGATTCCTGCGAGCCAGTTATGGTAGTCATATGCCAAATATCACTTTTAATTCTATATTACACATAATTATTTTAAAATTAAAGCCAATTTTATAGCACTGTACACCATTCGTCTGTAATACATCTCAATTTAACTTTCTTTTTCCAGTCCTCAACAAAGCACCCTGTTACAATAAATATTTTCAAAAAATAGAAAATTTGTTCTTCTTTTGCTCGTCCCAATTTGTGTAAATTTTTTGCCGTATAACATTTTACTAATAATAAAAAAAAAATGCAACGAACATTCTTTCATAATTTTCCCTGAAATATCGTCTGAGATTTACGTTGCTTTAAATGCCACATGCATTAAGTCTAACACGCACGTTTGTTACTTTTCACATGCTTTAGCTACAAAAACCTCCTCCCACATCTTTTATTGGAATGTCAGTGGCAGCAGTTACCTAAAGTAATTGTGCATCTCTGTGTACAACCACTGCTACTGTCACGGCAACTGCCGCTGTCACCGTTACGTTGTTTTAATTTTACAAATAATCTGAAAGTTTCTGCTTTACTCTGGTATTTCTTAGTTTACCAGTACTTAAGCATTTTAGCCAAAACTTCTTAATCAATTACACAACTTTGTAAGTTTATACCAACTCATACACGTTTCTACTCGCTAAACATCAACACGCAAACTCATGATCTCACACACGTCCTTACATACATAAGTAAGTAAGTATGTGTGTGTATGTACGTGCTGTATTTATATAAACTTAGATTTGGCCATAAACTTCTGCCATATGTTGTTGTTTGTTCGTTAACCAGTACATACTGTTTTCTCAGGTGTTGCCACAAATTTTGTCACAATTTGTTAGTTAGCATGAGTGTTAAGTTTCGTGTCCGTGCATGCATGCTTGCCTTAATATTTAGCCAAACTTTTTAAGAGTTAAACTATTTTTAAACTTTGCATGTACACTGAGAAAAAAATATTGGAATTTAAAGAAATAAAGAGAAGGTAAATCTTGCAGGCCATCCATGAAACTTTACTTATTTTTAAGTCTAAAAACGTGGAAAATTGGGGTAAAATCAGCAACTTTTGTAAGCGTGGAATCATTTAAAATATCAAAACGATAATTTATTATTATAATAATTAAAATTAACTAGATAATTTTTTTTGTTTGTTTTTGTTTTTAGTATAAAATTATGTTTTAAAACTACCGTTTTTACATTTTCAAAGAGTTCTCGCTTTCAAGAGTTAATTTTTTGAACTACTAAGATTTTTTTCTCAGTGTTGATTTCTAAATTAGGTTGTAGCTACTCGCTTTTTTTATTTCAAAGTGGTAATTTTTATTTTCCGAATCTCTTAAATTTTTGGCTCAATTAGGTTTGAAGCGTGACTGCTGTCTGGTTGATTTTAATATTCGTCTTGTTTGCAGCAGCTGCTTGTGAACTATGAATAAATTTGTTTAAGCTTGAACTAATTTTACGAAAAGTGCATATGCACAATGTTGTTGTCAGTAATTAAATGTTAAACAAATAAAATGTAGAAAGTTATACAAAATACATGTAAAAGCATAAATATTTATATATAGCTCACGTAATACTCGTATGTAATTGTATACTCAGTTAATTTAATATATCCCAAGTCATAGAATTAAATAATTTTTGCTCAGTTTTCGCATATATCATATCAGTTCATGGGGCATCCCCATTTTACTTTATATTTGAGAAGGCATTCAAACCCGTGCCCTACAATCTTATCTGGAAAGCCCTTGAATGTGAAGCATGCACCCAAATTGATAAAAACATAATACAAGGTGACAAAAAGAAATCACCCTTATTTTTGCAAATGGAGGCCAATGTCAAATCTGTTTTGAGATTTGTGAACCAAACAGGTGTAGAATACAAGTGAACAAGCCATGGAGCGATACACTCCCCAAGAACGCGTAATAATCGTGTCGTGGCGTTCCCGGGTCGTCTCATCTCTCGTTTTGGCAATTTACACTAACCCGCAAGACCGCCCGACTTAACTGTTCCAGACTTTTTTGTGGGGTTTTTTGAAGTCCCGTGTTTACGTGAATAATCCCGAGATCCTGGAAGCCCTCAAGGACAACATTCGAGACGAGTGCGACAATCTGTCGCCCAAAGTTTTCGCCGAAGTGATGAAAAATGCAATAAAACGAGCAATCAATTATGACGGCCCCTATTTGGCCGATATCATCTTCTCGACTTGACCAATAAATATCTAAAGGTTCAAATAAACATAACCAAAAAACGGAATCGAAGTTTTTCATTTACATAGAAAAAAATGAGATCCAAACAATATCGAATAACTTTTTTTGGCCCACCTTGTAGAACACACAAAAAATTTCATATTCAAATAAAGTTTTTTCTTTTGAAATAACTTTTTTTCATCTTAACTTAACATTCCAGCACTGTTAAATCAAAATGAAAAATCATGTTAAATCAACTATACTATAAATTGAAAGGTGTTGCTAAAATAACACTTAGAACAATGCTGAAGCAAAATAATTTTAAGTTGAAACTTCTCTGTAAGAGCAAATAAAGCAAATATATAAATACTCAAAACTGTACTTGTGAAACTGCACATATTAACGCATTAAATTTAAACAAACTTCTTACTACAATTACTGAAACATTAAACTCGTGCACTTACAAAGTTTAACTGTTTACAACCCTGTACTTGACATTTCAAAAACAAGCATCTAACTGCGAAATTGCCGAACGCATTGAACTTTGGCAGTCGTTATTAAAAAAAAAAGAATCCAAACAACAAAAACTATAAGAAAAACAATGCATATGTACAGCTTTCATGGCATATGGCCAATGTCAATGCCTTTAAATCAAACATAAGCTAAATATGTTTGTTTTTTTTTAAGCAAATATGTTTATGTGAAATGTGCATTCGATGCATAAATATTAGCTAAAGAAGACTATAAGATGGCAGCAAAATGTCTGAGTTGCAAAAATAAATGTTAAATATAAAAAAGATATATGAAATACCATAACACAAAATTTTGTCTACAGAATCCTTACTTAATGTTGTGAATGCAAAAGTAACTTTGTTTGTTTCTCCGTTGCGCTTAAACGTTCAAACAATAAATAATAAAACGATATTGTGTACTAGTCATAAAAAAATTTCTTAGGAAGCCAAACGTATGCCACACTTAAAAAATATTCAACTCTTTCCATTTTTTCTTAAGATCTTTCTTAGTCCGGACCTATTTCACTGCTTATTTCGTTGATTGACGGAAATCATTCAAATCACAACATTAACATTCGTTTTATTATCAGGGTCCTTTATAAAAAGTTAGTGCTTAAACAAATTTTCCATCATCAGAACTTAATTTCTTATACAACTGTAAGTTAAAGTCTAGTTTGTAAAGGATAATGATAATGTATCCTTGGATCACTACCCTCCCATTACATTGTTCTTCTTTGTTCCCAAAATGATTTTTTTTAAGAAATTTACGAACTAATTTCCATCTAAACATTGTCAACTATTTGCTGAAGTTTACATCAAAAAAAGGGAAATTTTTACCCTTTTTCTTTTAGTTAAAGGAAAAAAGGAAATTTTAGGAATCGTAAAGGATTAACAATGATAAGCCTGTGTGAAAACCTTAAGATATGATCCAAACTTGCTCCACTTTGGTAACGCAAATTCTACAATATCCTGACTTTTAGGGGATGTCGTTTTTACAGGGCCTTAACGAATATATTCCCGAACATCAACTTTGTTTTAATTTTTTTTAATGCGATGATGTTCAGCCTAAATTTATAAATTTTTTTAGCCCTACTAAACAATTTTTTTAGCATTCGCTGAAGTAGTTAGCACGTTGACTACGAAACCGAAGGTCTTGGGTTCGAGCTCGGCATCAGACATTCATTAAATAACAACAACACGCATTTTTCTGATGTGTATTAGTGTCCTTTGTATCAGTTGTTGTAGTAAAGTTCCAGTGATGAAGGCATAGTCACTGTTCACTGAACTACACGGACTTCAGCAGATACTAATCCTAATGTAACATCAGAACGCCCTCCTTCGTTGAGTAGCAGAATCATGGGCGAAGTAAAATAATCAATAAAATGGCTTCAAAATATTGAGTACGCCTCATTTAACACCAGAGGCGCTGCAACGTGTAAAAAAGCAGAGTTGTAAAATAATGAAGCCTTCCTCTATCTCTTCCTTCACCACCTGTCTTCTATATCACTATCCCTTTCCTAAAGAAATTAACACCTAGTAATAGTAGTTAGGCATTTATTGCTCGAGTGTTCCCAGTTGGCCAAATTGGCTTGCACGACCTTGTCATATACGATGGTTGTACGACTTGTCCTCAGTTATTAAGTTTCCTAGTCGACAATTTAATTTAATTGAAATCGTCGTTCTCGACAATCTGGGTGACAATGTCGTGCATTTTTTAATTAATTAAACACTTTTGACTTTCTTGATGACAATCTGAGCGACAAGTCGTGTGTCTTGTGTTCAATCAATCACATAAATATGTTAGCTTCTTGTTGACAAAATTTTAGGTGGTGCTGTAGCCAGATGGTATGCACGAAAACTTGTAAAAAATGCAGCCTCGATTCGAATCCCAGCTAATTCGGTCAATAATTTAAATAAAACGGAAAAACTAGTAAGCAAAAAAAATTTAATTTTGTATGTTAAAAATATTAATTTAAAATCTCCCAGTTGGCCACGTCTTTAGGACACCTTTGACGACTGGTACAAGACAATGGTAATTCGTAGAAGACAAATTGAAGACAGCTCCATACAAATCGTCTACGAAATTTTTATACAAATGGCGGCGAGGTCACACAAGACAAGATGAGCGACAATGTCGCTCAGATTGTCCTCAACAAAGTTTTATTGAAGACAGATTTTCGTCGACAAGGCTTCATTGAAGGAAAAAACGTATGCCGCTGTCGCTCAGATTGTCGTCAATACGCCTTTATTGTAGACAAAATGAGGAACATTGTCGCTCAGATAGTCATAGACGACGATTTTCTTTAAATTGTCAATTAGAAAACCTAATCGACGGGTGACATGTCGTACATTAATCATCGAAGACAATATCGTCAGTGACGATTTGGCCAACTGGGTAAAGTCTGTTCTGTTGAGTGAAATTCTCGCTGAAGAACTCACACACACTATCATTTTGTGAACGACCACAATATGGGATGGACATTCTCGGGGCCATTTGTTCGAAAATTTCGTAAACGATTGGTTTGAGCTGTCGTCAATGTGTCTTACACGATTGTCTATTGTCTTGTATCCATCGTTGAAGATGTCTTAAAGACATAGCCAACTGGGTTACTTCTCCTAAAAAAACAGCTCTCTTTGATATGCACACAGATTAAAAATCAAGATTTTTACGTGAAATAAAACTCACGTAATTAAAATTTAAAAGGCAGATTTTTTTATATAATTTTCGAATTTTAAAATCAATGCTAAATATTCTTTAGCATTTGCTTGTTTTCAGTCTCTTTTTGTAGAAGTGTCTTGATCATAAATAAAAAATGAGTCTTAGCCAATAAAGACAAGTGTGGAAATCTAATAAAACACTTGGGTTCAAGGATATAAAATTAGAAGTATTTTCTCGTACAGAAAAATACTTGAGAATTATTGCTTGAACAACACAAGACAAAGCGTTAGATATACATATACATACATACATATACACACATACACATTTACGTTTGTATAATATTATAAAAAAAAAAAATTTTTTATTAGCTTGATTTTCTCCGCAAATGTGCAACATTAAATATCAGTAGCAGTAGACTACTCGAATTACAGCCAACGTACGCACATAAAATGTCCCCTGCTTTATAAATAAATACAGAAGTATACGTTCGTGTTTGTTGTACAAATCAAAAAGAGATGATACTTTTTTTAACACAAATATTTATCTATTTTTGTGTTCAAGTGAGGGGCTTTATTTTCTCTCTATGACCTTTTTAAATATTAATACTATAGTTGTGATTGCATGGGGAATTCTGATTGACTTTTTATTTGCAATACTCCCCGCAATTTTTCTTATAGAATATACACACACATGCATATATTTCTTTAAGAACATCAACCCCTCTTACTCTTAAAACTTAATCAAAAATAAATGAATTGTATTTTCATTTATGCACATGTTCTCTGCAACATTGTTGGCAAAGTTATTTCCCTTTTTGGTTTTAAATTCTTTGCCGCCGCATAAGTGACTTTCTCTGCTGGAATCGACCACTGAAATCGAAACTTTTCTATATAAAAAAGTAATATTTGTGTTTTTGTTTTTCTTTCATTGGTTTAACAAAACAATTCAACCAGTGGTTGTTCCCGCGGGATATGCACCAAACACTAACTTAACACTTTGCTGTCTCGGTTTCTTTTTGTGTTAATTTTTTTTCTTTTTACAGTTAAAAGCATTATTCTTCTGGTGAGTGTCTGTCTGTTTGTTAATGGTTACAGTGACTAGCAATACATAAAAGAGCTTCAGAAGTTGCAATTTTCGAAACTAATAAGAAAATTCAACTTAGTAAAGACTTAGTTGAACAATTTAAAAATATTTTAATTTTTAAAATGCTTATGCGGCAAATAAATGTTGGCCATTAGAACTCTCCTGAAATTTGGGAAGTATCCTCCTTCATTCGTAGCTGGTATTATCACATGGTATCTTGCGGCTAGACATCTGAACTGAATTAGACGAATTAATTGAATTCAAATTCATAATAATGTATAAAATTATTTTTAAAAAAAATTAATTTAATGACACAAAAATATTTTTTGTCCGGCTTGAAGATTTTTAAAAAACAATTTTTGAGCAAATCAAAACCAGCGACCGTAACGGTTATAAGTTTTATTTCAAAAATTACTTTCAAATCATTATTTCTTGAATTTTATTTATTCCTAAAAAATAGAAGTTATTTTTTGATTTTTATTTATTCCTCACGAAATAACAATAACTTTTTAATGTTTTTGCTTAATTTTTATGTTTTAGAAGAGTATTCTTTGGGTAAAAATTAACATTAACCCATTTGAAATTAATTTTTTATGTAAAAAATAATATTAGATGTTAAATTAAATTTACTTTTTTACATTTTATTCAGTTTGAAAATTACACTTTTTATGAGAAAAAAATCAAAAATCAATAAAAATCAAAAAAATTACTTTCATTTTCTGATGAAAAAATAAAACACAAGAAATAATTGTTATTTTCTGAGGAATAAATAAAAACCAAAAAGAAGAGAAATGACTTAGGACACCCGGTTAGAGCTATGCTGCTTAGTTATATAAATCAAATTTCATGTGTG
This sequence comes from Nowickia ferox, assembly GCA_936439885.1. NCBI lineage: Eukaryota > Metazoa > Arthropoda > Insecta > Diptera > Tachinidae > Nowickia > Nowickia ferox. The sequence goes on from OW387026.1 coordinate 73,734,102, forward strand.
AAATAACAATGCAATAAAATTATATTTTATGATGATGTCCAATTCGCCGCAAATATTTCAAAACGTTTCTATTTATTTGCCATTATTTTCTTTTCTAACTGGGTACAGTTAATGTGTTGTTTGTGGCCGGCGGCGCCTGTTAACCGGCTTACAGCCAATCGGCTTCATTCTCTGATTTGTGCTTATGTGCAAAAACAATAGAAAAACAAGTTGAGCAATCCTTCTCACTTCAAAGAACGAAACAAAACAAAATCAAACGGTTTGTTTGGTTTATTTTCGTAAACTGTTTTTAAGGACAAAGAAATAAAAACAATAATAAATGTATAATTGAAATAGTGTGGATTATTTTTATAACGAAAATCACATCCTAACTACTGTATCGCGCAATAAAGAGCATCGCTCCAAAAATAATCTGTAAAGTTGAGTTTTTTAATAATAATCAATTAATCAATAAGCATCTACAGGTAGTCCAGTTAACAGGGAGTACCTTGGGCACGTAACGCTTCTCTATTAGTGTGATTTTTTAGTTACGTTTGGTAAGTAATCGTTGCTTGCGATCCCTGATTTTAAAACCCGTGATTACAATTAAGGGAATCATGAGTTCAATACACCATTTGAATCTCAATTTTTTCATTTTGAGTGTGTAGTGACTTTTAAGTATTGAAAGAGTTTAATAACCTTCATCATCATTAAAAACAACATCACCATGTGTTGTTTTATGGTTTTTATATTAAAAACTCACCATTTATATTAACAAAACACAAAACACCATGAGGTGAGTTTCTTCCTTACCACTTTCGTTACGTACACAAAATTTTTTCACACACTGATTACTCATAATTCAGTTGCAATTTTCAAAACAATTCAAACAGACCGACAAACACAAAAATCCTAAAGATTCTAATTATAATCTATCTCTATCATAACTACCAACAACATCATCTCGTTTTGCTTCGATGTTTTTTTTTATATTGCAGACACACCAATATCAAAAGAGAAACATAACAAATCGAGGTGACTTTATTTATGCTTTTACTAGTTTAGTATACATACATAAAATTTTTTCACACAATACATATTTACTTACAATTCAATGGCAAACTTCAAACGCCTATAACTTCTTATATGCACAACCTATCACTATAATTTTTTTACAATTTAAATGCACTTATCCTCAGCTTCTATTTGACACTAATTTCATTTCACTTATTAAACTTTTACTACAAATTTTAGAAAATTAAAACACCCGCACTCGCATATTAATTACCGAACACTTGTAACAAACATCAACGACTAAAACAAGATGCTCTAATTAAATGAGCGGAATGCATTGATATATCCAAACAAGTGCAAGGTGAATTTCTGAATTATCTATGTACACGAGTAGTCGGGCACTTGGCATTCTGCGACAATTAAAATTGTGAAATTTTGAAATTTTAATTACCCAAATTTTAAAATTATTGGAAATTTGTGAAATTTGATACCTACGAGGGTGGTTCAATAAGTCCGTCTGATTTTTTGTTTACATAAGGAGTTTTTTGTTTACATAAGGAGTTTTCTGTTTACATAAAGAGTTTTTTCATTACTACATACGAGGGCGGTTCAATAAGTCTGGTTTTTTATGACCGTGGGAATTTATATGTATGTATGTTTGTGGGGTGGATTAAGGGGTTTCATAAGATTAAGATTTCATAAGTATACATATATACCGACGGGAAAAATCATGAAAATGATTTTCCTAATACCAACGGGAAAATCATGAGATGATTTTTCCTAATACCAATGGGGGGAGTTGTGAAACTTAATTTTTCCTAATGCCGACGGCAATGCATGATAATTTTTCCTAATGCCGACGGCAATGCATGATTATTTTTTTCAAATGCCGACGGCAAAACATGATTATTTTTCCTAATGCCGACGGCAAAACATGATTACTATATTTCTTAATGCCGACGGGAAAATGATTTTTCCAAAGGGAAAATTGCCAGTGTTGCCAGACTATAGACATTTGTTATCGTAATACTATATCAGTAATATCAGAGAAAATAGATTTGATGACTACTAGGCGATTCTCATATGAATCGTGGGAATGTGTATGTGCGATTTCCTAACGCTATAAATTGTTTATAAATAAAATAAATTGTTTATAAATAAAATAATTAAATAAATTAAATTAATTTAATTAATTTTAAATAAATTAAATTAATTTATTTAATTATTAAATTAAATTAATTTATTTAATTATTTTATTTATTTATAAAATGTTTTCATGTATGTGAACACTCCTAATGCTTGTGTGTGGGGGGGGGGGGTCCAGCTTGATTGTCGCTGTTAAGCATATCTTTTGTTTATTTGTTTAAGAAATATATTTGTATGTATGTGTGTATGAATGTATGAATGTATGTATGTATGAATGTATAAATGAATGTATGCATGTATGAATGTATAAATGAATGTATAAATGTGCGATCGTGGAAACTTGTGCGTGGAATATTTTATTGAATACATTTATATTTTGCAACGTAATCATTTTCTTTGTCTACGATTATTTTAAAGCAGTGGATTTTCAACTAAGTACAGTCATCAGCACAGAAACAAAAAGAATAAATTTGCGAGTAAGCAAATTGAGGGTATTGTAGAGATGGTTGTTGCTTAAGATGATGATGAAAAGTGTTTAGCTGCTGCTGCTGATTTTGAAGAGATGTGCCCTCGCTTACCATCCCTTGATTCAGCACACTATGGGTCTTAAGATGATTCAAAAAGGATTTTTGATATTTGTAAACTTTGTTACATCTATTACACATATAACCTGAAGAACTCATTTTTAATTATTTTATTATTATTATTTCACTTTAACACAACTGATGATGCTGCTAAATACAATAAAGTACTGATGTGTTGATTAGAAAAGTTGGCGTATTTATACGAAACTTAGTAGCAGTATCCTTGCAGCATATTTACTTTTTGTTTCTCTTCTGATGACTGTACTTAGTTGAAAATCCACTGCTTTAAAATAATCGTAGACAAAGAAAATGATTACTTTGCAAAATATAAATGTATTCAATAAAATATTCCACGCACAAGTTCCCACGATCGCACATTTATAACTTCATACATTCATACATTCATTTATACATTCATACATGCATACATACATTTATACATACATACATACATACATACATTCATACATGCATACATACAAATATATTTCTTAAACAAATAAACAAAAGATATGCTTAACAGCGACAATCAAGCTGGACCCCCCCACACACAAGCATTAGGAGTGTTCACATACATGAGAACATTTTATTTATAAACAATTTATTTTATTTATAAACAATTTATAGCGTTAGGAAATCGCACATACAAATTCCCACGATTCATATGAGAATCGCCTAGTAGTTATCAAATCTATTTTCTCTGATATTACTGATATAGTATTACGATAACAAATTTATATAGTCTGGCAACACTGGCAATTTTCCCTTTGGAAAAATCATTTTGCCGTCGGCATTAAGGAATATAGTAATCATGTTTTGCCGTCGGCATTAGGAAAAATAATCATGTTTTGTCGTCGGCATTTGAAAAAAATAATCATGCATTGCCGTCGGCATTAGGAAAAATTAAGTTTCACAACTCCCCCCATTGGTATTAGGAAAAATCATCTCATGATTTTCCCGTTGGTATTAGGAAAATCATTTTCATGATTTTTCCCGTCGGTATATATGTATACTTATGAAATCTTAATCTTATGAAACCCCTTAATCCACCCCACAAACATACATACATATAAATTCCCACGGTCATAAAGAAAGAAAGAGGAAATTGTTTGTCATTTCTATTAAATACATATGTATATTAAAATTAAAAATTGTATGTTTCGCTGAAATGGTAAAGTCAAACACTTACGTATGGATCTTAAAATGTGACAAATCTTTACCTGATGGAACAAAATCTGCCACAGGGTCAAAATTTCTATAATTGGCACCTTTCACTTAAAGTTCTTCAATTTTCAAATTTTATATTTTTATACAATATTGATTGTTATTTTATTTTATTTTTTTGTGTATTATGTTTTTAATAGACGCTCTGTTGACAATGTCACCAAAATAGTCGGCAAAAGTGGGGACTTGGGGACACTTAACCCCATGTTTTCTAAAGGGTTACTTATATTATATTTAATTGCAGATTACGAGAACATACGACACAAAATGTTTGAATTTGTTATCGCTCGTTCTTTTATGTGAATGAAACAAACGTTAAACAATAACAATGAAAAAATTTTTGTTTTTTTCGTATTGTTTTTGGCCATGATCACAAACTGTACATTAACTTAAGCGTACGCGGCTAGAAAAGAAAACAATGGGAACTAAATAAATTGAAACGCTTTCAAAAGAACAATTTGCAAAAGTTTGCTAGATTAAGCGTTCATTAATGTAGAGAGTGTATTATTGTTGATTTAGGGCGACTTTTTGGGATTGAGATTACGATTAGTTTATTTCTGTTATTAACTAATCCGAAAATTAACTTAATCTCTCTTAACTAAATATTATGTTTTTGAGTGGTAGTTTATCTTCTTATTATGTGTAGTACTGCCATACTGAGGAACAAAATAGTGGCAACATTTTCTGTGCAAAAGTCATACATGTTATCAACACACTTTGATTTTTTGTGGGAAGAAGAAGAAACTGCCATATTTTGTTATTTACAAGTAAAATATTGCGCGTGTTAAAGGAAATAGATAAATAATATAAGATTAAACCACCACGATTGGCCGCTTAAACTAGCAAGTAAAACCATATAATCGACTACCCAAAAATCTCAAATGAAGATTAAGGTTAATTTAATTTCTAATCTTGAACTCAAAAAGTAGCCCGTAAAGTTTATACCCACCTAGTTTAAAAATATTTTTGTTCTACTTTTTGTGTTTGACTGAAATTAAAAGAAAATTAAGTTATTTGCTTTTACTACGTACATCTATACATAGTACATACATATGTACATACTACCTGCATTATTTATAAAAAATATTACGGCTTTTTAAAGGCTGAATAAGAAAAATTTTGTATTGACATTTTGTATTGCTATTTGCATTCGCTTTTGCATTCGATAAAATGTATGCGAATATTTCAAGCGAATACTAAAGAAAAAAAATTTAGTTCGCTTACAATAATAATTCACGATACAAAAACGTCAAAAACACGAAAATAGTTTTAAGCCATTATGAAAAAGATTTTACATACCAGTAAGCGTTCTAAACAAAACTTTAAATATAAAAACAAACTCCAGCGGTCTTTGGAAATATATTCAGGTTTTTTAAAAGAAAAGGCAGTGTTTGATTTGTGCGAAAATATTTCTACTTAAGGCTAGTCTGTTCAAATTTTTCAAAAACTTTGAGCACCTTTTATGTGGAAAACAATGCCACACAACGAAAAATATTGGAAATGCCAAACGTTGTCACTAGTACACACTGTTTCGATGTCACAAAATGCTATAGTGTACTCGTATACTCGGCATTACATACTTGCATATACATATTTCGACGTGTTTTTTTTTAATTGAAAATATGTTTTCGTTAAATCTAGGAAACACGAGCTCAATACCAAGTGCAATAAAATTTTTTTAATTTTCTGCTTTCAATTACTTTCAGGCTCTCTCTATTATCATTAAAAAAAATATAATCCTTATGCATCATTGCTTGTAATATTGAAGAATAACCCACCTATATTAAATATCAAACAACACACCAATAGGTGAGTTTCTTCTTCACCACCTTAACAAACATACATAAAATAATTTCACCCAGTTCACATCCAATACAATTGCCGACAAACAAAAAAATCCTAGATTCTAATTATGATCTTTCTCTATCATAATTAAAAACAGCACCACCAGCGTTACCGTTGTAAAATTTCAAATAGTGGTACCAAAAAGGGAACTTAAAAAAAGGGGCACCCTTAAAAACAAGAAAAATTAAAACAAATCTGCTTATTTTTAAAAACATCAAAAATAAAAACCAGGTTTTACATATTTAAAGACTAAAATATGCTATTTTTATGATAAAATAAAGAAACAAAATGTAAAAATTATACATACGAGTCTAATCTGTGCTTATGATAAGAATTACTTTAATTTTGTAAAGATACAGATATATTTTTAATGCTTTGTTAGCATTGGCACTTATTTACAAAAGAAAAATTCGAACTCGGCTTATTTACTTTATAGAAAGTTTATTTAATTTTTTATAAATATCTGAATATTGAAATCTCAAGAGACAGGCACAAGACAATTCTAAAAATTTTTTTACATTGAATTTTTTAATTAACTAAAATACCTATATATTTTTAGAAATTTTTAATAGTAAATAAATGCCTATTTCTTGAAACTGTATATCTGTGCTTTTGAATAGGTTCATCACTTGGTATCTAGTCTTTCAAATCCCTTTGCTACAAACTTAAAGTAGAAAACATGGAATGACAAGTTTAAACTTTCAGTCTATTAGATAATTTATCTTCTAATGGTGCCAATTTAGAAAAAAAAACGCTCAGCGGGAGCAGTAGTATGCAGCAAACTAAATATATATGAATTATATGTATACAATTTTTGCAATTTGAAAAATTGTTTTTTCGTACCAACATTTCAGATTAAGATATTTTGAAAATTGCATCGCAGCCTTCTTTATTCGCTTAGCTTTCTTACATGCGTAACTTTAACTCTTTCAAAGCAGTTAGTGTCCTCAATTGATTTAATAAATACCGGATCAAAAATAAATAAATATTATTTAATACAATCAGTCTTTTATTGCTTCTATTAATTCTTGAAAAAATTTCACTACAATGACAATGCTAATTTAGTAGCACCAACGGTAACGCTGGTGCTGCACCACCTCGTTTTGTTTCGTTGTCTTCTCTATATTGCAGACTCACCAATTCTAAAACAGTTAATTTCTTTATATTGCAGACTCACCAATATTAAAACACAAACAACACAAAACGAGGTGACTTTATTTATGCTTTACCAGTTTAGTATACATACATAAAATTTTTTCACACAATAGGTACATATTTACTTACAATTCAATGGCAAACTTCAAACTTCTATAACTTCTTAAATACACAACCGATCACTATAATTTTTTTACAATTTAAATTCACTTATCCTCAGCTTATATTTGACACTAATTTTATTTCAATTATTAAACTTTTACTACAAATTATTGAAAATTAAAACACTCGCACTCGCATATTAATTACCGAACACTTGTAACAAACATCAACGACTAAATCCAGACGCTCTAATTAAATGAGCGGAATGCATTGATACATCCAAGCAAGTGCAAGGTGAATTTATGAATTAGCTATGTACACGTCGGTACATACATATATACCAAAGCGGGAACAAGAAGGAGTAAAGATGCCTTTTAGAAGGCCTCTATAGTAATTCTTTTGGATGTACAGGGCCTGCTCGCTCCATTCCATACTCTTATCTTTTTTACACGCGTTGTCATTGCGGGGTAGGCCTTCTGGCCTTGCTTCTTTCGCCAGGGATTCTGGAAGGTCTTCAAATTAATGGATTTTGCTTTGGTGTATGGAATGTGTGAATCAAAAATATTCCTAAGCAGGCCTTTAATAAGTTAGTATGTATGTATGTATATAGTATATATTGCAGACAAGGTGACCATTTTAGCATTTTTGCAGATAAATTTAGTGTTTTGTTTTTTTTTTTGTTGATTTAACTGCAAAATTTTCGATTTAGCAGTTAGCATTTTCTTAAGCATTTTTCAATTAAAATACACAATTTTTAACAATACGATTTATTAAATTTTCTGTATATTAGCAATTTTCGCGTGTAAACAAGAGGATTATGTATTTAATATCGTCACCTAAGATGCAAAATAACGTAACATCACTTTTCATAAGTTTACAGGAGAAGCAAAAAACTTCATAAAATGGAAACTATTAGAAATATTAAGTAAACATTTTTAAATTATGGTTTAAATAAAACAAGAAATTAATTTTGGTTAAAAACTATTGGCTTATAAAAGTAAACTTAGTGTGTCTTACTTTATTTTGAATTGTAGTTTTCGCTTAGGTTGCTGACTTCCAGAAATTCTTTTAGTCCTTTGTGGAAGAAGCTGGTAGTAATACTTAATATTGCTTTTGTAATATATGACTCCTGCTGTATCGAACACCAAAGCGTACATTGGTTTCATAACACTTTATCGCTTTTCTTTCCACTTGTGTTGATTTCACAATTGTCAGAATGTTGACAGTTTACTAAAACTAAAATGAAATTAAATTGAATATACATAACTAAAAATTCAATGCTGACTTCAATTAAAAACAGAAAAATAAATGTTGTGTTAAATGTTTTGTTAAATTCGTATAAGTGATGGATCGTTATATTGTTTAAAAAAATCATGCACTTAATGATACGTTATTTTGAATTTTGCTTATAACTTTTTTATTTTTTATATAAGACCTGCAAAATTTTGTACACTTATGTAATATGATGTACTGAATGTTTTGATGTTACGTTATTTTGCATTTTAGTTGATGATATGTAATAATCATGTATATAAATTTATGTATTATGTAAGAATTTGAAATTCTTTTTTTGATATCAATTTTGTAACAATATACAAAGTACATAATTTTAAGTAAATATGTACAAATATAAACGAACATGTGATATTTAATTTAACGATTTCTTCAAAGTAACAATAACATTAGCTTTAAAATGTTTTAGATATGACATGTTTGTAAGAAAATTTGTCTGAGAGCCTGTTTCTCTAAAATCAATAAATATATGTGCATATACATTCATAAAAATTACGAAGAAAAACAAGTTTACGTTTTTGTAACATTGAATCATTTTCATGTAAGTGACCAAATAACCTTAAGTTTTTGTAGTGCTTTGTCTTCGAAGAAAGTGTAGTGTTTCATCAGACCGCCTTTTAAAACATTGAGAATGAATACCCTTTCAAAACGTCGTTGACAAGAATTAAGAATGCCTCAAACAAGCAGGGCATCGTTTTGAAAGTTGATACTCATGGTTACAATGTTTTGCAACCTTGTATCTGTACGCGATATAAATACCGCATCCGAAAAGTATACATTTGAAACGTTTTCTATAAGCAAAGTATAAGTGAGATTAGGCTTGTTTTTGCAGAATCGACTCTGAATTATAATTTTTGTTTTGCTTTTAATACTTTTTCAGCATTATGTATGTATAGTGAAAAATTAGCATGCAGTTGACATAAGTGACGAAATTTAACTAAGTTTTAATGAATTTCTCTATACAGTTAGACCTTTGAAATTTGCGCGTAATGTATTAAATGCTAGTATTATTTTTAGTGTGAAATTTTAGGTCAAAACTAGTTAAGACATGCTAAATTTTGCCATTTATGCTAACTTGCTGTCCGTTCTTCATTATATATTTCATGCCGGTTATCTGCACGAAATAATTTGAAATTTCTTTAAAAATTTGTTTTTATTCAAAGGAAATAACAATAAGTCAGGAAATGTAAACACAATCTGCAAAACAAGAACTTTAAAAGAAACTATTTTATTAAAAAGAATAAGATATTAAATATTAGCATTATGTTTTAGCATTTTCATTATTTCTTTTAGCGTTTTTCTCAAGTCAATTTAGCTGCAAAAATTTTTAGCATCTGGTCACACTGATTGCAGAGTTGAAAACAAACGAAAAAAAATGTTTGTTCCTTTAAGTGAATGAAACAAACACAAAAGAAAAACAATTAAAAAGTTTAATTTAAAAGTAGGCGACTAGGAAAGAAAACAATGGGAAGTACATACACACATATCGCCACCTTAAACGAAAGCGGAAGGAACTGCACTTTTAAATTTTTTACAGGAGAAACAAAAAACGGTAATAAATCAATAATAAAAAAATATTCTTGAAAATTTTCTTCAAAACTTACTTGTAGTATGGATAGTTATATGTATTTAACCATTTATTTCCTTTTTATAAATACTTATACTTTTATGTTAGTTGCATTCTTTGCAATAAGAAATAGAAGCGTTTGTAGTTACATCCATTTGAACTTCTTTAATAAAGTCGTCATTTTTGATTCCAGAGGTGTAAATATTTGCGTGAACATGTAGTTCGATAAAATGAACCATAATCAATCAAAAACTCAATTTCGAATTTTTGTGCAGTTATGTCCGTTTGCATTTAAGGTGGCGATATGCTTGTATGTATGTATGTAAATAGAAGCGTTTTGAAAAGAAAAATTCGCAAACGTTTGCTGACTGAATCGTAGTTTCTTTTTTTTAAAATTTTACTCTACTTATTGTAATTGGGACTTATTTCACTTAAAGCGAAATAACTCGCAATGAAAAAAAAATATCAAAAAAATTAAGTATTTCCCAAACAATGATATAAGGCCCAATGAAATGAGTCGCAACAAAAATTAAATATACTTTAAAAAAATAAGTTCCAAGAAAAATGAAATAACTCCGAAAGCAAATAAATACAAACAAAAATAAAATAACACATTATTAGCCATTGGCTTTGAAGTTTTTCCACAACCTGCATCTCGATCTAAAGTTATTTTGCATCAGCGGCCTTTATCATTTCATGGAACAACGCATAACGTCATTGCCAACTGAAGATTTTCTGCATAGCTGACCACCGGCCATGCTAAAAGCTATTCTCCACTATCTAATTTTTTAAGTCGGCGCCTCCTACTAAAGGTTTTTTGCAAAGGCGTCCTTCGGCGGTACTTAGGAATTTTCTCCACCATGGTATTTCCCGAACCGGCACTGCTGCCGACAGATTTTTCATACGAAATAACTCCCAAGAATAAAATAATGAAGTACATATTTTCCAATGCATTCATTATAAATTTTGTATGAAAAAATCGTTGGGAGTTATTTTTTTCTTGGGAGTTATTTCATTTAGGACTTATTTTATGTTTCCTAATAGCTTTAACACAAAGAAATTATTCATCTTCTTTTATTACCAATGGTTTTGTTTAAAAATTTTTAATGCAGCGATTCCTTTCCATATACCACTTGCATACATATGTACTCGTATATTTGTTGCAAAAAAAAAAACAATGTAAACATAAAAATGTGTTCTGGGATTCCCAAAACTAACAGTCAATTCAAGAAATAAAACGACAAAACTAAACAAACATTGTTCACGTTTTAGAGCTTCCAGAGTCCTTTCACCTGTTAGAGTAGTCAATGTAAAAATTAAAGTGTTCACGTTTTCGCGAGTTCACTGTATAAATAATATATACATATATACATGCATATTATATACACATGTCCATATCTACCGACGGGTACATAGCTAATTCACAAATTCACCTTGCACTTGTTTGGATATATCAATGCATTCCGCTCATTTAATTAGAGCATCTTGATTTAGTCGTTGATGTTTGTTACAAGTGTTCGGTAGTTAATGTGCGAGTGCGGGTGTTTTAATTTTCTGTAATCTGTAGTAAAAGTTTAATAAGTGAAATAAAATTGGTGTCAAATAAAAGCTGAGGATAAGTGCATTTAAATTGTAAAAAAATTATAGTGATCGGTTGTGTATATAAGAAGTTATAGGCGTTTGAAGTTTGCCATTGAATTGTAAGTAAATATGTATTGTGTGAAAAAATTTTATGTATGTATACTAAACTAGTAAAAGCATAAATAAAGTCACCTCGATTTGTTTTGTTTCTCTTTTGATATTGGTGAGTCTGCAATATAAAGAAAACAAGGAAACAATACGAAATGATGTTATTTTTAATTACGATAGAAATTGATCATAATTAGGATTTTTGTGTTTTTCGGTCTGTAGGAATGGTTTTAAAAATTGTAAAGTGACAAGGAAAAAACTCACCTCGTGGTGTTTTTTGTCTTATTTAATATAATTGGTGAGTTCAATATAAAATCATAAAACAATACATGGTGTTGTTGTGATAATAGAGAATATTAAATTGTCAATACTTAAAAGTCACTGAATTCACTAAATGAAATAAAAATCCACATTACCCTGGTGCATTGAACTCGTGATAATGATTCCTTTTATTGAAATTAGGGAGTAACGAATGTTCGCATTGGCTTTCGCATTCCCAAATTATTCTCTTACTTTTGTTATTTTCATTCGCTACAATGTATGCGAATATTTCAAGCGAATTCTAAAAGGTAGAGGTCCATAGCTCGCTTTTTGCGCGTTACGCTTTCTATGCATCTGTCAAAAGAGTAGAATCAATGTAATTGTATTTGACAAGTTACATTGCAAAAAGCACAGAACGCGTAGGCGCGTTCAAAGCAAAAAGTAGGTGTACTTTCTACTTTTGTACGCGTTACAAGCACCATGAAAGAAAGTCAGCTGTTCTTGAATGCTAAAGATGTTAAATAATACTTTATTTCTTACGTTATCGATAAATATTATTTTCCCGTGGATAATTTTTTTCTTTTTTTCAATAAAAAAAAATTCTTAGTAAAAAAAAATTGTTTAATAAAATATGTGATTATCTTCATTAATGCGATGTATTGTAATTAACTTTTCACCACACTTTTCTCAGTAACAAATTTTGCATATTAGTTATCGATTACTTTTACGTACTGAGTGTCATCTCCGCTAAATCTGTATTAAATAGCTGCTTAGAAAAGTTATTGCTTAAGCCAATAATGTGCATACATTTATATGTAATTTTGAATTTACTTACATTAAAGTCAACACCAACCGACAATCTGCTGGAATAGCCCTGGCCGAGTATTTCTCAAGACTATCTTTTAAAATGCTGAATAAATAGTCAAAGACATCTGCAGACATTCTTGTCGCTGTTCGAAATTGCTCAGGATCAGAAGTTTTAATTTTTTAAATGTTGTTTCAAAAACCCACTTAAATTCCGTTCTAAATACAACGGCCGTACCCAAAACCTTTTCTTTTTTGAAATTGTTCATAGGCATTTTTTGCACATAAAATTAAATATATAAACTCGACTAACTCCACAAATTCTTTTAAAAACTCGATTTCACTCTCCATTTTTTCTTTATAAGTATTTATAAACAAACGCACACAGCTGATCAAAACAAAAATAAAATGGCGCATGAAAAGCAGTGCATGTAACTCAACGCGAACAAAGTATAGAATGAAACAAGAGGATGAAACGTGTGTAAAGCATAACGCGCAAAAAGCGAGCTATGGACCTTTACCTTAAGACAAAAAAGTTTGTACTTCTGTTACGAAAATAGTTTACGATTAACAAACTTCAAAAACACAAAAATTATTTTAAGCCAGCATGAAAAATAGCATTCTAGTCAAAGCTTTAAAATTTTAGCGGAAAACTTTTCTATAAATAAATTCTCATAAGTATCAAACTGAAACCAAAATGCAGCGGTGGTTGGAAATATTTTTAGATTTTTGAAAAAGAAAAGGCAGTGTTTGATTTGCGCGAAAGTATTTTCAACTTAAGACTAGTCTGTTCAAACTTTTGAAAAATGTTGAGCACCATTCATTACTTCGTACAAAACAATTGAAATGCGAGCAAACAAGTGCCACTCATATTGTTACACATGAAAACTTAAAATGTTGAAGATATATTTCATAATATGTTTTTCCCAAGATGAACAGAGTATTTCTTCTGCAACATTTTTTCATGATTAATTCATTCCAATTCTGCTTCATATATATTTTGACAGCATTTCACATAAAATGTTGATCAAAGTACCAGGCGTAAGAGTCAAAGTACGAATGGGTTGATTGCCTAACATTTTGGAAATTTAATTTTAATTATTATCTATACTTAGTTTAATATAATTTCGTATATCTTTCTGTATTAAGCATTTGTATTTTTAATAAATTAATAAATATTTGCTTAATTCAAGACTCAACTTAAATAAAGTGTAAAGTATTGTAATACTTGCACTCGACGCACAATTGAGCAAAGAAACGCCCTCGTCTGTATTACATACTTTTTAGCTATATTATTATAATTATTATTGTTTATAAAACAAAATAAATTCGTCGCAAATATTTGCATATGTGAACATTACAGAAAAAAATAGACAAAAATTATGTTCAACAAAACCATGTTATTGAAAAAAATTTTAATTTCAACAATATTTGTCATTAATTTAATACAATATTTAACAATACCGCTCATTTTAAAATATCATTTAATTTAATTTCTTTGTGTTGGTGTTTATCTTGCTTTTTGATGGACCCAACGCGGTCATATGCTATTGTTGTTGTATTTTTTGATTGCTCGTGTTGTATACGTGTGAATTCCGACAAGAAGCCGGAAAACGTCGTGGATTGTTTTTTTTTCACTCAACAAAGTTATTTTTAAATTATATCAACGCAAAGCGCACATGTAGGAGAAACATAGAAATCATGTTTGCGTGTATTCATTATGTGCATGATCAAAATGATTTGCTCTTTAGCTGAGTGGTAACCACGTTAGTCTATTAGTCAAGAGATTGCCGGTTCAACTCATCCCAAACACATTTAATTTCGAAGGTTGTGTGGAAAAATAAATAACTTTAAAATTTAACAAGAAACCAAATTCGAAATAAAAATTTAAAAAAAAACTAACAAAAAACACACATTAGAATTTGAAAAACAAATTCATTAAACATTTTCGTTTTTCGTTAACAACTCAATTGTCAATAACACAATCATTTTAATTGCAAATAATTGAGTTGATTTTGTTTTCTGATGTTACAAATGTGTGTTTGTATTTACAAAAATCGTTGTAGGTGCCTTTTTAAATAATATTTTAATTGTATTCACAAATAAATTAATTGTGTTTACAAATCTTTTTTTTCTGTGTATGTATGCACAGCCTTAGCACCCCTGCTATTTTTTAAGTTTTTATTAGTAAGTCATCTGATTCATTAAGACAAATTATTATTATAGCTATGCTATTTATATCACGATACAGGAGCTAGGACGTGATTTTCGTAACAAAAATAATCCACACTATTACAGTTATAATTTTATTTTTGTTTTGATTTCTTTGTACTTAAATGTAAATGTAAAGAGTAAATGAAACAAATTGTTTGATTTTGTTTTGTTTCATTCTTTAAAGTGAGTGATACAAAACCAAAACAAATACAATGAGAACGATTGCTAAATTTGTTTTTATATTGTTTTTGCACATAACCACAAGCACAATTTAATCATAAGCCGCAAGAAAAGAAAATGATGGGAAATAAATGGAAACGTTTCGCTGTCTATTTATGCTTCACACTCCAATCATAAGCGAATCGACTTGCTTCGCAAAACAAAATTATGAGAGAGAATCAAGTAGATTCAATATGAATCCATATTGATTCTACTTGCGAAGAACGTAATATTGGTATATTCTCTAACTTTTATGGCAGTTTATTGCCAGTTTATCCGCACTAGCTTTCAAAACAAAATAAGTATATGTGCATGTGTGTGTGAACAAATAAAAACAAAACAAACGCACGTGCGTATGATACGTATGCATGTGTGAATATACATAAAAACATGCCAAAGGAAGCACGAATGCGAAGTGTAAATGGCGTAATTCCTAAACATGATTGAGAAAGCGAGGCATGTGATTCAACTCGTAGTGGAAATAAAGCATAAGTTTGTTTTATATAGCCAAGCAGCATAGCTATAACCGGGTGTCCTAAGACACCTCTCTTCTTTTTTTAGTTAATGTCATTTTCTTAAGCAGACAAGAAAGGTTAATTTCTCTATGTCACCACACATTTCATCAGCACTTAAGTACATGCATGTACTGTATTATGTTAATGTATTTGTGCGACGATCTGTTCTTAACACCATGTATTTAACATGAGCTTTTCAATCAAATGAAATTCGACAATTGACAATTAATAACGCTGTGCAACAGTGAAAAATCCAGTCTGGAAATTAAAGGTTCGATAGTACTACCAAAGGATAGTAAGACCCAACACTCAGTTCAGCCATTTCGGTGACAAATGTGTTTTTATGGGCATCCAAAATTTTCGAAAATCAGTGCGACCTCAAAAAACGGTGTCACCTGTTTTTGGCCAACATCTAATTCAGCCTTGGTGATAGCTGTGAATATAATCTCAATAAGACCAGTTTGTACCCTAAAAATTTTTGTTTTTTACTAGTTAGACCATACCTTTATTGCATTTTTTACATTCTTTGTTATTATTGTATTTCTGGTGTTGCAAATTTTAGTATTTCCTATATTGAGGTTTTGTTATTTGTTTGCCAAATATTACTAGTGAAAAATGATTAATCCGTGTAAGTTATTATGAAATGAGTGAAAAAATTTTATTTCGTTTTTTTTTTTAAAGTGCGGGAAAAAATTTATTATATTGCACAAAGTACGAATTTGAACAAAAAACATTTTAAGCGTCGAAAAGCTGTGAAACACGAAAATTGTTAATGTAAAAAGTGGTCTGTATGAGCTATTAGGGTGTCTAGACATGTTCAGATTATAATAATATGTTCACAAAAGTTGTTCAACTTTACCGTAGCTACAAATTTGCAAAATATTGTTAGCAAAAAATCAGGAATCCCTCGGAAGTTATTCTGAAAAAAAACAAAAAAAAAAATTTTCATAAATTTTTGCAATAAAAAAGTGAACGAAGAAATAATTTTTTTGACATAAAATGTTAACAAGATTTGTTCGGTAGACTCCTAGTCACATTAATTATTTCCATGTATGTATAGGTTAGAGCTATCACCAAGTCTGAATAAGCAGTCACTGACTGTCATTATATCAAAATTAGGTCTTGATGCAGATAATGTTGCCGTATTGCCATTATTTAGGTATGGGACAATTGGACAATCGCACACATTTGAAAATGATACCACAAAATACCAACACAAGAAATGCAAGATGTAAACTCAGCCTTAAGAATCAGTTAGTCGACTGTAATGGAAAGTAACTGCAACGTAGGAAACAGCTGATCGATATTTTTATGTGAGATGTAGGTTACGTTACATTACATTTCTATAACCATTTTCATTACTTTTCCCATAACAATATTTCCTACTGTTGCAGTTAAATTCCATTACAGTCGGATAACTGCGCCTTTAGTTATCTTAAAAAGTGTCGTGTTGTTTGATTATTACATCTTTTTAAAATATTTTTTGGAAATATCTGCTGTACAAAATACATATGTAATAGTCTTTATAAAGCCGTAATAATTTTTATATATAAGGCTGGTAGTGTATTGCATTAGTAAAAACAAAAACCTTAATTTCCTTTTAATTTCATTCAAATACAAAAAGTAGAGTAAAAATCTGTTCAAAGCAAGACTGATACATTCTCTACTTTAATGAACGATTCATCCAGCAAATGTTTGAGAATTGTTCTTTTCAAAACGTTTCCATTTATTTAGTTACCATTGTTTTCATTTCTAGCCGCGTACGTTTATATTAATATACATAGGTATAGTTTGTGCCCATGGGCAAAAGCAATACGAAAAAAAAACAAAAACAATCGTTGTCATTGTTATTGTTTAGTTTTTGTTTCATTCACTTAAAAAAATGCAATAAAATATAATACATATAAATAATACATATATACAAACATACATACATACGATATACACATGTCCATACATATGTACAGCGATTGCATAAATAATTCATAAATTCACCTTGAACTTGTTTGGATATATCAATGCATTCCGCTCATTTAATTAGAGCATCTGGATTTAGCAGAGATGCCAATTTAGCGCGTTCCGCTCTAGATTTAGCGCGTTTTAACTATGCCAAACGCGCATTTTATCGTCTTAGCGCGTTTACTAAAAAAAGCGCTAAATAAGCGCGTTTTGAATAGTCATCATCATTTCAGTTCAATATTTTTTTTTTTACTTTTTTTGCATAAATTTAACAATTTTCTAGAAGTCAAAGCTCACAAAATTTTTTAAATTGGTTAATGATTCAGCTGTCGCAAACAAGATTCCCTTGACTGTGGTTAGAATTAAAAACGCATTTTAATACTGTAAATGGAAAATATTTTGAAATTTCACAACTAAAAAGATGTACTCGTACTCGTGACCAAAATAATTTATATAGCTTATTAAGCATATATTCTAGCTGAAGTACAAAAAGCATTTGAATCGCAAAACTATTCGACAATTTATACGAGTATATGTAAGTTGTTACAAAGTTTGACAAATAAAATAAAAAGTAAGGAATTCGATTACTTGGAAGGCAATTCTGATTCTGTATTAAATGATTTTAGTGATTTAGGATATAATTTCAAAGAAACAATATTATAAAGTCTGAAAAGAGCTACTAAAAAAATCAGTTGTATTTACTAATACACATATACACACATCGACTTTTATTATAATTTAATTTAGCGCGTAGGAAAATAGCGCGTTTTGGCTATAAATAGTTGACAATGCTGTAACTTAGCGCGTTCTAGCGCGTTTTGCGAAGGGGAATAGCGCGTTCGGGTTATAAATAGTTGGCATCGCTGAGATTTAGTCGTTGATGTTTGTTACAAGTGTTCGGTAATTAATATGCGAGTTCGGGTGTTTTAATTTTCTATAATTTGTAGTAAAAGTTTATTAATTGAAATAAAATTAGTGTCAAATAAAAGCTGAGGATAAGTGCATTTAAATTGTAAAAAAATTATAGTGATCGGTTGTGTATATAAGAAGTTATAGGCGTTTGAAGTTTGCCATTGAATTGTAAGTAAATATGTATTGTGTGAAAAAATTGTATGTATACTAAACTAGTAAAAGCATAAATAAAGTCACCTCGTTTTGTTTTGTTTCTCTTTTGATATCGGTAAGTCTGCAATATAAAAAAAACAAGGAAGCAAAACGAGATGATGTTGTTTTTAATTATGATAGAGAAAGATCATAATTAGAATCTAGGATTTTTGTGTTTTTTTTGGCCTGTGTTTTGAATATTGCAGTTGTATTGGAAGTGAGTATTGTGTGAAATAATTTTATGTACGTTTACTAAAGTGGTAAAAGAGAAACTCACCTTTTGGTGACTTTGTGACTTATTTAATATGGGTGGATTAATCTTCAATATTAAATAAAATAAAATCAAACAGAGCGATTGTTTTGCATTGTGCTTTTTTTATGACAAAAGTCAGATATTAGAAGTAATTGAATACACAAAATTAAATAAAAATCTTTTTAAGCTGGTGTATTGAACTCGTGTTTCCTGGATTTATGGAACACATGTAATCAAAGAAAATCACAGGTAACTTCGTCAGGATTCGAACATGTAAGTATCGGTATGATAAACAAACGCTCTACTTATACGCCACGCAAAGAATAAACCACTTGATGTATTTAGTTAGGAGTCGTCACAAAGTAAAGTTAGGTAGATAGACTGTATGTAGTTGATGTGGAAAAGTAAGTTATTCTTAATATAAATCATTACTCAATTTTTACGGGATTAATTGTTAAATTTCTCAGGAATTTATAAAACGCTTGATTTAAAATTTTTGCTAGTTGTGGCATTTGGTGTATTATGTATCGATGTGCAGTTTTTTGTGGGAAACTTAGGTTTAATGTCCTTTCAATATCTTTTTCGACCGCCTGGTATGAAACAAAATCCAGCAAAAACTTGGTAATAACTTACATTATGAACAACTTACTTTTCGACATCAATAATATACCGTCTGCATTACTTCACAGCATTTGTGGAACCCCTGTGAAGTAAATAAACAAAATATAATATTCGTATTGCGACGTAGTAAAGCATGTGTTTTTCATACAGATATTTTTATGTTAAAATCCTCTCGATGACATGTGTGTTTTTATTGCACACAGAAAAAAAAGATTTGTAAATACAATTAATTTATTTGTGAATACAATTAAAATATTATTTAAAAAGGCACCTACAAAGATTTTTGTAAATACAAACACACATATGTAACATCAGAAAACAAAATCAACTCAATTATTTCCAATTAAAATGATTGTGTTATTGAAAATTGAGTTGTTAACGAAAAACAAAACTTTTTAATGAATTTGTTTGTTTGTTTGTTATTCAAATTCTCATGTGTGTTTTTTGTTAGTTTTTTTTTTAATTTTTATTTAGAATTTGGTTTCTTGTTAAATTTTAAAGTTATTTATTTATTTTTCCACACAATCTTGGAAACTAAATGTGTTTGGTTGGGATGAGTCGAACCGGCAATCTCTTGACTAATATACTAATGTGCTTACCACTCAGCTAAAGAGCAAATTGTTTTAATTATGCAAATAATGAATACACGCAAACATGATTTTTATGTTTCTTCTACATGTGCGCTTTGCGTTGATATAATTTAAAAATAACTTTGTTGAGTGAAAAAAAACAATCCACGACGTTTTCCGGCTTCCTGTCGGAATTCACACGTATACAACACGAGCAATCAAAAAATACAACAACAATTGCACATGACCGCGTTGGGTCAATCAACAAGCAAGATAAACACCAACACAAAGAAATTAAATTAAATGATATTTTAAAATGCGCGGTATTGTTAAATATTGTATTAAATTAATGACAAATGTTGTTGAAATTAAATTTTTTTTCAATAACATGGTATTGTTGAACATAATTCTTGTCTATTTTTTCTGTGCATGTGTCCAGGAAAACTAGTTTTGATTTGTTCTTGCTTTTTTGTTGTTTGTTTTGATGTTCGTAAATAGCTGACCAACTTCGCATTTCCAGCGAAAACTTTCTGCTGCTGGTTAAAGGTCGTTATACACAGTCGTGCGATTTTTGAGAAAATACAACCGTGGTATGATGAAAATTTTGAAAAGAAAATAAATATGCATCAGATCAATGCTGTTTTTTTGGTAGATCGTGCGTGTTGGATTGTGAGTCATTGCCTTAATGGAAAGTGTACTAGTATAGTAGTTGGAAGTTCTCAGGTTGGAGTTCTGCCGATAAACCAAAGTAGCTTCTCAGTTTGTGTTTTTTCAATTGTAACTTTAATTTTAAATAAATTTTATGTTAAATGATCAACTATATCATGTTGAATTAAAAATTAATTAATGATGATATCTATTTAGTGCGTATCTTAAGAATATTTAAGATTGTTGTGGCAACAGTGGTATGCGCGTTGACTATACCACGTGATCACATAAGTTAATCATTAATAATATTGTAATTTTATTAGATCCATGTTGTTTCAACTTGAAATAACTTTGATTCAACACGATTCTTCATTTTGATTTAACAGTAATAAAGTTATTTCAAATTAACATAAAACACACATGGAACAAAATCATTGGCGAAAAATTCAAATTTAAACTTGTTTTCGTAGATGGTTTTGTTTGCAGTAAGTGAAACTTTTGACTTCAATCACAGGAAACATCACAGCTGGCGGTATTTTTTTTTAATTCAATTTGTGTGTGCGATGACTTCTAAGTATTCACATTTCGAAGGCAATACTCGTAATCCTAATGATATCGCCATGTTAATATAATAATTTAAAAAGCCAAAGTAGAAATAGTGTGACGTATGTTATTTATATGTTTATTAACAATTTAACTCATTACTTTGCCTTAAAAGTTTTTGCTGGGAGTGTATATTTTAGAGCCTGTCCATTGATTTATATTAAACATTAACTCGGAGTTCAGTCTCATTAATTCCGTAATACATATATCATTCCTTTTTTTTGAGCAGAAGATAATTTAATACCGAGTTTGCGATAATGAATTATAACGTAGTGTTACATTTTTGATAGAAAACTTAATACTGTGCAGTTTACAGTCCTCGATATTGATACAAATATTCTCTAAACCTTTATCTGCACTATTAAAGTTTCGTTCAATACATAAAATCCGGAAAACTACACCAATATTGCCACACACTGTCTATTATTCCCTTGTATCAAAAACACCACCACTCTTATAAATTTTCAATGCGATTTTTATATCTAAAGTTTCTAAGTCAATATTGCTTTACACTGTTTTTCCCTCCCTACCGCTGTTGACCGTTTCATTGTATTCGTATTCTAAAAGCAGAATGCACAATTAGTGTTGGGAGAAGTTGTTAAGCCGCATGTAATGGATAAGTTTACTATTATTTCTCTCGTATAATGCATTTGCGAAATCGAAAACCAACAACTTTGCAAGAAAATCACATTGGATTTGTGGCTCTTGGTTTGTTGCGAGTATTCCCCTCGTACAGAGTCTAAAGTCTAGCTACTTAATTTCTGACATTTCATTTATTACTCATTTAATGACCCCTGCCCAGCAAAACATACGCTTCGGTTGTTACACCAAACGACACGCATTGTGTTTTAAATTTTCACGAGCAAACAAACGTCTGAAGGAAAGTTGCACATTAGCAAGGAAAAATCTCAATTACCTTAAATAGTTTATGATGTTTGTTATTGAACCAGACAGCTATTCATGTATTGTATTTAAAGAAAGTTGAGAGAAAAGTTTAATTACTTTACGTGGTTGGGAAAGGAGGGGGAGGGGCGGTGTAATAAAACTCAATTATTTCTAAGCCAAGAGACTTCATATAAAGTGCTACTTAGTTCTGTAAGAGCAGAGAAATTCGTATTTTAAATTAAAAATTTGGTGTTTGCTTGTATGAGTATTAAATTGGATTGGATTTAAATTAAAGCTCCTCATGAAAACTTGACTACTTGTTATAGACTTACGGAGCATAAAGCTTTAGAGCAGCTACGTGTAAGCTCTAAAATTGGTGCTTGTTTCTTTGCAAATTAAGAGTAAGCATTGTTGTTGCCGAGATCTGATTGGCTGTTGTGATCTCGACGGTATAAAAGCACAAAAGCTCTTTTGTAAAAGTTTGCTCGTTGTCCATATGGCTTGGACGTAGCTGATATAGAATCTTAATTTACCTTGTCTTAATATTTATTTGAATATGGTTAAATTTTAGGAGAATTATTAATATTAATATTATTAATTAGGAGTTAGGTTTTTAGTGAAAATTTTTAGGAGAAAAGAAACTACTTAGACTGCTAAGTAACATCTATATTTAAACAAAAACTTAAAACGTTTTTCAACTGTCGAAAGATCTCATTCTCGTAGAAGTTGTATGAAATAAACCAAAACAACTCGGAATCTATGCATTGCAATTGAAGTTTTCTGTTTAAAAACTATTTTTATTATTACACATGATTTGATTAGGCTAAAATTCGTATTGCTCTGTAAGCCAAATTTAAATGTGATCATTATTAATGAACAAATAGCACCAAAGTTAATTGTAAATATTCTGACAAACACTTAGTAGAACGGAACAACCAGCTGTTTTCGAAGGCCACGACAGCTTCATCATCAGCGTTCTTTGTGTTTGGTCCAATGTGTGTGGTGTCAGTTGATGTAGATTTCTGCTTTATATACTCCAGTTTTCAGCGCAAATGCAATATGTGAATTGTTTTGATTCATCGTAATGCAATTTGCTGAAAGCTTTTTTGTATGGAAAGCTCATTTTTACCATCTCTAAATGTACAACAGTTTTGCTATTGTCGTTTGGTTTTTACTAATTATGCACATGTTAGTTAATTTGATTATTTTTTGTACTACATAAGACAAACTTCTTTGGTTTGCTACTATTTATTTAATTTTTTATTATTGTTAAAAAGTAATGGCATTTTCGCTATTTTAAGCTAAATCTAGTAGTTTTATATCGACAGACAGACAGACAGACAGGCAGACAGACAGACATCATACATATATGCATTTGCAAGAAAATCCGACCCCTGACAATAACATATCTCAATACAAATAGTATTTGATACCATTCATTTGAGCCTCCAGAAAAGGATTTCAATAACTTATAACTGTGACCACATTTGCGGCAGTCCAAAAATGTAATTACGAAGAATGTTTTAAAGATTTTATGATCAAAACTTAACTAACTTTTATATTCAAAATGTAATTGCAAGAGAATAAAAATAAAAAAAGCATGATTTATTTCTTTTTTTGGTGGCATTTTGCAAAGTGATATAAAATCATGACTTTAAAAATAAAATCTCTGCATATTTGTATTAAAGAAAACAAAAAATATTTTCATTAGCACCATCCACTTTTAATCAATATCATTAATTAACAACACAATCTGATTTTCACTGTTGAGCTGGAGAATTTTACATGAACTAAAAGAAAAATCACATTACACATAAGGGTTGTTCAAAAACTCAACCCACAATCGAAGCATACGGGTATATAAACACACACGTACTCCACTCGAACACACACTATTGCAATTGAAAGTGATCAATCACTTAATGTCATTTGCAATAATACAAATGAATGCGAAATAACGCTAAAGATGAAATGAACAACAATAAGGGGAACTAAAAAAGAGCATTAATTCAGGAATGTACATATTTATTAATAAAAATATATACGTGACTACAACACAAATGAGTTCATTAAGCAAATAATCAGCAAAGAAGTTTTGTGTTAAAAAATAAATAAAATTGCATACCAAAAACTATGAAAATAATAATTATACATACACAGATATAAAAATACTTAATTTAAAAGATTATGAAAGCATAAAATATAAATAAAGATAACGCAAATGCCATACTTTAATCTATTTTTTTTTTTTTTTTGCTTTGCTGTGCTTTTTGCAACGCTTTAACTAGAGAAAAAATATGGCGCTTAATCATTTAAATTGAAGATTTTTTTAACCCACATTTAATCTTTGCTGGCTTCCATCTCTTTACGTACTCCACAACAATGATATAAATGAAATACGAAACAATAGTAGTAATTTATTAAAAATATAATACATAAAAATAAAGTAGGAATCGCAAACCATGAAATGTAACCGTATTTTATTAGTGCGATACCAAAAAAAAAAAAAAATTCAACACTGAAATAAAACTGTCAACCCACATTAATATATAGTCCAGCTAGAGAAGAACGTGTACAAAAGTAAGCCACAAAACAAAAGCATTTTTATGTAGTTAATATATACAAAGCAAAATGAAAACAGAAATTATTAACAAAAAATTTGCCACTGCCGGAGAATATGAATGGAGAAATGTAAAAAAAAATGTAGTATGTATATATTTTTTTCCTCCAAACTCCTGATTGTAGGTTTAGTAGTAAAATAAAGGTATTTTAATATTGAGAATAT
Source organism: Nowickia ferox (assembly GCA_936439885.1). Taxonomy (NCBI): domain Eukaryota; kingdom Metazoa; phylum Arthropoda; class Insecta; order Diptera; family Tachinidae; genus Nowickia; species Nowickia ferox. The sequence goes on from OW387026.1 coordinate 73,759,140, forward strand.
TTACGTAGATATTCAAAACATTTTGCTTTACTCACGCAATCCAGGTACAGTGGAATCTCCCTTAACGAACACTTTCTACAGGCGGACACCTCCTTTAGACGGACACTTTTGATAGGTCCCGGCGCCCCAAAAGAAAAGCATTGCAATCACTCCCCCTTGAACGGACTACCTCTTGAGCTGAGGCGGACACCCGCACTTCGTATGTTTTTTTTCTGATTTTTTCATGTCATAATTTACAAATAATCTTGCCAAGACTCTTAATTTGCTCGGCTACATCTGATAACATATTTAAATGTGGGTATGGTGGGTTTTCCCTCTTAAATAATGTTTTTAAACTAACTAGGCGTCCTCATGATGTAACATGAGGAAGAACGTAGGCAGGATAAGAAAAATAAAATTTCGATATTTTTCTTCATCTTTTACAAGGGGAGCAGATAACCTTATAAGATTTCATTTTATACAACTGCTCATAGAGTTAACATCTACTGCTTTTGCATAAATAGTTATTTTATTTTTAGTTTTTCATACAAATTTTAAATTATAAATTAAATATATAAAATCACAGAAATTTATTAAAAAATATGGAACACATCCACACTAATATATTTTCATGTACGTGTGTTTTTTGATAGTTCATCTTTAATAGTTGTTATAAGATTTCTTGTAACATTCAACTCATAAAAATTCTTATAACATTGAGATCACACTAATTTGAAGTCTACACGAAAAATAATTTTATCTGCCATTGAATTTGACAATCTCATGTTATGTAATCACAGTTTATATTTTTTTAATAAAAGTATTTAAAAAATTAAGCAGCTTAGAAACATTTTACTCATTTAAATGTGTAGTTTTCTCTTGGCCGACAACCCCCTTGTACGGACACATTTCAATGGTCCCTTCGGTGCCCACTCAAGAGAGATTCCACTGTAGCTATTTTTAAATTCGGATGCCAATGAAAAATAATTTTAAAATGTTCCATTTCATTTTATGAAATAAATCTTGAAAGAATTAATAGTAGATTGCGTTGTTATGAGTCCAAAAAAATTTTATGTGCCAATGAATGATTAAACTAAAGCTCGTATTTTGATAATTTTTAAAGAACTGTAATACAAGAAGAACGAAACAATGTGCTGCTTTGAAAGAACACTACGTCATCATCATCAGCTTTCATGTATTGTGTCTACCATGTGCGGACTCATTAATATCTATATACGCATTTATCAATGCAAAAAGAATACGTGAATTTTTTTGATTCAAGATATCACAATATGTTGAAAGATTTTTTATAATAAAATTTCTAATTTACCATCATAAATGATCAATAAAGAGCACATGACATGAGCAACAGTATTGTATATTAGTGAACAAGAATGCTTCTTTTCCGATTTGATGATGATATTAAAAAAAAATATATGGCGCAGTGGAATATATTGTGCCAGAACCGCCAGAAAGCTTCACATGCGCATTTTTTGCACCTCGTGTTTTGACGAAAATCGATTATTTAAAATCGCAAATAACCGATTTTGGTAAAAAAATCAAGTTGAAAATTATATCGCTTAACCTTTTTTTGGCGGTTATGGCACGATATTTAAATTATAAAAAAGCTAGACACACATGTGCGTTTAAGCATTTTTGAAATTGATGAATAAAAAATTAAAACAAACTAAATTATTCTTAATTAATTAATTTAAAAAATAGAAATACTACATATTAATATTAATGTACAATGTTGGCAATACATTACAAAATATTTCTTGTTGCGCAATTTAAATCACAAAAGACTTTTGATTTTATTCAATATATTGTGCTATGTACAAATATAATATACACATAGGCAATTTAATTGTACAATATCAATTATGAATTGCACGATAATATTGCGAATTTGTCTGTACCTTTAAAAATAATATGGTGTTTAAATGTTTTGGTGCTTATTCACTTTGTTCATAGCTACAATGCACGGTTCTGATCAGTTACGTGACTTGTTCTTGTTTTATTGTTATTTGTTTTGGCACTCGTGCTCCGGAAATAGCCGACGTAGGTAGTATACTACTTTTATATTCAGGGGGTCGCAGGTTCGATTCCTGCCGGAGACTCTGGGTGTTGCTACATACAAGCTAAAGTAGCTTTGAAGTTTGTATTATTTTCCTACTATAACTTTAATTTTTTTATACTAAATGATCAATGCAGTCATGTTGATTTGATCAGGCTAAAGTTCGTATCGCTTTGTAAGCCAAATTCACATATTCCATTTGCAATAAAAGTTTCGTATATAAAGCAGAAATCTACATCAACTGACAACACATACAGTGGGCCAAACACAAAGAACGCTGATGTTGAAGATGTAGTGGACTTCGAAAACAGCCGGATGTTCCGTTCTACTACGTGTATGTCAGAATATTTACAACTAACTTTGGTGTTATTTGTTCATTAAGTATTATCACATGTAATTTGACTTTAAAGCGATACGAACTTTAGCCTAATCAAATAATAAATATAGAAACGAATAAAGTTCGAACAGTAATAATTAAAATCATATTGAATTAAAATTTAAATCATGATGGTATTTATTTAGAGTATATCTAAAAAATATTTAAGCCTGTTGTGGCTACAGGAGTAAGCGCGTTGACTATCACGTTATAACGTAACTTAAATAACTAATAGTATAAAAATCATGTTGTTCCAACTTGAAACAACATTGATTGAATTCAACATGTTCTTCGTCTCAATTCAGTAAACCAATTCATGTTGTTTCAACGTGGAATCACTTTGATTCAATATGATTCTTTATTTTGATTTGACAATACGGGAATATAAAATTAAGATGAAGTAAAGTTATTTCGAAAAAAACTTGTCTTTGAAGGTTATTGTTGAATTAACATGAAATACATATTTATTAGCGAAAAATTTATAATATCCTTGTTTTCGCAGATCTAAATATGAAATTCTTCTGTCTACTGTTATAAGAAGCAAAACATGTAATTTTTTAC